>JALPQD010000426.1:0-1200000 GCA_023101885.1 Typhlomys cinereus
AAAAGACTCTCTTGCCCCTTCCTTTCTCCCCCTGGTTGCTTCTTTGTACCTCTGTCTTTCTTGTCTCCTGCATTCTTATTCTTCTGTCCCAGCCCATCCTAAGCCCACCCATGTTAATCTCCCTGTCTATCATCTTTCCCTCTCTCTGTAAGGCTATTTCAGATGGGCTAAGTTACCTGAAAATTTCAGCAAATCTTAGCTGTCATCATAGAACATTCAAGCACAATTCATATTCTATTAAGTAATATAAAACATCCTTGGAGGGTCTCTAAGATGTTTAAGGCCATTTAGTCCGGCTTTTGTTGGAACAAATCAGAATATATTATATATGCAGATAGAATTGTCAGGAGACAAAGCTTAATTTAAAAAGCAGAAAAATTACCATAAAATAAATAAACATTACCATAATTTAAAAAGAAAAGCTGTGCCATTAGATTTCACAGAAAGATTTTTACTTTTTACCTTCTTGAAGGTAGCAAATTTCAATACTATGAAAATCCACCCTGGGCTATAGGTGAGTGGGATCATCATTTGGTGTGTTCACACTGATTGTGGTTACATCAAAATTGCAGACCATACCCGCAACCTAGTACTTGAGAAAACCTGGAGTTTTGAACGTTCAGCCAATAACCAGAGAACAAGAGACTCTGAAAACATTTAAAGCAACATGAAAACAAGAAAACAGTAAGCTCCCAGGAGTCACACTGAACCCACAGAAAAACAGTATGGCTGAGAATAAGGAACTGATAAATGATAAAAGTTTAGAATGCAGTAAACAGTAGTAAAGCTGGGAACAGTAGAGTGCAAGTGAATTTGAAAAATGAATATTATTTGGAAAAATTAAATACTGAATAAAATAAAGATAATTTATAAGGCCCACTAATCATAATTTTTCTCTTTTAACAGATGGCTTTATACTCTTCCTTTTTTTAAATATGTAAATCTCAATATTTGTCCATATTTTAAAGTTCTAAAGAATTACAATTACTTTTAAATTGCTGATCTCCATATTAAATGTTTCAGTGATTCCTAATTTTCATAGCCCTATTAATTTTTTTTAAACTTTTGATCTGAATCTCAAAGGCCTCCTTCTCTCAGCTCAACAGGTAGGTTCTGGATTGCTAAATGAATGAATAAACATTTTTAACTGGAATGCCTGACTTTTGTGTACCAGAGAAATCCAGCATGCAGACAAAGGCACCTTGCCACAGAGTTGGATCCTTGCTATTGTTACTGTCGTTTTGATTTTGCTTTTTTAACCAACTTCTTCTATCTAGTCTTGGGAACCAGTCTGTGACTCCTCAGGGAAGGCCCAGAGCGGAAAGAAGATGATCTTCAGGGTTCCTGCAACATAAATTATTGCTCTGTACACATTAACAAGAAACTACTGAGATATTGTACCATTCTTTCAAGTCCGGATTTAAGAATCCTTCAAACTAGTCTGTAGGCATGGGGTGGGGACAGGGTGTAACCACCTAATTTCCTTGAGTATTCTTAAGGGAACAAAGAGCCTCCCTGTGAGTCTCCCTGGATTGCAATTCCCCATGTCCTTGGACTGAGCTTCTCCTGGGCATCAGCTCTGGCTTCCAGCAGACAAACCATTCTGAGAAAAAGATGCCTCAAAAGTTGCTCCGATGTACACGGAATGGAAGTGCTAGAGAACCAGTTCACACCACGGAGGTGTTCAATCCTGCAGGGTGCCCAGGCTCATGTTGGTCTGGTTCTTCACTCCATCATGAAGGCTTCTGGGAGAATGAGCACCCCATCACACCTGTATCTCAGGGTGCTTGGGAGATGTGGCCCATTTTAGAGAAATCCTACAGTAGACATCAGTGTGACGGTTTGTTATTTAAAGAGGAGAGCCTTAGTCTTCACAGATACCTTCACTGGGGCTTCCCTCATGCCAATCAGATGTTTTCTTATTAGTCAAAATCAAGTCTAGCATATCAGTTCTTCTTTGATTTATTAATTCAACACATTATCATTAAGTATTGCTATTCCCGCAGCATAGACAAAGTTCAACTTATCCTTTAAAAAGTTGAATATTCTTTAAAAAGAGAGCTAATTAATTTATCTTCATGGTCAATCAGAAATGTATCTACTGTCTCCAGCCTTTTGTTGAAAGCCGTTCCTTCTCCCATTGACCTGTCTGGGCATCCTTGTTGAAAAAAAAAATCAATTGACCATAAACATAAGAATCTAATTCTGTATTGCCAAATCTATCCCATTATTCTTCATGTCTAATACCAGTACTCATTGTTTCGATTACACACTCAAAAGAATAAAGGTGGACCCTTCCTGACACCTTGCACAGAAATTAATTCCAGTCTAACAAAGACTTAAATGTAAGATCTAAAAATTAACTCTCTGAAGAAAACACAGAAATAAATTCTTGTGATACTTGGTTGAGTATTGGTTTCTTAAATATGATACCAAAAACACAACACCAAATAAAAGACAGATAAATTCAAATTCATTCAGTTTTAAAACTTTCATTCAAGAAAAGACACCAAGAAATTGAAAAAAAAATTCTACAAAGAGTAAAGATATTTGAAAGTTCTACCTTTAATAATGGATCTGTCCCCAGACTATAAACAACTCATACAGTAACAAAAAGACAACCTAATTAAAAAATACTTTCAATAGAAATTCTTTAAAGAAAACATGAAATGAGTAATGACTATATTTTTTAAATACCCATCATTCACTGCTAAGAAAATGCAAATCAGAACCACAATGAATAACACCCACTGAGACATTTTCATCACAAATACAAACAATAATAAGATATGATGATATGGGAAGCCTTATATATTTGGACTATAAAATGGTAGTAGACTGTTTAGAAAACGGCCTGGAAGTTTCTCAAAATGGTAAATATATTTACTTGTGTGATCCAACAAATTCACTTCTGTGTACCTACCTAAAAAAATAAGGTATATGTATACCATTTTAAAAACTTGTATACAAGTGTCTATGGTAGCATTATTCATAAGATCCAAAAGTAGAAATTCTCAAAAATGCCTGCCAACTGACAAATGGGCAAGTGTTCTGCGGTATGTCCAAACGGGCTTAAAAACATGAAGCATTCACATGTGACCCAGCATGAATAGAAAAATAAGACAAGGCCAAGAAACAAATCACAAAAGGACATATATGTTATTATCCCATTGATATATGATTTTGACAGGCAAAATCACTAAATAAAAAACTAAGTTAGCTTTTTGGTTTCCAAGTTGGGAGAGAAGAATGGAAACAGCTAATACATACTAAACTTCTTTTATAGGTGATGAAAATCTAAGTTTGATTATATTTGTGCTTACACAACTATACAAAGTACATTAAAAATCATCGATGCATTAAAGGGGTGAATTTGGTTGCATGAGAATTATATCTCAATAAAGAAGATTTTTCAAAAAGTCTTAGACTAATTGCTTAAACCAGTTTGTAGAGCAGTTACTAAGCTGACCTAAACTTCCAGCAGAGAGCTAGACACATTCATCCATCCTTCTGTGCCTACTTTCCACATTCCTTTATTTTATTTTGTTTTGTTTTGATTTCTTTTTGACACAATGGTATCGAGTCCACAGTCTACCTGCCTTAGCTTCTCTTGTACCAGGATTATACCATATACAATATTATATATGGTCTTTCTATTCTCAGATACAATTCAAAAAGTAATCATTGACAATATATGAAGTATATACTAAAGTGGGTGTTTCTAGAAATTAATAAAACAGACCCAAAATTGGAATTAGTGAAATTTGCATTACATAATAGAAAGATGACAAACAGTTCCTCAGTTCATGTCATATATGCCCCTTTTTCCACATATCATGTAGGTTCCTTCGTGTTCTCTGTTTCATCTCCAAGTACAAATTTCACTGCCATTTTTAAATAGCAATAGAATACTTCTAAATATTAATCATTTAAAGTAAATTGAGGGCTGGCAAGATAGCTCAACAAGTTCTGAGTTTGATCCTTGGAAGTCAACATGGTAGAAGGAGAGAACTGATTTTGAAGTTGTCCTCTGACCTCCATCCATGTTCCATGGCATGCATTCTCTCTCTCTCTCTCTCTCTCTCTCTCTCTCTCTCTCTCTCTCTCTCTCTCTCCCCCCAGATAAAACTCAAAGATCCACACACGCAAAAAGACATGAAAATTGGAGGAAGACTACAAGGGAAGAGGGGTTATAAGGAGAAGGGATGGAATTGGGGATTAAAATGTAAAAATGTCAGGCTAGAGAGATGACGCAGAGGTTAAGACTCTGCCTCACAAGCAGAAGGTCCTGAGTTCAGATCCCAGGTCTCACATAAAAACACCAGGCAGAAACAGTAGCTCCCTGAACTTCTGGCCCTGATTGGCAGAGCCTAGGAAATCCCAGAGAAATGAAAAAAGGAGGTAGAAGTAATTCAGGATGACTCCTGAAGTCAGTCTTTGTTCTTCACAGGGACATACAGTGCTCTCTGAGAGAGAGAGAGAAATAAAGTTTAAAAAAGATGTAAAATGTCATACATTCATATAAGAAACTATTTAAGAATAAAAAATAAAATGTAAAAAAGTAAATTGTCTAAGGTGTTCAGTGTCCATGAGTGAATACCATGAGTGCTTAACCATGCTCAAGAACTTTACCTATAATTACTTCAAATAATGTTATCACCTAATCATGTGTCATTGACTCAGAAAAATCAACACTCTGTTGGTTTGTTTTTAGTCTCTCAAGCATCCAGTAAAAAAAATCTGCTGGGCACTTTAATATAATCCATCCATATTCCTAGTGCATTTAGAAACACGGGTGTGGATGTCATTCAATCAAATTATCTTTCACTTGTCAAATGCGGCCGCTCTATCATTATCCACTTCGTATTGTCAGGTGAGGGACTTGCCCACTGTACCTTTCTATTATTTCCCTGTGGTGACACCTGTATATTATTCTTCCATTGACTCAGTCAACCAAAAGAAAACACACAAAGTGTTAATAGATGCAAAACACCAGGAATACACAGAGGAACAAAAATACGGTCCATCCCTTGGGAAGCACGTGGCTTACTGGGAGAGAAGCAGGGGGAATGGGGAGCACCTGAGAATGTCTGCTCACCAGGTCTGGGAGGGATAAGACAACGTTGGAAATGAGTGTGTGGTGTAGATATAGGTTACTTAATTCTAATAAATGGATGGTATTTTTGTTTGTTTGTACTTTTAATAGTTTTCATTCTTTTAGCATTTCATACATAAATACTATGAATTAATGCAATTTTCACCCAATCCTATCACTGCTCACCCACTGCAACCTTCTTCCCTACAGTCTTCTTCCTAATTTCAAGTCTTTCTGCTGAGTTGTATGTGAGTGGCTTTTAACAGCACATGTCTTAGCACTTGTTGAGCATGGCTGATTTATCCATGAGTATTCCATTGAGGAAGGCATCTTCTCTCTGCACACCCCACCCACATCCTCTCCATTCAGTGCTCTCAATAGTGTCTCAGGGAAATGTGGACCCTCTTGAGATCTTTTCCCTTACATGATGAAATGTTGATGGTTTGAATCTTGTCCACCCTAGCAAGAGGTGACCATCAGTACAATTGCAGTATGAATGTTTGGCAGTAACTAACTGCTTTCTGTTTGGATTTAGGACCTGCTTTGCAAACAGGAAATACATTCCCTAGTATGGGAGATCAGACCAAGAACTTGTGCAATGGGAGGACATAGGCCACAGGGAATAACAAACTAGTAAGGTTTAATTATAAAGACATGATATCAAACTTCCATCTAAACACTTATCATTATACCCACGAATTATAAGAGTTCTCAATACTCAACTTTGAAATTTTCTTTTGCAACGGAAGTTATTTAATGAAGAGAATCACAAATGGCCAAAGTGCAGAGAACACATGACCGTGGAATGCTCAGTCCTAGACAGGACATCCAAATTCCCCCACCTAAGACTTCGGGAACATTGCAGAGGAAGGGGTGGTAAGAATGCAAGAGTCTGAGGGGGTGCTATCAGACAGAATCTTCTGAACATGACAGTAACTGAAACACCCATGAACTTGTTGCAGTTGTGTCTGCCTCAACAAATATAGGTTTATGTAACAAATCTAATCTTTCTTCAATCGTTTCTTTCATTGTTTTCTATTGATAAAGTTTTCTCCTTTCAAAGAATAAGTAACTCTTCATTTATGTCTTCTAATCTTTATTTTTAACTTTTTCTTTCAGTCTACCAAGAATTTATTTTGGAGACTAACATAGTGAGCACATACCTTAATCCTAGCACTTGGGAGGGAGGTGGAGGCAGAAGGATTGTGACTTTGAGGACAAATATAGGGAACTCCAGGCCAGCCTAAGCTACATAGTGAGGCCTTACCTCAAAATAAAAAATAGTACTAATTCTGGTCTATGAAGTAACGTAGGGATTTCAATACGTTTTTACCTAATATCTGACCCATGTTCCCAGAACTAAGTGGTGAGTTACCAAGTCTGTCTCTTTCCTTTGGCAACACTTCTACTACTACATGATTAATTCTGTACAAGATAAATCTAAAACATTTATAAAATGCAAATGATGGCATTCCTAACTTTAAGAATGGCTTAAAAGGAGTAAATGAAATAATTTATGCACATAATATGCCCCACATCATATTTAATACACCAAAAACTTCCAGGAAATGATAGCGGTTTGCTTAGTCGAAGGGCGATCAGTTTCTACCCAATGTAAGTGATTCTCCTTGGGTGTAGCAGGGAGGGTGTAGACAGATGTAAATATGAGTCCACTGTGCTCCCTCCATGGAAATAGGAAACTCCTTTCTCTCTATGAATAAGACAGCTTCTCCAAACATCAGTTTTTCTACCATTGGCCAAAATGTCAAAAAATAAAAAGTTTCAATTTACATTTCTTTGATTAGTTGTAAGGTTAAGTATCTTTTCAGGTTCTTTATTACTTAAATTTCATTTACTCTTCTGTGAAATATGTCTTTGTATCCATTATTCATTTTTACTTTAGTTATTAGTGTGTGTGTGTGTGTGTGTGTGTGTGTGTGTGTGTGTGTACCTATGCAAATCTGGAGGTAGAAGACAATTTTCAGGAGTCATTATTACCACTTTTAAAAGATAAATAATTTTAATTATCTTGTTGACTTACACTTGTTTTTTAGTATGTACATTGTGAATGTTCTTTCATTTCTGTCTGCAAACTTATTAAGGTTCTTTCAAAGTATAGACTTACTTGTTAAATCACATGTTCTTCTCTTTTACATTATGAACTTTTATTTCTTTTTTAAAAAATTATCAGAGACTAATTTCAAATGTTCTTAAATTTACAAGAATATTACAAAGAACTACTTATAGAGAAATTCAGATTTACCCATATTAATATTTTATTCCCTTTACTTTTTATTTATGTTTCTCATACACATAAACACATACACATACATACAAATACATACTCAAATACATACATATACATACACACATATACATACATACAGATATATTCTCATATACATATAAATACATATACATACACATATAAAACATTAAAACACTCATATATACACTTACACATGCATGCATACATATACACTCACATACATACACATACATATATACTTATACATACACACATAAACTTCAACACATACATATACACACATACACACAAGTATATACATATGCATGTAGACTTGTATTCAGAAATATTGGTTCTAAGATGGCCTTCCCTTATATAAAGAGAACTAGAGTTTTAAAATTAAATTATGGAAATTTAATTACTGGAGATTTAAAAGCATTCACAGCACATATTCTGGGTTCCTCAATTGCCTTAAATATCCCTTTTAACCAAATCTTTCTCAATCCATCACCCAACCCAAGACTGTGGGTTACATCCTGGTAGCCAGGTCTCCTTTGTCTTCTGCTCTAGGAAAATCTCTCTGTCTTTCTTGATTCAGGGAACTGACATTCAAAAGAGTAGAGATCATATTTTTATAAAATGTCCCTTACTTGGATTTTTTTCGAACTTACTCATGATGAGATTCAAGCTATACATTTTTAAGTGAGAATAATATATAAGCAATTTTTTGACCTTTACAGAGGACTTCACAGAAGCACGGAATGTTCATCTTTCTTACTGCAGCAGTGTTGCCTTTGACCATCTGGCTGGATAACATCTTGCAGATTTCTCCACTTTAAAGTCACTATTGTCCCTCTTCCTGGGGAAACATAAAGAAGAAAGACATTTTAAAAGTATATAAATCTCCTTTTTCTCATCAAACATTTCTAAATTCTAGCCCCCTTTAATTGCCATAACTACTATAAAATCATGCTTTTTTTAAAATCATCATCATTCAGTTCCTATTGATTAATTGATGATCTGGAATGTTGTCCCCAAAATTAGCCTTGAAACACATCTAAAATGTCATTCGAAGGATTGCCTCATTTCTCTAGATAATCGCTGTGCTCCTGAACAATCAAGTTGTCCCATCTGAAACCAATTTGTTGGTCGTCAAGTGCTGTGAATGAGCTTATGTTTTGCAACACGCGTTTCCAAATATGTTGGATCCCAAGCATACACCTTCCTCAGCACCCCATCATTATGCCAGGAGAAGCAAGAAACACAAAAGCACTGTTGCAAAGTGTTACCACTACCAAAAAAGCAACTCGTAGGGCAAGTCCTGATGACTAATGGACAGAGACAGCACAGGAGAACATAAATGGGTATGGATTAGTGAGAAGTCTGGTTGGTGGGCTTCTCTTACAGCCGTTCTTTCTACTAGGAGAAAAGAGTGTGGAGGGCAACTTTTGGAAATTTCAAGTTCTTCCCATGTTCTGTCAGATTAAAACTTCTAAACCACTATACAGTCAAAATCAGCAGAACCTACCTTTTAGATGCTCGTCCATGAAAAGTTCAAAGAACAATTTCAGTGTGCAAGAAATAACTTGGAAAGTCCTTACTTTGGGTGGTAGATTATACAGTAAAGCAGTGAATTATGCTATCACAAATTCATGGCCTTCTTCTGACTTTAGCAAATCTCTACAGTCATCCATAGATATTAAGTACAAAAATGTATTGGGGGCTGAAGAGATGGCCCAGGAGTTAAGACTCTGCCTCACAAGCAAAAGGTCCTGAGCTCATTTCCCAGGTCCTATGTAAGTAATGCCACAGGGAAACAGCCTTGGTGTGCACTTCTGGCCCTGATGAGAGGAGCCTGGGAAATCCCAAAGCGAAGCAAAAGGAAGGAAGAAGCAATCCAGGATGATTCCCGAAGTCATCTTTGGTCCTCCACAGGAGCATACAGTGCCTTCTGATACACACATAGACAGACAGACAGACAGACAGAGAGACAGACAGACAGTCAGACAGACAGACAGACAGACAGACAGACAGACAGACAGACAGACAGACAGATAGATAGATAGATAGATAGATAGATAGATAGATAGATAGATAGATAGATAGAGTAAAAAAAGTATTGTTTTGACAGTGGTTGTCAATGACACAATAGGGCCACTTGGTTAGATTTTGAGACTGCTGGTGAAGACACAGTGATCTGAAAATATTGGAGGAATTTCTTCAAAGGGAGCATGAATGGAGTGCGTGGTCCATTCTAACAACAAGGCAGCAAAGCAAAGATGGAAGTGATGGGCATGGCAGCTTCACTCTGTACCCCAAGATCTCTTCCCCTCTTTCTAGAGATGATGAACATCATGGAAGAATTCCACCCATCCTCATTCCATTAGCATCTCCTTCATCAAACTTGTAGCACAGACATCAAATTTCCAAAGATCCTAACAACAGACCTAGAAAAATAGCAAAGAGGAAAAAAGAAGTCCTCCCCTACTCTCCACTCCGTGCCTATGCAGATTTCTATACTTCTGCCCAGGTACATATTACCTACAGCTGTGAGCATGTAAGGGTGCACTTGGAGGGGAAGAGGAAGGGGGTATCAAAGCAATAGATATTCTATAAGGGATGCCTTGATGCAAACCAAGCTCTAAAAACCCAACTCTGATCAGCAATAACAAAAAGTCCAGAGCTTAATCATAATTCACGTGAAAATCTGGATTAACGTGTGTTCAGAGTGATTGCTATCCTCCTGTTTTTTTAGCTTTTGCATTAAGGGTTTAGGCAAGAAGAACTGTGATCCTCCCAGCTGTCCCCACCTCCTGACTTGGTGGGGAATGTAACAGGCTCCATTTCTGTTCCTATGAAAATTGAACGTGTAGACAATAGGTGGATTAACCCGTGATCACACCAAGAGAACACGGTTATAAGACCTTATTAAATGCTGTGTTCGTGATTAAACCTTCTTATGCATCTCCAAAAATTAGAACTTAATTTTAGATCCATTCACAAATAAGTACCTACTGAGTGCTTACCTCGTGCCTAAGATTTATGTAACTAGGAGTGTCTGTCACACCCAAGGTCAGTTTTTTTTTTTTCAGGTCTAGGGACATACTGGAAACATACTCTAGAAACAAGAGTGACTTTGCAACCTGATGTTCTCACCACTTGTTTTTCAATCTTCTTTCGCCTCAAACATCACCCAAAAGCCAGGATCTGTCCAAGTTGGTTTGCAGATTGGCCCTTAAAGACCTCTATAGCAAATGTTTTCCTGAACTTCAAGAACCATTTGCATCTACCATAGAGATAATCTCTTCGATCTTCAATTGCCCTGAGTACAGGGCGGAATGAACAACTTAATTGTTGAGTAGGAGCAATGTGTCTCAAGTTTACACCTCCATCACTCCTGTGGACACCCAGCTCAGGACAACATCACATGATACCAATTCCCTAATCGACAGTTTCTCCCTGTCTTCCAAATCTCCACCATTCAGGTCCCAACCAGAACCTGCCCTTTCCATCATTGCCAGAGGTAGGTGATGCTGAAGAGCTGTCCTGATTAGCTAAAAACTAAGATGCTATAGCATCTATAGCCTTCTCTAGAAACCCCTAACACATATTAACATATCACTGTCTGAGTATTTTCATTCAAATGCAAAAGGATGACAGTCTCAGCAATTTGTAAGTAGAAGTTAGGAGTAAGGAAATAAGTAAAACCCTGTGCCTTCTGAGCTAAAATACACAATTTGCCCTATATCTGTGTGCTACTTTACCTAAGTTTCATCACCATTGACTTACATGAGAACTAGTGCAGAAATTAGAAACTCTTGCTGTCTTTGATATCCGTTTTTTGTTTGTTCTGTTTTGTAACTTCAGAAAATAAAATGTCTGTTAAATTAAAAAAAAAAAAAACAGACTGCCTTTAGCCTTGTTCACTAGAACATGAAAAACACACAAAAGTATAAGCTGGAACATAAAGGGTCTGGAGACTAGCTGATGGGTCTGTATTAACGACAATGCTACTACTGCCAAGATCTTGGGAATAACCTTTAAGTCAATAGGAGGTGTGTGAATGAATGCATGGTCAGTGTATAATATGGAATCACAATCAGTGCTTAGTCACAGTAACTGGGGATTGTCAAGTTGTATTCCCACAATGCCTTGAGTACTACGATTTGGGCAAAATTTTTCTCCTTTATGACTGCGTAACAATCCCTCCAGAGGTATGTGATACCAATAGATACTATGGCTTCATTTGAACAAATTATTGAATCTTCTGTATTTATTGCAAGGTGTCTATACCAGGAATAATTATAAGATAATATTCAATTTAGGAAACTGGGAAGAACACAAAAACAAATATCTGCTGAAAGTCTCTTATTACCAGGCACTAAAATAGGTATTTTTTTTAGTTAACTCTCATCAGAAGACAGACAGTATTATCTCAATTTTCAGGTTAGGAAATGGAACTCAAAAAGGTCATGTGGCTTGCCCAATGTCACCAATGTACCTCATGTGATTTCGACCTGTGTCCATCTCAGTGTGTGCTACCCCGCTAACCACCTCTGTAATTTGCATTTAACAATGTTCTCAAGCCCTGCCGAAGACCAGATTGGTGGTCCAAGACTAAGCAAGTGTGAAAATTACAGGCTCTGTTCTTTGTTTTGGCAGTTTGCCCCGCCCCCTGTGAAGTCGGTGTAAATTACTAACTCGCATGTTGGCTAGAATTTAAGAAAAAGCATGAACCATTCAAGCCAAGGACCCCTGGAGCAGTAGAAGAGGGACAAAGTAAATAACTCAAAGCCCAAGTGAGTGCTTTCAATCTACCTAAGTACATGGATTCATTATCAACAAACGCTAATAGGGTTCTCCAGAGGATTTGGGGTTTGGCAAACAGTTGCATCCCCCTGATAAGCCCAAGCCCCTTTGGACGAACATGCCAAGTTCTGGGAGGCCACAATATTGTAAGGAAAAGTTTCAACCACAGTGCTCTGGGGAAGTTTTTGTAAAGAATTATTGTTTCTCTCTGCCATATAATTCATACCTAAGTATGAATTGCACTTCTCACTGAAACCAACAATGTCCACGGAAGTGCCTTGAATTCAGTACCCACCATAAATATTTATAAAGCAAGAATCGGAGCGGCTGCGCTGCATGAGAGCTCTGACCACCTCTCCACCTCTAAGAAGCTCCCCAGCTCATTCTCAAAAATCTGCAGCCCACCTCTCCCACCTAACCGCGCTGTTCTAACTGTTGCCTTTACGTGGCACACTTTGCTTAATTATAAACGTGTCACCTGTACATCCTTGGAGGAAGGCAGAAGCATGTGAGCGTCCTGTGTTATGTAACCGGGAGCTGCTGATAAGCGCTGACCGACTGATGGTGTTGACTGAGACAATGTAATACCAAGCACTGAAAGTGACTTTGAAAGTAAGACGCCATCTGAACTCAGCAGGGTGATGGTGCCGAGTGATTTTCGCCCACCTCGTTTTGACCAAGAGATGAAAAGTAGAATTGAGGAGTCCTCCTACTAGGAAGAAAGATTCGCAAGCCCTGAGTCCAAGGAGAGCTTTCTCTATGTAAGCAATTGAGACTCAAAGTTTCAAGAGAGGCTATCCTGAGATAAATGGAGGGTTTAGGCTAGCCTAGAATACATGAGAACCTGTCTGAAAAAGAAGAAGAGAGGAGAAGAGAGGAGGGGAGAGGAGAAAGGAGAAGAGGGGAGGGGAAGGGAAGGAAGGGGAGAGAGAGTAGAGAAGGAAGGGAGGGAGGAAGAGAGGGAAGGAGGGAGGGAGAGAGAGAAGGAGGGAGGGAGGGAGGACTGGGAATGCAAAAATTACAATACATATTTTATTACAACAAATATGCAATAGTAACAAAATGCTAATACCTCTGTGGATAATCCAGCCCTGTGGTGGTGTGGTTTTACAACTAAGAGTACGATGCAAGCAAAGATATCTCTAACCCATGCTCAAATCACTGTGTCAGTGACCACAAAGGTAGCCGCAGCCTTAGATCACCAATGGACAATGACACCCGCTACTCAGAGCAGCTGGGCTGGGAACTCACATGTCCGAGGCACCCTGATCACCCGATGCCTGTGACGTAGAAATGGGAAGCGAGGGTTGTGCGATCTTCTTGTGGTGATAGATTTTCAATTTCTTTCCTCAGTGCTACAGCACTGTCATGATCAGGAAGTGATCGCTGGAGCAAGGAGGAAGCATCTGGTTTTAAAAGGATGGCAGAAATTTCCTCAAGAAATGGAGGAAGATATTATGAAATAAGTCAGAGTCGTTTCATGTGAGCAGAGTGGGCGAAAATAAAAATAAGTAATCATGTGCCCAAATAGATCAGTCTTTAAGGTAGTGCATCATCTTTTTAATCACACAATAATGTTTCTACTGGTTTGAACTTTTCCTTCCCAAGTAACACACACACACACACACACACACACACACACACACAAATAAAACTCCACTGTTTTATGGAATAAACCTTTACTAACCAGATTACTTATCCCAGTGAAAGAATATCCCAACGCGTTAGTGTGTAGCAAAGCACTGAACATTGGGCCAGAAGAAGCTGTCAGCACGCCAAACTCAACACAGCCCAGGCCTACTTCAATCTTTTTCTGGCACAATAACTCCCCAGTTCACGCAGCTAATCTTACAGAATGGCCTCACCATCTGATCATTCGGTTGGTTTAAAAACCTGAGAGGTGTTATGGATTTCTCCGTCTTGCCCACCTCCCATCTTGGACTGAGCACCAGGTGCTTGGCTTTTGTGGGAAGGGGTCTCTGTGCTCTCTCTTGTGGGACCTGCCTGTGTGGCCCTGGGTGAAGGTCTCCTGGTCTTCGATCTGAATCGTGGGCCTCTGGCTGCTCTGGCCATCTGCTTACTGCCTCACTAACTCGCTAGTTGTCTTTTTTTTTTTTTTTTTTTTTTTTTTTTTTAATTTTTTTTTTTATTATTATTATTTATTCACTGTGTGTATGTGCGCGCGCGTGTCTGTGTGTGTGTGTATGGTGTGTGTAGAACCACGGACGAATTCGCGAACCACCATGGACGCCTCCACCTCCTTCTGCCCCGGGATTCACAGGCTCCGCCCTACCAGGACCAGAAGCGCAGGCCGCCCCCGCTTCCATCTGGCGTCTATACGTGGGATCTGGGATCCGAACTCGGGACCTTCCGCCTGCAAGGCGGAGGCTTAATCCCTGAGCCACCTCTCCAGCCCACTCGCTAGTTGTCTTCTGTGTGAGCATTTCTCTGTGCCTCTCTCCCTCTCCCTCTCTCTCTCTCTCTCTCTCTCTCTCTCTCTCTCTCTCTCTCTCTCTCTCTCTCTCTCTCTCTCTCTCTCTCTTCCTGTCTCTGTCTTTCTCTCCCCCTCTTCCCATTTCTGGAATGCATGTCTGTTCACAGGACGCCTTTCTGCACCGCTCCCCAGCCCATCACACAGACATCAGCCTCTCCTCTTGCCCACACATTCACTTCCTCCAGCCAAACCTCTTCCACGCTGCAGACCTCTTCTGTACTTTCTCTCCCAGAAATAGTTCCGCCCCACACTCCCCCTGCCTGAAAACTCATCCTCCTGGAAGGCTGGGCGGGAGCTCGGCTTCTGCCACCATTGTCCCTATCCTGGTGACTCTGGTCCTGCGTGCGCCCCACAATTAAGGCATTAGATCACTCAGGGACTACACGGACTGTGTGAGGCCACGCCCTGCTCCAGGGAACGGGTCTTGCCGGCAGGTGGAGGTGCTTCACGGCATCTGTCTCCCAGAAGGAGAAACAGATGAACATCCTTGCAGCCCTCAGGGGCCAGAGACAGTGCCCTGATTGGTCCATGTGCAAGGAACCCAAGGCATCTAAGAGACCCACAGGGGAAGTGCGTGTGAAGCTGCTCCAGCCTCAGGAGCTAATGGCTTCTTTTTCATTATTTTACGTGTATGTAACTGCATGCTTATGAGTGCACATGTGTGTGCAGGCATGTGTAGGAGAGGTCACTTGCGGGTGTGTGTCAGTGGAGGCCCTACATCGAGGCTCATCTGGGATTGCTCTATCTCCTTATTGCTTTGCTCTGGGGTCTCCCAGGCTCTGCCTTCCAGGGCTGGAATAGCAAACTGCCACCCCCCAGCCCTCCCCACCCCACCCAGTATTTATATGTGGGATCTAGGGATCTAAACTCAGATCTTTCTCCTTTCAAGGCAAAGGCTGTAACCATGGAATTATTTTTCCAACCTGGTTGGTTGCTTCTTAACCTAAGATCCTGGGAAATGTTTCCAAAGTGCTGTGATGCTTGCTTCAGAATGTTCACTCCTGGGTCCATCTTTAATACAAATCAGAACTGGTTAGCATGCGCTTTGCAGTCTGCATTCTAATAGACTCCCCAGCTTTTCTGATGCAGACAGGAATTCTTGAACCCTGGAGTGAGTGCTGAGGGCCTAGAGCATGTCCTTGTACATAGTAGGAGCTTGATTAATACTGAGCTTAATGAATTAAACTGAATGAGTGAAACCAATACCTTTTCGTCTTTCTGTCCTCTGACAGTATTCCTAATCTTTAATTTGAAGGACACATTTACATAATGCTCATGTTATGTTTTCCACAAGAATGGCAGCCCAAACCCCACAAGTATCACATTCCAAGAAGCCACTCTGATCCTGTCATTGGTTCCACAGGGAATTGGCCACTGGGCAATGCTTACTGAACACTTGCTATGGGCCAGGCCCCCACACATGGCAAATAGCTGCCCTCATGGAGCCCCAGTAGGAAAATATGTATCTATATGTCTATTTTTTTCATAGATGAGTACATGTATGTACATGTATCTATATGTATGAGTGGATGCACTCACTACATGTATATGTGGCTGTAATAGTGAAAAAACTAAGAGAAGGAAGAACAAGACATAAAGCATTTTGGAAACTAAGTTGCTCATAGGAATGATGGTGGAATTTACATAAGGCAGTGAGTGAATTGGAGAGATTTTTTCAGATTGAGTGATGTTAAATGAAGAAGAGAGAAACTCATGTAGGAAATGATGCATAAAAAGTTAACATAGACTGATGACAGCTAATGATGATTGGAAGAATGGAAGATGCTTTTCTCAAACATATACTCACAGATATATGATCCATGTCCCAGCAAGTAGTCAGGCACAAGTCATCAAAGGCAAACCAGATGAAACTCAGTGAGCCATGCATGCGAAAAGACTTGAAAGTAAGAGGGAGTCTGCCAAGGAAGAAGGGTGGTAATGAGAAGAGGACGGAGGATGGGAGGGGTTCTGGATTAAGGTATAAGAATATCATAAATTCACTGTATTTATGTGATAAATTCACCGTATTTATGTGTGAAACACTAAAAGAATAATTATGAAATGTTAGTAAAAACTAACATGGAACCAATTAGAGAGATGGCTCAGGCTTAAGCCTCTGCCTCAGAAGAGACCTGAGTTCAGATCCCAGATCCCATTTGGCAGGCTACACTTCTGGACCTGAAAGACAGAGCCTGGAAAACTACCAAGCAAAACAAAGAGGAGATAAAGCAATCCAGGAAGATTCCCAAAGGTGACTTCGGGCCTCCACAAGCACACACAGTGATGGGGAGGGAGGGGACAGCAGAGGCACACACACACACACACACACACACACACACACACACACACACACACACAAAGATATGTGTGTATACTATAAGTGGACAAACTATTATAGTAATTGTAAGCACAATGAGGACCTCTGGGTGGACAATCAAATAAAGAGAAGCAGGAAGAAGGAGCAAGTGCATGGAAGAAATCTAGCTTGGGTCCCATCATTGGTAGTCTACAAGGTGGTCACCAGCAGGTGTCCACAATGATGTCAATAGGTCTGGAACTGGGACACCTAGAAAAGAAAGATTTGAGAGTGAGCAACACACAGCTACTAAGGAAAATCAAAAGGGAGCCCAATGATTTAATCCCAACAATATATAAGAAACTCTTTCAACTCAATAGCAAAAATAATGATAATAATTAATAATAATAAAACCTGATTTTAATGTCTAATGATTTTTTTGTTTTATTTTTTATTTCCGCTCATACAAACAACAGGTACACTGGTCCCCTCCCTCCCTCCCTCCACCTCCCCCCTCCCCCCTGCTGCTCCCACCTTTTCCCCTCCCTCCACCTCCCCCCTCCCCCCTGCTGCTCCCACCTTTTCCCTCCCTCTACCTCCCCCTCCCCCCTGCTGCTCTCACCTTTTCCCCTCCCTCCACCTCCCCCCTCCCTCTCTGCTGCCCCCTCCCTCCCCATCACCTCACCCCTTCCCCTCCCTCCCCATCCCCCAGTACCTCCCTCCCAGTGTCTCTTCCCCCCAATCCCCAGAGCATCCTTTAATGTGCATGCCAAACTCTCCTCTGGGTCCTCCTCTCCAATGAGGTGCAAGGACCCAGGGGCATTTTCCAGAACCTTTTCCTGTGTTCCCCTTAAGCTTAGGAACACTACTGTGACTGTCAGTTCCTAGCCTCCAAGGATCCTAGTGTGTTTAGTCCATGCTAGACTTTGTGGGGTCAATAATGTATTGGACATTGCGCAGGTCATGCAAAGTCCTATTATGATTGCTTCGGCCCTAACTTGTGTGGAGTATCTTGCTTATTATTACTCTTCCCATCCTTGTGCTCTTACAATCTTACCACCCCCTCTTCTGCAAATTTCCCTGAGCTTCAGGATGGGGAGAGCTTAGGCTGGCTTAGTTCCTGGTGGTTGATATAGAGTCTCAAGAGTGTTTGGAAAGCAAACACATCAAGAAAACTATAAGAGAGACTTTTTTGACCTTTTATAGCCTAGACACAGAAACTACAAACTGCCATTCCTACTGTGACTGAGAACCTGAAAAAGTTACAAGCTTGGTTGGTTCAAAGACAGATGATATAGCACTCAAACTTACCAGAGAATTTAGATGTGGAGAGCTAGTTGTTGATTTTTAAATCCAGTCACCTAGTCTGAATCTTTTTGGAATGAAGATCTAATGATTTTAATGGACTGTTCTTCAAAGAAGACAACCAACGCATATGCCTAACAGGTATATGAAAAAGCTCCAACATAGTTAATCATGATGAAATGCCAATCAAAACCATAATGAGATATCAGCTCACACCCATTAGGATGGTAATTATTAGCAAGTTAAAGGATAAGGAATGCATCAAGGGAGTGGAAAAATAAGTCCAATGAGGCTGTAACATGATGTAGCCACTATCAAAATAGCTCAGGGTTCTCTAAGTAATTAAAAAATAAAAGTACTGGCTACTCCAGCAACCCCACTTCTGGGTATAAATCCAATAGAATCTAAATCAGATATTCAGAAGAAATTGCAACCGTGTTCACAAGAGCCAAGATGCATGAATGATTTAAATCTCAATGGGTAAAAAGAAATGCAATATATCCATAGAACAGAATCCCATTCAGCATCAAGGCTGAAAGTTGCTGAAATTATGCTAAGTGAAACAAGCCAGTGCCAAAAAGAGTCTCTGTACTAAAGTATTTAAAGTAGTCAAATTTCAATATCTACATATGGACTAAGGAGATGACACAGTACATAAAGCATTTCCCATGAAAAAATGAGGTGTTTGGATCCCTAGAACTCAAGTTAAATCAGATGTTGCAATGTGAAGTCTGTAGCTCCTATGTCGAGATGGAGGGGAGGGGGACAATAGAATCCCCGGAAGCTTATGGACCAGCTAGGCTGACTTACCCAGTGCTGAGGAAGTGACACTGCCCCTAAAACAGGGTGGAAGATGGGGACCCATAGCTGAAGTTGTCACCTGACCTTCACAGACATATCATGCTCTAACAGCCCCACACATAAGACCCCATACATATGAACATGCACACATAAACATGCATACCACACACATACACCAGATGCACATGTAAAATTAAAATAAAAATGTTCAGCACGTGTTTTAAAGCATTACATGGTGCCCCAGAAATTGGTACAAATTTTACGAAAATCAAAAATTGCAGAACAAGAAGAAGAGAATTCCCAGAATCTTGGAATGGTGGTGGTCAGGGGCTAAAGGGAAGAGGAAAATGGTGAGTTAGTACCCAGCAGGAATGAAAGTTCAGTTAGACAGGATGAACTGGATCTGAAGATCCACCATGCAGCTTTGTGTGTATGTCATCATTACTGCATTGTACAAGGATAGACAATAAAACTATGAAGTGAGGGTGTCAAGTGCCTAGCATAAATTTTTAAGGAAAATCCTAATTTAAAAGATGACAGAGGGCTGGAGAGGTGGCTCAGGGGTTACGCCTCTGCCTTGCAGGCGGAAGTTCCTGAGTTCGGATCCCAGATCCCACGTATAGACGCCAGGCGGAAGCGGGGGCGGCCTGCGCTTCTGGTCCTGGTAGGGCGGAGCCTGTGAATCCCGGGGCAGAAGGAGGTGGAGGCGTCCATGGTGGTTCGCGAATTCGTCTGTGGTTCTACACAGGCACAGACACGCACACACACACACACACACACACACACACACGCACAATTGAATAAATAATAATAAAAAAAAAATTTTAAAAAGATGACAGAGAAAGAGTGCATCTCATTTGAAAGGTGACTTCAGAGTAGGTCAGAGGTGTAAGAAAGACCCAGGACTTTGGTAAAGGTTATTGCAGCTTGGCTTGAGACCCTGAACAGTCTGGCTATACCATGATGAATGGCGCCACCTGGTGGAAGAGATTATGACCTGCAATAAGCATCAAGAAGTAAACGTCGTATAAAAAAAATATGGAAAAAATAAATAAATACGCTGATCCTGAAAAAAAAAAAGAAAATTTCAAAGAATAAAGGAAAAAAAGATTCCAAAAAAGAATTTGAAAAATAAAATAAAGTCTAGAAAAAAATAAAGAAAAGATGGGTCCCAGAAATCAGGTTTAATTTCCCATGTTAAGCTGGTTCTCCAAACACAGACCTGGAATGAATGTCTGGCCTGCCCGATTTCAAGACAGTACCTTCCCTGGACCTCAGGGGGCTGCAGAAAACAATCCAGAAGGACTGACCACAAACACAAATGGGGGCTGGCGGTGTCTGCTCCTAATTCAGGCCAGTTTAGGATTCACGGGATCCCCACTCCCAGCCTACTGGAATGCCCGCAACCTTCTGTGAGTTTCTGGGCAACCCTGAGTCAGAATCTTTCCCCAGTGAACTTCCATCCACCACAGCTCTCATTACAGGCACATCCTTTGCATCATGAACGTATTTGAAGACAACTCTTTATGGAGACATATGGGACCAATCCTCTATGGGGTATCGGGGTTTAGAGCACAATCCAGTCCGACACAAAGGCTATACATTAGACAAAACAGAACACCTCAGCAGAAGCCGACACCGTGGGATAAGGAAATTCAACATCCAAAGACCTTTTTTTGCCAGTATTTTGACTATTCCACCATATCTTGACCATATAACTATTTTCCCAAGCTTGGACACTTTGACAATAAAGAAAAATTATAGGAAAAGATAGAAAGATGCAATCTTTATTCAACTGACTTTACTTGACTTTTAAAATCATACTAAGCAAGAAAAAAAAGAACCTTTCCAAAACTAAATTCTTTTAAAATACCGTTTATCTGTATTCCTTAAGCAAAGTGTGAAAAAAAAAAAAATCCCTACGTTGTTACAATGAACTTCATCAAAATTCCAAAGGTTCCTAAAATCTACTTCAAGGTGGCCTGACAAAAACCCAGCATCTATTACATCAATTTTTGAACTACAGTTCTGTTTTGTTAAAATAAAGCAATGTATGTGGACACAGTTACAGCTCTTATCAGACTTCCAACTGTCCCAGGTTCACTTGTAGCTATTTTTAAATTTAGAAAACAAAAAGGTGTCCACTAAAATGGTGAAGTCACTAAAGTTTCTATACCTGCTATTATTTTTAAAGTAGATTATTTTATTTTCAACGTTGAACCTTTATATATTTCACATGTGCTTCATTTTGGGCATTCCAAAAGATTTATGAAAAATACATAAGAAAATTGGAAGCATTCCTGAAAGTAACAGCAATGAATTCCTATTTGAAACAGTTTGTGTCCCTGGTATAAACTGATGTAAAACTGATGATTCTCCCATATCAATCTTGACCAAACATGCACGCGTGCACACACACACACACACACACACACACACACATATAGAATCTTCAAGGACACATTAGCTTTACTGTGTTTAGACAAGCTCCAGGAAAACAAATGAATGAACGAACCAATCAAGAAATAGTTTTGCAGTTAAGAGTCATCTTTTAAATTTGAGCAGGTTTTAGCATTAAAACTGTATTCACCGACAATGGGTTTCATACAATTAAAGAAGAATAAGGCAAAACCACAAGTCAATGTTCAGGGTTATTGTGAATGTTAATGCATCTTCATGTTCTCCTGTGGTAGTCCATTTATGCCATTATGTTGAAAAGACCTGGGGCTAGGTAGCATTATAAAGGAAAGAGGTTTATGTAGCTCGCAGTGTTGAAGGCTGAAAGGGCATGAGGGCCAAGGGCAGAGGGCAGGACAGCAGCAAGCACGGGAAGGAGGCAGCAGATCACTAGTCAGGAAGTCAGGAGAGAACAGGGCTAAATATGTTCTGAAGCTACTTGGTCTTGTATGTGCTCCAGTCCCGCAAGAGCCAACTTAACCCCTTTAAAGCCCACCTCTCCCTGTTGAGGTTTCCACCACATGGTAGTGGGGCCATGCTGGGGATCAAGCTCCTAACACATGAGTCCTTGGGGGACATACCCAAACCATACCCCAAGCATAACACTTCACCTGCCTCACTTAGAAAATCTAGGACAAATGTTAAATAGGGAAGCCCAGAACAAAAGCAAAACGAACCAGTCTTGGTGACCGTAAAATACAGCCACTGTCTCTTGTCCCTTCACAAAGTGCCAGTCTTGGTGCTTTGGAAACCAAGTCATATCTCGGACACAGTAATGAAGGACTGACTCCTGTCTTACAGTAGCGTGAGATGGTTTTATTCTTTTTACTTATTTGCAGGAAACAAAACTAAGCTAAATGCTTTTTGACCAAGTGGCTTACAGAACTTAAACTAGAAGAAACACAAAGAAGAGATGTAATAAATCCAAACCTTGTTTCAGGTTGGGCTTACTTTCCTTACTTTACATCTGCATGTGTGTGTAGGGGTGTGTGTGTGTGTGTTTGTGTGTGTGTGTGTGTGTGTGAAATGTGTGCATGTGTGTTTATGTGTGTGTGCATATGTGCATGCATATTAAAACCAGAAGTCTACATTAGGTGTAGTTCTTTATTCACATTCTATCCTATGTTTTGAGACAGGGTATCTCACTGAATGTGAAGCTCATTGATTGAAGTTAGACAAGCAAGCTCTAGAGATCCCCCTATTGCTGACCACTTCAGCAATGTTATAGATACACGCCACTGTACCTGGCTTTTATGTGGGTGCTGGGGACCCAAACTGAGGTCTTCATTCTTGAGTTGCAAGCAGTTTACCAACTGAATGCTCTCCTTGTATATCTGTGTTCTTTTTTGTGGAGTGTATGTGTGTGTGTGTGTGTGTGTGTGTGTGTGTGTGTGTGTGTGTGTGCCGGTGGTGATTTAAGAGTGAGTTCAGGAATCATCTTGGATGGCTCTAACTTTCTTTTGGCTTTGCTCTGGGATTTCCCATGCTCCGCCTTTGAGGGCAGGAAGTGCTGGCTGCCACCATTTCAATCCAACATTTTTGCGTGGAATCTGGAATCTGAACTCAGGTTTTTCTGCTTGTGAGGCAAAGGCTTGACCCCTGAGCCATCTCTCCAGTCCCTATCTGTATTCTTTTAATCTTTAAAACTTACTTTTTGCCTCAAAAGTTGATCCTTTGATTAACTGGTATTCAAAATCTGTCCCTTTAAAGTTGGGGAGTTTTGCTTGTTGGAGAGGGGGTTATTTGGTTAGATTTTGTTTTCAAGACAAGGTTTCATGTGTCCTGTCTGGCCTACATATCTGGGATGACCCTGAATGTCAGATCCTCCCCTTCTGCCTGCCAGGATCACAGGT
This sequence comes from Typhlomys cinereus, assembly GCA_023101885.1. Taxonomy (NCBI): domain Eukaryota; kingdom Metazoa; phylum Chordata; class Mammalia; order Rodentia; family Platacanthomyidae; genus Typhlomys; species Typhlomys cinereus. Next base: position 23,359 of record JALPQD010000426.1, read on the forward strand.
GTGTGTCATTGGGCTGCATTTGTTTGTTTGTTTTGTGTGTGTGTTTGTTGTTGCTGCTGTTTTTATTTTGTTTTTGATTTTGTGAAGCAGAGTCTTTGTGAAAAATATTTATTTACTTGTACCAAGGTGCATGGGTTGGGGGGAGGGGCAGAGGAAAAGCCCAGAAGTCAGTTCTCTCCTTCCATTATGTGGGCTTCCAGGGATCACACGCGGACCACCAGTTCTACAAGCAGGTGCTTTACTTGCTGTGCCATCTTGCTGCCCCCAAGAGACAGAATCTCTCTGCATAACACAGCCAAATCTCAAACTTGCTACCATTCTTCTGTCTCAAGCTCCTGAGGGCTAGAATCCTGTTTCTTACAGATGCCTCCATCTCATCCTTACAGAGTCATTTCCCTCCTTCCTGGCTCCCTGGGCTCTGCCCCGAGCCACCTGTTCCAAGACTTTGATCCTCACCTTGAGATAAGAGGTCCTCACTTTCTAGAAAGCAGAGTCTCCTCTCCTGTCTTTGTTGAGTGTCCCAGAGGCATCTTGGACTCACCATCTAAAATTCAGATCCTCATATTCAAACTGCAAACAGACCTGGAGATTTAGCTCAGTTGATAGAAGTTGCAAGTTCAAATCCCCAGCACTGCACAAACCAGACACAGTGGCACATGCTTGCTGTCCCAGAAAGCTGCAGGGAGGGAGGGAGGGAGGGAAGGAGGGAGGAAGAGAAAAGAAAGAGATCCTTCTCTCCATTCTGTACCCCATGTCTACAATAGCCCATGTTGGCACAGAAGACAGAGAATAAAGATTATCCCATTCCCTTCTGGGACCTCCCCTGCACCCCACGCCAGGAGCAGGCTGCATTTGAACCCACATAGGGTTCTCCAGAGCCACTTAGTCCGCCATGCATACCCACTGCCTCTGTGGCACACGCCTCCTGCTTTCTGGGGTCTCCCCGGGCTTCTCCTGGCTTCTGCTTTATTCTTTCTTGCCCGGCCATCTGCCAGAGGCCCCCATCAGTATCAACTTGAGGATTCTGAAATTTAGCTGTCATGAGTTGAGTCAAAAAAAAAAAAGAAAAGAAAAAGAAGGGATGGCACACAGACACATTAGGGCAAATCTATTGATTAATCTTTTATGTGGTGAGCCTAATCATAAAAACCTGGGCCTTCTATTTTGAGGGCCTTTGCGTTTTTTGCTTGTTTGTTTGTTTTGTTTTGTTTTCTTGTAAGTCATTTCTATTTTTGCTTCATGGTAATATTAGTGCATGAAGAACTCAATGGAATCCCACATGAAACTCAGAGGGCCACACATGCAAAAAGGCATGAAAATAGGAGGGAGACTGGAAGGAAGCGAGGAAGAAGATGGGTCAGAATGGGAAAAGGAGGGGGCAGGGGTTGGGGATGAAGGTATGAAAATATCCTAAATCCACTATATCCATGTATGAAATTCTAAAAGAATAAAAAGCATAGTGCACGATGAATATAAGTGACAAGGAAAAGATGGCCTCCTGCTTCACCGTCCAGAGGCAGCAAGGTGCGTGTCCCAGCTGGCTGAAGGCCCCGTGCAGACCCTGTGCTCAGACCTTCAGGTGTACCCACCCCAAACTCACTGCAGCTTCTCTATTCCAGATATCTCTTTCCCATGGGGGGCAACAAATGGGCCTGATCTTCTGTCCTCCACCCACACAAGGGAGGCGACACCCTCCCTTGCTGGTTTCATGGTCTCTCTAATGACTGTTAGTCAGCTGAGTCTCAGCACAGATCCAGAAAGCTGCTTCTCACTGATCAGGTCCCTTCCAGGTCCACACCCTCTGACACCACGCCACACCCTGACCCCTGTCATGTCTGTGACAGACTTCTTGATTTCTGTTTTACACCTGCTTTGACTACTCTAAAGCACAATCAACTGTTAACAGATATTGTTTAATGGATAAACTGATGGACTGGTGAAAACTTCTCGAATAACCTTTTGGACAGAAGGGAACTAGAAAATACAGCCTAGTATGGTATTCCCATGGATAGATGATCAGGTCGCAGCCTACTGAGTTCAAGTGAAGAAATCACTTATTATTGAGGGTGACGTGTTTAAAACTAGTAGATATAGAAGTGTAAATCTCATCAGTCATTTATGAGAACTGCACTATGGGTGCTTCCCGAGGGGAATTTTGGTGAGAAACAGGACACACTGAATAGTCTGCTGTGCACCAGCTCAGACAGAGATGTGCGGATGATGCCGCCCTGAGGTTGGACAAACCTGTGCTCTACACGGAAAAGCACTGACCCATTTATCCTGCCCAACGAGCTCTGGCTTTCCCCTGTGTCAGCAAAGAAGATGAATGGAGGGCAGGGTGAAATAGGACGCACTCACTTCCCATGGCCCTGGGTAGCTGATCAAATTGAGCAATCATGAGCTCTGCACAAAAGGCAAGAAGCCTGTTCCGTTGGGTGCTTTGCCCAAGGGCTTTCTCAAGAACCTGGCAAGACTCCCAGAGGCTGAAGAAGTTCCAGAGACACACCTGGATCTTTGTTGACACTAATGGAGGTTTACTTTTTCTATTCTGGCCCTTGAAGGAGTCCTTTACTGTTCTTTTTACCACGTGAAAGATTGGCCTAAAAGCAAAGCAGCTGTTATTATCGGGACAGAGGAGGGCGCCAGAGAACACTTTTCCCTCACAGCCCAGTGGCACTGAGAGTTAGAACATTACAGTAATGGCTTCTAGTCCAAGAGCTAAACCTAAAAGAGGCAAAGCTAATCTGATATAAATTGCAAATGTCATGCAGTGGTCTGAATAAGGCCTGAGGGAAGAAAAAAACTTTTGAAAAATTATATTACATTTAAATACTTGAAAAGTAAACATTCCTGCAAGGGAGGCTTATTATGTAAATATTTAAGTTTTATTTTTAATCTGCATTCATCTGTCTCTTATTGAAAATAATATTTCATTTAAACATAAACAGAAGAGAGAAAACCTACCTTGGACAGTAAGTGGTTCAATTCACCAAGAAAAAGTTTATAATATAATCAAATCATAGTGATTAAAAGTAGAGGCTGTGGAGTCAGAGAGCTGGAGCTTTAATCTTAACCATAGAACTTGCTAGACTTGTGTGCCTATTGGGTTTTCATGCCAGGCTTCTGAACTGCAGTCCCCGTCAGCTTACACAGGTTGGTAAGGGTTGCCATGGAGGCTGAATTATAATGTATATCACCCTTAACAAAGAGCCCAGATGACAATAATCATTGCACCAAGAATGACTATGATGATAGCAGTCATACTTGGAAAAAGAAGTCATTATGAATAAATTTAATAATAATAATGATAGATAGATAAAGGCACCAAGATCCTTGGAAGCAAGGGATTGACAGCCACAGTAGTGTTCCTATGTTTAAGGGGAACACGGGAAAGGGTTCAGGGAAATGCCACTGGGTCCTTGTACATCATCGGAGAAGAGGGCCCAGAGGAGAGTCAGGCATGCACAATAAAGGACTCTCTGGGAATTGGGGGGGGGCGGCACTGGGGGATGGGGAGGGAGGAGTGAGGGTAGGGGGAGCAGGGGGTTTGGGGGGAGGAGGAGGGAGGGAGGGAGGGAACTGGTGTACCTATTAAGTTTGTATGAGCGAAAATAATAATAATAAAAAAGTAAAAAAATGATGATAAACACTGATAATAGAAATTTAATAAAGATAGATAGATGATAGATAGATAGATAGATAGATAGATAGATAGATAGATAGATAGATAGATAGATAGATAGATAAACACTGATAAGAATCATGGTAGATAGCTGTTTGTCTACCAAAGATGAAGGTTTGCATTTTCTATGACTCAGCAAGCCTATTCCTAAGTGTAAAACAGACAGGTGATAGATAATAGATAATAAATAAGTAGATAAGTAGCTAGATAAATGATAGATAAATACATGTATAGATAAATAGGCAGACAGGTAGATAAGAAGATGAATAGATAAATCAATAGAGAGTAAAAAGGTAAGAAGATAGGTAAATAATAGATGATATATAGATAGACAGACAGACAGACAAATAGATATCAAAATGTACCACAAACAGTACTATGTGCAATATGCAAACCCTGGAAATACCAAGCGCTCATCAAGAGCAGAAATAAATGGCACTATTTATTCACAATTTCACTTATTTACTGTTGATAGAATAGTGCAAAGATGAAAAAGGTGATCTACAGCCAGCGGTGACATGGACATTCACACAGACAGAAGGACACACTGTGGGGTCTGTCAGTACAGAGGACACTGCTCACCTCGGAGCCAAGGGGTGTGCAGAGTTCTGGGGGCTGACCCGAAAAAGCCTTGAGCCTCCTGCCTGGACCATGGGTGTTGTGGCGATTATTCTGCATGCTGCTGATAAATTCACAACCAAACAGCTTATAGGGGAGCAGGGGGTCTTATCTTGGCTCTGAGACTGCTGAGAAAAGGACAATCCTCACTTTCCAGACCAGCATATCTGGTCCGTATGCAGAAGGATTCCAACTTCCCAACTTGTTCCCTCCACCTTACATACCTATCTAGGTACTAACCTCACCCTCAATGGGCTGGACCGCCCCATCAGTCAGACGATCTCCTGCAGGTTTGCTCTGGGTTTAACCCAACCACCAATTCATTACAAATGTGCCCAGAGCTCCAATTCTTAAATGGTCAAGTTGACACCTGTATCCAACTATGGCAGGTGTGTTCAGAGTGAAATGTTCATCATACAGCTTGTAGATTCTACTTGGATAAAATGTTTAGAAGCCTGACCTACAGAGGGCGCTGTTAACTCGTGAAAGCAGTCAGGGAAGCGTGAAGAGGTCTAAGAGCCAGAACTTCCCCACTCCAGACAGGGTTTCAGAACCTAGTCTCCATCACAGGCTGCTTCTGGGGATGCGGCAAAATGAAAGGACACAATGATCTGACTGCCGTGGGCTCACCACAGAAAGTGGCTTAGTGCTACACTGCCACTGGGAATTTTCCCATACTTTGATCGACATGAACATGTGGTGAATGTTGGGGGGTAGTGTGGTTATTATTAAATGTCATCTTTAATGCAACTTATTCAATTAAATTCTAATTTCCTGGAGAGAGAACTCAAGTACTGTCCTTTGAAATCCCAGCTTCCTTAACCCAAAATTATACACGCAACAGAGCAGCCCAAGCGACCGTGATGGGTGTCTAAGTGAAAAATGCTTCAAAGAGAGGACCTTAGAGCTTATGAGAAGATTTTTCCAGGTAGAGTTTTGAGAATGCTATGACATAGCCTTTGTAGAGTCCCGTTAGCATTAGATGGACTGGATTCTTTGCAGCTGAAAGTAGACTCATCTTTTCCTATCCAATTGCAAATCCAGAGGGAAATAGAGTGGTTTCTGAGCTGTCAAATGACATTGATTTAAAGATGTACCATGTGTCAAGCCTGAGTCAGTTTAATAGTGAGGAAGTCTGCTTGCTACTTTCTTGATCAGATGTTACCTCGCACACAATTCCACAAGCAAATAGCTAACTTCCTAGTTGGCACAAATTCAAAGCAGAGTCAGAGAGAGAAGTGGGAAGAAAGTAGGGGGCAGACACACACGGTCCCTGTGGTCAAGAGAAGATATGTTTACAGTAACTGACAGGGAAAAAAATGGGAAAGTGTCAAATTTTCTCTCATCTATGAAAATCCACTGGCTATAGGATAAAATAGTTGTAGCTATCTCAAAAGGTCTTGGAAATAATTACAATGGAATCGTGCTTGAGTCATGGAGAAAATACTAATGTCTTTTTTTCCCCCAAATTTTCATTTGAATCCTGAAATCAACCTCATTAAATCAAAATACAAGATTACAGAATTTTTACTTTGGAAAGAAGAACAGGTCTCCCAATTTGTGTATGACAGGACAGAGGTCTTCCCTACAGGTGCATTGGGGGCTGGTTGGTGTCTACACTGTTCTGTCTGCCTCCTGCATCAACTAGCAGATTCCACAGTAACTCCTTCCACCCCACTCTCCTTTAGAGGTCACCAGCACTTTGTTCTAAAAGGAAAGGGGAAGCATCATCTGCTCACCCCTAAGTACACAAACTTTTATTAAATTTAAATTTCACAATCATTTGAATGGTCAAAACTTGAATTCAACCTAGGATTTAAATTCACGGAATTTGGCTTCTGCAGTCCGGATCATCATGCTTCCAAAGCCTCTATCAAGGAGTGAGGGGGAGTCTGCTTTAGACGGGTCCCATCGCTCTGAGTCACTGTTGCCTTTTCTCCAAGCTCTTCTCCTGGGTAGGTGTGAGGCCTGTGGAATAGCAGGCTGCCACCATTTCCACCAGGCATTTTTACATGGGATCTGAGGATCCAAACTCAGATCCTTTGCTTGAAGGCAGAGACTTTAACTCCTGAGCCGTCTCCTTATCTCTATAGAGACCCCACCTACCACCCTCACCAGACAGGCACTCCGCACAGTCTCTTCCAAAGTAACGACGCTCAGCTACTTCCACATGGTCCTTCAGCTGCAGCCAGCAGATGTGCGTCCTCCCCTTCTGCAGCCCCAGCCCTGGATGTTCCTGCCTCCATGTGTTTAGGGAGAGCCCGGCAACTTGGCCTGTAATACCCTGGGCATCGTGGGGCACTGGAGATGCTTGCCAGCATCCCTGGCCTCTGCCAATGAGATGTCTTCCCAGTCATAACAACAAAAGTATCTCCTTGTGGGAGAATGGGGGGCACAGAATTCCTCTCTGGTTGGAAGCCACCAGCATAGACTATGCCAGGAACATACTGGTCAAAAATTTCAGTGTTTTCCAAGTTCCATAGGCACTTGAAGCTCCCTAAGCCCTTAGTTTAAAAGGCACCAGCCTCTCCCCTTTCTCCACGCTCACCCACTTCTTTTCACCAGCATCTTGCATTTACTTTTTATAGCCCAGGGAGGGTTTAGCAAGAGAAGCAAACACGGGTTTTGGACATTCCGAGCTATACCAAGGATCATTTTTCTTTCTTTTTTTTTTTTTCTTTTTTTTAAATTTTTTTTTCTTTCAGCTCATACAAACTTATTAGGTACACCAGTTCTTTTATGATGTGGAGGAGGTGTGTGTGTGTGTGTGTGTGTGTGAGAGAGAGAGAGAGAGAGAGAGAGAGAGAGAGAGAGAGAGCTTTTGGACAATGTTTGCTGCAAAAGGAGACATTCCTTTTGAGCACACTGAACGGACTTGACTATAAGGTTCAGGGACATTGTTAACCATTTGAAAACGGAGTTGAAAAAGATGCCAACATGCTCACAAATCTAGCAACCTGAATTTGATCCCCAGAAGCCCACAGGGTGAAAGATTATTGCATGCCCATGCCCACCTCCCTCTAATAAATTTGGAAAAATAAATGATCAGGTAGGGGATGTGACTCAGCAGGTAAGAGTACTTGCTGTGCAAGTATAGGGACCTTCGTTCAAATCCCTACTGTTCCCGTAAGAAATCAGACGTGTGTCTGACAGTGTGTGCATCTTTAACACCAGCAAGTGGAAGTGGACTCAGGAAGATTGCTTGGACTTGCTGGCTGCCCCAGGTCCAGTAAGAAAGCCTGTCTCAAAGTAGTAAAGTGCAGAGTGGCAGAGCAGAATACTCGATGCTCTACACAACTTCTACCAGAATGAAACTCAATGTATACTAAGTAAGAACTGAGCTGATTGGCTAGGATGGGTCCAGAATCCTTGGTCTGACATTCTGAGATCTAAAAATTTCTGCCCAGTGTTCACATACACTAATGGTATGCTGATTCTTCATCAGAATTTGAGCACTTATGACTATCATTTTCATGTGTCCATCTTGTAAGAATAGACTATATATTGTTGCAGAAATACTGAGGAATTGATTTACAATGTGCTGGTCCAGACCCTTTTTATGGAATTCCACAAGACACAGTTTGCAATATATATTTGCCATGCATACACATAGAAAATATCCTAAGTTACATAAAGTGGAGGGGGAAAAGGCCTCAGGAGGAACTGCCTGTGCTCCCACAAGCCTTTGCTTTCAGACAGCTTATGCGTGGTTGAGTTGTTCTGATAACACCTTGGTCCTTGCTTCTCTAAGATGAATAGGGTACAAGGGCTGATGACCAGGAAGCAAGAAAGAAGGGCAGGGATCAGTCATATTTCTTTGTAGGTGGAGTTGATGTGGATCAACTCTCCAAAAAGGTATTTGCATATAAAAATGCTTTTAGTCACTGGATGACTTGGTTCTGTTTCAAAATGGTAATTCTAAGCTAATGGGGAAGAAACAAGACACGTAATTCAATAATATTTTATTTTCAATAACATAGAAGAAATTCAATATTGAACTTTTGAGCTAGAAGAACCTATTTACAATGAATGGCAAAGAATGAGTAAAGAAGAAATGTCATAGGATTCATAACATATGCATCCTTTTGGTAATGAATTAACACCATAGGCAGCAATGCAGACAATTAAATCAGAACCACTTCACCAGCTGCCATTTGTGTAATTTCTAACTCCCTATCTGATATAACTAGACTCCTGCACCAAGGCATCATGGGCACTTAAAGAGCTTGACTCGTATTTTCTAGAGCTTTGTCTTCCTCCCCTTTTCCCAAGGTCTTATTAAACAAAAGAAAGCTCCTTCTACATAAATTCATAAAATTCTCTTGCTGCTGATTATGAGAATCCCATGGATTTTGAAGACCTTGGTATCAGAGACATCAAAAACCTTGTGATCCAGTCATAAACCCTGCCACCAATCACCACCAACCAAATGTCCAAGGGAGGGCAACTTCTACCAAAAATGAAACTCAATGTATACTAAGAACTGAGCTGATTGGCTAGGATGGGTCCAGAATCCTTGGTCTGACATTCTGAGATCTAAAAATTTCTGCCCAGTGTTCACATACACTAATGGTATGCTGATTCTTCATCAGAATTTGAGCACTTATGACTATCATTTTCATGTGTCCATCTTGTAAGAATAGACTATATATTGTTGCAGAAATACTGAGGAATTGATTTACAATGTGCTGGTCCAGACCCTATTTATGGAATTCCACAAGACACAGTTTGCAATATATATACTTTTAAATTTTTCCATCAAGATCTTGAAAAAAACTCTATTTCCCAAATTTTAATATAAAGATTTCTGGGCCTACAGTCGTATGAACATGCACCTAAATTTCATGGGAAAGGGCTAGTTTTATAGAATCTATGCTCCGTGAGTTTCTTAAGACTTTCAGAATGGAAGGGTGTTGAAAACATTCTTGACACTGAAGAAAGGCAAAATCCTGGGAATAACAACTTCCAGTCTTCCTTACAGGAATTCTCTGTTATAGTCCATGTTTGATAGAATATGTCTGGGTCCTTTGACAAATTAGAGATTCATACATGGTTTTCTACTAAGGTGACTCCTTTTTTTTTTCAAAGCATGTGTCTTTTTCTTTTACAAGGAAATAAAAGGAAGAATGGAAGAAAAGGGCCTAGTGTGAAGGCTACATATGACAGGTATTGACTACTTTCCAATCCAACAACATTAACAACTTATTTGTGTAAGAAGTGATTCTCTGGGTACAACATTTACAGAAGTCTGAAACCTCAGACAAGACAGGTAGGACTTAACTGGAGCTCTTAAGGAGAACAGAATTTGCCAAAGAAAATAATGTTTCGAGTTTTGTTGTGCCTGATGATGTAAACGAAGGGGTGGTCAGCATTGAACTCATCCTTATGTTGCAAGATACGTGATCCTGGCACTTCAATAGACTCTCCGCCATCTTCAGTTATTTCTAGACATACCTTATGGATCACATTAGACAGGGCCACTCCCTTGGTCTCTGACATTCCAGAGAAGTCAGATGTGTTTTCATTAAAGATATTTTTGAGCCCTAGGCTTTCCAGACTAGCCTTGGGATCAATCGTCTTCTCCACCTTGAACTTGGGAAGGGAGAGTTTGACTTTGGCATTGGCCATGGTGCTGGGATTGGTCCACTGCGACAGGGTCTCTGAGTTGAGTTGCTTTTCAATCTAAAGGACAGAAAGGCAAGGAATGAATTTTCTTTACTCTCAATTAGAAAAGCTCTTGCCTGATTAAAATCATGAGATGTTAACGTAAGCCCAGTTGGTGTAAGCAGTTTGGATGGAACTTTGATAAAGGTCATCTCTGCCATGAAACTAGTTATTTTTTAAGACCCCAGCTTTCTTTTCTTCCATACCTTACAAAGGGACTCCTTTTGCAGTGAAATTTATAAGGGCATGGCTTTTATTTGCTTAAATTGTAGAATAGCTTTACCAAAAAGATGCATGAATTATGAATGATGCATGCTCAACAATAAAATGAACATAAAATTAGAGAATGTATTTATGCATGTTTCCTGACTACTTATTGTAGTTTCTCTATGCAACAGTTCAATAATTCATGACCTGGGCAAGGCATCGAATTTAATAACTCAAATTAAAAGGAAGGTTAATCTTTTTCTTCTTGTAGAATGGGAACTTGGACTGTCTCTGAGTCATTCATTCTTTAAGATCAAGGAAGGCAAAAGCAACCATATCAATTGGCTGGAAAACGAGGGCAATGCAACGAAGCATAAAATAGCTTTTTCATAAAACACTTCACGGAGATAATTAAATTGCTCTTTGACCTTGCAATGTCCCCCCGTTGGATGGTATAGAACATAAGTGTCACTGAGAATGGAAATACCCTTACTATTAATATATGATCCTGAACCAAGGTTAGCCTCATGGAACCTATACAAACCAAGGACAGGGCAAGGTCACAGCTGTTGTGTGTCTATTTTTTAATAGGGAAGGAGCAATTGTATTCTTTTGCCAGACTATACAATTACTTTTTGGTGAATATTTTCACTTCCACTTAACATAAATTACTAAGATTGCCATGAGTGAATAAAGATTGGGGAGAAACCACAAGTCAGTGAGTAGCTGTCTGGCCATAGACTAACTGCCTTCTGTATCTCCTTTCTTCATTGGTAGTCTTTTCTAATTCATGGAACTATTGGAAAAATTAAAGAAGAAAATGATGTAAGTTAGCATTCCTGGCCCCACTGTAAGTGTGAAGTAAATGTTGGATGTTTTTCCATATTGAAGGTGTAACGAGTCAGAGTGGACCTTGAATCCTTTGAAGATGAATGAGCCAGGGGCATGGAAGGCAAGGCTGCCTCCTGCTTCCCTCAGCCTCTCAGGACCCCCTGCATGCCTCTGCTCAGGCTGAGTGCCTGGGGGTCTCCTCACCTTCTCAAGGCCCGTGGACTCATCCTCCACATCCTTCGGTAGCAGGATGAGCATGCTGAGATGCTTGTTCTGGAAAGGGAGCTCGATGACCTTGCAGTTGATGTCATCGATGTTTCCAAGACAGAATGTGGCCTCCAGGTTCATCATTTGCACTGGCTTAGTGTCTGTCTATTCAAGGAGGAAAATGTGGAGGGCTCAGGCTTCAATTGACCCAAAAATAAATATATACACAGACACATGCATGTATATTCTTTTATACATATAAATACAGGTTCAGTATGCATGTATGCGTACATATGCACAATTTTGCTCTATAGTTTGTTTACTAAGATCTACACCATACATATTCAAGCCATCAGACTTCCTGACAAGAGTTTAAAAGGAAGGCTATGGGGCTGGAGAGATGACTCAGGGGTTAAAGTCATTGCCTCACAAACAGAAGGAGCTGAGTTCAGATCCCCAGATCCTCCTAAAAGGAGGAGTCTGGGAAATCCTAGAGCAAAGCAATAAAAAAGTAAAACAACACAGGATGATTTCCGATGTCACTCTTGGGCCTCCACAGGCATACACACTTAAATCTCCTTCTTCATACCCATATACACGTACATGTGTGTACATGTACCACACACATGTACACCCACACCCACACATGAAAAAGGGGGAAAGATCTAAACTTCCTTTTAAAAGTGAGTCATGCCTGTGCAGTGACCAACATATCATTGAACCCCCAAAGTCTATCATGGATCACAGGCACTAGGATCTTTAGAGGTAAGGGATTAACAGCCACAATAGTGTTCCTATACTTAAGGGGAACACAAAAAAGAGCTCTAGGCAATGCCACTGAGTCCTTACACCTCATCAGAGAGAAGGACTCAGAGGGAAGTTTTACATGCACAGTGAAGGATGCTCCAGAATTGCGGGGGGGCCTCACTGGGAAAAAGGGAGGGAGGAGAGGAAAGGAAGGGGAAAAGGAGGAAGGGAACAAGAAGGTCCAGGGAGGGGTGGAGGGAGGGAGTGAGGGGAATGGGGGTACTTATCAACTTTGTATGAGTGGAAAAAAGAAATAAAAAAAGTGAGTCATGTACTTTATTATTCCATTTACCATACATTATAGGAACTATACATGGGATAGATCAACAGGCCAAAAGTTTAACAGAGACACTTTGGAACTCAACCAAACCCTTAAAGAAATGGACCTTACAGATCTTTATCGTACTTTTCATTCACACACCAAAGAATACACATTTTTCTCAGCAGCACACGGGAACTTTCTCCAAAATAGATCACATATTGGGCTACAAAATGAATCTTCACATATACAGGAAAGTTGAAATTCTAGCCTGTACCCTATCAGACCACCATGGTCTAAAGCTTGATATCCACAACACAATAAACAACAGAAAATACACTAACTCCTGGAAATTTAACACATGATGCTGAATGACAGTTGGATTCAGGAAGAAATTAAAAAGGAAATTCAAGATTTCCTGAAACTGAAGGATAATGAAAATACAACTTATATCAAAATCTCTGGGACACAATGAAAGCTGCCCTAACAGGTAAGTTCATAGCTCTTAATGCCTACATCAAAAAAATGGAAACATCAGAAATAAACAACTTAACAATGCAGCTTAAAGCTTTAGAGAAACTAGAGCAATCTGATCCCAAAAGCAGTAGAAGAGAGGAGATTAGCAAAATAAGGGGAGAAATATCGGAAATTGAGATTAGGAAAACAATACAGAGAATCAACCAGTCAAAAAGCTGGTTCTTTGAAAAAATCAATAAGATTGATACACCCCTAGCTAAATTAACCAAAAGCAAGAGAGAAAAAACACAAATTAACAAAATTAAAAATGAAAATGGAGTAATCACTATGGATACCCAAGAAATTCAGACTATTGTAACGTCACATTTCAAAAACTTAATACTCTGTGAAATTTGACAACATAAAAGAAATGGATGAATTCCTAAGTAAGCACAACTTACCTAAATTGAATCAGGAAGTTGCAAATTATTTAAACAGTCCTATTACATATGAAGAAATTGATGAAGTAATCTCAAATCTTCCCACCAAGAAATGTCCTGGGCAAGATGGATTCAACACAGAATTCTACCGGTAATATCATCTTAATCCCAAAACCTAATAAAGATACACTTAAAAAAGAAAACTATAGGCCAATCTCTTTGATGAACACAGATGCAAAGATTCTCAACAAAGTCTTAGCAAATCAGATTCAAAAACATATCAAAAAGATCATTCACAGGGATCAAGTAGGATTTACCCCAGGCACACAAGGTTGGTTCAACATATGCAAATCAATAAATGTAATCCACCATATCAACCAGTCTAAAATCCAAGACCACATGATACTCTCGATAGATGTAGAAAAAGCTTTTGATAAGATAGCCTTTTATGATCAAAACCCTAGAGACAGTTGGAATGGAAGGAACCTTTATCAATATAATAAAAGCTGTCTACAACAAGCCCACACCAAGGATTATACTCAATGGGGAAAAACTTAAAGCATTCCCATTTCGAATTATACAAGGCTGTCCACTTTCACTACTTCTCTTCAATATTGTACTTGAAGTCTTAGCTGAAGCCATAAGACAAGAAAGGAATATAAAAGGGATTCAAATCAGCAAGGAAGCAGTCAAGTTCTCTCTATTTGCTGATGACATGATTTTATACCTGAGTGATCCCAAAAACTTCACCAGGAAACTCCTAGAACTAATACAGAAGTTCAGCAGGGTAGCAGGATACAAAATAAACACACAAAAATGAAAAGAAAGTGAAAAATGAAAGAAGTGAAAAAGCCCTGAGAGAAACAATCCCATTTACTATAGCCCCTAAAAAAATGAAATATCTCAGTATAAACCTAACCAAGGAAGTAAGTGACCTTTATAATGAAAACTTTAAAACCCTAAAGAAAGAAATTGCAGAAGACACTAGAAGGTGGAAAGACCTGCCATGTTCCTGGATTGGCAGAATCAATATTGTAAAAACGACCATCCTACCAAAGTCAATATACAGATTCAGTGCAAATCCCAAAGCAATTCTTTAAAGAAGTTGACCAAACAATCTTAACATTCATATGGAGGCTCAAAAGACCCAGGATAACAAAAACAATCCTGAGTAATAAAAACATGGCTGGAAGTATCTCCATACCAAACCTTAGTCTACACTACAAATCCATAGTTATAAAAACAACCTGGTACTGGCTTCAAAATAGGCACATAGATCAATGGATAAGGATTAAAGACCCAGATATAAGCCCACAAAATTACAGCCATTTGATCTTTGACAAAGGGGCCCAAAAAATCCAATGGAAAAAGAATAGCATCTTCAACAAATGGTGCTGGCAAAACTGGATCTCCACATGCAGAAGATTAAAACTGCACCCATACTTGTCACCATGTACAAGACTTAATTCCAAATGGATCAAGGACCTCAAAATAAGGCCAGAGACTATAAAAACCTTAATTGAAAGGGTAGGGAACTCCCTGGAGCTGATTGGACTAGACCAACATTTCCTAAACAGACATCCAATGGCACAGTCACTGCTACCAACTCTCAACAGTTGGGATCTTGTGAAATTAAAGAGCTTCTGTTCATATAAAGAGATTGTAACATGAGCTCAAAGGCAACCCACAGAATGGGAGAAAATCTTCACTAACCACGTATCTGATAGAGCTCTACTGTCCAGAGTGCACGAAGAACTTAGAAAACTAAACACCAAGGAAACAAATGGCCCATTTAAAAAATGGGCCCTGGAACTTAACCAAGGACGAAATTAAAATGTCTAACAAATATCTTAAAAAATGCTCCACATCCTTAGCCATCAGAGAAATGCAAATCAAAACCTCCCTGAGCTATCATCTCACCCCGGTCAGGATGGCAAAAATCCACAATAGGAACAACACCAAATGCTGAAGAGGATGTGGAGAGAAGGGAACTCTCCTACATTGCTGGTGGGAATGCAGGCTCATACAGCCACTCTGGCCAGCTGTCTGGCGATTCTTAAAGAAGTTAAAGTTTGAAATGCCATATGACCCAGCTATTCCACTTTTGGGAATAACCCCCATACAGCAAATATTCACCTCGATGGAACAAGCACGACCATGTTCATAGCAGAACTGTTTACAATAGCAAAGTCATGGAATCAACCCAAATGTCCAACAGTTAATGAGTAGATAAGGAAACTGTGGTACATCTATACAATGGAGTACTACTCAGCCATCAAAAATGATGAATTAATGCAATTTGCTGGGAAATGGATGGAATTAGAAACAATCATATTGAATGAACTATTCCAGACATGGAAAATTAAGTGCCATATGTACTCCCTAATAGGTGGCTCCTAGTACGAAACCCACTTAGAGACACACTCAAAGATAAATCTCTGTAAAGCTACAGTAATTGAAAAGATTATAAACAGGAGAGAAGGGGAATGAGGGCCCCGCCAGAAACAAGAAGAGGGGGGATCATGCTACAGCAGAGATAATAGGCCACCATCAAGGACTGCAAGGGGTGACATCCAATACCCATCAGGATGGAGCCAAGGGCATTGCAGAAGCAGCAAAACTGAAAAAAAAAATCAACAAACCATAATTCAGAACATCAGAGACTCTGTATCAACCACCTGGAATCAGGCCTGCCTAATCTCTTCCCATCCTGAAGCTCAGCGAAATTTGCAGAAGAGGGGGCGGTAAGATTGTAAGAGCACAACGGTAGGAGGAGTCAAGATATGCAAGATACTCCACACAAGTTAGGGCTGAATTATAATAAGACTCTGCATGATCTGCGTAATGACCAACTAGGCACTAGGATCCTTAGAAGCAAGGGATTAACAGTCACAATAGTGTTCCTATACTTAAGGGGAACACAAGAAAGAGTTCTAGGAAATGCCACTGAGTCCTTACACCTCATCAGAGAGGAGGACCCGAGGAAAGTGAGATATACTCATTAAAGTATGCTCCAGGGATGGGGAAGGGGGCACTGGGAGAAAGAGAGGTAAGGGGAAAAGAAAGGGAAAAAGGGAGAGGGAACAGGGAGGTCCAGGAAGGGGTGGAGGGAGGGAAGGGACAGGTGTACCTATTACGTTTGTATGAGCAGAAAAATAAACAAATTTTAAAAAATGTCTCAAAGCATCTTATGGAAAGAACACAGATCAGTATTTCCAAATAGAGCTGTGAACTGTTTGCTTTGTGTGTGTGAAGCCATGGGTTCTACTTCAAACACCAGAAAATTAATTAATTAATTAATTAATATCATCAAAGCATGCTTTTCACTGTAACCAGGTGAGGACATGACGTCCAAGAGAAGCCAGTGAGCCAGGATTCCTACATAGTCAAGCTTTCCTAGTGCTCCGAAGGCCTCTGGTGTATCTTCCCTGTTTTGTTTTCCTTTCTTGTTCACACTTTCTGTGTCTTTACTTTCTATATTGGGATGAATTTCTGCACCTGCTCTAGCCCCTAATCTCTAAAGCCAACTTGCTCTTGCAAGCTGCACATACCTTGTTGACTCTGAAAGGGCATTCCTTCGTTTCTGATTCAGGAAATTTCTTCATCCACTTTCCAACAAAATAGGCGGCATTAACCACTAGGATTTTGGTCTGGTCACTTACACTGTTGTCAGACAGAATGTTCTCAAAGCGGCCTGTAATTGATTTGAGAAAACCACAAAGAGCAGTTATTTCTCTCACTCACACTTGTTATATGTATGTGTGTTCATTTTCTGGGCATTTACTAATCCCTTTTACTTACATGTCTCAGCATGTAAGGCCTCGAAGCCAAGACCCTCTCATTTCAGGTCTCTTTCTCTCTTCCTGCCTCACCACACTAGACTTGCCAGAGAGACCGAGGATTGAGAGCCAGCTCTTCCTGACTCTGCTCAGGCTCCTGAAAAGATGGATGGACCCTTGCTCTACATCTGGCTCATCATGTTCACATGTTATCTCAATGCCTTCATTTTACACTTGAGCCTGTGAGACCAGGAGGGTTGCTGTGTACATCAGCCAAGAAGCACATCTGATGCCAACACAGGCACTTACCTTCACCCTTTAGCTATCAACTCCTTGCCCCTCATAAGTTTTGCAGGCCAACTACTATGATCTCAAGGTCAACTGTAATCACTACAAGTTCAACCACAGCTGTGATAGCTACAGACCTCAAATTCTCAGCAGCCATACAGCCCAACATGAAAATCTTTACCATCAAGATCTCCTGGCTGAATAGCACCTGACATTTTCACAAAGAGCCGACACTTACTGAATCTCCCATTTTCATATAAAACTCAGGAACCCACATCATGGGTTTTGGTTAAAGGGTCCCACAGTTCTGCTACAACTGTCTCAAAAAGTCTAAATAAATCTTTAATAAACAGCTCCACATCTTCGTTTCTACACCTGTTCCTATGAAGGATGTATTCCCCACCAATGCTGTGTGCTGAACAAATCATGGTTTTATTGAGGAAGTCAGAACAAAAAAGGATGAAGATATGCCAATAGTGACAAAGCTTCAGCCCACCTTTTCCAGTCAGACTTTAAAGGTACTGAGATTTGAAAGAGAAAATACAACTACCTAGAAAATAAAATTTAAAAAACCTGTGCTAGCCATTTAAGCAATAAATAATTTTTGCTTGAAACTTTCAAAACTGTATTTAGCCAAGTGTTATTTATATCAGTTTTCTCATTGCACATGAAGCCAGAGCAACTTTATTTCAATACATAAACATGGGTTTGCAGAACACATATGAGCATATATACATGCATCTATGGCTACCATTCAATTGCAATTTTTGCAACCCGAACTTCGCAACAACCACAGACATATTTAGAAGTACTATCCTGTGTAGTGAGTCAGTAAATTGAGACTCCACATCCAGACATCACTGTGGAATAAATGGCCGTGTCTGGATTTCAACCCAGATTCTACATGATGCCTATCCATTTCATGTTGTTATAGGTAGATGATATCATTCAAGAGCAAAGGCAATGCCACAGTGGGATTGGCTCAGTTTCACAAGAAGCATATCTCCCGGACCCCAGAAGCAGATTGCCCTCCACAAACATCAGTGATAACAATGTGGTTCATGATTCCCTGCCATTCCAGACAGGTCTCAACCTGTACAAACATTATCTCTAAGAAAGGAGAGCAGTCAGATTTGCGATCCAAATCATTTTTAGTTTCAACTCCTTTCTGGCAAGGAAAACAGCTCATAGGACTTTTAGTGGAGACAGGGGCTTTCAGGACAGGGAACAGGTTGAGAAAACACTCCAAGAGGCAGATTTAGATGGGTGTTGCTATGAGAGCCCAGAATTGAAAGCCAGCCAGCCTGAGGATTTGTGAGACAGAACACACCTTCCACTGTTTTGATCTGTTTTTAGTCCAGATTCACATTTGCCTAGGATTTTTTTTTGTTCCCTTTTACTTTTGGTAAAGTTGTAGAGTTTCTGAGTGGGAAGCAACTCTGAGAATCATGAATAGAGACCAGTCCTTTCCATTTCGAGACTGAACAGTTGACTTTATGATTCGTTGAAAGCTGCACTTCATAAAGGCACAGCTGAGCCTCTACTAGGGCATGTGGCAGCTTGTCAGCAAGTGAGGCAAAGTATACTCAAACCAAAGCACCACAATTTCTGCCAAGTAATAAAATGATATGAGAAATGTCCAGAAATTCAAGCTGTTGACATGACTTGATGGCAAGAACTTGTATATTAAAAATATTTAAGGAATCTTCCAGATCTTCAGTATTTTTAGTCTTGGAACAAGGATTCTTAAGAAGGGAGGATCTATTTTACTTAACCATTTATAACAGAACAATTAAAGGGTATTTACCATCTGTGAGATCTTTAATGGAATTGTTGATCTGACCTTTCGTTTCTTCTAGTTTATCTTTGAAGTCAACTGTTTCCAATTCTTTTGCATATGGTCTTTTTGTAGAACTGATAAATTCCTGAAAACATACAATTCACAAAAATCATGCAGCTCTTAGCATCTGGACTGGAAGTGTTGCAAGGTCACCTTGTACTAACAAAAGTATTCCTTAAACATCTGCTTCCATGGATACATATCCCAAAGTGGTTATGCTAATGAATTGAAGCTTCATGAAGAAACGAGTGAGCTTTCTTCATATTAGATGTTTGTTTCTTCAATTATAAGGCATAACAGTTATTACATTATAAATCTACTATCAGATTTAACAAATAAAAGAAATGCTGTATTATAAACATACACATTTATGTGAGTTCTATTTGAATTAAAACTCACATAAATGTGTATGTTTTAATATATTTATATATTTGTGTGTGTGTACATATAGCTACACACATATGAAAGAAAGAGCTATAGTTTGAATCTGAAATATGCCTCAGAAGCTCATGTTTTAGACACTTAGTTCCAAGTTGATGGCACTATTTTGGGAGGTTCTGGTAACTTTGGAATGCAGGGCTTGGCTAGAGGAGGCAGGGCACTGGAGATAGATTCTTAGAGATAATATTATCCCTGGACACTTCCTGTTAACCCTGCTTTCTGATCCTTCATGATGTGAACAACTGCCTCTGTCTCATACTCCTCCTACCATCATTAAATCCTGTCCAAGTGTATGAGACTAAACTACACTGCACCTGCAAATGTATGAGTTGATACTACAGACAATTGCAATTTGGGGAGTCTGAAAGTTAGGCCAAAATAAATCTTTTCTCCCTCAAGTTGTTTATGGCAGATATTTTATCACAGCAACAGAAAATTAACTAACATATCTTATTTATATATGTATTGTATTATATGTGATACGTGTCTTAGGATGAAAGACAGAGAGAAGAGAACTATAAGCAGAAATCACATATACTCACAAAAACAAATTAGAATTTTTTAGATTAAGAACACAAACAACAGAGATTGCTGGTGAGACTGGAGAAAAAAAGAATACTTATTCACTGCTGGTGTGAGTGTAAACTGGTACAGCCTCTATGGAGATCAGTGTGGAGGTTCCTTAGAAAGCTTAAAATGGAACTGCCATATGACCCAGCTATACCATTTCTATGAATATTCCCAAAAGTCTCTACATTTTATTACAAAGACACTTCTTATCTATGTTCCTTGCAGCTCTATTCACAAGAGCAAAAAAATGAAATCAGCCAACATGCCAATCAACAGAGGAATGGGTAATGAAAATGTGGTAATATACACAATGGACTATTACCCAGCCATCAGAAAGGATGAGATTATGGAATGTTCCAGTAAATGGATGGAAATTGAAACTTTAATATCGAGTAAGGTATCTCAGACACAGAAAGTTAAGTACCACATGTTTGTTCTTATATGTGGATGATTGAACTGATATCCTTGTCAATGTATTTGAATTGGAGGCATTGTAAGAGCCAGAAAATTTGAAAAAGATCTATGAAGGGAAGGCGGGTTAGGGTGAAATCTTTTAAAGGGGAGATTTAGGATCCCAGGACAAGAGTGAGGGAGGGAATAATTGGAAAAAATACACAGTGGGGAATGAGGGGATGGGAGATAGGAGGGACATAGGAGATAGTATGAACAGAGGGACTTACAGAAAAACCCTAAAATTATGGGAAGTAACTCGAAAGGAACATCCTATGCCAGTAATATTCAAAAAAATATATCTTTTAAAGAAAGGAACAAGAATAGATAGTCCTTATGCAGAGGAGCACAAGTTTTGTTTTCAAAACTTGGGAAGCTTGAAATTCCAACCACTCAAACAAGAACTAGAACAGTTCAATATCACTAAAGTAGAGAGAGAGACTTCCTGTAGTCTAGAATGTTGGTTATATGTGTGATGACAGAATCTAAACATATTGTAATATTCTCGATGTTAATACAAAGTGACCACATTCTTTCTATGATTGCTTCAAGAAATGCCTGAACTTGAATACTCAGAGCTGCTTTGTGTCAATACCCACCTGACCATCTTGGTAAAGTATACAAAATTGATAGCTGATAAAAATTGCTGATTTATAACTATTATTTTTCTTCCTTGTTTTGAGGAAGCATTAAAAAAGAGATGGAGAACTTAAAACAAAGTCAGACCATAAACCTTTCTGGAGAAGGAGAAAGAAGTTTGAAAGACTTGCCTTACATTTCTTATCTGTAGAAATACATCTATTGGACAGCTGAAGGCCTCCAGGGTCTCTTTTATCAGAAGGGAATCCAGGAGAAAGAGTGGGATTTGTCAGCATTTGAGAGAGAAGAGAAAGCACAAGTCCTCTATATTTTGAGCTAGAGATGTGACTGCTGCTGTTGCCCACCACATTCAATGCCTGCAGTAGGGCCAGTTTATTTTAAGAAGGTTTAATTTATAGGTGAACACTCTATAAGGAATTCCCCTGAGACAAGTTGTAGAAACCCCTCTCCTGAAGGAAAGGTTAAATCCTGTTGATCATTTTCAATGACTTACTGTGGAAGGGTTCAAAGATTTGTCAATGTAAAGCCTCTTGATTAGTTTCAAAGAGTAAAAGGAACTGAGCTTATTTACATCTGAAGTGACTGTTTGAAACCCAAAGGGCACATCCTTGACATTTTCAAAATGAAGGACCTGTGAAGAGAAAAAAAAATCCATTATGAAAGAAAAATTATTACTTCTTGAGGTTGAGGAGATGGCTCAGTCAGTAAGAGCTTGCCCCGAAAGCGTAGGAACCTGAGCTAGATGTCCCAGACCCTTGTCAAAGTGAGCGGTGGGGAGGTGGAGGCAGGAGGAGCCCTGGGGCTTGCTGGGTAGCCAGCCTAGCCTACTTGGCCAGCTCCAGGTCAGCGAGAGACCCTGTCTCAGAAAGCAAAGTGGATGATGTCCTGAAGAATAACACCTGAGTTAGACTTCTGGCACACACGTATGCACAGAGGGATGGCATGCATATTGGGGGGGGAAACATAATACTTTTTCTCCTGAAGTGAACATTTGGTGATGTCGACCCTCTGAGGCACACACCATCTCCCTGCTCAGCTATTCCCATAAGACCAGACTTCTCAGACTGAAGACTACTGTCATCTCCTGCTAGATAACTTTTTTCTTTTCTTCCCTTCCATTTCTGATGTGGATGTGTGTATGCATGTTTGTTTGCATGTGGGTGTGTGAATATGTGTGTTGATACATGTGTTAAGTGAGCATGCCTGCATGTGAAGGCCAGAGGATAATATCGGTAATCACACGTGATTGCTCTTCTGCCTTAGTGTTTTGAAGTTAGGTCTCTAAACCCAGAGCTCTCCCAACAGGGTCAGTTTGGCTAAACATCCTGCTCTGGGGATACCCAGGCTCTGCCTTCTGAGGCTGGAATTAAAGGCATTACACAAGGCCACCACAACTACTGTCATGAACATGGGATCTTGGGATCTGAACACCAGTGCTTTTGCTTGCATAGCAAGTACTTTAAATACTGAGCCATATCCCCAGTCCTTCTGATAGATAATCTTTAGCTGTGGGGACCATCCTGGTTTTTGCAGAACACTTAGCAGTATCCCTGGCCTACAAAATGCCTATATCCTTCCTGCCTCTATTTGTGACAACCGAATATGACAAAGATAGGGCCATAAAGATACTCTAATTATCTATAAGGAAAATTGACTCTCTTTTGTTTTTCCAAAGTCCTGCCTCTGAGTCTCATGTGATAGGGTTTCTGAACTGGTAAAAGATGAAGCTGAATTACAATTTCTATCAAGTTTTGGTATTAACACCAGAAGAGCTGGTTAGTAGATGAGTACCAAATTGTAGGACAGAGCTAGGTTTGATTCTCTTTAAATGCTTTGGCATATGTCTAATGAACCAAGTTGGCTACCGTCAGTGGTGGGTAGAGAGTCAGACTGCTCTGAATCTCATCCAACTCCCTTAACATCACATGCCCTTCTGCACAATGGACTGAGAACATTCTCTTTTCTCAGTGAGGATATGTGTAATGGATTTAAAACTCCTAATCTGTGGCTGACAAGATGGCCCACCAGGTAAATGTGTCTTCATGCAAGCAAACCTGAGTCCAAAGCCTGAAAACAACATGGCGGGGAGAACATGCTCTTCCAAAAGTTGTCCTCTGACCCCCATATACACACATGGAACACATGGACTTGATTTCTTTCTCTCGCTCCAATAAGAAGGTAGAGCTTTTTTTTTTTCAAAACACCTGAACTATGGAGAGGACTTATCTTTTGTTCCTAACTTTTTTTTGTTCCAAACATCTCCTTGCTTTGGGGCACTGTGAATTGTGACGTCTGCAGAAGATGATTCCCTCCTCACTCTGTCCTCCTACTTGTCACACCCTGATGCCTTATTTCAGGTTACAGCAGATGGGCACATTTGGCCGGTCACACACATACCCTCAGACCCACAAGGTGGAACTGACTGATTTGAGGCACCTAACAGAGACCGAAATATTACAGGGCCAATATGACTAGCACCATGAGAACTAGCTGAGTGCACTGGGCCATCTGTGTATTGTTATTGGGAATATACTCGCTAGCCCTTCTCTACCAGGAGATGAGAAATGAGAAGTGAGAGCTAGGTTAGGAAGCAACGAGTTGGAAAGTTCAAATGAGAAAATGCAGCTCCACTTCCCAGGACTGGACTTTCTCCTTCTGCCTTTGCTCAGTTTACAAGTGTGAACGCCTCATTGTGATGGACTGACACTGCATGTCATCAGTCACAGGTATTAAAGAAGGTGTTTCCTAGGGCTCTAGGCAATGCTACTGAGTCCTTACACCTCATTAGAGTGGAGGACACAGAGGGAAGCTTGACATTCACACTAAAGGATACTACAGGGATGGAGGGGAGGGGGCAATAGGAGAAAGGGAGGGAGGAGGGAAAGAATGGGGGAAAGGGGAGAAGGAGCAAGGGGGTCCGGGGAGGGGTGGAGGGAGGGAGGAGGCCAAGGTACCTATTAAGTTTGTATGAGCAGAAAAAATAAATTAATTAATTTTAAAAAAAGAAGGTGTTCCTTTTCCATCCTTTTGCAAGTTTGTGGAAAGACCAATCAACCTAAGAAGAATAATTAGGAGCAATACTCACCTGTTAGCCGAAAGCACTTAAGGGTTTAGAGCTTAGCAATCAATGGAATCATCTCATTTAAAGGCACAATAGCCTCACAAAGCTAATTAAACAAAGACAAAAGAAATCCCAAGAATCTCTATATATGTATGTATTTATGTGTGAACCCTCACGGTAGTCCCCTGCTTCTCCGATGGGATAATCAACCACTCAGCGATCAACACATAACACAAATGCAACTTACATTTATGCACATGACGCAAAAGTGGATCATTTAACATGTTGCTTCTCAATTTAAACAATGTTGGCTATTCTCTAGGGTTCAGTTGAGTCTGCATCTTAAAACTAAGCATAATATCCTAAACAGATTTTGTGCTGATGAAGACTGCTTTGTTCTGGATGTAGGACAGACTGGGTGTGGATCTGCACACTTTCTGCTCAGGGTGTTTGCATGGCGTATTTAATAAGCCTCATTCTGATGGGTCCTTGTGATATATGTCAGGGGAAGGATCTCAGGTGACTTGCCAAGAGCAAGTAAATGAAACACCTGTGATTACCCAGCTGACTTCCCCAAGCTCTCCATGCCAATCTGGTGCCTGTTCTAAATATGGGTTGCAGGACACATAAATGAGCTTTCACATTTAAAATAGATTAAAAGCGTCTTGGAAATGCCATAACTCTCAATCCTAAAGAATTCTTGCCACAGTATCTCCCTTATTTTTTCCTATGGGTTCCAATAACTATACCCCTTTAAAGTCAAACAAGGTGTGGACGGCTTACCTGTCCAATTTCATTTGCTGTGTCACCTTTGGCACCTACTTGAGCAAGAGACAAAGAAGTGGAGAGACATATTGGCGAGAAGAGGACGTTGCCCACTGGCTCCTTTTCACACAGCTGTTTGAACAGATCAACTGCAAAAGCTGAATTTGCCAGTCTCAAGGCATCCATTGCAGGCCTAGAACCAAGGACAGGGGTGGATCAATTTCCAATGCATAAATTGTTCTCAGCTGCATTCCGTCAACAGCAAGAATCCTACCTACTTTGACAGAGTAATGATCTGGGATAGAAGAGGTGAAGAGACTTATGCTGAATTTCAAAAGAAGGGCTTTGTAAAGAAACCTTCCCACAAATGTCCCAAGGCAGGAAAGGTCTGCTATATGAACTACACTTAGCATCCCATACTAGACCCTGCTCAGACGAAAGACAAGGTCAGCTGCCCAGGGGCCATCCTTCTTTCTAGTCTATTGTCTAGAGCAAGGGCGTTGCGAAGGAAAATCCATTGGCTTTATAATCACATGCTATTTCAACTATTATTTTGGCTAAGTCATACAAGATTGGTACTTTGTAGACACAAAATAATTTCAACAGTTCTTTGTGGTTCTACCTGATATTTGCTGAATGTACAACTGTGTGCTTAGAAAAAGTGTGATGAACTCCCAATTCGCAGTACCTGGGAATGTAACTTTCTTTGAAAATGAAGTCTCTTTATAATTTTGATTTGTTAAGTGAAGTCGAAGTGAGAATATGTAGGTATTAATTCTATGTGACTATGAAGAGCAGTAAACACATGGAGATTGGCATACAAAAAGGGGAGATTATCTATGCTGTGTGCATAGATAAAGACAGCAAACAGGACACTGAATGTCTTGGGCAGGATATGTACCCTGGTACCAGAGAGAAACTTCACTACTGAAGATTAAGGACTTCCATATCCAGAACCTACAGGTATGTTAGAGTAAAGGACATAGACAGGATTACAATTTGCACATTAGACCTGGACAAAAATTCCAAATGCAAAAACATTTGGAGAAAAGAAAAACATTTGGAAACTCAAGGAGCAGGCTCCTGGTCTCAAGTCGTTCTCTGGAATTCTCCCCATGGGGTTTAACCTCAGATTCTTGAAAAACAAGTTCATTAGCAAAAGAAAGACAAGATTGACCCCATCTGCCACACTGACTTCCTCTTTCTGTTTGTGTCCCTGAGAATTACAGCAGGTACACTCTGGCCAGTGTGTCTATTACAAATCTATTAGAAGGCACTCCAAGGTCACGGTGCGCATCATATATTTCTTTAAAATGCTAGCCTTATTCCTTTTTCTCTTTGATGGGATCAGGGTAAGGGATAACATCACACCAAATTGGAGGCTGACCACTTTTCATAGAGACCAGTGACATGTCCTAATATGGAAATCAATGGAGCGTTTCCATCTGTATGCCTATTAAGGTAGATAGCTACTGGTATAAACTTGGCAAGTGAAGGCTAGAGCTCTGGGCACAATTGTAAAGAATTAGTAGTTGAGTCGAGTCCTGAGCAAACCTGCAGATTATGTGATTGACAGGGAGGGCCCACCCATGGTGGGCAAGGCCATTCCCTAGGCAGATGAATAAAATGGAGGGAATTGGTTAAGTAAGTTGGTATTCTTTGCCATATTTAGACAGATATATTGTCTAGTAAGGGAAATTTACCCCTTTCTCAGCAATCCTGTGGATAAGGTGTGGCCG
Source organism: Typhlomys cinereus (assembly GCA_023101885.1). Classification (NCBI taxonomy): domain Eukaryota; kingdom Metazoa; phylum Chordata; class Mammalia; order Rodentia; family Platacanthomyidae; genus Typhlomys; species Typhlomys cinereus. The sequence goes on from JALPQD010000426.1 coordinate 50,063, forward strand.
GTTCCTTCTGTCCCTGGTATTGATGTGGACTCTCCTATCAAACTGGAGTAAGAACTATAACTGGACAATCTTAAGCCAAGAATAAAACCCTTTGTTCCCCCTTAAGCTTAAGCTATTTGGTTGTGAATTTATCAGCAACAATGCAGAGTAAGTGCAATACCTGTCTACTGAGGAATCTGTAAGAAACCTTTCATGAAGATTTTGGGGTAAAGTATATGAGACTTTCAGAACAAGAGGCACAGCCTCCATCAGCAATAATTCTAAAGCTAGTGATGGTGCGTTCATCCATAACTCAAGCTCAACGTGAACATGGGGAAATGAACCATTTTTAACCAAACTGAAGAACCTAATCCAGATTCCTGCAAACTCTCCTCTACTTCTACAACCTGAGGCCTAATCACACTGGTGATAATATGAAAATACATATTGTGCTTTAACACACATATATTCTCCCTCACATATATTTATTGTACTCCCCAAGAAGAAAAGTTTAAATAATTTTTGCAGAGTTGATAATGAAGTACTTTTAATGATTTTCTTTGTATGCACAAACCAGCTGTGTTTAAGATAAACAGATTAATCTTCTCAGGACATTTGAGTGCAAATACCTAAAATTAGATCCAGGAGGTATGTCAAAGGGTAAGGAAATGTTCATTCCATCATTCATTAATGCATCGTAAAATTTTAAGACATATTTGGCCTAATAGTGACTCTGTGAATACAGACTTAATTCTTAATAAGGTTAATTGCATAATACATTAATGCTGTGTTGCAATGCAATGCTGTGTTGAAGTCAGGTCCTTGTTGAAGGTGTATATCTACATGCACTGACAGCAACCAGACTCTTCCTTGGACCAAGCCCCTTCTTTGACATGGTGCATGAAGTCCAAACCAAATGCCTTCCTATCACAGAATTTTCACAGAAAATTCTCCTTGACAATAGAGAATGGCACCTTCTCCCTTAAATACCTGATGTTAAAGCTACAATACAATTGTTTGACGTAGGCCAAAGACACTGAGAAAGTGTCTTTACATAGAAAGTATCATTCTGGTGTTATAGTTAATCTTGTCAACCAGTTGGGATTTAGAATCATCATGGAAACAAATCTCTGGGTTTGTGTGTGAGGGAATTTTTAGATTAGGTAAACAGAGGTGGCAAGACCCACCACAACTGTGGGTTATGCCATTTCATGGGCTAAGGTTCTGGACTGAATAGAAAGGAGAAAAGGAGCTGAGCATACACACTCTCTGTTCTCTCCTTCCTGGGTACAGGTGGAATTAGACCAGCTGCCTCTTATTCTTGCCACCATGTCTTCCCACCATGATGGATGACATCCCCCAGAACTGTAAGCCAACATAAACCTGTCCTTCCTTAAGTTGCTTCATCAGATATTTGTTGCAACCATTAGACAAAAAATTAATACAAGTGACAATCACCAATTTCAAAAAATCAATCAAATATCTCATGGTAAATCATAACAGTTGCTCTATGATTAGTTTCAAGTGACCTAAAACACTGGAACACTGATCTGATTTGATCAGCTCCGAGGAATTTCAAGAGATGACTTTGACTACAACCAATGGCCATCAATGGAAGGTAAAGCATTTAAATAAATCTCAGCAAAGCCAGCAATACGCACCTAGAAAAAACTGTTCAGTTCCTATGTAGACCATTCTGTATGGGCAAATGCTATTTAAAAACATATAACCACAACAGTAAATATTAGCAGGTCCCAAACAATAAACTTACATGTCAATGGTTTGTGTTCAATGTACTGAAATCACTTCATTCTCTTTTCATTTTCATATTATGTCAAGGGTGTACTTTGGAGTATTTGCATGTGTGTGCATGTGCATATGGAGAACCAAGGTTGGTGTTGGAAATCATCCTCAGTCAATATTCCACCAAATTCTATCTGGACTGGATCTTTAATCAAACCCAGAGGCCTGCATATAGAGCTAGACTGGCTAGTCAGCTTTCTCAGGGGATTCCTAGGTCCTACCTTCTGGAGCTGGAATTACAGGCAGACCACCATACATGTCTGACATTTTATGTTGAATCTGGTGATCCAAACTCCAATCCTTTTATTTGTAAGCACTTTAGCTCTTGAGCCATCTACAAAGCCCATTTTTCCCATTTTATTATCACCTTGTTGTAAAGTTATCTGCTTTAATTTTCATGAAAATGGTCACCATCTTATCAAGATAATTTTCTGTATCATGCCCCACCTTTCCAAATAACTTTAAAGTTGAAAAGAACTTTCATTTTATCAAGAGACAATTGAATGGTAGCTGAAGTGATACAAATGCAATTTTTAAGAATTTACAGTAAACTGATTTGTTTTGGCAATGTGAAGGACAATCATAAACCTTCAAAGTACAGATGGCGCAGTGGGATCTGGTCTGGCTCCACCTCTTCATTTTGCAAATGAGTAAAGTGGAGGGAGATGAAGTGATTCTCCCAGCCCACCCACACAGGGAGTGAGAGTGGCCCAGCTAGACCTGGAATCCATTTCTTCTGGCTACCAGCCCAGCGTCTCTCTGCCACACCCCACCACCCTCTTTCTTGGTGATTGTCTTTGCTGTAATTTGTTCTTCCAGAACTTTCTCAAGTTCCAAAACTCCAATATCCTGAATGACTCCCTTAAAAGATACCAAGTTATTTTATATGGGGTTTCTTTGATGTTTTTGTTTAATTGTTGTTGTTTTTAGTCCACACAAACCTTTCCCCCTGACATTTTTGTATTTGAAGGACCTTTGGTCTTCTATCCTCCTGCTTATGCTGTAAATTCTTGGTATTTTAATGCTTTCATTCCACAAGGCGTAAGACCCTAACTCAAGCCAAGCAGAAGCAGGCATTAAGAAACTCAAGATGAATACAACTGTCCCATAGTAAGTGGGATGCATGTTTTGACAGAATACAAGCATGTAGCACCTCACCTGTGCGTGAAATCTCAGTGATGCTTGCTGAAAGCCTAAGTAAATCACATGACAAACAGTTCTAAAGGATCGGTAGCATTTAGTCTCACAAAAACATGGGCCAGAGAAATAAAAATAGGCTATGGGTGGCCCCCAGATAGATGGAAGCAGAGGTACTAAAATGAGGGAGGAGTGCTTGAATCCTTGCTTCGCTGGACTGGTAGCTTGGCTCTGTTCCCTATGCATCTTCTGAGTATAATGAGTCCTAGTCAGTGGACCTTTTTTATCTTTAGACCATTTGAAGTGATAAGAATCCTGTGGGAAGAATCATTTACACATCCCAGTTGACTGAGACAGGAATGGTTTCTATTGTACTGCCATGTTCTCAACTGAATGACATATGTTCATCCTATGAACAGATAACCTGCCCCGTGCCTCTATACATGGACATGTGAAATCAGACACACATGTACACACAGACATGTGTGATTATGTGCATAGCTTCTTCATTTCTTAAAAAGTGAACTTTTGTCAGAAATGGCGACACATACCAACAATCCTAGGACTCAGGAGGTTGAAGCAGGAGTGCCGTGAGTGCCATGAGTGCCATGAGTCCAAGACCAGCCTAGGCTACATAGTATGTTCCAGTCTAGCCTGGGCTAGAGTGAGATTCTAGCTCAAGAAATGAAAATAAGTAAATAAATATTTTTATTAAAAAAAAAAACCTAAATTTTCACTGTCATAACATTATGGCTATCCTTTAGGCCAAATTCTCCTCATTTTGCAGGTGGAGCGGCATGGTGAAACATATCTCTTAGATCTTCATTTATTTAATGAACGTGTTGATGATTGAACCTAGGGTCTTGTGCATGCTAGGCAAATTATTGTGAAACAGGTTCTCCCTAGGTCGACCAGGCCAGCCTTGTACTCACTGTGTCTTGAGCTTACTGTCCTCCTGCTTCAGTGGGCCTTGAACTTACTGTCCTCCTGCTTCAGTGTCCCAGAAGGCTGGGATTCCAGGCATGCCATCAAGCCCAGCCTCCTTGGGTCTGTTTGTAAGGAAACCTGGTGCTTGGGCAAGGATACCTTGAGGAGCCCAATCTATTGTAACACCTGCGGTACAATGCTTAGGAACACAGTCTCTCTGGTCTATTTTGCTGCTCCGGGAGAGGAAAATATGAGACTTTTATACCTTCTGCAGTAGGAAAGAATACCATAAGCAGTCAAGCGATCAAGTAAGAGAATGCATGTGGAAAGCGTTTTGATATCAGGAAAGTACAATGGAGTCATTAGTCATTAGGTTACTTACTGTCATTTCCCACTATGCTGCCTCACTCCCAAAGTCTGAGACATCATAGTTGCGTTGCACCAGGTTCCTTGAAGCCCAGCCTTGACTGGTGACCCGACCCCCCTGCTGCCCAGCAGCGACTCAGTGCCCGCTCTGTACCACACCACAATCGCCTAAGTTGCTGAGACTGCAGGAGCGCTGGGCCTGGCGTTAGGAAGCACAGATGTAAAGCTGCTGACTCATTTTCTCGGAGTCCTGCGCTTCAGGCTCTGCTCTCTCCACACATCAAACGCCTGCCCTGGAAAGCTACTGATGCTTGGAACGCACCTATAATATTTGAAAACCTCTTCAGAGAAGGAAGAGATGAAAAGTAAAACGTGAAGGCAAACGCATGGCGTGGAAACATCCCCGAGTCTAAGCCGAAATGCCTGCTTGTATTTCAGTGACCTTATTTACAAGCTGGCACACTTTAGATACTACTTCACCTCCATAAGCCTTTGGATGATATAGGAGAGCTGAGCAAAAAGAGGACGAGCTGCTTCCCCGCTCCGCCCCCACATACACACCCAGATCTCCACAATCTCCACCCGATCCTGAGAATCAGTTACAAACCTATGGAACAATTCAGCATGTTAAATGGATTTTTACTATGAAATGTTTAAACGAAGCCATAAACAATATCTAAATCTACGAGGAAGACGCTATAAAGCCAGCTATTTGCAAAAGTCCAAGAATCCACGTTTAGAACACGCGACTTGTTTAAAGCACAGTGCAGTGAGGGAGAGAGGAGGAAGCATCCTCGCTGTCTAGAGCACACACTGACCTGATTTTTAAAATGCCGAAAAGAGCAGCAATCTGCATTTTAACCCCACGACGCCAGCTGGGGAGAAGGTGAGCCGGGCACACAACTTTCTCCAGGTTTGGAGAACCACACCCTTTCTGAGACTGGAGTTGCAAAATTCATCCTGCGTTCCAAGGCAGGGCTAAAAATCCGTTCCTATCCTCCAGTCACTCATTTCTGCTCCCCACGACCACCAAAACCTTCCAGCCACATCTCTTCTTCACATTCTTACCGTGAGTGGCTAATTGAGTCGGTGGTATTCCCGGTACCCAAAGGCCCAGGACCCATCACAAGGAAGTCAGGCTACCCTTGGAAAATAAATTAATGATACATCCATACTCCTCACTATCTGCAAACAGCTCCTGTAACTCTTTATGACTCGTCCTCCAAAGGGAACTAACCAGCGCTGCGACCCCACTTTGCTTACCTGGAGTTGTAATTATGCTGGGAAAGGCAAGGTCAGGCAAGCAGCTCAGAAACTTGGTTCTGGGAACAGTGCTTTGGGCCTAAGCAGAAGAGCTCACCTGGGTCTTGCCTGCCTCGCCCACTATGGCCACGCCCAGCTCACAGCCGACCCCGCCCATCACCTCCCTGGGCTCTTAGTCATGCCCCTTGGCAGCTCTTGTGGGATTGAAAGACGCGATTCAAGCTGGCTGTTGTCTGCACGGTTTCTAAAGACCTGCAACAAGCTCAGACAGGATGGGGCTGTCTGTCGGTGGATCCTGTCTCGAGTTAAATGCATGCATGAATTTAAGTTAATAAAGGTAATCCTAACCACCAGCCTTGGACCGGAAGATGAACCCTCACTCCCCACACCCACCCACCCACCCACCTCCGCCAAAAAAAAGAAAAACAGATACCCAAGGCTGTAGCTACTACAAACTTCCCAGACACATTAGTGGCACAAAAAGTTCTCTGATGCCCTGCCTAGTCCATGTTAAACTACAGTCGTGTATTCTGATGCCTTACATAGTGTTACTTGGCAAAACAATACTAAATGGATAGGAATATTTAATGTACAATGAAGAGAACACACAGAGTTGCTCTCAAGTCTCTGTGTGGGGTTGGATCTTGACTCTCCCAAGTCTTCTGCAGCTCCCTAAACTGTGGGACCTTCTCTCTTCCTTACTCCCCCACATCTGTTGTCAGGAAAGTCCCTGAAACACAGCCAGTTGCTTCTCAGCTTTGCTTGTCCGCCTTCCTTGGTGAGCGTTTGCTGACCGCCTTGCATTTCAGTCTTAACCAGGTTGAAGCCCAGAATTTGAATAGCAAAGGTTAAGCCTCATTCATTTCTTAACACCACTGCTTGGTACCCACATGATTTATTAAATGCAGTCAATGAAGGCTTGTTGATTTAATGAATGAAAGCAACTCTTCAAGCTAAACCAACATCTACTGATATCTCCTTCTTCCCCATTATCCTGAGCATTTTACTTATTAAGCAAGATCAAACTCATAAATGAAAATAAGTTCATTTCTGAAAGTGGTATCTTAGGCATCTGTGGAGTTAATGAAACAAAGTCATTAAGAGGAGGATGTAAGCAGAATGTCTCCTAAATTGCAGTACCCAGCTATCATGGTAGAAATATAGGTTCAAGGCAGAGTAACAGGTTGGCAAATTGATCCTACTACTCATTGTTGGAGAAATCCTAAACAAGTGATTAATCTCTCCAGCTTCTGATTCTTAATCCGTAAAATGAAATACATGTTCCATGTGCATAAAGACACAATGAATACACTTCTCAGTAGAAGTAGGTATTACCACTTTGCCTATTCCTCAAGTAGGCTGGGGGAAGGATCAGATGTTTACAAGATTGCATCATGATATTGACATCTAATTCACCATTGTGCATGCTTTCTACTATGATCCAAAGATCTTAGAAATCTTTATCAAAATCCTAGAACCTTATCAACTTTCCCTGTTAATGTTTAATTCCCACTGTAACACTCTTGTTCAGCTCTTACCCACTCCAGATAGACACATTTCCAGTGACAGAAATCCATTAAAATCCAAGGAAACTCAATATTGCATGCTGATTCTGATTGGTCAAAGGTTAAAGGGACCATTTAGTTTAGGAACTTAGAATATGCCCCTTTTCCCTTAAGATGTTACACATAATAGAGTAGGCAATGATGGTTCAGTAAGTAAAGTATGGGGACCTGAGTTCAAATCCACACATTTAAAGAAAAAAAGCAGGCATGGCCCAAGTGTTTGTTCCCCCAGCACTGGGGAATAGAGGAAGAGAGGAAGATCCTGGGATCTTGCTGATGGCTATGTCGACCTCTGGCCTCCACACACAGACCTGTACACACACACATACACATGCACAAGATTTTAAAAGAATAAAATATGATAATACTGCCCAAAGAGAAGAGATGAAAAGGATATGGTAGCACATCATGAGGGACAAAAGACTGTACGACACAAAAGTAGTTCAGAAAAAAGTACAACCTTGAAGCTTAGGCATGCTGGAGAGCCATGGGGACAAGGCGGGCCATTGGACATCAAAGGACCATAGAGGTCCAGCAACAAAGAACGAGAAAAAGTGTATAGCTGGGTTGGCACAAGGTAAACTGGACATGTGTTAGCAAGAGGTTAAACAGAGCTTTCCTCGTCCAAAGGCTCGCTTGCTAAGTGTCAGAGTTGCTGTATCTGAGCTGAACCCAAGTCTCATGGTCGCAGTTGACAAGAGCAACTCCGGATTGGGGCAAAGCAAATCTCCTTCAGGACTCAGAGGATTAAAACTGCCATCCTATTTCCCCAAGAACAGAGTCTCAAGGATAATTTTCTCCATGGTGGCCTAAAATGAAGCCCTTTCACGTTCTGCCTTAAAACACACCAGAAAACAGGAAAGTGGGGAGGACTGGAGTTCCACAAGTGTCTCACATATCTAAACTCACACAATTTCTAAGTCGTCTCCAGCCAGCATGATAATTGATGGATCAAAGAAGAGAACAGCTCGAGAAGTTCTGCTTTCAGCACGTGAGTACCTACTCTGCCTGCTTCCTTCCAATTAGACTCTTAGATGAAAGTCTTTGGAGTGTCTCTGACTTGGGCAAGTCCCTGAAGTAGATGCTAGATATAGATCTCAAGGAAGCTACAATTTAGCTTTAAATTTCCCAAGTGCAGAGCTGGAGATACGGCTCAAGGGTTAAAGCCTTTGCCTCACAAGCAAAGGGACCTGAGTTTGGATTCCCAGATCCCATGCAAAAACACTGGATGGAAATGACAATGACCTCCACTTCCAGCCCTGGTAAGAGGAGCCTCTGAAACCTCAGAGCAAAGCAATAAAAGAGGTGGAACAATCCAGAATGATTCCTAGTGTCACCCTTGGGATGCATTCAGGTGCACACATACATATGCATGCTTGCAAAAACAAACAAACAAAATCCCAGATGTAAGATATAGTATAATTGAAATACACAGCCCAGGTTTAAAGAGAGTTCAATGAATAAAGTGTTTACCATGCAAGCTCAAGGAATGGAGTTCAGATCCCCAGCACTTATGCACATGTCAGGCAGGCATTGAGATCAACGTGCAATCAACCCTCAGGAGCAAGGATGGGACAAGAGTCCTGGAACAAACTGGCTAGCTGGTCTACATAAAACAATGAGCTCCAGGTTCATAATGTATTATGTATTCATAATGTATTATGACCCTGTCATAATACATAAGATGGATCCCAAACAAGGAAAACACCTGACATCAATCTGGCTTCCATATGCAGTGCATGCACACACGCACACTCATGCATGCATACATGCATGCTCACACATGCAGCCAAACACATACAAGCATACACACACACACACACACACACCACATACTTACACATTCAAACAATGCATATTCTGAAAAGAACAATGTTATGTTAGCATGAGGAATTAGAGGAAAGAAACTTAAAAAAAAGTCCTAAGACTTACTTGGTAAAGGTACTTGCCAACAAGTCTGATAACATAAGTACTTGACTTTGATCCCAGAAGTCCTATGGTGGAAGGAGAGAATTGAGTCCCACAGGTTGTCTTCTGATGTCTACACGCACAACATGATATGTATACACACACATAAATAAATGCAAAAGTCATTTTCAAGGGCTGGAATATGGTAATACAGGGTAAAAATGACTTAAATTTATTATATGCATATATGAGATTGCTACAGAATTTTAAAAAAACTGAAAAATCCCAAGTTTTTATACAAACATACAATTTATATGAAAAAAGAAAGGAGATTAGAAGGAGGGCTAAGGGGAAAAAAAGAAGTAGGAACAGTTTCAACAGTTCATAAAACAGTCACAGTAAAGGTTCAACTTAGTCCCTGAGGATTAGTATTATTACTCTATGATACTCAAAACTCTGCAATGAACACCATAAAAAAGTTTGCTACCACCTCTGAGAGGAGCAATATCAAAACAACATATTGTTATTATGTATAATTATCAGTGTCTTGGTATGTGGTCTCATTAAAAAAAAACTCCAGAGCACTGTCAGTACTTTTTTTTCCCCTTGGTAAAATTTGAACCTGTAGGAAGTAGATACATTTCCTGGATCTTACCCTATACAAGTCATGCCTTGTGTTACTGTTAATGGCCTTTTCTTCTTCCTCCTCTTCCTCCTTTTTTCCTTTTCCTCCTCTTCTTCTTCTTCTCCTCCTCCTCCTCCTCCTCTTCCTCTTCCTCCTCCTCTTCTTCCTCCCCACTCCTAAGGAGGGTCTTCCTTCCGTTTTGTTCACTGTCCTACAAAACTCAGAACAGTAGCTGGCACCTGGTGGGTGTGGAATGAATGAATGGGAAACACCCAACCTGTGAAAGAGGCCGATTACACAGCATACTGCTAATTCAATGATGAATTTAACCCATAAATTTGAAATCAGTTTGACGTTTCCTTAAACACTGGTAAACTTTCCCCCATTCTCTTGATAGATGCTCCAGATACTCTATCACATTAATCCCAAGCATGTTACATATTTCCTTCGGAAATATTTAGTGGGAAAAGATAACTATTTGGAGGACAATCCATGTGTTTGATAAACCCCAAAATAATTTATAACATTTCATTTATATAACACAAAATCCATTTTGTAGAGCAGCTATTTTTAAAAAGAGTAGGTGGTAGTTTTGTTAGTGGGTGGGTTATTTTTGAGGTTAAAAACTATAGTAGCTAAAGAAAGAGTTAGCCATTCATTCATTATACACTGTTATCAAACCCTAACCCTAGTTTCCTCTAGTTCAAAAGTAGTCATCGGGCCAAATATTTAATAACCTAGGAGACTGGTGGTTTTTCTTGCCTATAGTTTGAAACATTGCAAACATTATAACTAGATTACACAGCAATCTGACTGACTGATGAGGAGACACACCCAGCCACTCCCAGGAACAATTCAAAGGAGCTTTGTTATGGCATGTTTGCAATTGCAATCTCTCTCTCTGTCTCTCTCTCTCTCTCTCTCTCTCTCTCTCTCTCTTTTCTGTGTGTGTGTCTGTGTCTGTCTCTCTCTCTCTTTCTGTGTATGTGTATGCATGTCTCCCTCCCTTCTTTTATTCTCTTCTCTTTTATTCTCTCTTCCTCTTTCTTTCTCTTCCCCTCTCTTTCTCCCTTCTTTTACACTTTTTTTCTAAGAAGTTTCAGCCACAAATTCCAGAACCTTCTCCCCAGATATATGTAAATAACCCAGTGTTTTAAACCTCCTTGGTAGATGTGGTTTCCACTGATTCACATGAACTTGCCCTAATCAATAATGTCAGCCTTGCACATTTTAAACAGTTCACAGGAAGTTCATAGTAAAGACTCAACCTGGTCCCTGAGAACTATTATCTCTTTTCTCATATGAACAAATTGAACCAGGCAAGATAAGAAGACATTACCTAGAGTTTCTAACTAAGACAGAAAGAATGTTTTTAAAAATCACAGTGGTGTGTGTGCGTGTGTGTGTGTGTGTGTGTGTGTGTCTGTGTGTGGCCCAGATTGCCCATGGAATCTTTTCCTTTCTTTCTTTCAAGTGTGTATTACAGCGTGTGTGTGTGTAGGTACAAGTTCACTTGTATATGTTCCAATGGTGATATCAGGAATCATCCTCAATTGTTGTGGAACTGGGTCTCTGATTAAACCCAGAGCACACTATTAGAGCTAGTCTGGTAGCCAGCTTACTGTGGGGATTCCTAGGCTCTGCCTCCAGAACTAGAATGAGGGATAGCCATCATAACACCTGTCGTCGTTATATAGGATCTAGGGATCTTAACTCAGATGCTTTACCTTAAAAGGCAAAGGTTTTTAACTACTGAGCCATTTCCTCAGCCTCCTCCCCCTTACCTCCCACCCTGTCCTCACGTGGATTCCTAGGATGAGGCTGGCTTTGAACTCCTGCCTCACCTTCTTCTACTTCACCACCTGTCATAATTCCTGTCTCAACCCATCATTCTAGAATCAGTTGTGGGCAGGGATCTTTTCCTTGTTACATAATGTAACTATAATATTCTAAAATGAGAATCTAACATTGTCCTGCTTTTTGAATATTTCACTTTAAGCTTTTGCCTAGGAGTAAAGTAACAATAAGCAAAAAATTATTAGAACATATATTCAAGAATCAAAACCTGGCAGAGACAGAAATGGAGTTAGAGCAGACGTCCACAGTTAAACCACAAAAAAAAAAAGGATTTTTTTTAAAATGGTGCAATTTGCTTTAAGACGCTTAGTGTTGTGTGTAAAACAACATCTCAAGTGGAAACTAAGTGTCAAACGCTGCATAAGAGCAGAGTGAGATGTCAAAATATTCAACCTGGAGTTGATTTTGAGCCCCATTCTGCCACTCTGAGCATTAGCCAGCACCAAGAATAAGTTTCCTGTAGCTCAGAACCCTCCACGTTAAAGGGAAGTGGTATCACATGCATGGTTGCTGATAAACTCACGACAAAACAGCTTAATGGTGTAAAGGGTTTTATTTTCTCTTATGATGTGTAGTTATGGTGCCTTGTCTAGTTTAGCAGGATAACACACACCAACACCAAGAGCAGAGGAAACTGGCCACATAATAGCTGAGAGAGGGATAATTCTTTGACAGACCAACATATATGGCCAAGAATACAAGACAATGCCAACTTTCTCTACCAGTACTTTCCATCTTATTCACTTGCCGGGGGCTTAGTCATCCCCACCATGGACTGGTCCTTCCCCCTCAACTAACAATCTGCTGCAGGTTCACTCTGGGTCTAACTCAAGTAATAATTTTCTGCAAATATGCCCAGAGCTTGAACCCTCAACCACCAAGTTGACAGCTGTATCTAACCATGACAGGTGGGGATTTAGATTGCAATTTTTAGATGTAAAGGGCAAAGAGAAAACTTCCAACCTCACCTCTTATTTAGTCCCCTAAATAAGAGGACTATACCAAGTTGCCTTTCTTCAGGCCACCCTAATGACGGGGGCATTTCCCTTCACTCATCCGCCTCTCGTACTCTAGGTTTCCACTGTATGTTCTTATCTCTCTTGAATTCCTTGATAGTCTATTGGGGCATGTTAGTATGTCAACCATTATGCAGATCTAGTAAGGACAAGTCTCACTACAGTGAGTTCCTGGATGCAGCAGTCCTGCACTGAATGGAATGTCATGTCCAGTAGTGGACCTTCCCATCTTTAGATTTCTACAATCTTACCACCCTCTTTTCTGTGACGTTCCCTAAGCCTTAGGTTGGCTTGATTCTGGGTAAGCATTGTCAGGTCACTGATATTCTGCATATGGCTGGCCATTATTGTCCACTTCACTGCTCTTCTACTGGGCTAGACTCCATCAGGGTGTTTAGATCCTCTACTCTGTTGTACTTTAGATCTATGAGTATAACAGTAGCTGTCTGCAGAGCAGTTTGGTGTACTGTCTATCTAGGTTCATAGGCTGTTTTTCCCTATTGATCTATTTCCTTTCTTTTTTTAGGTTCTTCCTCTAGTTAACAATAACAGGAATGTGTTCCATTCTGACAAACAAGTCTAGCGTTCAATCAGAAAGCTGTTGGTTGTTTCCTTAATACTCATGCCACTATTACACTAGTGGTCACTTGTTGCCATTGTGATTTTTTTATTGCAACTTGAAAATCTCGTGAGTTGATAAGGCATGTGATTATTTCTGTGCCCCAGTAACTTTTGTAAGCTATCCAGAAATAAGGAAGTTCTCAGACCAGTTCCAGTTATTGTATTTTACCTGTGTTCTGTGATCCATATGTGTTGCATCTTCAGCAATAGGGTCTCACTGATGGTTTTTGGAGAGCCACCAAAAGCAATGGCAAAAGCTTTTATTGTTTGGGGGCTTTTGAGACCTCTCTAACTAGCGTTTTATCAGGAAGTGATCAGGTCTACTTTCATAACATTTTAGAGACAAAAGGGAAAAGCACAGGTATGCAGGGAGAATGAGTTCTCCAAGTTCCAATGGCAGTAAACAGCAAAACCAGATTTAAACACAGGCACTGCTCCTGTCAAATATCTTGTGTTGATTGTTGTGCATTGATTTAGTGATCATAAATTTAGTACATCCATTCTGTAACATTAAAAGAAAAACTCCTTTCTCTAATAAGCACTCATTATCATGTGATGACAATATTGATTCAATGGGAGAGAAAGTGGAGGAACTCACATATGAAAAAACCATGACATCAATTGACTTTTTGGTATGAATGAAGGGACATTTCTACAATGACCTCAAATAAATTGACAGCTGAAGAATCATAAATCCACTTATACTATTTACATGAACCTCTAGACCTTTGTCTAGTGCTAGACCTTTGTCTGAGGACTTACCTCTCAAGTGGGATGTAGAAGTGATATGGCATGGTCAGTTTCCCCCAGACCTATGTTCCCTTCCTGTGGTTCTAAGTGTTCTCAGTGTAGAAAACTGAGACCAGCCCTGTCTTCCCTGATTCCCATTCTACACTTCTGTTCTCAGGCACATATTACTTACATTTCAGCCCACTGGCTTTCTATACCCTAAACCACAGAAGGCAGGGTCCATGGTTTATGTTGTGATTAGGATTTGCTAATGAAATGTGCCTCAAAAGGCTCATGTCTTGAAGGTCGGGTCCTAATATTGAAAGATGAAGCTTTGGGGAAATGATGGATCATAAGGGCATTGACCTCACTCATGGAAAGTCCACTGGTAGATTCATCATTCAGTGGACTATTGGGAGATGGTTTTATAGAATGGTTTTAGTGTACACACAAATGTTTTGACTTTATTCCATGTTTTTTTGTGGCATCATGTCAGTTTTCAAAGGATTTCAGATTTGGGACCATTTCAGGTCTTGGATTTTCAGACTAGTGATGGTGGAACTAATGGAGAAAATAGTAAATTATCTGTGATAATATCATGGTGTAGACAACGATACTGATGAAAGGAAGAAGTACCCACAAGACAAAATGTTGCTTTTTTTAAAAAATATTTTGAAACAAAAAAGAAAAGTTAAAATTATAGTAAGAAAATCAAAGGGCTTTCTTTAGTCTAATAAGATCAAGTGTTCCTGGCTATTCACCACTGCTGTAGAATTTCTGGGGAGGGTTTGGGGATTGGGAGCAGAAATACAAGCTAATTGCTGCTCCCAGATGCAAATCCTCAGCAGTTTAGCATCAGGCCCAGAAATCAAAGAATTGGTGACTCCCAGACAGCACATTTGGAATCACAGGTCTCCACACTGACCTAGGAGGGTGTTTATTGTTGTTTCTGCCATGAAACAGGCTATTCCCAGCTCTTTCTTTCCACTTACCCCATGTCCTTGAAGAAATGGTTAAATCTGTCTTTGCCTCAGCCCTTGCTTCTGTGTAATGGTTTATATTAGTAACTCCTTGCAGAGTTAGAATGAGAAACAACTGTGAGGATGCTGCCCAATACCAGCACTGACTCAGCAAACAGAAGTTCTGGTGAGTTTCTACTCTATAAAGCCATAACAAAGTTATAAACCCCAAAGAGGTTAGTTTTATTTCTACAGTAGGTATAGAGAGAAAAGGGTAATTATTTTTAAATTAGAAAAAATCAAGAGTCTATAAAGCCTGAGAGGGATTAATTGGCCATATTACACATGCAGACATGAACAATTTGTGTGACATTTTTTGCTTTTTACCTTTGGGTCTTAGTATCTTATAAACAAGATAAATAGGAATAAAACTTAAATTTATGCATACTCAGAGAGCAAGGTTAATATCTCAAAGGGAAGAGAGTATATTTAGTATTTCATATTAAATAATGAATATCATTACTATCATTATAACTACTCATCATAATTGTGTTTTGCATTTATATGTTATTATATTTTTACTTTTCTCTCCCAAAGCAGTTACATAAAATATACCATCTCTTTCAAATCTCACCTGGTCAGATATGTATTATAGACTCCATTTCACATGTGAGAAAAAGTAATTTTCTTTTTTTTTTTTTTTGCATGTGTGTGTGTGAGTGTGTGTGGGAGGGGGGCGTGCACACATGTGTGTATCAGAAGGTACTGGGTGTCCCTTTGGAGAACCAATGGTGACTTTGGGAATCATCCTGGATGATTTCTATCTCCTTTTTGCTTTGCTCTGGGATTTCCCAGGCTCCACCCATCAGGGCCAGAAATGCAGGCCACTGCCACTTCTGCCTGGAATTTTTATGTGGGACCTGTAATTCAAACTCAGCTTCCTCTGCTTGCAAGGCAGAGTCTTGACCTCTGATCCATTACAATAAAGGTGTGTGGAGTGGAGAAGAAAAGGAAGAACTAAATTTGGAGTCTTAAATGTAGCTCCAGAATAAAAAAGAAAGAAAATAGCATTTTTGATATTTATTATGTTTCCTTCCAAAGGAAATTTTAAAGGATACCCAACACAAAACCATACCATATTGACTCTCGTGTCAAACACCAAGCTCCATCTACCTCTAGAAGATATAGTTATGCATCCATCATGAAGCTATGGTTGCCTTCCACAGTGACTTTCCCCTTCATGATTTCTCCTTCCAGTGAATTCTCCTCCATTCTTCCACAGGCTCCACACTGAGAAAGGAATCTCACACATTCCTGTCATGGCTTAGATTGCCAATGGCAGGTTTGGTTCCCAGCTTGGCACTTCTGGGTGGTGACAGAGCTTGAAGAGATAGGGCCTACTGGTTGTGTCTTCCAATCCATCTTACACCTACTTATGTCAAGCTGCTTACAATTCCAGAATTTAATGAGCAAACGGAGACGTCATCCCCAGCCAGAGAAGAAGGAGCCTGGGGGGAAAGGGGGTAGTAGAGCCAGTTTCTGGATGGATTTAGGATAAGAGGATGCTGTGTAGGAATGTCAGGATCCCTCCTCCCCACCTGTCAGAAAGATTGCAAGAATGCCTTTAAACAGCTAGTCAGCCCTAGCATCAAAGAAGCTTTAAGTGAGGGAAGAAGTAAAAACTCAGAGGGAAATGTGATTCCTTAAACAGCAGCAAAAGAGTCAATAAATGTTTATTGCTGCACATTGGGATTGAAAAGAAGTGCGAATTAAAGACAGTATTCTCACCCACTCAGCCTAAGGGGTAGCCCTTGAATCATGAGACAAAAGTCTGTAGCCTGTGGAAGGTATTTTTGCTCAAGGAGGGAGTAAATTTGCTAAGTCAACTTAAAGCTCTCCAGATGGGTGAGGCAGGACAGTATCATAAGGTGACTAATAAAAATCTAATGCCAGAAAGAGGCTTCTGAGTCTTTGCTTTGAAAACCTTGTGTTCACTTGCTCTTCCCTCATTCCTACACCACTCGGCCGATTTGTGCTGATGAAGCAAGCTTACCAGAGGTCTAGACAATTAGAGGGTGCTACTGCAATTAGTCTGGGTGGAGGACACCAGTTTAATATATCCAACTCCAAGATGGACGAAACTATTTTAACTGTAGCATCACATTAAAAATAAAGAAGAAGAAAAAGAACCAAGCTCTGACCCAGATACAGGGAAGTCGGCTTCCCAGGTTATAGCATCTCACTTGTCCTAGGGTCCCAATCACAGGTCTTCCTTCAATATGAAACAAGTACATGCGCGGATTGTCAGAAATCCTATCTTTGTTTTATACAAAGAATCAAAGAGGTAAGCAACCCATGCAAAGTACTTTTAACTTTGAGAGAGAAAAATGACTGTCATCTCCTGTCTGCCCGCATACAAGCACAGAGGAGTCTGAATATATTGAAGAGTTTCCTACTCCCCTCACATTTAGATAGGGATCTCCACAGTGGCAAAATATGGCATATTACTTGTTTACAGCCACCTGATGAGTATTTCTCATCATCGACCATGTATCAGATGTCATAGTATAAAATACTCTATCGATAACAATTACATTCCAGTCACAGCATGTCCTCTATTTCCGCAGTCTGACCAAGCCATAGCTCAGAACTGAGTCAGAGATTGCTAGCTCCCCTTTCCCGTGGCTCTCCCTAGACCATCCTCCTTGAGGTCAAAATTAAACATTCGGCCATATTATATTTTAATCTCATCTTTCACGGTGACACCCTCCTCCTACCTTGGGGCATGTTGCTCCCATACCTTCTTCAAGTCTCTATTTTCTTATCTTTAAGATGAAGTTAATAACTCCCACTTCTCTGAGGCAGAGGGGAAATAATAAGGCTGAGGTGCTTTGAAGATGAGAAGTGGCATTTTACCCTCATGTTCATTTTCCTGGTGCAAGATGCAGAACCTTCCATTTGCACTGGCATGTTCCTAACAAAAACCCAAGGCAAACTGTACTGGAAGAGAGTGTCAGATTAACTCTCAACAAATGAGCAGAATCATTTGTGTCTGTAAACTCTAACCAACTTACTGTTTAGAAACGGAGGTTGAGGGAAAGGGTCCAACGTTTCTACTTTTCCTATGTGAATCTTAGGCACCTAAGTAATTGGTAAGGAGAAGTTTTTGTTTCTAGGTATAACAAAGAGCAGATGGCAGGAATAGAATCCCTGATGAATGATTTTGTCTTAGGCTATGATTATAAAGGACTGATACGATCACAAAAGGACACACAATTGGACATTGTATATTTATTAATAGAAGTCCAACATGTCACCTTTGAAGTTGTCTTGCCAAAACAAATCAAACACAAATATAATTGAGCTTTTAAATCTAGTCAAGCATTTCAGGAAATACAGAGACCTGGGAACTACTACTCCACAGAGAATCAATTAAATAAATCCAGATTACAGGGAACACCTCTATCTCTTTCCAGACTACAGGAAATTCTTACGCCCATTTTTCAACAGTTAAACTTCAAAGACAAAATAAGTTCAAGGGGAATCCTTTAAACTCAAGTGAATTTATGAGATATAGCAAATAATAAGTTATTTTTATCTTGCATTGACCAGACTGTAAAAAGAATAGTAATGAAAATGCCAGAGAGGTTCCAACACTCAAGGAATCCTGGTGATATTAATAAATCAATATAAATCTGGAGAGGTAACTCAGTGGTAGAGCAATTGCCTGGCATGTTCAATGCTCAACACTGCAAAAACAAAAACAAAAACAAACTGAAATTATAATGATACCAGAATTAAAACTCTTAAATGGTTTTATTTTCTCTTTGACAGTTTCACGTGTATACAATGCATTTTGACCATATCCACTTCCTCCCCTCTCTTTCTCCCTCCTCCAACCACATCCCCTCCCACTTTCATGTCTTCTTCTTAAAAAGGACTATAAAATAATGTATGAGCAATAATAGAAAGTACATTTAGGATGTGGAGAGCTGTCATGGTTGAGCTTCCAACTCCACATGTTGAAAAACCCAAGATAAAGCTGAAGAATAGTTTTTTTCAATCTCTTCTGAGACTGAATGTGTACACACAGGAGACTACCCCTGGTGTGAATCCACAGAGCAAGATCAATCAAAGGTCATGGCTATAATTTTTAAAACTCTCCTCAGGTACAAATGTATACTAGGGCAAGAGACACACAACACAGGTATAGAAATCTTGCCTAATATAAGTGAAAAACAGAACAAGGATACTGTTCTTTTTCAGATTAAATGAGGCCATATTTTAGTGTTTGTTCTACTTTTGAATGTTAATGAAATGTCCCCTGACATGTTTTTTAAAATAATGAACAAACAGATTCAGATTTAGATATAAGATGTGAAGATTGCTTAACAAATAGTAAGTACTTTTATTTTCTTATTCTTTGATGCTTTCATATACAAATATAATAAATATATGCTTTTGTTCTCCTTTCTAACTAGTCTTCCTCCTGCTCTCATGTCCCCTGGCATGTGTGGTCCAGAGGCCCCATCTGGAACATCTACATTGGCAAGTATCTTGGCTAGGGTACAAATACCGGTGGGCAAACTATCAAGTAAAGAAGCTTCCCCTCTCCTGTCTGGCCCCAGCCCCAAACGATCTCTCAAGTGAGGCCCTATCTCTTGGATCCTCCCTCTTTCATGGGGAAATGCTGATAGACCAGCCATTGTGCAGATCTACCTAGACATTGGTGCATTGAGCTCTTGGGTATGGTAGCACTGGTATGACCAAAAGCTACAGTATGGCAGTAAACACAGATGGACTTGTGAATGAAGTGAAGGCCTCTGGGGCGAGTGGCTGCAGTGTGTGCAGATGTGCTCAGAGAGTGAGAAGAAGAAAAACAGTCCACAGAAGATTCAATTTAAAGCGTTAGATTCTACTGGGCAATTAGGTTCTGGATTCAACTTTATTTACCAGTTTCATACTTACTTGTTAGATGGATGAACTCGAGTGAATTGTTTAGCACCCTGTGCCTCCGTCTCTTCTAAGACAAGAGCAGTAGCAAGGCCTGCTTCACGAGGTCATGAGGATGAAACTAATACAAATGATTAATTCATGGCTTAATGTGGGTATGCTATATAAGTTATTATTACCTGTATGTTTTAAAAATCTCTCTTCTCCTGATGCTCAGTACCACAGATTACAAAGGAAATGCAAATTGAAACTGCAGTGAGAATTCACTGTGTGCTTGGAATTGCTATATTTAAAGGAACTGGGCACATCCACTGCTGGCAAGGATGTAGAGAAACTGGAACGCTTATGTATTGCTGATGGGGTTGTAACATGGTTTAATTGCTTTGAGAAGCCATTTGGCAGTTTCATAGAAAGACAAACCATATGCTAAGCATATGTTCCAACAATCCTGCCCTAGAGAAATGAAAACATATGTCCACACAAAGACTTATACAAAGTATACACCACAGCTTTATATGTAAAAGCAAAAGAGAAGAAGAAAACAGAAAAAAAATCTACCAACAAACAAGCAATAGCTATAGCATGTTCATACCGTGCAATGCCATCCTGCAGTTGGCATAGTGATATGTGTCTGTAATCTTAGTGCTTTGGAGGTGAAGGCAAGAGAATTTGTGAGTTTGAGACCAATGTGGGCTATATAGTGAGATCATTTTGAAAGAAAAAGAAAAGGAGAGAGAAAGAAACAGGGAAAGAATTACAAAAAAAAAAAAAAAAAAAAAAAAAAAAAAAGAAAGAAATCTCAAAATGTGCCAGACTAAAGAAGGTGGACATAAAATAGTACCTTTGTATAATTTCATCTACACAAAACTCTAAAAAGGGAAAATCCTATCTATACTGACCAAAGATTAGTGGTTACTGAGCAGAGTGGAATTAACTGGTAAGGAGGCTAAAAGAACGTTTTTGGAGTGATGGAAATGGTAGAGCCACGGACACGTCAAAACTTTGGGCTACTCTAAAGCAGTATATGCATTCGTTATCTTTTACTGAGTTAATTTTTTATTTATTTATTTATGTATTTATGTAGTGTGTGTGTGTGTGTGTGTGTGTGTGTGTGTGTGTGTGTGTGTGTGTCAGAGGGCACTGTGTGTCCCTGTGGAGGACCAAGGGTGACTTCAAGAATCATCCTGGATTGTTTCTACCTCCTTCTTGCTTCTTCCTGGGATTTCCTAGGCTTCACCCACTAGGGCCAGAAGTGCAGGTCATCGCCATTTTCATCTGGTATTTTTACATGGGATCTGGGCTCCCAACTCAAGACCTTCTGCTTCATGAGACAGTCTTAACCCTTGAGCTATCTCTCCAGCACCTTACCAAGTTAATTTTAAAAAAAAACCAATCAGTCAGGGAATGAAATGTGCATAATTCTGATTGGATCCTGAAATGGAGGAAGGGAGGGAAGAAGAAAGGTGACAAATGGGAAATGAGATCTTCAGACAGTGGTATTATATCAATAAGCAGCCAAAATCCACTGGTTTTAGTGTTTGTACAATAAATGTATAAGAACATTTTCTTGTTTTGAGGAAATAGTTAGAGATTGTCATAGTATGACTAGTAGCTCATGTGTTTGGATATGTGGTACCTGTTTATGGAAACTTTTGAAGGTAGAACCTTGCTGGAAAATGTGTCACACCAGCCAGACTTTGAGGTTGCTAGTGTGGCATGACTTCATCTCACTGTCTCTCTGCCTACTGGTGGCTTCTGTAACATCAACCAGCCTCCTGCTTTGGCCACCATGCCTACCACCAGACATTACCTGCCATGATGAACTATATCTCATAGAACCATAAGCCAAATAATAAATTCTTTCTCCTTTAATTTGCATGGGTCAGAGTACTTATCATAGCAACAGAAGAGTACCATGAGATAGAATTTGGGATTTTGCTGCAAGACATTTGGGTAGGAGGCAACATGTCTGTAGTCATTCACAGGTGATTCAGGGAGAGACAAAGAAAATAATACAGCAATTGTGGTAATGATGCTACTTGAAGAATTAGGGTGAAGGCATATAACTTTTTTGCTGTAAAGGATACAATCAAAAAAGTGAAAGGCAATCCAAGGAATGAGAGGAAATATTTGAAAGTTAAAGGATTTATTTGCAAAATATGCATAGAATTCTTACCTGTTGATAAGAAATGACAACCAACTTTGCTATGTTTTCTTTTATTATTATTATTATTTATTCAGTTGTGCATGTGTGTGGGTATGTGTGCACGTATGTATGTGTGTGTGTGTGTAGAACCACGGGAGAATTTGGGAACCACCATGGACCGCCTCCACCTCCTCCTTGTTTACTCTGCCCCGGGATTCACAGGGTGACCCTCGCTTCGGCCCGGCGTCTATACATGGGGTCTAGGATCCGAACTCAGGACCTTCCGCCTGCAAGGCAGAGACTTAACCCCTGAGCCACCTCTCCAGCCCCTGCTGTGTTTTCTTAAATAGATATCTGTCTTAAATAGATTTTTAAAACTATATACCAATGGTATATTTAAAGAAATTTAAAGCATATTTAAAGATATTAAAGGATATTCACTTGTCCTTAGGGATATGCAAATAAGAACCTCAAGATGTCATTTCACATATGTTAAATGGCTAAATAAATGACAGAATGTGATGTGTTGGTAAATATGTCAAAAAATGGAGAGAAAATAACCAATGTGACAAGCTCTGCAATACTGGAGGTGGAGTAAGTGGAGCTTAAGGGACAGGCTTAACTAATCCTTGTGTCCTTTGGGCTGTGACAGATGGCCATTTTAAAGGAGGAATTCCAGAAGACTTTCAAACACAAAATGTATCATTTAAAATAAAAGTTTCTGGATTGGGACTTACCAGGAGAATCACCCACTCAAATCTCTCATGAATAGAGAAAAACATGTAAGATCCCTGTATTTAACTGAAAGGAGCCCTTTCTTAATCCATGAGTTAATGAAGCAATGGGTGAGGCAGTTAATGACAGTGTCCAATCAGCCCCCAGCCATTGAGTGCTCTCTGTGAGTAAGCATGAGTCTGCTTGAAGGTACAACCTCGCCCACGCCTGAGTATTCCAGCGGCCAGTGACATCACAGGTAAGGAAACTGCAAAGATGACTGGACTGCCCTCTATAGAGTTCACGGCAGAGGGGAGGGGACCTGGAATTTGAGATCAAATATTCCCTTTGAGTTCTTACCACTAAAACTTACTAAGAGACAAGACAATGAGCAAACAGGAGGTAATTGTTCTCGAAGACTCCTGACTTTCAAGATATAGTGTCCAGCACTACTGCTGTGGATGGGGAGAGACTTGACTGCACCATCTCTCCACATGATCAACATTCCTCATACACCAACAACACTGATTTTATCTGCTGACAAGGTTATATTCAACTCATTCATCACATCACAAACATATGACCTAAATTCACAATGGTAAACAACGTTTAAAAACAGTTTTCAAGAGAGAAATTTTTAACATTATTCTTTTATTTATTTTTACACTTTCATACATAAATTTGCTGATCGAATCAAAAGGGAGATTTTTTAAGAGGACATTTTGACGATAACTCATCTGAATTCTAAAACTGAATTAAACCATGTCATTTTGGTAGTGCATCTTCTCAGTGGAAGGAGACAATAAGATATACAGAAAAAAATATTTTGTCCCAGAATCTACTTAGACCCAACATTCCTGAGATACATGTCCTCAGATTAACTGTGCAACTTTTCTGAGCCTAAGTACTTCCATCTATAAAATGAGGACAATTATACCAGACTCAGGATTATTATAAAGTTTAAATAAACACCTTGAACTGTAAGTAAGCACAATTCAAGTAATTGAGTGTCAACCTTGTTGTAGACATTTGGTTGCTTAGCTGGACTCCTCCCTGCTAGCATCCCCCTGGGAGCATCTGACAAATACAGTTCCCAAGCTCTGCTTTCAGAAATTATGGTGTCATTGATCTGGGGTGACACCCAGACATCAATATTTCTTTACAAAGCTCCCGGGCAATTCTAAAGAGCAGCCAATGTTGAGAACAGCTGCACAGAGGAATTCTCAAACTGAGACCTCAGAATAAATTTCAACAGAATCATTTGGGTCGACTATAAAGTAAGGACTCCAGGGCCCCCCACCTTATACCTACTCATTGAAAAATTTCTGGGAAGAACCCTAAAATTTTCTTGTCTACCAACTTCCCCTGTGTCCTTATTTGAAATGTGAGTTGTCTCCCAAAGGTTCATGCATTAAAATCTTTAGTTATTTGAGAAGGTGATGGCACCTGTAGGAAGTGGAACCTTGCTAGAGGAAGGCAATCACAGGGGGTGGGCCTCGAGGTTGGTTAGCCCCACCCTGCTTCCACTAGTTAGTTTTCTGCTCTTGCAGTTGGCAGTTTTGCAGGAGTTCTCTCAGCCTCCATCATGGGCGTGACTTAAACCAGCTCCAGCTTCTGCCAGCCAACCATGCCTTTTGTACCATAAAGGACTGTATCTCCCCTCTGGAATGATAAGCCAAAGAAATCTCCCTTTTTCCCTTAAGATGCCTTTGAGTCTCAATGGTGTTTCATAGCAACGGAAAGAGTAACTGTTACACCCAAGTCATTAGAAGGTATATTTAAATTCAAAATCTGAAGAGAAGGGAGAAGGCTGTTAAAGACCAGTGCTTCCTAATCTGACTGAAAAGATACGTTGGTGGTAACATTACCCTTTTACCTACACCCAAAGTCCAGGGTCCTCACTACTGCCTGTGGAAAACCCCACCCCAGCATCATTCACTTCTAGTTAACTTAAAAATCACTCATTTGGGAACTGGGAATGTAGCTTGGTGGTAAAATACTTGCCTCGCATGCTTAAGGCCCTGGGTTCCATTTCCAATGCTACAAAAAAATATCACTGATTGTGGAAATTACACAAATGAGTGATTAGTCTTCCACTAGTCATGCTTCAGATATTACCCTCTGCTGCAGAGAGTACTTAGTACTCCAGTACTAAGTGCTAGTAGCACTTGCCTAAGTGCTACTAATTTTTCAGGGCTTGGCCATTTTGCCAAAAATATTGGCTTTTCATTCTGACCTGTAAATGCAGGATGGGTGAATAGCCTGAAAAGACTCTGACTCTCTGTCTCCAGAGTGTATCTGACTCCTTTGCTGCGGTAACTCTTGGATCAACTCTACTCAGCTCTGCGAGTAGACATGTTGAAAACTTAGTGTATGTGTTCTCCAAAACTATAATGCAGGGTTCATTTCTTTCCCTCTCCTCCCTTCAAAGCTAAAGACACCTATCAAACAACTTCACAGGAAACTACATACTGAAAAGGGAGCAAAGGGGTGGCACCCAGTTCCCGGAAGATCTCCACCCATTCCCCGAAAAAACATGAATATTTCTCCCATTAATTATTAGCTTTTCTCTCCCCTCATTATCCCTATTCTATCTCTGTAGATTCTTGATGGAAGGGAAAGCCAAGTTGTTAGCAGAACAGGCATTTTTAGTTTTTCATAAAAATGAGATGTGTTCATTGAAAAGTAGGTTATATATGAACAATACATTTAACAATATATGTTAAAACAATCGTTTCAAATTGTTTTCCTCACAATCCTAATATTATTTTTAAGTTTTTCTCTGCTGCTTGTTGGTTGTCGAAGAAATATTAAAATACCTGAAGATAAATATTCTTACTCAAATGTTTGACCTGCTTCACAGAATATATTTCTTTCTTTTTAAATTTACTTATTTACAACAGACTGGGTTTATGTCTTTGCCCTGCCCCCTCCCCATCTGCCTTCTTCCCTTCCCATCCTTGCTATGCACTCAACCTTCTACCACCCTCCCTTCCCTTCATTAATCCTGCTCTGCCCCACACCCCTCCTGACCCTCTGTATCACAGGACCCCCTTTAGGGTGCCTGTGTCGGTAAGGGAGTCAGGTTTCTATTGTGGCTCTTCAGTGGGTAAAGTCTTAAGTGGGAAGGTTCCTCCTCCCTTGCTCAGCACCTGCCCATGAGACACTCTCTGAGAGTGGTCTTTTCTTCTAAGACCCTGGTTAGTCCTTAGGGAAATGTTGATAAGTTTCATTGTGTAGATCTTGTAGTAGAAGTTCTCATCATAGTGACCTTCTGTCTTAGACAGAGTGTGTTGCTCCGGGGTACCTCGCCTCACCTTTAAGCTCTTACAATCCTAGTGTCCCATCTTCCATGAGATGCCTGAGCTTCAGTGTGGGATAAGATTTACTTTGATAGACTGATTAGGGCTGAATATTCCAGGTTTGATGATATTCTGTACTCTGGCCTGATGTGGTTTTCCGTCTTCCATTGAAATAGGGTGCAACTTGGTTGAGCTCTGAGAACATTTCTTATCTAAGGGTTAAAAAAAGGAGTGTTTACCTAGAACCAGGCCAGACTAATCTCTCCCCATCCTGAAGCTCAGGGAAATTTGCGGAAGAGGGGGCGGTAAGATTGTAAGAGGACAAGGATGGGAGGAGTAATGATATGCAAGATACTCCACACAAGTTAGGGCCGAAACAATCATAATTGGACTTTGCATGCCCCGTGCAATGTCCAACACACTATTGACCCCACAAAGTCTAGCATTTGCTAAAGGCACCAAGATCCTTGGAGGCAAGGGATTGACAGCCACAGTAGTGTTCCTATGCTTAAGGGGAACACAGGAAAGGGTTCAGGGAAATGCCACTGGGTCTTTGTACGTCATTGGAGAGGAGGGCCCAGAGGAGAGTCTGGCATGCACATTAAAGGATTCTCGGGGATTGGGGGGGGGGGAGGCACTGGGGGATGTGGAGGGAGGAGTGAGGGGAGAGAGAGCAGGGGGTTCGGGGGGAGGAGGAGGGAGGGAGGGAACCGGTGTACCTACTAAGTTTGCATGAGCGGAAATAATAATAAAAAAGTTATTAAAAAAAGGAGTGTTTAGATTGTATTTTATCAATTTTTTATAGTTAACATTAGGATATCTGTTCCTCAATATTTGCTTCTCTTCTACTGTTATTTGAATAGGTTTATAATATCAAGCATAATTTCCCTGACATAAAGGGGTTTAGAACATATACAGACAGTAATTGCTTTCCCATAGGTCTTACATAACTCTGTTGCTCCCCTAGAATCTCCTTTTTTTTTCTCCCTTACCCCTTATTAAGACCTGCCACCTTACTTCCCTTCCCTTATGAGCTTTTTTCCATAGTGATCTTATTTTTTATATTCTTTCTTTCTTTCTTTCTTTCTTTCTTTCTTTCTTTTTTATTTATTTATTTATTTATTTACCTGTGTTCCTTTGTCTCTACTCTTTTGGGGTCTTCTTCCTCCTCCCAAGATATGTTCCTTTATGGCTATGGTAAGTATTACAGAAATTTCCCCTTGAGTATATCACTTTGAGGGCTTAGTACTAGGTTCCACTTTTAAAGGAGAACATGTCTTTCTGTGTCTGGGATACTTTGTTCACTATAATTTCCCCGAACTCCATCTATTTACCAGCAAATCTCATTAATTCACTTTTGAGAGATGAATAGTAAGTATTCCATTGTGTATATGTACCACGTTTTCATTATCTATCTGTCTACTGTTGGGCATTTAGGCTTGTTCCATGTCTTGGCTGTCATGCAGTGAACATGGTTGTACATGTATCTCCATAGTAAGATGAAAGATTCTTTGGCAATATTCCCAGGAGTGTTATGGCTGGGTCATATGGCATTTCAATTTTTAACTTTTTAGGAGGCACAATTTTCACCTACAGAGTGGTTGTACAAGTTTACATTCCCACCAGCAATGCATGAGGAGTCTTTTTCCCCACATCCTCTCCAGCATTTGTTGTATGTGTTTTGGATTTTAGCCATTATGACCAGGGTGAGATAAAATCTCAGGGTGGTTTAGTTTTTGCAGTTCCCTAATTTAATTTAATTTCCAAGAGTTTGTCTATTTTCTGTCATTTATCTTGTTGTGTTGTGGATGTCTGGCTTTATTCCATGGTGATCAGATAACATACAGGATATGCAATTTCGACTTCCCTGTATATGTGAAAGCTTGCTTTGTGACCTAATATGTGGTCAGTTTTAGAGACAGTTCCATGGGCTGCTATAAAAAATGTGTATTTCTTGGTGTTAGGCTGAACAGTTTAGTAGAAGGTCAGTCAGGTCCATATGGGCTATGGTTTGATTCAGCTCCAGTATGTCTCTGTTCAATTTTTGGCATGTTGACCTATCCATTGGTCAGAGTGGAGTGTTGAATTCCCGTACTATTATTTTGTTTGGATTGATTTGTTGTTTTAGACAATGTAATGTTTGTTTAATGAGAGTGGGTGAACATACATTGGGTGTGTACATGCTCAGACTTGTGCAGTCTTCTTGATGGATTGTTCCTTTGACTAATATGTAGTCTCCTTCTGTGTCTCTTATGATTTGTTTTAGTTTGAAGTCTATTTTATCAAATATTAGAATTGCTACTCCTGTTTATTTCTTTGTTCCATTAGCTTTGAGTACTTTTGACCAGCTTTTTGCTTGAGAATGTGCCTATCTTTCATGGCGAGATGTATTTCTTAAAAGTAGCAAATTGATGGGTTGCAATTTTTAATCCATGTTAGAACCTATGTCTCTTGATTGGAAGTTAAATTCATTGATGTTTAGGTTTATAATTGAGAACTGTTTGCTATTTCCTGACATTTTCTGAAGTCTGTGGTTTTTATATGTGTATTTCTTTGTGTAGTAGTTGCACTGGCATTATTTTTCCCTTCTATCCTTTTGGGTATGTTTATCCTTTTCTTCAAACGAGCATTTTTTCTAGTATCTTCTATAGACTTGGTTTGGTGGTCATGTAGAACTTCAGTTTATCCTTAAAATGGAAAATTTTTCTTTCACTTTTAATCATAACTGATAGTTTTGATGGATATAGCAGCCTGAGTTGGCATTTGCGATCATTCATAACTTGCAGTACATTTCTCTAAAATCTTCTAGCTTTTACTGTTTCCATTGAAAGATCAGCTGTTATTCTAGTAGGCTTACCTTTAAATGTGACTTGCTTCTTCTCTCTTGAGGCTTTCAAAACTCTGTCGCCTTCCTTTGTCTTGTATCTGCAGTGTTTTGACTATTTTGGTCATATCTCATTGTTGTGTGATTTACCTCTTGTACTCAGATAGGGATCTTTTTCTTAGATGTGGTAAATTTCATTAATGATAGTGCAAAAATTCTCTTCTAGTGTGGCTTTTTGGGTTTTTTGTTCTAGGATTCCATGAATGTGCAGGTTTGGCTTCTTCAAGGTGTCTCAATGCTCTTGAATAACACTCAAGTATTTTTTTTTTAACTTTTTAGCCTCTTTAATTGAATGATTTTTGTCTTGCAATCTTGTCTTCTAGTTCTGATATTCTATTTTCATCATAAATTCTGTTAGTAAGACTCTGTTGAGTTTTGGATTGTACTTAGCTTATTTTTAATTTGAAGTTTAATCTCTGCAGTTTTTCAACTGCTCTATGCTTAGTTTTATTTCTTCCAGATGCCTATTATTTTCCTGTTCTTACTTGCTTATGCAGTTATTCAATATCTCTCAGAGTTCCTCTTCCATTTCTATGATTGTATTAATAATAAAGCTTTGAAAATCACTATCTTGACTGTTGACTCCTTGGTTAATATCCAGGAAGTTATTCTCATTGAAATCAGTTATGGGGTTGAATTTTTTTGTAGATTTTTTAAAATAATTTTTTAATTATTATTTATTCAATTGTGCATGTGTGCGTGTGTGCATGTGTGTGTATGTATGTGTGTGTGTAGAACTACGGACGAATTCAGGAACCACCATGGACCGCCTCCACCTCCTCCTTGTTTACTCTGCCCCAATTCACAGGCTCCGCCCTACCAGGACCAGAAACACAGGCTGCCCCTGCTTCCGCCCGGCATCTATACTTGAGTCTAGGATCCGAACTCAGGACCTTCCACCTGCAAGGCAGAGGCTTAACCCCTGAGCCACCTCTCCAGCCCCTTGTAGATCTTTTTTGTCCTGGTTTTTTGTTGTATTTTTGAATTTACAGTGTGACTTGGACATTTTGTGAATGGTCTCTGTTTTCTTTCTTTGGTGTATGTTTCTGAGTCTTTTGAGTCAGATAGAATTACCATACTTAGACAGTTGTTGCAACTCTTTCCCTGGGTGTGAAAGGGGTTGCTTGGTGCTGTTTTGTGTGTAAGGTTTTTATAATGCCCAAGGAATGCATAAGACCAGCTCTGGTTAAGTAAGGTGACAGGATTTTGGTCTAGTTCTAGTTTGAGAAATTTAAGATTAGGTGTTAGGGCTTGATATGTGAGGTTTGGATTAAGTATAAAATAGTTTTAAGAAGATAAAAATGGAGTGGGTATAGTAACCAGAGTTTGCAATTGAGTGGAGTATTTCAGCTTTTAGATTGTTAGGGGTATGTGAGAGTGAGTGATTGAGACCCTGAAGGAGTGAGTGTATGGGGCTTTGTGTGTACTATATAGAAATCTTAAGCTGTGGTGGCTAGCATTTGAGGTTAACAGGAAAACAAAATGGGTTATTTATCTTAGGGCTAGGTGTGAAGATTCTCTTCTGTTTTGCAATAGAAAATGTTTGATACATAGAAACATAACTGGACAAAATGCAAAGAATATGTGGCTGTGGGCCTCTTAGCCCTAAGCAGGACATCTAAATGACCTCCAATCCCAAGGTTCAAGGAATGTCACAGAAGAAGGAGCAATAAGAATATAAAGGTCTGAGGATATAGGGGCACTTCCAAAAAGTATTTTCTGCACATGAACTCATTACAACTGGGTTTACTGCTGGAAGACATGATTTGGCCTATTAATAATTCACCATGGATAAGGCAAGATCTTAAGAAGCACTCCACTTCCCTGAGAGATCTTTATAACAATAGAATTATCTCTGTATTTCACTACAATTGGTAGACCTATAAATTTTTTCAATAAGTAGTAGACATGATAGTACTAATTCATATGGTAATATCAATATGTGAATTAGAAATATAAATGCATATGTATATGTTTCCTAACTCCAATGTGTGAGAGGAAACATGTAACACTCCATCAACAGGTCTCAAAAAAATACATGATGAAGTAATGGGTGAGGGGAAAGACAAGGATATACTCAATGAGCCAGAAAGTAAAATTAGTGTCTAAAAAGGATAGGAACTTAAAAGGACATAAGAACTCAGCTCAAAGTTAGTCTCATAAACCAAAGTGGAAGCCAACTGATCATAAATAGCCATCATAGCAATAGCATATAAATCAGTCTAAAAACAAGAATCTACATTAATACAAATAAATGATTAAATCAATGAGAGAATATAAAATAGCTCCTTAAAGTAGAAAACAAAATGCTTAGTTAAAACCATGGGGGGGGGGCAGAAAAATGTATGAGACAAAACAAGAACAAAGGAAAAATGCAATGAATAGAAGGCAGTAATAAGCATCGCATTTGTTAAGCCACATGATTTGAGGAAACATGAGGAAAGATCTGTCCTAGGAGGTGTGACCTTTGACTGAAATACCATGACACACTTTGCATATACTTAATATTATATATTATGTTGTAGATTTTTTGTGACTTGTCAAGTATTCCCTCTCACTACTATAAGTACAACTTGAGAATAATGATTATTTTTAGAAAGATGGTATATTAGTTTATATACTAAAGATTGCTGAGGTTGTATACAAGATAATCTCTCATATATTGTTACTAAGGATAGAAAATGAAATGCTAATTTGAAAAGCAATTTGGCACTTTCTTCTGAATTTCTCACATGCCCTTCCTGCTGTGCACCTGGACATCTACCCTGGAGAAATGAAGGTCCACATCAAGATCTGCACATGAATTATGACTCACAGCAGGCCCAAACTGAAAATAAGATAATCTTCAACAGTTCAATGGTTGAATAAACTGTGGCAGGGTTTTACCATGGGATGTTACTTGGTGATAAGAAGGAACAAACTCCTGATACATGTGATGCCAAAATTGAATCTCCAGAAATTATACTAAGTGACAAGAATAAATCTTGAAATGTCATGCATCATGTGCTTTGTTTAAGTAACATCCTCAAACCAACACCAAGAGTTAGGGACAATGGGAACATGAGGTTCAGCAAGATTGTTGTGGGGACTGAACACTTGTTCTGTTGTCTTGACTACAGTAGATCTAACAGAACCACACAGGCAGAAGTATCTCCAAACACACTGTATGATGCAAACCTCCTAGTTTTGATATTGTTCTTTAGTTTCCTAAGATGTAACCATGAGGGAAATTGAATGAATAGTTCTCACATGTCCTATCTTTGCAGCTTCATGTGAATCTTCAATGATTTTGCAATGTTGTCATTAAAAGGAAACACAGAGGAGCATCTCTGAGAAGGTGAGATACATTTTTTGTTGTTTTGAACATGACAGAAATACAAGCTGTGATCACTCTGGAATATATTTGAAGGGAAACATGAGCTGCTCTCCTCCTCCACTCACAGGGCTAGAGTACATGACTTTGCACTAGACCTTTGAGGGTTTCAAGGACCAATTACAAGTTTCTGAAATGGCAATGACTTGCTTAGAGACCACCTATCATTGGACCACCCATTATGGTAGATGCAAATTTCCCTGAGCCTAGAATCTATGACTGAGGTAAACCTGCAGCACAAGAACTAAGGCATATGCCAAGTATTTCCAGGACAACAGTGCCATGATTTGAATGTGAGTTGTTACTCCCTCCCCCTCCACCAAATGTCTTAGCTGACATTAATATTTGGGAAGATTGTAGCACTTTTGAGAGGCAAAGCTTTGCCAAAGAAAGGGACATTTTGGTAAGGGAAAGGATGAGACTGAAGTTTAATGGCTCAACCCTATGTCTCAGTTTGCACTTTCTGTCTTCGTAATGATCTGAACCATCCTCCTCCAGCTTCTGCCTCCAAGCCATGCCTTCTGCCATGTGACTCCCACCAGAATAGACTCTATTTCCGCTCTGGAAATGTAAGCTAGATAAATCTCCCTTTCTCCCTTAGGTTGTGTGTGAATATTGTCTCATAACAACATAGAAGAGTAACTACAATGAACATACAATGAGTGAACTGCCACAAGTATGAGATAGTATATTCCACCTATACTAGATGCTGTGATAACAGGGAGGGACTTCTTGGACTACTAGGGATATAAATATGAAAATAATCAAATCCCTAAGGCAACCCATCGAATGGGAGAAAATTTTCACTAGCCACACATTTGATAGAGTTCTACTATCCAGAGTACACAAAGAACTTATAAAACTAAACACTAAGAAGATAAATGGCCCAATTAAAAAAATGGGCCTCAGAACTCAAAAGAAACTTTTCCATGTCTGAAATTGAAATATCTAACAAATATCTTTAAAAATGTTTCACATCCCTAGTCATCAGGGAAATGCAAGTCAAAACTACCCTGAGATATCATCTCACCCCGGTCAGGATGGTGAAAATCCACAACACAATACAAACAACACCAAATGCTGGAGAGGATGTGGAGAGAGGGGAACTCTCATACATTGCTGGTGGGAATGCAGGCTTATACAATCACTCTGGTTGTATCAGTATGGTGATTTCTAAAAAAGTTAAAGATTGAAATGCCATATGACCCTGCTGTACCACTACTGGGAATAATCCCCCATAACACAGAAA
Organism: Typhlomys cinereus; assembly: GCA_023101885.1. NCBI lineage: Eukaryota > Metazoa > Chordata > Mammalia > Rodentia > Platacanthomyidae > Typhlomys > Typhlomys cinereus. The sequence goes on from JALPQD010000426.1 coordinate 83,439, forward strand.
TTCACTGTAGTGACACAAGCACAACCATGTTTATTGCAGCACTATTTACAATAGCAAAGTCATGGAATCAACACAAATGCCCAACAGTTGACGAATGGATAAGGAAAATGTGGTATGTTTATACAATGGAATACTACTTAGCCATCAAAAAGATGAATTAATGAAATTTGCTGGGAAATGGATGGAATTAGAGAAAATTATATTGAATGAAGTATCCTAGAGACAGAAAGTTAGACACCGTATGTACTCCCTAATAGATAGATCCTAGTTCCAAACCCACTTAATGACATATTCAAAGGTAAATCTGCAATACTTACTGCAATCGCAAAGATTATAAATAGGAGCGAAGGGGAAGGAGGGCCTCAAAAAAAAAAAAAAAGGAGATTAGGAATCATGATTAGGTCATGGTCAAGTATTGTATATAAGTAGCAAAACATCTGGCGCAGCTCACTCTCACTTCCCTTTCTGGTCACTGTGACTAAGCAGGTTTGATCTCAGCAATCAGGGAGTATATAGGGACTGGTAGAAAGATGGCAACGATCCTGCAAATGGGACACTGACACACACACACACACACACACACACACACTGCTATGTCCTACTCCTAGTATTTCATCCACCTTTGAGTCTCCTCTTATATTAAGATTTTCATTTAAACAGTCTTTTATCTTCGGTTGGGAGGTGACCTTCAATACCAATCAGGATGCAGCCAAGGATAGTGCAGGAAAAGCAATACTGAAAACAACAACAAACCATAATTCAGAACACCAAAGGCCCTACATTAATCACTTTAAACCAGACCAGCCAAACGTCTCCCTATCCTAAAGCTCAGGGAACCTTGTGGAAGAGGGGATGGCAAGATTGTAAAAGCTTAAAGATGGGGAGGACCAATAATATGCAAGATACTCTACACAAATTAGGGATGCAGCAGCCAGAATTGGACTTTGCCTGACCTGCACAATGGCTGACATGTCAACGACCCCCCTCCCAAAGTCTAGCTCGGATCACAGGGGAGAAAGCTCCAGGCAGTAGGATCCTTAGAGGCAAGGGATTAAATAGTCATAATAGAGTTCCCATGCTAATGGGAAGTCCGAGAAGGGACTCCAGGCTATGCCACTGAGTCCTGAACTCTCACTAGATGGAGGACTCAAAAGGAGATTTGACATTCACACAAAAGGATGCTTCAGGAGGTGGGAGGGAGTTAGGGGGAGGCAGTGGGAGAAGGGGAGGGAGGGGGTGAAAGAAATGGGGGAAGAAGGGAGAGTGCAAGCGGGGATGTCTGGGAAGAGGCAGAAGGAGGGAGAAGACAGAGGTACCTATTGAGCTTGTATGATTAGGAAAAAAATAAAACGTGGGATAAAAAAATAATCAAATCCCTATTTAAGCTCCCATGATCATTTTAATATTGATAAGCCCAAATCTCCATTGATTTCAGCCTCACCAATTTCAAATTTATTTTCCTGAATACATAACACTAATTTGCATTTACTTAGAATTCAAAATAAATTGTTTTTCTGCATTGTGACTATCTTAATATACAATGTAAGACTAATAAAAATATATCTTCTTATTTAGTTGACTAATAGCCACAAGTGTTTTAACTTGCTATATATACTACTTTAAAATACTAATTCTAAATGTTTTATTTATTCTTCGGCAGCTTCACACATGTATGCAACACATCTTGAGCATATTAACTCCTTCATATGGTCCTTGGAGACTACCTAAAACAGAGCCCCCTTTATGCCCTGTTTTTTGTTTAATAAAACACTGAGTCCTTTTACTATCGCCTGCCATAGGTATGGAGGGAGGGCCAGTCATAGAGCAGGAGCAACCTCCTAGCAGCCATGCAGCTGAAGAAAAGTGACTCTCTCTCCCCTAGAAGGCATCAGCTGCCACTCAGTTAGGGTGAGGTCTGGTGAACCTCTCTCCCATCCACACTGACAGGATCTTGTGCTAGTCTCATGTGGGGAAACAATCTGAAATGATCTTAAATATCTCATCATTAGGAATTTACTATTAAGATCAGCTTTTTTCCCAATAATTCTAAGCTAGTGGGGTTTGCTCCTCCCTTCCCCAGGTAATCCTTCTTCTCTCTCACACATGGTCAAATCCAACCCTTCTGCTGCTCCCATAAAATGTCTAAAGAGTTCATTAATTCCCTCATGAGACAAGATATTTGGCTGGAGGACACAAATGGGATGAGCAGATCCTCTGGACAAGGTCTGGGCACACTTCCAAGTGGGGTTTGTTCCAATGGAGAATCACCCAGACAGGCCCCTACATGAGGATGGAAGGATCGAAGTTTCTAGGAATGAATCCTCTCTGTTGTACAGGTTCCCACACCCTTTCTTCACTGAAGCTTGACTCAAAAAGTTGAACTTACACTTGAAAAAGGGTCAGGAGGTGATTTTTTTTTTCTTACTTTTCTTTTTTGGCCATTAAAAAGATGGCTCAGTCACTCCCAGAAATGGAGTGAACTGAAATGTATGATATGCACCCTACTTTAGGGACATGTTTTTATGTGGTAACTAATAAAGTATATGCTCATGCATGTTCAGAGACATATTTACATCTCACAGAACTAGAAGAAGAACCATGTGTTTCCTTGAGGACACTTTTTAAACTTCCTGGTGGTGATGTTTATTGCCAATGAGTAACATAATCACTGTCTTCTTATGACAATACCTTTGGAGGAGACACACAAGCTGACAGTGTGTGTGTGTGTGTGTGTGTGTGTGTGTGTGTGTATAATATTCCTCTAAGCTATCACATGGTTGTAGTTAATTGCATTGTCGAGTATGTAGTTATTTACTGTCATTTTTAAAAAAAGTTTGGCTACCCAAGAAATAAAGTATATGTTTTCAGTCTCAACATTCTGAATTGAAAGAGTAGGAAAGGGAAAGAGAATGGAATATTTAGACCTTGGGTACAGATCATTCCCAGAATGCAAGGTTAAGTCCTGCTTACCCTAAGTTTCCCACCTCTACTAAATGACACTGCTGTTAGCTTAGCTCCTGTGGACTTGGGTGTGCATTTTTATATTTACACTTTCAAACCTTCTCACTGGGCTTGGTGTGGCCAGAATTAGCAACAAAGATATAAAACAAACAAACAAACAATAAATAAAATAATAATGGAAACAAGAATGCTAGAGAAGACCCAGGTCTCCCTAAGTCCACTTCTTCACCAACCAAGTAAAAGATCCTCTGATTAGGGATGATAGAGAAAAGTTTAGGAAGAGCTAAAAGGCAAAATTTAGTTTGAAAGACTTTCAGAGTTCCACCAGAATGACAACCTGTCAGCTTCATGAAGAAAAAAAAATGTATTTTCCAAAATTGACCAGTAGAGGGAACTCTCACCACATTTTACACTGAAAACCTAGCAGATAGTGGCAGTCTTTGCAATAGAAATTCTTAAGGAACCCAAGATTATTCGTGAAGAGATAAAATTATTGAACTGAGTAACATGAAACTAATTCATGATTAGTGAGAGGATTTATTTAAATGTACAAATGGGCCCAGTTTAGAGAATTGTTTCCAATCAAAAAGTCATTAAAATGAATAATGGTATTTGAATTTTTCTACTTTTTTCTCTAAAATAATTTGAATTATAATTTTAAAAAACTCAAATTGCTCTTTCTGATCTCTAGAAATTGGTGAATAAAGTTTCACAATTTTCTGATGTAATTATTTATAAAGGAGCTTCATCCTGTCATGGTATAAAATATTCATAGCCAAAGGATGACTTAGCAGTCAATATTTAATGCTCTGTCATGTTTAATATCCTTAATAGCAATTACTCTTCTGAAACAAATTGTCCCCAGGATCTGCCTCTCCTTGGAGCCTTCTAGGAACATTTGGATAATGAATTTGTTTGTTTTGATCCTACTGTTATTCAGAGTTGGTTTCTGGCTGGTGTTCTTACAAGAAGAAAACTTAGACACAGAGATTTGGACATGTTGATAGAGGCAGAGATGAGAGTGAATGCAGGGAATTGCATTCAGTTTGTCCCAAAGGGACAAAGCGAATCTTCTTCTAGAGCCTTTGGAAGGAGCATGATCTTGGCGTCATCTTAGCATCAGACTTTCAGCCTCCAGACCTCTGGGAGACTAGAGTTCAAAGCCAACCTATGTTTGCCACATATCTTAGGATATATAAACCACTGGGCCCTTTGAACAAGGAGGAGAAATTAAGAAACCAGACAAGACACCCCAGAAACAGTCTTTTAAGCACTAATGTATGTGATAAGAAATCTTGAGAATTTTTAAAAATTCTTTTCAATCTATCACAAGAAGTATTTCAAAATAACAAAAGCTAGGAAGCCTACACATCTGCTTAACTGAGACTTATTCACATTAAGTATAAATTAATGGGTGAATAAATTCTTACATGACTAACAAAGCAACAGGTAAATATGACCCAAGTCATGTACATCTATGTGTAGTAGAGGATGAGATCGGGTCTCATACTCACAAACAACTTGTTTCCTTCCACGTAATGGGCTCTGTCCATTACCTAACGCTGCTGAGCAGAGCCTCTTCTTCTGTCCCATCCAAGGACAGCCGCTCTTCTCCCACCCTAACGGGAGAGCTCAGGCCCCCAGAGTCTCCAGCCCAGCCCAGTGCAGAGTGGTCTCCTCTCCTGAAGCTCCTACAACTGCGGCGCTCTGCTTACTTTTCACACACCACTGTACATGCTCATGAATGCCCATGACCTCTGGCAGCACCGGGACCAGGCCTGGACAGGGTGAGGCCAGTTCAAGTGGGGAAATTGGAAACTTGGAAACCGTTGATCATTTGAGAGCCTCAACAATAATAATTTTAAAAATCCCAGTTCCAAGTAAATGATAACTATTTTGAAAAAGAGAGAGAAGGGAGTAAGAGAAAGAGAGAGAGAGAGAGACAGCGACAGAGACAGAGACAGAGAATCTCCTTGGGATGGAGAGCTGGCTCAGTGGGTTAAGTGTTGGTTTTGCTAGCATAAGGGCCTGAGTTCAGATCCCTGGCACACACATTAACTAGGTACAGTGCTACGAGCCTGTGAGTCCAGTGCTGGGATGAGAGACAGGAAGACCTTAGGGCTCACTGATTAGCCTATCTAGGCAATTGGTGAGTTCTGAGTTCAGTGAGAGACCATATCTCAAAAAAAAAAAAAAGAAAATGTTCCATCTCTAATTTCCACATGTGTAAAAGCTCTCACACATACATATGCACACATGCAATAATAATAATAAAGAGTAGTCTCAATTAACTAGAAGTCAACTCTAGAAGCAAGGACTTCTGGGTAAAACACTAAAGGCTTACAGCTTTAGGAGGATCACTAGTGGTACCCAACAGATGAAGGGAAGTGGCCAGGATGATGCAGGGCTACATGCTATTCAGTTTTCCTAACAGAAAAGGAGGTACCCACAGCCTCCATGATGTAGCAAAAGTGCAGTCGTGCAGATCTGCTGGAGATGGTGGTGACAAAGAGGAGCCCGACAAGAATGGTGGAGGCAAATGTTGAGCTGAAGACGGTTCCTCAGTCAGCATGGACGCTCCAACATGAGCCAATGGGGATCTAGCCTGACCACCTTCAGAAACGTTGGGTACGATGTGCCAGAACTAAAGCATCACCAGCCTAGCGATAGAAGAACAGTGAAGTGAACAACAGTAGCCATAATGCAGAGTGCCAGAGACTCAGCAAGGCTCATATAGAATCAACCCAACCCAATCTCTACCCATCCTAAAGCTTTAGGAACCTCGAAGAAGAGGGGGCGGTGAGATTGTAAGAACCTAAAGATGGGAAGAAATATTTTGGACAAGACATTCCACTTAAGGCAGGACTGATGCATCTAGGAACTTTCTACAGTAAGACTTGCCCTTTCCACACTTGCATAACGACTGACATATCAAGATGCCCTTATACCTAGGAACACAAGAAAGACAAAAACATACAGTGGAAACTTCGGGGACTAAAGCTGAAAGAGTGAAGGGAAGTGGGGTGGCCCAAAGAGAGGCAACTTGGTATTCCACAGAGGCCTGAACCCCCACAAGTGTAAACAAGTCAGAGGGAACGCTGGGGCCCATAGAAACATATAGGCAGGAGGGTAGGAGGGAGTGGGAGGGATTGATGAGGGGATGGGAGGGAGGGAAGTAGGGTAAGTACTCGATATGCTTGTATAAGTAGAAAAATAAAATTTAAAAAAGAACTAAAAATATAAATAAAGCATCAAAAAGACAATGACACCTGGATAAAGTAATATGCTGCAGCCAGAGCCCCTTAGTAAGTTATCCTACAGGTTCCCACCTGACAGTCTTTTTCATAAAAGAGAGCTTTCCCTCTGTGTCCACATGGCGATGCCCCCAGGATCAACTGCCATGAAGTCGGTTTTATTTCTGCTAAAAATAATGCTACACCTTGGCATCAAGTAGCTCACAGAGGTGAAAATGAAAGGCGTTGTCACCTGCTGAGCAGCCCCTAGGAACCAGCCAGCCCAGATAATTACTTCTCATCTTGTCAGTAACTTTGCCAAGGAAGAGCACTTAGTCCTGCTTTAAGGATAAGAAAAATAAGCTTAATAGCATTGAGTGGCCGTCCTTGGGTCTCATTGCAAAATCTCTAAGACTTTATTTTATATTTCAATTCCTCTAAAGTCAGGCATCAGTACAAAAATGCACCCTTAATTGCCTACAATATTCACAAGTACAATTAATGTAAGTATGCTGTGCTTCAAGGAATTGGTTTAAAACACCAAGTTGGGCTGAGAGATAGTTTAATAAATAAAATGCTTGCACAAAAGCATAGAAATTTGAGTTCAGATCCATGTAAAAGCCAGGTAGGCAGGGGAGGTGAGTGCTATCCCAATGCTCAGGAGGCAGAGAAAGGGGATTCCCCAGGGCAAGCTCACTAGCTGCACTAGCTGGAATCAGGGAACCTCTGGATTCAGCTAAAGACTCCACCTCAATAAAAAAAAAAAGTGGAGAGTGATCAAGGAAGATACCCAAAGTCAGATTCAGGTCTCCACATGCATTTGCACAAACATGCATACAGATGTGTACCCACACATGTGAACATACGTGCATATATGTATACATCACATATAAATAACACACGTAAAAAATCTAACAAAAAACATAAATGGCAAACCATTGTAGAAAAATGCAACTCCTGCTATTCAAAGACAAGCAAATCAAAGGCAAGGGGATCTAAGAGACCTTCCGTGGTATTCAGGCACAGGTGTCAACCTGACAGTAGGCTGGATTTCTGACACAGTTGTGAAAAACCTGTTAGACAGGTCCTTGAGAAAGCCTTCAGGAGATTGTCTAACTGATATGAAAACCCATCACAGGTGGTACCTTCCAGTAGTGGACCAAATAAAGGGAGTGCACGAGAGAAGAGTCACCCCCTCCTCTTGCCCTGTGCTGGCAAGCTCTTTACTGGTTGTGGCCGTTGCTTGTTCCTCATTGCTGCCGTACTTCTGTTCTTCATTGCTGTGCCGTTACTGTTCCTTGCTGACATCAGAACCCAACTTCTTCAGCCCTTTGTCATGACTGAGGTTTGAGGACTCTCCAGGAACCTTCCAGTCTTAGCATCAGACTAGGATTTCTGGGAGACTTTCCAGGAATCCTTTGGCCTTCACCACCAAACTGGGGTGCTGAGTTACTCAGCCGAACTGAGTGGTTTTGGACAGCCACTGTTAGACTACTCAGATATCATCTTGCAAGTCAGTCTCATAAATTCCCTTTAATACATGTATATCCATTCCATTGGTAATGTTCCTTCAGAGAACCCTGACTAATACACTTTCACAAAGACAAAAGACAAGGCAGCCCCTGGACATGGTGGTACGCATTGGAGTTTCAGCTGTTCTAGAGGCTGAAGCAAGCCCAGGATTTCAAGGCCAGCCTGGGCCAACAGAACAAGACGTATCTCAGAAATAAAGTTTTCAAACCAAAAACAAGCCAGTGTTGTAGCCGAGTCCAGAATTGGAGGGTTCTGATTGCAGTACACTGCCTCTCATCCAAGCCAAAGGAAGGCTGCGAGTTGTTGTGTGGAAAAGTCAGGATTCAAACCTGACTGGAGACTCCAGAGCCAGAGAAAGCTCTTTCTGCCACACCACAATGAGCAGACATGGCACAGTTAAGCCATAGTGTCACTATTGGTACATCTAAGATATACTTGTGTTGTAATACCCGTGAGTTACACCAGCAATGCACAATGCTGCTATTTTTCATTTGGGAAATTTAGAAGGTCCTTTGGGGCGTTAGGTGCCTTTCACACAATAGTCAACTCAATTTAGATCTGTTGATTGACATATTGGGCACTGGGATTAATTACATGATAACTTTACACTCTGGGGTCTTTGAAAAAATCCAACTTCTGAATAGGTTAATAACTCCATCGCCCTCAAAGGTATAGATATCTCCTGCCCCAGATCTACTCTTTAGGGGCTCTTATAATATCCATTTTCTTGAGTTTCTTACATGTCTTCTGGCAAAGTAAACCTGCTTTGTGTTGAGTATTTCTTACCTTGATATGTATGGTTTACTTTCTCTTCTAAGAGGGAATTTGAACCTTTTGCATCTAAAAAGACCCCATTTTTGGTTTCAAAAAAAGGCCTTCAAATATAAAGAGTGAAAGCGAAACATGTCTGTGTATTCGCGTCTTTATTTATAATGCTCCAATGCATGAGATTTCATTAACAGGGTGTTTTAAAGCTGTGAACATCTGATCAGAATACCATATGGAAGGCATTTGTGATTAACTCTACAATCTACTTCTTTCCCATATATGTGTGTATGTGTGTGTATTGTGTGTATGTGCCTCTATGTGTGTGTGCGCATGTGCACGCATCACGTTTCAATCTTGTGTGTTTTCCTCTGTTGCTCTCCATCTTACCATTTTGAGAGGGAGTCTTCCACTGTCTGGGAAGTTCATGATTCTGCAACAGTGGCTAGCCAGTGAGCTTCAGGGATTCCCCTATCTCTGCCTTTCCAGGACTAGGATTACCAACACTCACCACTACATCTGTTGGGTGCTGGGAATCTGAACTCAAGTCCTCATGCTTACTCAACAAGTACTTTAGTGACTGAGCCTCCTTTTCGACCCAGACATATATAAGTTCCATATACTTTTTACAGGTTACCTTATGCATTTTATGTGACACTCTGGCCTAATGCTTTGCTGCACGAGGTTAGGCAAGCTATAATATTCCCCATGAGTACCCGGGGGAGAAGATGGAATTTTCCAATGAAAAGCACAGCCATTTTGCAATTTCAAATATCGTTGGCCAGGAATTACCCTTGAGGATAGTTTGTCTGGCATCACATAGCTTATTTTCCCAGGATGACCTTAGGATATAATTTGGTAATGAGATCATTTGGCAACCTTGAGCTTTAATACAGTGAAATTAAATAATTGAATTGGCAGTGGTTTTTAACTTACTCTTAGTCTTCCAGCATGGACCTAGGCCAAGATCATGAATAAACATTTGGGCTTTCAGGACTTCCATTTTGTAGTTGTAATTTGAATAATATGAAAAGACAACACTTCTCGGTAGCACTGAATGTCTTTATATGAATAAGTAAATTCCCTCATGGGGTCTTGTACTCGAGATACAGTTCAGATGCAACCTCTGCTATGGTCAGCAAAGTCAACCAAATCGTCCCACTTGTTTTTATCTCTTAAGGTAAATCATTCACTTTGACCATAGAGGCTGCTTCCTGTTTGTATCCGGAAGAAACGACCATGTTTGACTTCTCCATTGGATTCACTAACATCGAATGAAGTGCTGTGTACCTGACAGACGCCCAGTCAGCAATCATCAGCTGAGTGATTGAAGGGCACTATCGGCTCAGACGAACCTATGTCACTGATCCTTTGGGCTCTTCTTGAGGTCTCACTTGCACATATAAATAAGAGTTCTATGCCACATGTTTAGATTCCATAATTCAACAAAATTACAGGAGTGTTGAATATCATATCAAGTTAAAATACTGACCTGAAGGTACTCTGAAACAACAGCTTCCAATGAAATGATTTTAGGTTTGGAAATTTATGTTTTTCCATCCAGCCATTCAGACATCTTTGTGCATAACATATAGACAATGTCTAATGTTATATAACATATAGACAAAGTATAGAGCAGTATCAGCCAATTTTTGCAATCTTGACATCTCAGTAAAGTTGACCTTTCCTTAGGGAACCTCAGCTCTGCCCCATGGTTCCTTTTATCTGGAGTATTATCCTCACTCAGAGACTTACCAAAGGGCCATTGACTTATTTGTTATCCAACTAGTAACTAAATCATTAGCTTTGGCTCTGTGTTCTACAGAAAACCACAGTGAATTCCAGGTTTTTTTTCCCCTAACATAATTATATCGCTTAAAAAATGCTACAGTGGGTCTAGGGATGCAACCAGTGGACGGACAGCTTGCCTGGTATACAGGAAGCCCTGGGTTCAATCCCAACAACGTGTAAATAGGGTATGGTGTCATATATCTGCAATCCAAGCACTGGGGTGGAAGTAGGTACAGCAGTTCAAGGTTATCTGTAACTATACAACAAATTCAAGGCCAATATGGAATACATGAGATCTTATCTCTGTGTGTATGTGTATGTGCATATGCACGCGCACGTGCGTGCATGGATGCATGTGTGTCCAGAGGGCACTTGAGTGCTAGTGGAGGCCTAAGGGTAACTTCAGGATTTACCCTGTATTTACTCTGTCTCCCTATTGCTTTATTCTGAGGTTTCCCAGGCTCTGCTTTCCAGGGCTGGAATTGTAAGCCACTGCCCCAGTGTTTTCACATGAGATCTGAACTCAGGTTCTTATTAGGCACAAGCTTAATCCCTGAGCCATCTTTTCAGCTGGAGGACTTCTTTTAAAGACAACTTAATGTGATATATGTTGATGTGCTTTCAAAAGGGGGAAACAAAAGTAGATAAAGCAAAGTTTAAGTGTGGACAATGATTTACTTGATAGTGATACAAATATGCCTCTAACTAGTGAAACAAGCCTTACATTGTCTTAAGAAGCAAAAGGATGTTGCTAAACAAGCAAATTCTAATCTTCTGTGGTATAAAACAGAATTGCTACTCTTTTATATTATATTAATTTCATTTCTGTTTAATGCTGGTAAGAAGACCTAGTTTAGTAGTCAGATGGGACAATGAACCCCTAAGGTAGAAATAGCTCCTAGAAACATGCTTGCATAGATAACAATATGCAAAATTCCATTTCTCACCCAAATAATTACTAGCTTGAGGAGACGTTGTCACTACTTGAGAAATGGTGCTCTTTGGTACTGGGGTCATCTTAAGATTGCACCAAAGTACTCCTAGATTCTTCTTCTGGAACTGATTCCCAAGAAGCATAGGGAAGCTGATTTTTTTAAGTAAAAATGATTGAACCCTGGTATTCTCATCTCCCCTCTCTACATTGATGTGGTGTTGGTCATCATGGGGTATTTTTCTTGTTTAAAGATGAGTGGGAAAGTCATCCTTTACTATTAAAGATAATAAAGCTGCTGTGCCCACTTATTCAGTGATATAGCCACTAGTAAGGTGCCTATTTTCCTGAAAGCAAAATTCCATCTATGCTTTTATAGACAACTCTGGTGGAACGTATTTGGTCAGGAAAAAAATAACATGAAAATAGAAGGAAGGTAGGTTGAAAAAAGGAAGGGAATGGAAAAAATACAAGAAAAGGTAACAGGGTAAATATAATCAAAACATGCTGTGTGCCTACATGAAATGTCTTAATGAGATCTATTGTTATGCATAATTAACATAATTATGATAATAAAAATGTGCAAATATTTTTAAAACCTTTATATCCAAATAAAATTTTCATGGTGGAGCCTGCAAATGGGAGACTGACCCCCCTCACCACGGTCTCCTTCTGTTATTCCATCTACCTTTGAATCTACTCTTATGGTAAGACTCTATTTTAACAGCCTTTTATCTCTGGCTAGGAGGTGACATCCAATACCCATCAGGATGAAGCCAAGGATGGTGCAAGAACAGCAAAAGTGAAAAAAAAACATAATTCAGAACATCAGAGACCCTACATTAATCACCTGGAACCAGGCCAGCCTAATCTCTCCCCATCTTAAAGCTCAGGGAAATTTGCGGAAGAGGGGGTGGTAAGATTATAAGAGCCTAAAAATGGGGAAAAGCAATGATATTCAAGATACTTCACACAAATTAGGGCCAAAGTAACTATAATAGGACTTTGCATGATCTGCGCAATGACTGACATATCATTGATCCCCCCCCAAAGTCTAGCATGGATCACAGGCACTAGAATCCTTAGAGGCAAGGGATTAACAGCCACAATAGTGTTCCTATACTAAAGGGGAACACAAGAAAGGGCTCTAGGCAATGCTACTGAGTCCTTACACCCCATCAGAGAGGAGGACCCAGAGAGAAGTTTGACATTCACACTAAAGGATACTCCAGGGATGGGGGGAGGAAGGAGAAAAGGGGGAAAGGAGCAAGGGGATAAGGGTAGCGGTGAAGGGAGGGAGTGGAAAAAATTAATAAAAAAAACAAAGCAAAACAAAACAAAAAACCAAAAAATTTCGTGGTGGGACTACACTATAAAGCCATTCATTATAAGTATCTGTCTTTTACCACTCAATATTTCAGATCTGCTTTTTGACATTCTATCACAAAATCAATGATTATCTTAGTTCTATAAAACAAAAACTATGTATAGCAATAATAAAAATTTTATGGTTGTTTGTGAATATATAGTTATGATGTGAAGCCTTACATATTTCTGTTAGGCAAAGACTATCAATTTCTCCTGTCTCCTCTACAGAGCTGTTTTCTAAACTATTACTTGTTGGATTCATGTTCAGGTGACCTTTAGTGTGAATCATTCTCTAGTAGAATTCCTTCCCCTCAAGTACAGGAAGAACCCATGACTTCAAAACAACAGAATTTGGACAAAAGGGAGATGTTTTACAAATACAATTAGTTGACTTGGAGTCCATCAAAAGGGAGATCATTCTGCCTGCTCACATGAGATGAACACTTTAAAGAGGGTCTGAGGTTTCCATGAAGTCATAGATTTGAAGTAGCAGAGGTGTGTGTGTGTGTGTGTGTGTGTGTGTGTGTGTGTGTGTGTGATTTCCTGGTTGAAAAAGTAAACTATCAGCTATCATGACTCTTCTCCCATAAGCACAAGGAAATGAATTCTGCCAGCCACCACAGGCAGCTTGGATGCATATCCATCACCAGTCAAGCTTCAGAACGAAAAACAAAAACAGACCTTTATCTTGATTTCAGCCTTGTGAGATCCTGATGGTCATCCTATCAAGTTGTGTCTGGACTCCTGGCCCACAGGAGCTATACGATAATAAACGTGCTGTTGCAAAGCACTAGGTTTTTGCTGATCTGTTAGAGTATCCTGCATATAAAACCTAATTAGCTAGAAAACATTACAGAAGAAAAATATTATTCATGATGGTAGCAGCAATGCAGTAAAATATGTGTAGGCAAGCTTTGAAGAATATGAAGAAAGCAAACACAATTAAGAAGCACATAAGACTTCAGTAAGAAGATATAGCATGTTTTTGAAAGTTGAGGGCTGAATCAATTCTATAACTCACATTAAGTTGTCAACTGAACATGACAAAATGACACTAAAGTCTATATGGAAAAGTAGGAGTCAATAAATGTGACAATTATAGAAAACTAACAATAGTGAGTATTAACTCTGTTCTGAGCCCAATTCTGTTATTTGGTCCCATCTCATTCCCATACGGCTCCATTAAGACAGTATTATCATCCCCTATTTTAAAAATGCAGAAGCAGCAGCTGAGAGAGATTCAGTAATTACCCACATGTGCTACTGCCGTCATAACCTGGTCCTTACCTCATGTCCCATTCTGCTTGGAACAAGTCAGGCAGCCCCATGATATGGCAATGTATTAAAATATGTACATAAATATAGTAAGAAAACAAGTGTATTGAGTGTTGTTGGTGTAAGTTTAGGTGGTCAAAGGGATAGTTAAAACATATCCAAGGTGCCATCCAAGGGACTGGGGAGATGGCTTAAGGGGTAAAGCATTTTCCATTAGCCTCATGACCTGAGTTGAAAATCCACAGGGAGCCACACATAGGGAGCACATGCACTGGATCCCTGCATCTTATGGGGAAATGGGAGGCTGAGGCAGGAGACTCTCAGAAGCTCCTGGGCCAGTTAGTCTGATGTAATCAGCAGTAAGCATGAAGCGCTGTCTCAAACAAACATGGAAGGTGAAAACTGATACTGAAAGTTGTCCTCTGACTCCACACTTGCTCACACCCACACATTATATACACTGGATACAGAAAGAGAGAGAAACAGAGAGAGAAAGACAGACAGACAGAGAGAGAGAGAGAGAGAGAGAGAGAGAGAGAGAGAGAGAGATATGATCTTTGTTAGAAAATTATACACAATCAAGAAAACCTTTCAAATTCAGTATTTGGAAATATCAAGTGTTCATTTTGAGTGGCCACAGGTAACTTCACACAACTGTTTTTCAATAAAATTAATGAAATGCAAAAAGGAAAGTCTTTCAAATAAGTGAGACAAAAGAAATATTGGATAAACTGGCTCCTCTTTGGAATAAATAAAAGTAAAGCAAAAAGCTAGTCCCTGACCTTCATTATTATACCAAAATAAATTTCAGATAGACCAAAGATTTAGAAAGCATTGAAGAATTTTTGAAAATATTGAAAGAAGATATATATAAGACATTGTTTAAATATTCTAGTAGTGGGCCAGAACCTTCTAAACAACACACACACAAAAAAAAAGAATAAGTATTCCTGTTCTAAAAAGGTAATAATCTAAGACAGGAAAAATTTGCAACATGTATAACAAAATAAGTTCTTTAATCCATAAAAGTCTGTAACTAATCGATAAAATAATAGGCATCAAAATACAAATATGGACAAAGACTTTGGGCAGAGAGTTCAACACAAATATGGAAATATTTTCTTGAAAACCTTTTCTTGGGCTGGAGAGATTGATCATGCTTGTTGCTCAAGCAAAAGAACCTGAGTTAAGATCCCCAGATACCAAATAAAAATACCAGTCTGGTGTGGGAGTTGATGAGAATCCTCAGAGCAAGTTACTTAGCCAGCCTGGATAAGTGTGTTATGGGTTTAATTAGAGACTCAGGCTCAAAACAATAAGGTGGAAGAGTTGTCCAGGCTGATTCTCAATATCACCCTTGGATGGGTCACTACATGCATGCACACTCAACACTCACATATGTAATATATTACTCATATGTAATATAAATCCACACACTTACTTATGCATGCTCCCACCCACATACAAACATGCATACACACATACACAAGAAAAAAAAGAATCTTTTATGGAAATTTTCAAATACACAGAAAAGTGGAGACTGATTTAGTGAACCTTGGTACCCATTCCTGGATTCAGTGGCCACTCCTGTCTCACTAGTACACATACGCTGGCCATCCTCACTCCCACACTGCATTGTTATGCTGTAAACACAGCAGAAAGGCTAAGTTCATGAGATGCTAGTTTTTCTACTGAACTAACAAAGAATCAAATGGAATTATTGCTGAAGACTTTGAAAGAAGAAGAAAACAGAAAATGCATGCAAGATAGTCTCAGAAGAGGGGAAAGGAAAGTTATCTGTGCCTTCTTTCAACAAGTTGAACACTGCTATCCACAAGTGCTGAATAGTAGACTCTAGAACAAGAGCAAATGAAGGGGGTAAAAAGAAGATTGAAGTTAAGTCAGAGTTAGGAAAGTGTTTGAAGTCACTTTGATGTGCCATTCAAATGCTAAGCATTGGCAGACTGGGGATGATGTAAACTTCATGTGAGGTATCCCTTATTTTTTCCTGCAGCAAGTGATGTCATCCATCCTACCATCCCTGTGAAGTCAGCAATATAAAAGGCTGCTCGAACCCCACACCTCCATCACAAGGCTCCAACACTGACAGACTGATCACCACACTTACGCCCCGCCTCCTGAAGGTCTCTGTGGCTTCTTCTTCTGAGCAAAATGAGCAGCTCTATGATAAGAGAGGGCTGGGTCTCTGTGATAACTGAACACCTCAGAAAAGTATGCTAGCCCAGGTGGCCCAACAGGTTTCCAGCCTGAGAATGCCCGTGACTCACCTCTTCCACAGGAGCAGTCCTGTCAGCACTTGGCATGACTTCCAGGTCCATTCCAGGCCAAGGAGGAGATGGAAACTCGACAAGCAGAAACCTGACTTCTAGGTGCACATGGATGGCTATGTGGGACTTGGGGGAGGTTTTCATGTTTACCTTTCCTTTAAAATTATCTGAAAGACTGACATGGATTCTGTCCTGAACGGTCCCTAATTGGAGCTCTTCCAAAGACAGTCCATACATACTACCTAGGAGCTCCACTGACTTTCCTTGCTTCCAACGTCTTTGAACCACACAAGTGTTTCCCTGCAGTTTTCCCTGAAGCAGGGAAAC
Source organism: Typhlomys cinereus (assembly GCA_023101885.1). Lineage (NCBI taxonomy): Eukaryota > Metazoa > Chordata > Mammalia > Rodentia > Platacanthomyidae > Typhlomys > Typhlomys cinereus. The sequence goes on from JALPQD010000426.1 coordinate 99,911, forward strand.
TCAAATGACTCCACTGCATAAGCGCATATTCTGTGGGTATATGTGGGGGTAAGGGCAGGAGTTATAAAATGGGTATGGGTATGCACTTGGTTTAGCACTTGGGGAAATACAAACTAAGGCAGGACCCTATAGATTTCGCAAATTAGAAAAGTAGGACACTATTCCCACAAGTGTAACAATTTTTAAATATCTAATATGCACAGACACTCAACATATACAATCTAAGGGAAATTCATGGTCTAAAGAGCAATGAGGTTCAAAGAGGTTTCCAAAATTTCTTGAGGAAATAATACTGGGAGGAGTATTTGAAGAACAAGTATGATTTTATTTAATAGGCTGGAATGGTGAGAACAACTGAGGGAGATGATCTATTGCTAATCAAGCCTATGAGGCAGAAAAATATGCATTGTGCTCTGAGAATGGGGGATACCCTGTTGGATCTACACCCCTTTTCCTGAAGGACAACCTGTTTCCCCATCCCTTCTTCCTGCTTTCTCTTCCTGGTCCAGGCTGCAAAGGATACTCAGATTCTTCTTCATTAAAAACAAGATCCCATCAAATCGCAACTCTTTCAGGAAAGGAGTCAAGAAAGACTAGAGATACAGCAGGTAGGGCTTCTGCAAATCCTGTTTACATGAGGTTTTCAGCAGCCAGCAGTTCCCTCTGATGTACTTGTAGCTTCATTTCCTGCCATCCTATTCCTAAAGAGCCTCTGTGTGCCCGCCTCCTTTAAACACATTGCACTGTTCTTCCCTATGTTTTTCTTTCTGCCTCCTGAAATAGCCTGGTCTGTGTAGAAGGTAATTTTCCTGACTTTGGGCATGTTGACTTTGTCTTACAGTAAATCCCTGACATGTGTTGGAGAGGTGGTAACCAATGCAGAGCAGAGGATAGGGTGGGTCTCAGGATCTATATTTGAAGTCACTTCCAATCTATAACACCTTCGCCAAGCCCAGGTAAAGAGTTAGTGGGGTTTCTTTTCTTGGGGTGCTTCTGTTCCAGAGCTGAAGACTGAAATCAGAATACGTTGAGAGGTTAAAGCAGGGATTTTATTGAAAATGAGAAAAGAGGGAAGAAACTCTTGGACACTTGGTCCAATGGAGGCAAGGAGGAAGCTACAGCCTTAAGGTGGGAGAACAAGCGCAGAGGAAATAGCTTAAGGTCAGAGAGAACAGGGAGAGAGCCACCATAAGCACATAGCTAGGAGAGGACAGAGCCCAGAGGGGCCAGAGCTGACCACATACGGATAGAGCAGGAAGAAAAGAAAGATGATGGGTGGAGCCATAATCTTTTATTGGCTTTGCTAATGAGTGTCCCAGAGCTACTAGGGAAGAGAGGTAGACTGGAGGGATGGTGGGTGTGACTCCCACAGAACCGGACATTCCTAACTGCATTAGTTGTCCAACAAAATTAAATTAAATTTAATTATTTCCACTAGTACAACCTTTTTGACATTGTGACATGATGTTGTCTCTACAAAAGTGTTCTGCTGTTTTCAGATCTCCATGGGATGCAGACTGGGCATGTCTGGTACTGAATGAGAGGTTATCAGATTTGAAAAGAGGAGACAGTGAAGTATGACAACAGGAGCACCAAGAAGTTGCAGAAGGGCAGTATCAAAAGGTATTTAACATACTGGTTAAATGAGGAAGAAACGTACTTAATTTATGAAATGCCAGATAATTAGACAAACCAGTGAATAGAATGGGAGGGAGATGGTATGATTAAACATACACTCTCCTTTCATCGGAAAAGCCGAACCGCCAACAGAGCAAAAAGGAATGTGCAGAAACAGAAGTTTTATTTAAGTTCTGCCACTAATCTTGACCTGATCATTTGTCTAAGTACTTACCCTCTCTAGTCACTGACTTTCCAGTTTTTTTTAAAAAGTGTGTTATCTGATCTACTCATTGTGCAGGAGAAGTTTCGCAACCCTCAGGTTTCTTAACCTCAAGGTCAGCGACTATATGATTTTTAGTTACGTGAAAACTTCCAACGCTTCCTAGACCCCAGATCGCAAAAGCACCAAGTATTAACTAACACGATTGATTTCTACCGCTCGCCCATTCTGGAGCGACAGGCCGAAGGCGCATCACCTGCAGCGTCTCCCCCCAAGGCGAACATACACAGTTGCCACACCTCGCATAGTGAATGAGCAACAGGAAGGAGCTCGGAGTCCCAAGTCTGTGGGTCTTGGAAGTGGAATAACTTTTTTTTCAAACCCAGCGAACGAACATACGTGGAACTTGAAAGAGGTCAGAAGCAATATTTCAGCGCAAAGAATAAAATTTCCGATTAAAAGGAGAGAGAACTTTCAGTGACGGCTGTAACTACAGCCGGCCTCCCCCCCACCCCGCAAGGACGACCAGAACCGCAATGCGCCTGTGTAATGCCTGACTTCCGCCAGGCCGAGCTTGGCTTCAGGGCTTCCGCTCCTCTTCTCGCGAGAACGCATTGAACGAGACGCACCCTGAGTGACGGATAGCGCGCGTGCCGATGACGAGGCGGAAGTGTTCGGGTCAAAGGCGGGACCAGAGCCCGAAGGGGCTCGGGATTGCGGAAGTTTCGCGGGGAGGGTCCGGCGGCTGGTGGAGTTCCGTGAAGATTTACAGTTCCGGAAGCGAGGCTGCCGCTCGGGGTCGGTGGGCTGCCGGCCTCTCGGGAGGGTTGCCGCTGTGCCCCGGGGCGCGATCCGACGGCGCTGCTGTGGGCGGTCCTCGCCCCTCATCCGGCCGCCGGGAACCGCCTGGGAACGCCACCATGGCAGCCACGGGGTCCAACCTGCAGGTGCGCGCGGCCCCTCGCTGTCCCCCCGGGGGCCGGGGCGGAGGGGAGGCGCGCAGGTGGGGTGGGGGCGGGGAGCGGAAAAAGCGGCCGCGCCCCTGGCGGCCGAGGAGGGGCGGGGTCGGGCCTGATCGCGGGAGGGAGAGGGGGCGCTTCACCGAGAAGGGGCGCTGACCCGGCGGGCGGGCCCCGGGTGTCCCCCGAGCCTGGGATCTGAGCGTCCCTTGATTGGGTGGCACTTGTTAGACCAAAACGACCGAGCTTGGAGCCGACTGGGCAGATGTCTCCAGCCAGGGCAGGAAAGCAGGAAAAGCGCAGTGTTTGTAAAGGCGGCACCGCGGGCCTGTTAGAGGGTGGTCGGCGCCCACCGTTCCTCGTGCTGATGTAGCAGAGTTGTCGGAGCTTCCGGGTGAGTCGACGTGCAGACCCCTCCCAAGAATGTCAGGCAAGAGCCGCCTCCGTCCTGCCCGCGTGACGTCTCCCACGTTACCTGTATAAGACCAGGGAGAATTTTTAAAGTCCCGTGTGACTTCACTTGAGCCTCATCCCTGCCGGCATAGTGTTTTGTACATGAGATCTGGGACCCCGATGGGGTTTAGAATTGGCCTTGACTTCCAACACTCCGAGCCCAGTAGGTTAATTTGGGACCAAAGAGAATTAAATTCTTGTCTTGGACTTCTGGTCGTATCAGACAGGTATTTTTGTTGAGTTCACCAGGTACAGTTAAAAAGACAACAGAAGACATGCCCAACAATAGGGTAATTGATCCCGAAGAAAGTCCATTCGGTAAAGCCATTTAAACAGGTCAAATTCATTCTTTCTCTTTACACACACACACACACACACACACACACACACACACACAGGGAGTTTGGTGCTCTTGAAAACCAACCTAAAATTATGAAAGTAAGTGTTTTGCCTTTTTAATACCGTGTTGTGACTATGACTCATTTTTTAGAATTAAAAATGAGTTGTTGATATGTTTGTATATATTTTCCACCAAGATTGCATCCAACTAGATAAAATTTTCACACCATCTTGAGATTTTTTCTCCTAGCCCCTGTTCAGAAGGCATTTTGTTTGGCTGGGATTTGAGTTTGGGTACATATATGTTAAAGAAGTTACTTCGACCGTTAGAGGTAACTTCCTTTGCAGTATCCATGTCCATTGTCCTTGTTGACTTGCCAGTTTTTGTTCAATCACCTTTCATTTTGAGTTTAAAGCATTAACAGTCTTCATTGATTTTTTTTTTTAGTTCTTTTTTCTGTAAAGTTTGTGTTTTTGACTCAATATCCAGAAGGCATCATGTTTGAATTGGACTGTCAGATGCTCTTCAGTGAGCCAGCTGAACTAGAGTTTGACCAATATCGAAGGCATAGATGCTACTGATGAAGAAGAGGGATACCAGGTTACAATTATATTAGTGCTGGGTCTAGGTATGCAATTTCATTCAGCCTTCTTAGCCTTCTGTGGAAATTTAGATAACAGTTAAATAATCTCTAAGCTTCCCAACGAACAAAGCTGAAGTCTTTGTAGCCAGATGCTTATAATTAAACGAAGGCTGCAAATAACTAAAAATCAGAATCAGAAAACAATTCCTTAAATGCCCTGACAGAATTCAAGGCCACTGTGGGCAGGCAGTAAGAAAGGCATGCCTCGCTATTCCAAGGAGAAATTAGGAAAGTCCTGTAGAGGTGGCGCGAGCTCAGATAAAGTGAGTAGTGATTCAAATTACTTGTTTAGAGTTGGTATGGTCTCATTTAATCTTAACTCAAGCAGCTCTTTTAAAGTGAGCGCAATCCCAGTCTCACAGTGCTGGAAACCCTCTTAAGGCAGTGATACCCAAAGACATGGAGTTCATTAGTGTTGAGGTTAGCTTTAAGTCCAGATCTACTTACAAGGCTGTGGGTTTTTTTTCCTACCACAATGTCTGTCTCCTTGACCACAAATGGTGACTGCTTTCCAAGCAGAGACAAACAGCTTCTATCACAGTTAGAAGTATAATATACACCTTACAAAAGGTTGGAGAAAAACATAATACAGTACAGAATATCATGCAAAGATTACTCCATCTTAAATATTTATTCTCTGTATAAAATAATACTAGGTCAAAAGTATTGATATGTACACAGGCCTCAGATAGCTTGTATGAAAACAGAAAGTGACAGGGCACAGTGTGATCATTGGAAGCATACAGAGGAGATAGTAGAAATCCAGAGGAAGTAAATTGGCTGGATCAGTCTCTCTAGAAGTATTGGTGTTTGAGAAGACTTTGAGGAGTTGGAATTTTATGGAGAGCATGATGTGGGGTCTTCTGTATTCATCTATACACTGCCTAAGTTCATCTGGGCTGTGCCAATAGTTGGTATGAGAGGATCTCAGTGTACATAATAGGAGCATGAGACAGAAAATAGTTAAGAACCAGGAACTTCGTGTGTGTACCACACACCAGTGCTGGGTTCTTATTCTTCTGTCTATAGGGAGACGCAGAGGGCTTTGAAACAATGGGGCAACGTGTTCTTATTCTTGCTTCAGAATCCAGCTGTCACAAGGAGACACCTGGGTACCGCACAAAACCTGACTGGTAGTGAGCCTGGGGGAAAGGACAAGTTCTAGAAGGCAGAGGCCTGTAGTAGGAGATGGTGATGGCCAAATTCCTGGTTAAACAGGTAGAAATGATGGTCAGAGAAAATTAGAATAATTAATAGTAAGACCTGTGTCAGCAATTAGAATGAGGAAGAGCCTGGGTTATAGATATAAGGAAGAGCAAGATTGTTGGGCTGGATATCTGAGTGGATACAAACTGATTCCAAAGATATAAGAAGACAAGTATATTTGAGGAGAAGCAAAATAAATTCAGTTCTGAACTTGAGTTAGAAATGTGTTTGGAGACAATCAAATGGAAACGCCCAACGAGCATTCAGATGCATTGTGCGTGGAACTTGGGGCTGGGCTAGAGAGGAGAATTTGGAAATTTGCCATGAATGTACTTAGCAATAGACCTAGAGAGGAGAGCCCCATTTTGGAGAAATCAAAGGAACACTGAGAAGGAATCTTTGGATGATGAAAACGTAGCCGGGAGCTAATGGTGTTATTATGTTGCCTCCTTCAGAGGGAGATAGATAACCGCACGGTAGCATTGCCCTGGAAGTAATAGGAAATCCAAAAATTAAAATGAATTGTGGGACTCTTTGGGATTTTGCTGTGGAAGCAAAGAGATGCTAAGATGGCAGCTAGAGAGGCTAGGACTCAGAGAGAACCAGAGTGTTTATTTTGGGTTTTGTAGCACATTTTCCCACTAAAAGACGGAATCAGCAAGGGAAATGTTAGACAGAACAACACTGTGGCATATCTATGGTGTCTAAGAGGAAGTTGGGGTTGGGCTCCAGAGCCTAGAGAAAGAATTAGCTTTGTCGAGCAAGGCTTGGGACTCTGCTACTGGCATTTCCCAGGGTTCGCTAGAGTGAAAACTTAATCAGTCTCATCTGAAAAGGATAGTCACAAATCTCCCAGACCTTTGTCCTTCCGAATGGATGGCTGGATCCTGACTAACCCTAGGATGATGAATTCACTTGGTCTGATGCCAGTCTTGTGCTCACACATGCAGAAGTGAAGACAGCCGATACAACCCTGTCCTTAAGAGCTTATGTTGTAAAGGGAGATTCGGGCAAACAAACAGAACAGCACAAACAAATATGCTTGCTCATACTTGAAGCAACATGGCAGGATTTTATGCACAGGAGTGACGTGGGAAGCAGTGGTTTAAAGTGGAGTAAATTGGATCTTTATGTCTGCAACATAAAGATAATCAGCTTCAAGTCATTGGGGATATTTCATGGAGGAAAGCAAACAGAAGAGACGATAGGACTTCAGTGTCAAGAACAAGGAGAATCAGTGGAGCAGAGGGAGAAGACTGCAGAGGGACGAAGAAAGTCAGGGTAAGGATGCTTGGAGATGTAGCAGATAGCAGCAAGGAGGAAATGGTGGACTTCACCATTTCCTGACAAGAGAAGTAAGATGAAGGCAGAGCTTGCATTTGGATTTAGCAGAGTAGAGATCCTTGAGTTAAACAGTTTTATTGATATGATGAGGGCAAAAGAATAGAGGTTAATCTGGTGCAACTTGGGCTCCAGAAACAGAACTAAGCTGAAGGCGTTTGGGCTGGAAGAAGGCTTTCCGAAGGAGAGCTGCTTTGGTGCTGGTGAAAATACCTAGTGGACAGAAGTTGGTAGAGACGACAGAGGTGGAATAATCCCAGAAAGAGAGGTTTTGAGAGCAGTAGGAATTTTACTAATCAGCAGTTCGATTGTGTGTCCACAATCTGCTACCACCATTCTAGGCCCATGAGCTTCAGCTGAAGAAGCCCTGTTGCGGGCAGAGTCGAAATTGAGTGAAGCACAGCCTTTAGTACAGCAGATTGGGAAAGGCCTCTCTGACAACTTGCCAGCTGACCTGGGACTAGAACTAGTCTGTAGCGCTCAGTTGTGTGAAGGAACTCTAGAGGTATTCAGGTGCAAACAGAGCTAGGACTTGGGTTGTGTAAGATCATGCTCTCTAAGGAGCCTTGCTCCTGCATTGGAGTCTACCGTTTGCAGTAGGAAGAGATTCTAAGGTTAGAATTCTAAGGTTAGAATCTCTATTCTGGGATGGAAGAGTAGAGGCAGCCTGACAGCCCACAAGGCGCAGTAGTAATTTTGACATATAGTGAATTGAACTAGGGTGATACCAATATAGATGGTGAAGGTTGTATTCGGAAAAAAATAATTAGCTCTTCAAAACAATTCAAGATGTGGTTAATTTTATTTCAAATGAAGAATGATAGCAAAACTGAAGGTGAAATTATTCATTAAGGAAAGTCAAATTTTTAAAGGATTAGCATGCATCAATAATGAAATAAAACCTCTTTACTTACTGTAAACTGGGCATAGAAGTATGTGTTGTATTCCCAGCTGCTCAGAAGGCTGAGGCTGGGGGTGTCACTTAAGTGCATGACTTCAAGACCCCTGGCAACATATCAAGACCCTGTCTCCCTTTAACAGTTATCGTACTGGGGTTTAGTTGTTTGATAAAGGATTTGACCATATTGGGCTGAATGTGAATGAGAGGAATGAGGGACTGAAAAAAAGCACAGGATTTCAAAATGACCCATAGAAAATGACAGACTGAGAATCGATTTCCACCATGCAGCCGAAACACTGAGCCTTTGGAATACATTTCCATATGGCCAGTTTTACCGAAGCACCAGTTGACCACATCTGTGACTCCAATTGTAGCATTCTGTCTGACTTACAAAACTTGAAAATTTTTATAGGGAGCGTAAAAATCACTATAACTTGTCCATTCTAATGTTTTTTCTTTGTGTGTATATGTGTGTATCAGAGGACACTGTGTGTGCCTGTGGAAATGTAAGGGTGACTTCAGGAATCATTCTAGATTGCTCTACCTCCTTTTGGCTTTGCTCTGGTGTGTCCCAGGCTCTGCCTTTCCAGGCCAAAAGTGCAGGCCTGGCTGCTTTTATTTCCTCCTGGCATTTTTACATAGGATCTGGGATCTGAATTTAGGTCTTTCTGCTTATGAGGCTTTAACCCCTAAGCCATCTCTGCAGCCCAGCTTGTCTATTCTAAAACGCCTTCGAAGCTCTTCCTTCTCTACTGCTGTAACAAATCTCATCCCATCTAGGAGTGAATGCTTCATGTTTGGATAGTAGGCTGTCTGAATGATTTTTTTTTTTTTAATTGTGTGTCAGAGGACACTTGTGTTCCTCTGTGGAGAAATGGGGGCCGGGCGGGGGGGGGGGTGGACTTCGGGAGTCATTCTGGATTGTTTCTACTTCACTGCTGGTTCTGCCTAGTGTTTTTGTTTTGTTTGGTTTGGTTTTTTCTTTGATGTTGTTTTAGTTTTTGTTTTGTTTTGTTTTACTTGGGACCTGGGACCTGCCCTGCTTGCGAGGCAAAGTCTTCACCCTTGAGCCATCTCTCCAGCCCTGTCTGAATGATTTCTATTTTAATTGTGTCATATTTTTAGCAGAGCCTAACCAGAACCTTTTTTTTGGGGCTCGGCTCTTACTCTTCTCCAGTGCAGTTTCACTACATGAATTAACCCAGTTTGAACATTTCAGTGAGTCTTTACTCAAATGCTTCTGTGCATTTTTTGGGGGAGGGTGGATGCATATATGCATGTGTGTGAATCAGAGGGTACCATGTGTGCCTGTGGAGGCTCAAAGGTGACTTCAAGAATCACCCTGGATTGTTTTGTCTCCTCTTTGCTTTGCTATGGAGTTTCCTAGGCTGCACTTTCCAGAGCCAGAAGTGCAGACCACTGCCATTTCCACCTGGTGTTTTTATGTGGGAGTCAGGATTCAAACTCAGGACCTTCTGCTTGCAAGGCAGAGGCTTAACCCCTGAGCCATCTCTCCAGCCTCTGTGCATTTTTTTAAACTTGCAACAGTTTGTTAATGAAATTTCTATTTTGAGATGTAGTTAAAGAAATGATAGAGATATGCAGTATACCCATTACCCAGTTGCACCTTGTAAAAACAGTGTAATATCACAACCAGAATATTGGTATTAACACATGCTACAACCCTTACTCATAGCTCTCTGTTACACTTGTTTCTCTGCAGCTTTGACACAATGGAGGTCTGTATGTTTTCCACAGTAGATTTAGTTTGCCAACCAAACATGAGCAAGGAGCTGTACTCCAGAACAATTTTGTCTGCAAGGATCCCACACATCCCACTTTTATTTCCAGTAATCACCTTTCTCTTCCACTCACCATTCTATTCCCTCTTTACCATCTGGGATTTTGTGATTTCGAGGGTATTATATAAAGAGAACCTTACAATAGCATAATCACCTCAAGATTTTAGCCAGATTTGTACAACAGTAGTCCATTTGTTCTTTCCTTGTTTCAGACTTGTACCAGGTAGTATTAGTGTCTGACATTTTAACATGCAACTATTGAAGGATATCTGTAACATCAATTAATGTACACATTTTCATGTGAACACAAATCTTTTCTCTGGGATAATTGTCTTGGAGTAAGTATAGTTGTTGCCTGTTTTCATGTTAGTTTTATGTTTTATAAAGAAATGGAGCCAGTGTTCCAGAACTGCATTTTACGCCCTTCCAGCAGTGTGTGCATGGTACAGTTCTCTGCATTCTCACCAACATTAAATGTTATCACTATTTTTAGTTTTGAGCTATGTGGTAAGTGCGTGGTCATGCTTTACTGTGTTTTAGTCTGCAATGCTCTGAAGGCTGGTGACATTAGACATCATGTCACATGTTTTCATCATCCATGTCATTATGGGGAAGCATTTTGTTCATGGTTTCTTGCCCACTATTTAATTGGATTTTTTTTTTAAGTATTGTGAAACCTTTTATAAATTGGAATGTAACCTCTCTTTGTCTATGTTCTAGCCTTTACGTTACTTGAAAGGGTTGTCTACTCCACAGTTAAAGCCAGGAATCTTTGCCACATTTTCTTCCTTCACCATTTTCTTGAAGGAACATGATCCCACCCTGAATTAATTGCTGAAGTCATGTTTGTCAAAGATAAGCGTTATTAAATTTTGTTTTCATTTTTTCCTGTGGGGCTTTTTATTGTTGTTTCACCTAGTTGGACTTGAACTCCATATAAGAAGTTATTCTGCTTTTTAAAACTGCTTCTCATGGGCAGGTGTGTTAGGTCAGTGGGTAAAGGTGCCTATCACAAACTTTGAAGTCTGCATCCAATCCCTGCACATGGCGGAAGGCAAGAACTGACTTCTGAAAGTTGTCCTCTGATCTCCACCTATGTAGCATGGCATGAACTCTCTTTCTTGCTCTCTTTCTAATTCTGTCTCCCATCTTCTTTCCCTTTTCTGCCTCCCTCTTAAATAATCTATTTTTAAAAATGCTTCTCATGCCCTTTCTTGTTAAGTGTTTCTTAATATTATTTTAATGGTATTATAGTGTCCTGTGATAAAGCATCCTTTTGCTGTTTTAGATTTAGGTTTTCCTTTTGATATTTGTCTGTCCGTCTGTCTGTCTGTCTCCCTCCTCTCTGGTTAACGTGCTGCTCAGTAAAATTAATTGCAGGGTTAAAAGTTTGGAGTGTTTTTCAGATTCTTGATATCTCATTTCCCTAAAAGGTCTTCTATTTCATTTATACCTGTTCTTTTTAAGACTGCTTTAGACAGAACATTTGGATTTTGTTATTTTATATGAATAGTGTTTTATGATACCCAAGTTAACATAGAACTTACTGTGTAGCTAAGGATGACCTTGAACTCTGATGCTCCTGCTTCTGCCTCCTCTTCCTGAGATTACAGGCATGTGCCACTTACTATACCCATTTTATGTGCTACTAGGGGGTGTAGCCTAGGACTCCATGCCTTCTAGGCAAGTACTTTTCCAAAGCAGGTACATCCCTAGATCTTGAGCACATAAGATTTGAAGATTTGTACCAAACTGCTTTTAAAATGAAAATTTTCACATTTTTTAGTTATTTGTTATTAGTTCTCAGTTTGATTCTGAGTGAAAATTAATAAGAAAACTTTAGTGATTGGTGCTAAAGTAGTATTGAGGTAGCATTTATCCATGGAAGAAATAATATGTATTCGATGAAGTTGTAATTTATAATAGACTATCATTATGATTCCTTTTGTAAGATGATTTGTTTTAAGATTGCTTTACAGAAATTTCAGTGTGGTTGCTTCATACTTATTAATGCTTTGATTTTAAAATCATATTCTGTCTTTCAAACAGAAGGCAATAGATCTTGCAAGCAAAGCAGCTCAGGAAGACAAGGCTGGGAACTATGAGGAAGCCCTTCAACTTTATCAGCATGCTGTTCAGTATTTTCTCCATGTTGTTAAATGTAAGGTCGAGTTTTATTTTATTTAAAAACATTATATAAGGGCTGGGGAGAGGGCTCATTTGGTAGAGCGTTTAGGACCTGAGTTCTATTCCAGGAACCCACTTAAAACAAAAGCTAGGTGTGTTCCAGTAATCCCAGCTCTGGGGAGGCCACACGGACACATCTCTGGGACTTGGTGCAGCTATCCTAGCCTGCTGGGCAAATTCCAGGCCTGTGAAAGAGACCCTGTATCCAAAAACAAAGATGGTGGACCTCTCAAGGGACATTTCACTTCTCTGGCCTCCACATACACATGTATGTACATCTACCCATCCACACGTTAGAAAAAAACAAACTAAATGAAAAGAATTAACTTATACAAATTCAAGAAAATTGTATGTCATCCATTTTGTTCAAAAACAAACAAAAAAAAAACCCTTCCTCTAATAAATTTTGAATATTTTCAACTTACAAATGTGGCAGCTACTATAGATATTACTTTGTAGTTCCAGTGTCATAAAATGTCATATATTCAATGGGAGTGACTTGATGATGTATACAAATTATGGAACCAGAACTTACTCATTTCTCAGTGTATGTTTGGAAATGATTCTGTACTGGAAACAGGTTAGGAGACAGTGAGTGTATTTTACAAATGCGAGCTGCACATTTGCTACATGCCAGACTCTATGGGTACTGGTGATATGATGGTGAGAAATCACTGTGTGAAAACCAGCTGCTACTCCATGGATCTCCACTCCACAGGTCAAAGTTTTCTTTTAAACTTCCATATTTCAAGGGAAGGGGAGGTTTACATTAAATTCAAGTGAAACTAAGACTGAATAATACTACAAAGGGTAGCTAAGATGAATTCCACCCATTGTATATGTTGCTGAAGTCCAACTTTGAAAGTGACCATGACAGAGGCCTTTATGTGATAAAATGTTGACAATTCAAAATATATGAGTTCCATCACTGTATAATGTGCAATATACCTGAGATGGATGTTAATGGAGAGGGTTACTTCTACTTTACTTCTGTTTTTATTTCTTTTTTAACTTTTCAGTTAACATGTATTGATTTTTACCCATCAGTGGTTCCAGTGTGATACTTCACTTTAACTCGGTGCACCCTGGTCAGATTTGTCCTCCCTCTATTCCTGTTGCCCAGCTGCTTGTGATTGGTTTTGCTTCAGTCAAGCAGCTTTTGGCTATAAGTGAAGCTTATAGTGCAAGCTATAAGCGAAGATTATAAACCTACAGAATAATAAATAATATCTTAGTATCTAGCATTAACTTAAAATGCCTTTTTGAATGCAAAGGCCACCATGGCTCTCCTCCCTGAGGGGATGGAACATGAGTCGATAGTCACAGATACAGTGAATTAGAAGTGCTCTTGCTCCCCTCCCCCAGCATAGAATTCCACTGTTTAAAATGAAAATGTCTAAGAGTTTAAATCTTTGTGTAAAAAATCCTGATGACAAAGTATCTCACTCCCTTTAACAGATGAAGCACAGGGCGATAAAGCCAAGCAAAGTATCAGGGCCAAGTGCACAGAATATCTTGATAGAGCCGAAAAGCTGAAGGAGTATCTGAAGAAAAAAGAGAAAAAACCTCAGAAGCCAGTGAAAGAGGGCCAACCGAGTCCAGCTGATGAGAAGGGGTATGTGTTTTTAAAAGTATTAGAGTTCATTGTGTGTTTAACTTTCCACTTATGAAATGCGTTGGCGAGTCTGCATCAGGTGTTGGCCAACCATGGCTCATGGCCCAAGTAGATGGCTGCCTGGTGCAGTAGGTTTTTGTTGAAGCATAGCCTTGTGTGTTCACGTATTTATTGTCGTTCAAAGCAGCTCATGCTGTAACAACAGTATAGAGTGGTTGGAGTAGATGTTGTGTGGCTACAGAATGCAAAACAGTCACCATCTGGCCCTTCAGAGACTTATGTTTGCCAATCCCTGGTTTCCCAGCATAGAACAAGGCATATACTCTCTCAAGTAACCCTCTCTGACATCTGTAGGTGTGGCACTGGCATACTTTCTAACTGTCATGTAATACTGAGGTTACTGTTAAAGAAGCCATCTGTGATTTAGGTCTTCACCATGTGTACAGAGTCAAAATAATTCCAGTAATGTAAATAAATCTATGTTTCATGCAGATTTTTATATGGATTTGCATTCAATTTGCATTGTTTTGTCCTTGTAAAGAAATCAATACTACATAATTTATAAACAGTGAAATGTCTTTCCCGACATGGATTTTATCACTTAAAGATACACAATACCTGTTCCACATGTGATACATGTATGCTCAGCTCTGCCAAGCAGGGAAAACATTGTCTAATCCTGTCTGACCATGCTATAAACTAGTGCCAACGTGATTCCAAATGACAAGCTCTTGGGAGAAGGAGACTTGGTTGGGGAGATCTACCCTGTTGGGTTTGAAGTACAGAAGTGCTGGTGAGCTTTAGAGTGATTCTCAGAGTGTTTTGCAGAGGCACACGTTTCCTAGGTCAGTCACAGTAAGTGTCTTTTGGGCAGTACTTTGGAAAATCTTCCATCTCCATCATTTCTGCACAAAGAAATTTCAGCTCTTACTAGATAGGAAATGCCAATTTGAAAGACATGAAAAATATAAGAAACTGGAGTTGACCAATTGCCCTACAAAGCAGAGTTTGAAGAAAACTGTAAGCTCACGGTTTTATATTTTCTATTTGAGATGTGGCTGTGTGTGACACTCCCAAGATTATTTTGTCTTCTTCACTTACAACATTGATATGACAAAACTCAGAATCCAGTCCAAACTTAAGATTTCTGAATTTCTAATTAGGGTTTCTTACATGAACTGATTGTAACTCCCATCATAAAATGAAATACTGGGAAGAATTCAGCTTATGTCGAGAGCTCACGACCTCCACGTCCTACTAAGACTTGCCAGAAGATACATTTAATGTGTTTTCCCCATCTGCTGAGCCATTTTCAGTCTTGCTTGAAGAATACCCTGCATTCATCTCCTGCAACAGCTACCTAACCAAAAAAAGCCAGGTTTTTCTCCTGTCCTGAGCAGCAGTGTTAGTTACACAACCCAGATTTGGCTAACTTTGATTAATTTGACCAAAAATGAATTTTTGAGGCCAGAGAGTCAAACTTGGTTCCATGTCACATACATGTGGGGACATGTATGGATATATGAATGTGGTATTTCACATTTCAAGTAAAGATTATGTTATTGCTATCTCCCCTTCCAAGCATGTCCAGGACTAGAAGTAAACAGTAAGATCTCTGCCTTAGTGCTCCCCCCGGAAGATTTACTCCCCATTCAAGTAGCTTCAACCTTCCTGAGGACTTTTGGCCTGGTGTAGAACCTGCCTGCAAGGGAGCCTGCAAGAACAGTTGAAGCACAGACTTCACTGTACCAGGAAAGCATGCAGGAAACTGGAGTGAGTGTCAAGTAACTCACCCGTCATCCTGCTGTCCTGTAAGAACTAAGGCTGTTCTGAGGAGTCCTGCAGGCCTCTTAACCTGTCTTGGGTCTTAAAACTTGAAAATCAGTAGGAAACTTTCTCATTCAACGTTGTACCAACAGCATCTCTCTATTATCTACATCAACTTTTTTTGCATGTATATATGTGTGCTTTGCATGTGAATAGGTACAAATGTAGACATGTTTGTGCAGGCTTGAACTGATTTCAAAAACCTTCCTCAATCAAATTTCCACCTTCCTTCTTTGATGCTGGGTGTCTGATTAAATCCAGAACTCACCTGGCAGAACAGTCCGACAAACCAGTTTGCTCTGGGGATTCCCAGGCTTCCTGTTGTAGGACTGGAATTAGAGTCAGGCTGCTGCACCTGCCCAGCATTTTTGGAGGATCTAAGGATTCAAGCGCCTGTCCTTTACTTGAGTGGCAAGTGCTTGACTGCTGAGTCATCTTTCTGACCTTCTGTAACATCTCTTTTAAAGGCTGTAATATGTTGTTCTATCATAAATTAATCTTGTAATTGAGCATAAATTATTTCCACTTTCTTCTTGGTTGGAGTGTGCGTGTAATTATGCTTATAGTCAGATCTTTAAATCATTTCCTCGTGGTAAGTTCCTGTGTGTGGCTTAGTGGATTGATTGTTTTTCTTTAGATTTCATAAAATTTCATGAGTAAGCTTTTTCTGTCCTTTGGAGCCCTCAAGACCAACGCTTATAGACTTTTGCACCTTAGATAATTGTATACTGTATTTTTTCTTCCTGGCATTAGTTCTCATTCCAAGTTGTGTTTTGCTTGGTGCCAGGTATTTCTTTATTGTTGTTTACAACTCCGCTATTTTTAAATCCTCATGGAACAGTGCATAGGGAACGTGTTTCTGAATGTGTACATACTTAGATGTGCCTTGATACTTTGCAGCTAGTTCCTTACTTTGTCCTGATAAATTCTTTCCCTTTGCATGATTCATTATGTGCCTGCTTCCTTTCCTATTCTAATACATTTTAATAATTTTTTAAAAGTATGTGTGGTGCTTATCTCTAAATCCATACATTGGTACAGCTGTCTTCCTTCATTCAAAATGACTTTTTCCTAATGGATAGTAATTAACACAAAGAAATATACTCTCTGTACGTAAGTGACTGAAGAAATCAATCCTCAACAGGACATCTGAGTGTAGGAACCAGATTGGGGGAGGATCACCACCAAACCATGCCCCTAGTCATAAGAGCACTAGCACTCATTGCACCTGTGTGTTCACCTGTACAAAGCCACAGAGGCTGGGCCCATTAACATTACATCATGGGTAATGGATGAGCTCATGTGATGCCTGCCCTTCTCTGCGTGAATATTGATGGTCAGTACTGACTGAAGGAAGGGACTCACCTGCTTCAATAGGGCTACTAGTGATAAATGAGCTTCATCCCACAGACACGCTAGTGCAGGCAGCCTTTGTTGGACTGTGTGGGTAACATACTCCTGAAAGGATATAAAATATAAGGGGGACATAAAAATTTAAACTAAGGAGGGAGGTGAGGTAGGATAATAACGGGAGAAAATGATTAACATTTTTGTGAAACTGTTGAAGAGAAATAAAATTCAGAATAATTATGTTTATTAAGTATTTCATGTAAATGTCTTGCCTTGTTACTTAGTTACAAACGTTCCAGGTTGTTTCCTTCATTTTTGCAGCATTTTCTTAGCAAGGAGTGATTATTTAATTTTTTTTTTCCAGGAATGACAGTGACGGGGAAGGAGAATCTGATGATCCTGAAAAAAAGAAACTTCAGAATCAGCTTCAAGGTCACTTCCCATTTTCCAGCTTGTCTTCCAGCACTAGACTCTCTTTGGGCTGGTTTTTCGCTTGTTTGTTTCCCTCTTATTTAAGTGAGGTTCAGGGAGACTGGCTGCGGTCCTGGTGGCCACATGTTGACTTTGTTTGCCGTCTTTTTTCCTAATACTTTGGGTATTTTAGGAGAGTAAAAATAGTGTTGTTTTCACGTCTGTATTTAAAAGACTGTCAGTCAACTTAACTCTTTCATTTGATTTGCCTCCTTGATGCATGGGTAGCTACAAGGTCTGCTGATATCAAAGGTTTCTGATGTCCAGGAATCTTAATGTTTCAGGAGTTTCCTTGTTTTTTAGTGCCATGGCTGTGGTTGACTCGTTGACTCTTCACCCTCCTCCTCCTTCTCCTCATACTCCTCCTTTTCTTTTAATGTTCATATTCATGCTTATTTCTTCACACTTTTTCGGTTTTTACCTGCCACACCTGAGAAAGCCCTTTGATTCCACTCTGCTGCATCACAGTGGACACAGTGTGAGAGGCCAGAGCTGCAGGCCTGGATTCTACTCCAAGGTTTGCACATGAAAGCTTTTTCATTGTGGACACGTTCCCTAACCTCCAAATCTGGGTCCTTTTTCAGGATATAATGCATTCCTAACTTCTTTCATGGGAGGGAGATTAATGACAGTGTTAAAAGCTCTTAATGACAAGTTCTAGAAGCTTGTTAATGTTATCTTCATCTGTCTAAAAAGGCATCTATTGAATTGCAGGTTTATTTCATCACTGAAATGTGGTTGTTTGCTGTATTAGCTAATGGCTTTTCAAACAGGCTTTCTGCTCAGTGGCTAGTAATATGAATCTTGCCTAACGGAACACATATTTTGTATGCCTAGCCTTGGTCACTGAGCAGGGAATATATACCTATCTTAGTTTTAATCTTGCTATACTACTCTTCCTCATTATAGTAATATTTCTGGCTTGTCCACCATACTGGGATTATATTTGTGAACACTAGGAAGGTGATATGTTGAAAGCAGTGTAACTAATGAGAATAGAGCAGTTTTATGTGTCAAGAACTTCAGTGATAGATCAGTAGAAGCCTGTTTCTCCTGCTGCATCCCCACTGGAGTGATGTTTGCCCGTGACTCAGTCCGTGCTGAGTACTCGTCTGGACTGTAAGGCAGGAAGCCATTTTTTGGCTTGCCTTGCTAGTTTTAGTTTGGTTTGTCCTCTCTTCCTTCTCCTCCCAGGAAAATACTGGATAGTGTATTCGGCTTTAGAAAAGATACAGCCAGCTTTTAATAGAGATTTCTGTAAATTCCCTCAGAAGAGTCAGAGATGGGAAAAAAAATTACCTTTACACATTTAAATGAGGAACATTATTTGAAATTTTGGGATGAAATTGAATATGAAAAGAGTTTTTATCTTTTGATAAGAGTATAAGATTTTTGCCCCCTTTTTTAAATTTATTTACTTCTTTATTATTTTTTTTTGAGGAAGTGTCAAGTAGCCCAGGCTGCCCTTAAATTTCCTCATGGCCAAGATGATCTTATCTGACCCCACTACTCACACCTTTTTTTTGTTCTGTTTTGTTGTCTTTTTCCTTTTGTTGGTTCAGTGTTTGTTAGTGGATTTCAGATACAATATCCTTTATTGAATCTTATTTACTCCTGCAAAAAAAAATTGAAATGTTTTAATTTTGATTTAGATTATAGGATTAAAATGAATGCTGGAATTGATAAATAATGTTTGTGGTTTGTGTTTCCCATTAGTGAATAGAGTTGTTCCATGACTTTTAAGATTAAATAATATTTTAAGAAAAGTATTAGTTAAATATGAAATAAATTATGCATCCTTTTTAAACTATAAAAATCTTGAATGTCTCTGATGATGCATATACATGTAGACGTACATTTCATTTAACAGACATGGAATCCATTGTGATAAAGATATTTTTCCTGTGAAGTTACTAATCTTAATGGAGCATAAAAAATGTCTTTTATATTAAACTGAACTTTTAAGTTCAAAATATTTGCAATTTTAGTCTATTACTTAAAGTTCCTCATAATTTAAGAGAGTTGTCAGGTTTAATTGTAAAATAAAAGGTAACTTTTTCCTAACAAGAAGAAATGACTGTAAAACGAATTTCCTTATCAGTGAGTTGGATGAATGGAGGCATTTTGTTATATTTGAATCACTACCTGTAATCTAGAGCAGCCTGTTCAGTGCTTTAAAGTTGAGCAATTTCTGCATACTGGGAAACGGGGAAAAAAAAATCCCTGAAAATAACCAGAGATCTTTTTTCCTAATAAAAATACAGGGGATTTTTCTTAGATTCTTACTGCAACAATTGCTGTAGCATTGAGAAACTAAATCATTATGTTAAATAACCTTGTTAATTAAAAAAAAAGTTTAATGGTCCCATTTAAAAACCAAGTAGAAAATGCGGCAAGTCTCCGGAAAGCAGTGCCATTTGTAAGGGTGCTTTTGTACAGAGATGCTATCGTGTGGGGATACACTTGTTCTTTTCCACCATCCGCTTCTTCCCCCATTTTCATCTTTCTCTTCTACCTCCTCCCTTCTGCCTTTGCTCTTCATTTAAAGTTGTTAAAGCGTATTTTCTCTTTGATTAGAGAAACATTGTAGATTTTTTTTTTTTTGTACAATAATGACACTTGATTGTCCAGAGTCAGCATATTGAAATATTGTAACCACTTGACTTTATAACATTTGGTGCAAAGCATGTTGGTGTCCAAGCACTCTAATATTTGGGTATGTCACCTGGTTTTTATACTAACCGGTCCAAGTGGTTTGCCAAGGAATATTGTTTTCCTTAAAGATACAGATGTTAAAGCATCCTGCCCTTAGGGTATCTAGCCACCCACTTGGGTTCCATTCCTTCCTCATCATGTTATTTCAGGAAAGTTTTTTAAAGTACACAAAACTGCCAGACAATTTTATTTAACTGTCCTTAGTTTGTGTTGCTTTCTAGCTTTGATGAAATAGTTTTCCTTAATCTAAAGATAACCCAATCTTTTGTAGGTGCCATTGTTATAGAGCGACCAAATGTGAAATGGAGTGATGTTGCTGGACTCGAAGGAGCCAAAGAAGCTCTTAAAGAGGCTGTAATATTGCCTATTAAGTTTCCACATCTCTTTACTGGTGAGATGGGCATCTAAATAATTTTATTTGATGACTAAAGTAGAGCATTATGAATTCATGTCACTATATCATAGGTTGTCTTGAATCTGAAACTAAAACGTATGTAATAAATACATCATTTCCTATGCATAGGTATATTTGCAATGTACATTACAGAATAACCTAAATGTTAACCCTTAGCTTTTAAGGTAAATAGTTGGAATGATATATACACAGTATAACAGAGTATATTGATACATTGAAATATGCATTACTTATATGCATTATATTTACTTATTACTTATTACTTATATGCATTACTTATATGCATTACTTATATGCATTATGATATCAGCATCTGTCATGAATACCAAAAAGCAA
This sequence comes from Typhlomys cinereus, assembly GCA_023101885.1. NCBI lineage: Eukaryota > Metazoa > Chordata > Mammalia > Rodentia > Platacanthomyidae > Typhlomys > Typhlomys cinereus. The sequence goes on from JALPQD010000426.1 coordinate 120,312, forward strand.
GTTAGAAAATGCATAAAGTGTCTTTTCCCATTTATTAAGTAAATGTATGCTGAAAAGTAAATGTGGATAAATTGGCTTAAACACGTTACTGATTGAGTGTTTAGGGTGTTACTGAGTGTTTAGTTTTTCTTTTGACTTATTTGACTTGGTGCTATAGTCATCTATTAGATTTTTAAAGAGTATTCTGTTTCTTAAAAAGAAAAGTAAGAATTATATAATGCCTCAGATGAAGTGCATATCTTCTAGAGACAAAGAGCAGCCCTTTTCACTGGAGAGGATGTTGCCAACCACACCATCTGAAGGTAGCTCAAGTCTGGTTACAGCAGTTTGTGGTCCATTTGTCTGTGCTGAACTATTCTTCACAGCATCCTCAGTAAATGGCTGATGTCTGATACATCCACAGTCTAGTAATCAAACAGGTTTCTACTTTTGAAAACAAGCTGGTTCATTCATAGAGAGGAATCTGTGATGCCATCCTCACATTGAAGAGAGCAAGCAGTGATACACCCAAAGCAGATAGCACTGAGCCTGAGGGCTGCACCTGGCCCACCTAGCTTCGAGAATGCAAACCTTTCATGTTACTTATGAAAGTTGGTAGCACAGTATTGTAAGAGTACAAAAAATGCAGATGAATTCCAAACACAGCATAGAAGCCCAGAGACATAAGGTAACTCTCTTTAATTATGACGAAATTAGTGTCTGTTTCCTTCCTAGACAGCATCTCTTGAGTTCTAATGACATAGATTTCATCTATGTTTGAAATTTCGCATTCTCATTTTTTAGCAACATTATTATATAAACTACTTAATGCCTACCAGGAATGAGAAAAAAATTATTTAGTATACATTTAAATGGTAGTTATTTAAATAAAAATTATTTGTATGCTATCTAAAAGTACTACATATCATATCAGTGTGTAAGTAATGCGCTTAGGACCACACCGACTGAATAGTCTCCTGCATTTGAAAGACGAAAGTAGAGTTCAAGTAAAAGTTGAAGCTTTCATAATAGTACAGATAACAATAATTTGGTTTTACTGTTAGTCATCTGAGTATCATTCTGGCGCAGACACCGTGTAGCTGTCCAGTTAGTAAATGTGAATCTGATTGATATTTTGTTCCACACAGCCTGTTTTATTCATCAACCAAATTAAGGCAGAAAGGTTTGATTAGTTCCCTTTTTTCATTTAAGCAAAAGTCAGATGTAAGAAGAGTTCATTACCCAGACCTTGTTACATCCAGACTTTAAATCCACTCCTATTCCTAGCTGCTTTCCCTTCTCAGTTAGAGTTTTCCTGCTTCGTTCAGCTGTTCAGCAGAGCCCTTTCCTCCACTAGACTGTAAGGTCCTGGGGAACAGAGATCCTTTGTCTGCGCCATCCACTGTGGTTTCCATACATTAGTTAAATGAGTGAGCAAGTAAACGAACTTCCTGTTACAAGCCTATGTTTCTATAAATGGGCTTTTGACAAAGTAATCCCTAGAAGAGTAAATAAAATACAATTAAGATAGTCTTCATGGGCTGGAGAGATGACTGAGAGGTTAAGACTATTCCTCACAAGCAGAAGGTCTTGAGTTCAGATCCCAGGTTCCACATTAAAAACACCAGGCGAAAAGGCTTTGGCCTGCATATGCAGCCCTGGTGGGCCGAGCCTGGGAAATCCCAGAGGGAAGCAAAAAGGAGGTAGAAGCAATCCAGGATAATTCCCGAAGTCACCTTTTGGTCCTCCACAGGGATACATAATGCCCTCACACACACACACACACACACACTAAATAATAAAGTTTTTTTTAAAAAAAGATATATCTTCAGATTGACTTAATTTAGAAATGTCTTTTTATTATTACTGATAGCTTTGAAATGACCTGTTCACAATAGTCTTTCAGTTTGGAAAATGTCTATAGTAACTAATTTAATAGTTTTGAAATTTGCATGTTATTTTTCTAATGCAATTTTTAGGCAAGAGGACGCCTTGGAGAGGAATCTTGTTATTTGGGCCTCCTGGAACAGGAAAATCCTATTTAGCCAAAGCCGTAGCAACAGAAGCAAATAACTCAACATTTTTTTCAATATCCTCTTCTGACCTTGTTTCTAAGTGGCTGGGTGAAAGTGAAAAGTAAGTGGGAAATGGGTTTTTCCAATTTCTCTGTCTGGTGGCCACCATCAGTCTGTAACATTGTAGGTGCTGTATATCACTAGTAGATGGACAGAGAACGGTGCTTTTTGTTAGGTCACTAGTAGATACCAGGGAAGTAATATGCAGATGTTCACAGATAATATAAAATAAATTCAGACTAGTCTTTAGTTTGTAATTTATTTTGTAGCATGAGTGTAACTTAGTAAAGTGTATTATCTAGTTATAACATGCCTATTCTCTGCATCTGAAAGGAGATTAGACTTTTAGTTTTTATATTCCTGTAATGCTGGCATATTGCTTTGTTCCATCCTTTACTTCCTTTTTAAGACTACAGTATTTTTTGTTATCATTTTTAGGCTAGTTAAGAACCTGTTCCAGCTTGCCAGAGAAAACAAGCCTTCCATCATTTTTATTGATGAAATTGACTCTCTGTGTGGTTCAAGAAGTGAAAATGAAAGCGAAGCTGCTCGCAGAATTAAGACAGAGTTCCTTGTCCAGATGCAAGGTAGCCTTGGTGCACTTAAATTGGTTCTGCTTGCTGCACAACCATTCCTGTCAAGCTAATTGTCATTGCCATTATTGTCCGGTGATTTTTATATGAATATATAATTTTCATATAATTATTTTATAGGATCCACTGATCAAATTAAAAAGATTCATAAATCTACTTATAATGTACCAGGAGTAGCATCAAAGAATATTTTGAAAAAAAATGTTAATAGTGTATGTCTACAATTTTTAAGAGGTTTGATTCTTGGGAATATTTGCTTGGTATTGGAGCAGTATTGTTTTTCTAGAACAATAAAGTTTTTTATTTACTTTATAATTTTTTATAATTAAAATTTTATATTTTTAAAAAATACTTGTGCATGCTTTTAAATTATCTTGTGCTGATGCATGTTCGTGTGTGAGTGTAGGCACGTGCATGTTATGGTATGCACATAGAGGTCAGAGTCACCACTTCTTCTGCCATGTTTGAAACAGAGTCTCCTGTTTGCCACTATATACACTGTTTAGTTCTCAGGCTTCTGGGGATTCTCCTGGCTCCTGCCATCCTATGGGGGCACTGGGATTCTAGATATGCCCATGAGTTTTCAAGACGCAAGCTTGCATCCTCACTTTCCCGCTGACCTCCCGGGGCCCTGAACTCTTCAGTGTTACGCAAAACACTGTGTTTCTTAATAGAAGATACAGGCAAGGTGTAAAGAGGAATGGGGGGAAAAGTGGCATATACACAAGAAGAATATTTTTCAACTACAGAGAACAGCAAAGTTATGTTGTCTATAAGAAAATGGATGCAACTGGAGATAATTGCATTAACCACATTAAGGCAATAAGCGAAGACTAGTATCACGTTTCCCCTCATTTGTGGTTCCTAGTCTTTTACAAGAGTATGAAATAATACATGTCTCTATGACATAAAAGTAGAAGTGAGAAATAGAGAACTAATGGAAATAAAGAGGACTAATGGGAGAAGGAAGAAACGAGAGAACTGAGGTGTGTAAGAGGGAATACGCTTAGAGGGCCCTGCATATTTGTATGGGAGTGTCCTTGTGTAACACAGTCCCCCATATAATGAATATATGCTAAAACATATATTGAAATCAAATTATTATTCTACATATTATCTATTTTAATATAGGAGTCGGTGTGGACAATGATGGAATTTTGGTTCTGGGAGCTACAAATATACCCTGGGTTCTGGATTCTGCCATTAGGCGAAGGTATGATGATACTTCTAATTACAGGTGCAGCTAGCGAATGAAAAAACCCCCCTTTGTTTTGTAAAGAGAAATTCAGACTAGTCTTTAGTTTGTAATTTATTTTGTGAAGTATATTATCTAGTTACAAGTGATCGTGCCCTAGTCCTGTTCTGTCTTGTTGTTGGGCAAGGGGAGTGGCTATTTGCTTGTATGTTTGTCCGGTGTGTTGAAGGGGTCCCCACACTGGAATCTACCACTTCACATTGCTTTAGTTCAGTATGATTAAAGGCAATTATGCTTCCAGCATTTACAAATACAACTCTGTATTTTAGTGAAAATCCTTCAAGAGTTTTCAAAGCTTTTTTGTTTTGTTTTGTTTTTGGTGGGAGACTTAGTCTTAATCTGTAGCCCAGGGTCACATTGTTGAACTCTTCACATTCCTCCTCCTTTAGCCTCTCTTCCTAATGCGGGATTCCAAACTTAGGGTAAAATAGATTTTTTTAGTAGGAAAAAAAGAAATTTATATCTAACTTGTAAGTTGAATGTTCAGCTACAAACTTCAGCTCTAGCATGTATAGATTCTCCATTCATAAAGCTTGCTTCAAAAAGTATTTTAGTTTCTGCTGCTCTTATCCTATTCATTTATTGCTTTGACAGTATGCTGGATTAGCATCTAGTAGCAAAAAGAAAGATAATTTGGGTAGTTTTGGAAAATCTGTCTGTAAACCAGAGAAACTTTAAAGTATTGCTGCTGCCAGGAGCTGCCTAAAGACAGATGTCTGCAAAGACCCCTTAAACTGTTCTTCCTTCCTTTCCTCCACCCCCCATCTTGAAATACTGAAAAATCCATGAAAACAAGTGAAATTATTCTTGAAACTGTTTATTATGGTATGGTATTTATTCAAAATGAACTCATAAAAAGGACATTTTAACCAGTTTTGCTGTGTTTAATTTGGAAAATTACTATCACTTCTTTTGTATCATCAGTCATTAAGTTAACCCCTTCCCTGAGAGGTCTCAGTACCATTCTGTGGGAGCATGTCTTTAGGTCATGAATTCCAGATAAACAGTGTGGCCAAAATAATCCAGAAGTTGTATGACAGAATAAGTCACTCCAGACTTCTTTCCAGACAATTGTACTTTTATTTCCTTGCTGTTAATGCATCCTGGATATTCTCCCTTTGTGCAACTCAAATATATGTGCTCAACTCTGGTTAATTGTTCATCATAACTTGACAAAATTGAGAATATCTAAATAGAGTATTTTTTCAATACAATCTATTTTTTATTAAAATTGGGCATATATATTTAATAAAGTCCTAATAAAAAATTCTTTTATTTTAAGATTTGAAAAGCGAATCTATATTCCTTTGCCTGAAGCCCATGCCCGAGCAGCAATGTTTAAGCTGCACTTGGGCACCACTCAGAACAGTCTGACAGAAGGAGACTTCCAGGAGCTGGGGAAGAAGACCGATGGCTACTCAGGGGCAGACATCAGCATCATTGTGCGGGATGCGCTCATGCAGCCTGTCAGGAAGGTTCAGTCAGCTACTCATTTCAAAAAGGTGAGCAGCTGCATTCTGGCCTGTCATTTATCTTCAAAATTTTAGGACCATCATTGGCTGGTTTCTAATGAAATTGGAAGGGTTTCAGTGTGGAGTAATAATTCAATAAGTGGGTTTATGTAATAGATGAATTTCTGTTCCATTGAGAACAAGTTCTCCAATAATGTTTATTAATAAATGGTCCTAAAAGCTTTGTAGATTTTTCTATGAAACGACTTAAAGTATTTCTGTATTGTTTAGGATATGCATGGAAACTTACATAGTTGTAAAGCTGTCTCTGATGTCACCAGAACAACACTAAACAAAATCTGATAAATTTGTAGCCGCAAAAAAAAGTAAAAACAGGATATGCTCATATCTTTTTGATGGCGACATTCTCTAGGATTGTCCCATATTATTCTGTGTGGTCTTCACAAAAGTGACAAGAGGTACAATAGCAAACCACCCATTGGTAGTGGCTCTAGGACAAAAATCACCTCCTTTTATATATTAGATGGCTGCAGGTATGATTTGTCCCTGAGTGAGGTTTACTTAAGTCTGAAGCCAGGACTATTCTGTCCTGCCCGCCCACCCACTGCCCTGTCCAGCTGGCCTGAATACATTGAGTGCAGTTTTTTGAAAAGACTGTGGCTTTTTTTTTCTTCTGCCTCACCCTGTAGCCCAAGTTGACCTTATACTCAAAGTTCTTGTTCAGTCTCCCAAGCACTGGGACTAAGACTGTGGTTTTAAGATAACCCATTTAAATAAGACTAGACTTACATTCTGGACTCTTGCTTGAGAGCAAGAATATTCAGTATTACTCATGTGGAAACCATGCTGTTAGAAACTTAGTCTACAATAGCTGACAAGTAAAACATGATTAAGTTACATATATATGCCTGATATACACTGTAATAAAGTTTTAAAAGGATAAGAATTTGAACTAAAGTTTTGAAGAGTCCATAATTGTTGTATATTTGTGAACATATTAAGTTACCCATTTAAGATTCATTTTTATTTTTAAAGTGGAATGATGTTCATAAAACACTAATGTGGGATTCAGCTGCTTCATCTGTCCTCAACCATTTTATTTACTAATGTACAACATACTATCATATATTAGTAGAGAGACATAAACAGAAGTATAGGTTCAAAATCAAGTTAATGCTGTAGCCAGCATGTTTTCAGGACACTTAGCATCTATAAAATCTTTGGAACTCAGACCTTTCCAGACCAGAAAGTGTCATTCAGTTCTGCACATCACTACCTGAAGCCAGTTTGGGACCATGAAGCCAGGTTAGTGTCCAGGTAAAAGCAATCAAATAAGTTTTAATTACTAATGTATGTTAATTATATTTACATTGATAGGCTTCGTCATTACCTTTCCATGCCTAGCTGTACCCTGCTTTACAGGCATGAGTGGAATGCCAGGGCTTCAGAACACGGTCTGCAGTAGATACTTCTGTGGTTCCATCCTTTTCTCTTTAAGGCTAGTTATTTCGTCAGCACATACACATTTGCCCATTTAATTTATTTACGAAATGTCTAAATACTAAATCTAGGTAGAGTTAAATAAACATGTGAACGTCCAAAAATACAAAATCCCTCACCTCATGGAGTAAAATTTGGGGAGAAAGAACAGACATAAACTTAGCAAAGTGAGTGTAAGTGTGCATCATAAACTGGACACGTGTCTGTGCAGAACAGTATAACATAATAGGCAAGCTGAGAATGTGGCTTCTCCACATTTTCTCCAATCCTGAAGTGGATCATGGCAAAACAAACTCGAAAACAGTTTCAGTTTGATACAAATGTGTTGTTATCCAAGCGTTTGTATTTGGCTTAGTTACAAAGTTTCTTTTTCTAGATATTGTTGAAACATTATTTCAAGTAAATTATGCTTCACAAGTGGCATCAAAATTATAATACTTGCTAGTACTTAAATGTTTAAGAGTTTTTGTTAAACATAAGGACTCAGTAATTTCACACCAGATCTGACAAACGTTCCTTGTTGTTCAGCCATGAAAAAGAGAACAACTCATGAGAACTCGTTTATTTTTGATATCTAAAATGACCACGTTGAAGTATTAAAGAAAGAAGAGGAAGTATAGTAGGAGTAAATTTTTTTATTTCTCAAATCTTTTTTTCTTTTGTAAACACTGCTGATCATCTACATTGTTGTGGAAGTTTTCCAACTCTTGATTTTGTTTTTTTTAACGTGGGACCTGGGATCCAAACTCAGAACCTTCTGCTTGTGAGACAGCGTCACAACCCCTGAGCCATCTCTCCAGCCCCAGTTTTCCAACTCTTTAAAAGCATCAAGAAAATTTTCAATTCAACCAAAATTGGTTACCCAGTGACAGCTTCTTTTTCATATATGTGTTTTTTCCAGATGTAAACATTTTCCCTAATAATGGCCAAATCTCAAGGCTTATTTCATTTATTCATATCTTCAAGTTACTTTGATTGCAGGTTCGGGGCCCTTCTCGAGCTGATCCTAACTGCATTGTGGATGACCTGCTGACTCCCTGCTCTCCGGGAGATCCTGGTGCCATTGAAATGACGTGGATGGACGTCCCTGGAGATAAACTCTTGGAGCCAGTCGTTTGCATGGTTTGAAATTTTCTTTCTTTTCCTTTTTTTTTTCCTTTCTCTCTTTTTTCTTTCCTCTTTCTTTCTTTCTAGAAGCTTGCACTGCAGCACCAGTTATGCCATGCTAGGGATCTACCTTGTGGCCCCATGCATATCACACACACACTGACTGAGCTACAACCATAATCCCAATTTTGGCTGTCATTAAAGAAATATTTCAGACTTTATAATTTATAATCTGTCAAACAAAAATCACATTTTTCATTTATGTAAGATCTGCTGGGAAAATGTCATAATCAGGATTTTTTCTTTCTTTTTTTTTTTTGCATGTGTAGATGTGGTGTACACCTATATCAGAGGGCACTGTGTGTGCCTGTGGAGTCCCAAGGGTGACTTCTGGAATCATTCTGGATTGCTTCTACCTCCTTTTTGTTCTACTACCTCCTTTTGGTTTTGCTCTGGGGTTTCCCAGACTCTACCTTCCACCTGTTATTTTTCCCTGGGGTCTAGGATCTGAATTCAGGCCCTTCTGCTTTCAAGGCAAACCTGAGCCATCCCTCCAGACCCCAAGACTATATTTTTTATAACACACAGTTCTCTGTCTTAATAGGCCCTCTGCAAAAATGCATATACACATTATGTAAATTATTGTTAGGGCATAAATTAAAAAATGACTTATGTAAATCTCAAATTTTATAAAGTAATCAGAAATGCTAGTGTTCATAAACTAGTCTTTACACAGGCTGTTTTTCTTACCTAGGCCCTAATGAATGTTTAAATAATGCATGTTTCTAAACTTTCAGCTGAATGTTTTTTAACTTTTTTTCTCAGACTAATAATTGACTTTAAGAAAATTTATGACTAACATATTTTTTACCATTTTTATTGGAGAAATTAAGATATTCTGTAAAGTGCACTTTTAGAGAACTTGAGTAATTGAAAAGCTACATTCAGTATGTTTCTATTTGCTTTATTGATAAACATTGAATTTTCAAAACTTTCTGCTTTAACTACCAGTTTTCAAAGCGCTTTATGGTAGGGTTGTTAGTAACTTTCAGAGAGGACACTTGATGTGATGCATCTACATATAACCATAGATAAGCAAATACACTGTGTGAGTTGGTTAGAAAGCTTGTCTAGAATATTCAAATCCCTTTTTATTTTAGTCCTGGATGCAGTGTTTTTAAAGTCTTTGTGTTTCCCTCCAGCTTTAAAGACTACGTAATACCTTCGAGTGGTTCCTTTTATCATTTGTGATATAATTTTACAGTAGAGATACTTTCTTAATAAATTTCTGGTATTAATATAGTTTCTTACTGTTAATTTTAGCTTTTTAAAAAAATTTTCTGGTTACTTGATAACATTTTATTCACTTAAGTATAAGTGAGTAATTTATAGAAATGGTTTTTACTAGTAAATTAATAAAATTCTGTAATTGGAAAATAATACAGAATTTAAAAAATTCAAGGTGATTGAAAAGTTAACACTTATATTTGATTTGTAAATTTTTCTCACATTTTCAAGGATCTTTGTTTTTGTGATATAAGTGCTGTACTTCTTTTGAGTTACATTTGATGGGAAGCCTCATCTCTTGTTTAAGAAAAAAGAGAGAACATTGCTATTAGGCCAGCGGGAAGTGCTTAGGATGGTACTTGAGAACCATGGAGGAGGATGACCAAGGCAGCAGGATACCGAAAGTTTGTGTACCAAGGAGTGACATGAGCTGAGATGTCTTTTAGGAAGAATCAGACAGGTCCCTGTCGGCAGCTCATGACTTCAGCTGTTCATATCGACCTCCAGTAACAACAGTGACAACAGCATGATGTTCTTCATGTTGGTGACTCTGTTCCCTTTCTTTTCATTGACAGTGGGACATGTTGCGGTCGCTGTCTAGCACAAAACCTACAGTCAATGAACAGGACTTGTTGAAATTGAAGAAGTTTACAGAAGACTTTGGTCAAGAAGGCTGAACCAAAGGCAGCACGAAGATGTTTACTGCACACATTCTCTCTTTCATAGATGCTCTCGCCTTTCTTGGATGGTATTCAGATTATTTCCAGTAAAACTCTCCTATCAACAGGGAAACCTACATCTCACTTCAGGTTCTATGTTGTACATTTCCTCCATTACCTATCCAATGCTCCAATAACAAGAGTTACACAACATTGGGTCGTAAAGAAATGAGCAATATGCGAGTGACATAAAAAAATATAAAGTACCCAGTAAAAAGAATATTCAGCATGGCTTGACAGACACACATGTTTAGAAATGTGAAAGTGCTGAATTTTGCAGATCTTTTTTTTGGCTAAATTGAAACAGGGCTTCATATTTTGGGAAAAAATCTTGAACATTCTTACCAATGTAAAGTGTATTTAATCTTTATTAAAATTTAAAAGTAGTAGAATCTTTACTCTCAGGGATGGCATTGAAACAACACGGAGCACTGTGGTTGGTTAGAAGGATTGGCAATCGTGTCAGCCAGTGCTCCTGTAGATTCTTAAATAGATGGATGCTTCCTTCTGTGTGGTTTAAGTAATTCCTTTCAAGGCAGCAAGCTTTTATAACAGTGCTACCTTTCACTGTGCAGTCTCAAAAGAGACCTTCGGAATTTGTCGTCATCTTCACCTTGAAGAAAATTGTCTACTACATTGTCTTTTTGTAGCAAGATTGACCAAAACAGATGGGAAATAAGGAAGAATTTTTAAAATAATTGTCATGAAATACTGTAATGAGAAACTTTGCTAATGAGAAAATGGCCTGTCTTTGGATTATGGGACATTTCCTGTGTGTGATGTTGATGTGTGCGTGTGTACATATATATATATATATAATTTTTTAATATAGAATAGCAAGGGTCATGTCTTTCATTTTTAAGTTCAGGGAACAATTTGTCCTGACCACAACTACATTGTCAGTGTGTTATTTTATGAAGATTTAGAAGTAAACTGGTATTTCATTACATAATAAAATATGAGCATATTATGTTATTTTATTGTATTCAAATAAATGACCTGAGGATGTGTGGTACACACTTACATCAACACTAAGTTGTGCCTTGTACATTTGCATTTACTAGACCTGCAAAAACTGAGTTGGCCAGAATTGCTCTGAAGTTCTGCCTTGCAGATACTACATGATAACTTGTGTTTTAAACACATTTGCACATTTTACATATTATGCTCTATGGTTGCCTTTGGGTTCTCTGTACAGATTATTTTTGTTGATATTCAGTGGAAATCATAGGCCTGAAATATACTATTCTGATGTGAAGTAAATCACTGTAACCTACTTTTAGCCATATGCTGTGTATGCTTCTTTATTTTGGGATCTTCTGTGTAAGAGAAAACATTATCCAACTTGATTAGATACAAAAAAATTATTAATAAGCATTAGTCTGACAGAGCCAGGTATATTGGTGCCTGCTGAGGCCCTCATAAGTGGCCACTGTTTCTTGCCCCCTCCTCCCAAAAAAATGAAAATTCTGTTTTACAACTTCTGTGCGAGGTTGTAAATCTTGGCTGACCAACACTGACTTCCTTCTGTATGAGGTAATTTTTATACTTTGTGGATAAGATCATTTATGTCCCTTCTCTGTTTGCCAGTCTTAGAATCATGTAGTATTTCTGTTGTAGAATAGGAGGACTTGAAATAACTATATACAATTGAAAACCAGAAACTGTTGTGAATCTGGCATTCAAAAAAATATTCTTTGTGAATTGATCAGATAATATCACCAAATAGTAGGTTTCCAAAGGTTAGTAATAAGTGGAAAACTTTGTTAGAGTTAGTTTTTATGCTTTTAAGATCTCTGTGCCAATATGTGTGACTTGTTGCTGTAACTCCATTTCCCAATTTTTTGTGTCCAAAACGAATCGTTTTTCACTTGTTCTAGAATGGGAAAAGTTGCTTAGAGCCATTTCCACATGTTCTCTATGGGAAGAAATAGATGGCTGCACATGTTTGCTCTAATACTCTGGCTCTTAAGAAGACCCTAGAGACTGAACATCTCTGTGAGCCATACCCAGCACGTTCAAGTTTAAGTTCCCCTGGCTGGGGAAGTCTAAGGGACTAACTTTAAAGCATGTCAGTAGATGCTTCTGAGTCCTCGAAGGACTGGACAGGTCGCCTGCATGAATGCTGCAGAGCACCTGCCTTGCAGTAAAGCCAGCAAAGTTACACAGTGTCTGTAGCAACTGATTGTCTCACAAAGTCACAAGCTCCCCTGGGTGCTGTATTTTTTTTCTCCACTATTTCACTTTTCTTTCTCTTATTCTAACATAGTATCCTTTTTCTCTGCTGTGGAAATCCTACTGTTTCCATTAAGATCCAATTGATGAACCTGTCATCACTGCAGGAAGAATTCCTGAAGTGTCCCCTCCCACCTTTAGTTTCTTTCTGTACGTTTCAAGCATATTCAGTTAATCCCATTTGTAACGTTTATATTGTAAGTTCTTTGAAGAACATGGTTTGTTCTAGCAGTTGGCATAGTACTGGACAGTATTTCTTAGAATCTTAATAAAAACTTTAAGATAAGAGGGAGATCCTTGTTTTGACTACAGATACTTCAAAGTAGTTTTATTCTTATTGCTCTAGCATGACATGTATTTATTTCTTGGCTACTGGGGACTACAAGTTGAGGAAGGAGTGTGCTGGACCCTGCTTACTCTGCACAGCCAGCGTGCTGCGTAGGTCCCTTACTGAAGGAATTTGCCCTTGAGGGTACCTGCCCTAGCTGTTTGCAGATTTTCACCTAAGTCTCAGACTATGAGGGCCAAAGTGATCTGAGTTGATTCAGTAGCTCAGCACTTCAGGCCTTCAGTAGCTCCAGTGCTATATTTTCAGGTATCGCCCTTCTAGTGAACATCCCTGGTTAGCGCATTGAAAATGACCTCCCTCCCAACTGGCTACCTTCAGTATTTTCCTAGGGAGCGATTACTATCTCTGGTATCTGTAGGCTGCTTAGCATTTGCTAGTTTTTTCAACAGTGTCTGGGTGTGTCCTGTCATGTGTTCTCTGTTCCTAGGCTCTGTCTGGCGTAGTGCCTGGTGCCTAATGGAGGCCCAATGAATATTTGTTGAGTGATTTTTCATATTCTGAATACAATGTAGTGTTTCTATGATTTGGCTTCTTGCTCTTTGCTCAGATTCTTTTGAAGTGGAGTTAATGTAAATCACATACATCAAGACATTGAGATAGTGCGTAAAGTAATAGTGGGATAGGAGCAAACCATATTGCTAATACCTGAGACTTGTTTTTTAAAAGCATAAATGTGTTAATGAGGATATTTCTAAATACATTTTCAACATTTATGTTTTATTTAGGTTTAAATTAGAGGACAGTCCTTTCCTCGAGAATGTTACAGGGTATTTCCTTACAATAGCACCTTGTTTGTTTATTCAAGAATTTTTAAGAACATGTTGACCTCTGGGTACTTAGTGAGGGGAATGGACTCCACCTCAGTCATATAACCCCCTGATAGGGGTTTTGAGTTTCTGCAGATTGGGTTGAGTTCGGTTGGGGTAGGTAGGGAAGAAGAACGAGAGAGAGAGAGGAGTTTTTGAGACCATCTCTACTTGCTGGAACTACAAGCATGTATCACCAAGCCAAACTGACCCTGTTGGTTGTGTTGCAGAGTTGGTTTCATTTTGTAAGTAATATATATTTCAGGTAAAAGGAAAATGTGTGGATCTGAAAAGTAGAGAAAATTGTTACATATTCTGAACCTGGTATAAAATACAAAATGTAGACGATGGATTGTGGCTAAATTTTAGCCTATAGCATGCTTGGAATAAATAGTGATGTATTTGTTAAGAGGGAGGGCTAGACAGATGACTGGACAATGCCTAAACTATGCATACATACATATATACATACATATATTTCCAGATTTTTAAAAATTGAGAATGACATTGCCAGCTGACTGTGGAAATTAGTCTCCATTTCTGTAAGAAAATATTGGAAAGTTTTTAACACAGAAAACCAGGACTGCAAAATTAGCCATCAGATGAATGTATTTTCTTCAGGCACCATTCATCCAAACTGCCTTCCTGGTTTGGGGTGTGCTGTGGCCTCTGCTATGGAAACAAAGGTTTTGGTTCAACCCTTGACCTAGCTCTGGTGCAGCAGGTGCTGCCGTCCAACACAAAGGTGGTAGCATTGGGCATCAGCATCATGGAAGCAGATCACTTGTGAGACAGCCAGTGGCAGCCTTGCCCATTGTAGAGTGAGGTGCCCCGTGAGAACGAGATGCTAGGAGCCACTTGAGAACTTCAGTAGAACCAAAAAGGCAGCTTTAAGGGCAGGTGGTTGGTATTAAGGCAGAGTGGAAAGCCAGGAATCTTTCATGACTATGCTAAAAGAAACATTTGTTGTAGCCATGGTGCTAAAATTGTCAAAAGCTGAAGTCAGTATTTGATCCCTCAGGTTGACAAATTGTTACTGGCCATATTCACATATTTACCAAGTTTTGATATGAAAGTAGCAAAAGTTAGTAGGAAAAGAACAAGATCTGTATTACTGGAATGTACCTGTTGGTTACATTTGGAAGCGTCTAAATATGGTCAATGTCAGTGTCACAAAGCCGCATGGCACTCTATAAAAGACTCAGGGTCTCGTCCCTTATCCAAGGCTTTGATAGGTAGAACAGGAAACAATTTATGGCTCCAGTCAGTACATCAGGATAAAGTATAAGAAGACATGAAGGTAACTGAAATTCTTTTAGTCCTATATTGCTGTGTGACCAATTTGTTCAAAGTGTTTTGGGAGTCAGGAAGGGCTTGTCCGAGCAGCTTGCTCTAGGAGATCTTGCACAGTTCCGAGGCAGAGAATAGAGGGCCCAAGCAGCTGGGGATCACCCTGCTGCAAAGGCCTAAGGCCTCTCCACTCAATTTTCCTGTGCAGACTAGTTGGAGCTTTCTATGGTATAGTGGCCTCAGACAATTGGACTTTGTGCTACATGGTGGCCAATCAAGTTGGGGAGCAAGTGAAGCAGTAGCTTTTTTCACAAGCCAGGCTCAAAAGTTACTGTCACTTAGATTGTACTCTCTTAACTGAAGTAGTCACAACCTTCCCACCCCCCAGTTTCAACTAGGAACCCACCTGTCACTGGAGGAATCTTATGACGACATTGTAAGAACACATGATTAGAAGGTAATGATGGGGTCCCCAGGCAGGAAGATTCCCCAGGGAAATACGTCAAGTAATAGACCTAATACTGGGGTACAGAAAATTCACAAAGACACAAGGTGCCAACCAGTCAAACCATGAGGCACATTTCTACAAATAATGCTGGTTTGTCTCTTTAAGAAGCCAATGTTGTTAGCTAGGGACTTTTCTGGATCAAATTGGAGACACATTGCAGAATATTTGAACTTTCATTGGATCTTACTTTTAAAAAAGCACTGTCAAAATAGGAAAACAAGAGATGAATGTGGTACGGAATAATATTAAGGAATTTTTGTCTTGGGCGTGATCCTGGTACTGCAGTTGTGTATTTAGTTTTAGAAGCCCCATGTTGAAGGGTGCACATAAAGGGTGAGAGCTGAATTTTCATAATGTTCATAACTTACTCTGAAATTACTCAGCAAAAGTATTCACACATCACCCAGAACAAGCAAATTTTAAATGAGCCGAGGATTTGGAAGAGGTTCGACTAGCCAATCGACATTTCCCATGCACTGGACACAAGTGTGGACATCCAGATCATGGCGCTTTTCTCGCTACGTACAATTGAACACCATCTTGACCACCGTAGTGTTTCCTTGATAGGAAGTTAATGTCAAAACTATGGCTTAAATACTCTTCCAAAAGATCTCTGTGAAAGTGTCAGTATATTCTTAGCGGTCTAAAACATCATACCTTGTAGCATACCTTTATAAGTCAGAACACAAAATCTTCGAAATTCAGTATTAAGAATATGATTGCACAAAAAGCTACATGCTATTGCATGTATATAGCTCTGAATTAGGAAATAGAAATATTAAAACCAAGAATGGACCAAATTACTAGTACTAGATGAGCACAGGAAGGGTGATGGCAATTAGTAGATGCAGCATGAGATGCAGCATGGGTGTAGCTCCAGCTAATCAGTTGTTAAAAGCTGTCAGTCTTCAAGGCGATGTGTCTTAGAATCTTAATAAAAGCACACACAAAAATACACATTGTACCTCTAGGAGCAAATGGGTCTCTGGTTGCCTTCTATGGTTGGGGTTACAATGCAAAGGAAAACCATTGATAATTTTTGACTGTTAGCTGAATCTTCACCTTCTAGTAGATGTCCATTTCATAGGTACTTCCTGGGGCAAGTCAGATTTCAGTTTACAAACTGAGATAAACCAAAAAAAAAAAAAAATCTCCCATGATTGGTACATCCAGGATGATTGCTAAATCTAGGTCAGCCATGGTCCTAGGAAGGATGCCAGCCGTCTTGCTTAGGCCTATGCTTCCCGAAAGGGTTGTGCCAAGTCCAACAGGGTTTCACAATGCCCAAAGGAGCAAGCTTCTGTCCTTTTAATATGTTGCTGTCATTTGCATCATCCAATTGTGCATAAGTAGCTCACCTTTAGTTTTCCATGGCAGGAAGTACATGAAAACCTTTGGCAAGGCTTGAACCCCTTTGGATCTCTCTGGAGCATACATATAGCATCTAGTACAGCATGCAGCCACTGAAGTCAAGTATGGTGCCTGACCCCGAGACCACCACCAGCCTTTCTGTGAGTTAAGACCCATGTCCCATTTCTGCCTATAACATGACCCCACTCTCAAAGCCACTTGGTGTAGTCTCTTCAGCAGAGGCAGGATTTGATGGGAGGAGAGTTAAGAGAAAGGGAAAGGATTCTACCAACAGTTCTACTTCACCAGTTTACGTAAGGCAAGGGAATGCATGGGACCTGGCTGTCTTCACACAGCAGGAAAATGTATGCAGCAGAACATGATCTTAAACCCTACAGTAGTCTAAGGCTGCTTTATTGACTAAATCTATGAGTACTTCCATATAGTTTTATTTACCTTTCAGGTCAGAACTCAGCATGTATGTGTACAGGACAGGCCAACTCAGTACTCCATGAAACAAGGAGGGACCAGTACTTCAGATGTCTTAAATCACTCTTAGGTTAGACTAAGCATCTCTTTTTTTTTTTTTTTTTTTAGAAATAGGTCTAGGATCCAACCAGATTTATTTTACCTTTGGTATAATTCAAATAATAAAATTTGAGGACAGTACAATTCTCACCTAGATTTTACATTGCCTAGAAAGGACTCCCAGGATCCAAGGGTAAAAAACCTATTTATGGAACTGGGAAGATATTACCAAAGATAATATGGAGAGTTCCCCAACTGTAGATAACACCTTCAGACACTGATCAAAACCAAGGCTTTACCTTTCATCCACTATCAGTAGCCAAACTCCAACCCTGAGCTTCACCCTTGATGTCATGTTTCTGATCTCGGATCCCACAACTCAGCCTACCTGGAATTGAGTTTTTCATTATGCCTTAAACATACTAGCTACCTGAAAGAATGAAGACCAGTCCTTATTTTAGAAAGTAATAAGATTTCAGAAGCCAGGGAGATTTTTCCTCATCCTTCAAGGTCCACTGGAATAGACCAACAAACATGAAGTAGAAGAAAAGTTTATTGAACAAAGGAAAGAAAGAAACAGTATGGGAGCCAATCAAAGTGCATGCCTCTCACTAGCTTAGCATTATTTGAAGCCTTAAACTCTTTACATAAAAGAGAGAGACAATGGGGGATGTAGGCAAGTTTGAGAGTTGTGAATGATTATTGGACAAATGAGACCAAAAGTAGCCTGTAAAAATGTTCTCTTTGGAACATGAATGGAGCCAAAGCTGTCCTGAATTAGAAGTCTTTCCAAGTGTGGTTACAATTCTGCCTTCTCTTCTGAAATACACAATAGTGAAGTTTCAGGTGGAGGTGGAATGCAGCCCTCTTGTGCCATAGGAACATATCTGCTCTGATTACACAGGGAATTCTAACACTCTCTCTTAAGTGGATAGAAGAGAGAGAAGCTTTATCTTAGATCAATACTAACCATATCAAAAGATGTCATACCATGTTTTTGAGGTGTTATTCTCTGAACTCCAAAAGAGTCCAAACAACATCATTCTGGGAGACATTTTGGCCATGTGATGATGTACTAGACCTGGAGTGAGTGGATTCTAGTAATGATCCACTGTCTTGTGACTTGTTTGCTACTGATTTTTCTTGGGGGTGGGGGCAAGATCTCATGTAGCTCACACTGGCCTTTAACTTGCTGTGTTGCTGAGGGTGAACTTGAGCTGCTGCTGCTCCTGCCTCTACCTCTCAAGTGCTGGCTGATCACAACCAGTGATTATAGGTATTTGTCCCTGTGCCCTGTTGGCTTTTATTTTTGAGGTTATGTTTCCTATCAGACCATGACACAGTATCACAAGGCATTGTGGATGAGATTATAATACTCCGCTGATAGGCAGGTGGGTTGAGAAATCAAATTGAAAACCTCCTTCGCCATATGTTTATTTTATTGTAAGACAGCTTTGCCCAAGGCTGTGCAGTAAAGAATTCATCCTTGTCCATAGTCTGCTCTTTGACTCTGGGAGGTTTAATAGAAGTGTCTTTGTTTAAGAGGGACTGGCCAAACTGGACTTCATGCAAGACCAGCCAAGTCATACAGGTGGGTGTTTTATGTCATGCATGACCCATGTACATGGACAACCATCCTTCAGTCAAACCTGTGTTATGAGGCCACAATCAAAATCCTGGACACTGAAGTGCAGATCAAGTTTCCCAGGTTGGCAACACTCCCAGCAACTTGTCCACTCTCAAGGTTGGGAGGTAATGAAAGCTGCATCCTTACTTCATGCAAGCTACTTACTACAGCTACAGAAGCTTTGTGTTTGGAAACACCTCCCCCCCAAAACTTAATTTCCACCCCCACTCCTCCCCACTCCCCTCTCCAACTGCCCAGTGGAGAGCTTTCTCTTGTCTGATTCTGGTGAGAGTTGTCTTTTCCTTGTAATAAATCTGACCATGAGTGTAACAGCTGTCATTCACTTCTGTGACCAGCAAAACCATCAACTGAAGGTGGTTTAGAAACCCTTCAAAGTTGAAACCGGTGTCAGAAGTCTTGGGGATTGTGTCTTCAAATCTGTCAGTCAATTGTGGGTAATATAAAAAAGATCAACTCCTTTTGTTATCTGTAAATATAACAGTTTTTCATTATTTTAGGAAAGCAAACAAAAATATGTATCTTGTGAAAATCAAAGCCACAATTCATCTTAGAAGATGATAATGCTAGGACAGAGACAAATCCTTCAGCTACTTCACAAAACAGTCTGGTAAGACCTTAGATGATTCGCACAAGAGATCCCGGACCTAAACACCAAGAATTAAAATACATGTACGCACAAAAGTCTGTAGGGCAATGTTCACAAGAAGCGCTGTTTTTAAGGCAAAAAAAAAAAAAAAAAAAAAAAACCCTCAAACAATAAAACAATGGAACATAAATACCCATCAACTGATAACGAAAAATAGATAGAGCCAATACAATAATGGTATTTACCAATAAAAGCAAACGAAAAGCTACGCACTACAGATGAACCTTGGAACCATTATTCCAAGTAAAAGAAACCAGGCAGGGCTGCACATGATTAGGATTATAAGCAATATCCGGAATGGGCAACTATACAGACAGATTCGTGGTTGCCTAGAGTTTGGGGAAAATGGGGAGCGATTTCTTTGAAGGAGGACAAAAATGGATTGGGATTGTATTAATAGTTGCTCAACTCCACTAAAAACACCTAAATTAAATCTCCTAAAGCTGGCTTGTTTTCTTTCGCATCTGCGCTAGTAATAAGGTGCACCTTGATGCGAACGAAATGGGGTTATAAGTCCTCGTTCAGGAGAAAAACGAAGGGAGCCGCGACCATTTTATAAGGACGCCAGGAAATTATGAACTGGATCCTAGGATTTCAGAATTTAATCTCCGGCACTCCGGCACTGAACACGATCCGAAGATCCTAAAGCCACGGTTTCCAGGCCTGTCTACACCCAGCCGCGGGGATCGGCGTGATGGCGGATCTCGGGGATGCAGAGGTGGTGACCCCCGCGCCCGCGCTGCGGGGTCCTAAGCAGCCACCTCCCCGTGCGTACCCACCCTTCCTGCCCTGTCCGCCGCGTGGCCGGTGGGCGCCGCGTAGACCCGTCGCGCTCACCACGCACCGACCGGGGTGTTCGCGCGCCGCCTGCACGACGTAGACGCGTACCCACGCTGGGGGGCGCAGAACCCCCCCTCGCCCCACCCCCCAAAAACCAGTCTCTCTTCCCGACACCGCCCCGCCCCCGTCCTCGCTGTCCCGCCCCGTTGCGCCCCGCCCCGGCTCCTCCTCTTCCCCTCCGCCGCGTCCCGCCCTCGCCTGCAAACCCAAACACTCGGGGCTCCTGCTGCGCGAGATCGCCGCGAGCCCCCGGCCGAGCGATGCTGCTGCTGGCCGCCGCCTGCCTCGTGGGCTTCCTGCTGCTGCTCTACATGGTGTCCCCGCTCATCAGCCCCAAGCCCCTGGCGCTGCCCGGAGCGCACGTAGTGGTGAGTGGCCTCCTGTTGCTGAACCCCGATTTAAGCCCGGGCCCGCTCGGACGACCGCGGCCAGCAAGGCCGCTGCCCCTGCGGCCAGGCCCCGGACCTGGGGAAGAAACGGCCCAGCGGGTAGGGTCACCTGCCGTGGTCCACTGTGGCACTGCCCTTTCGGGCCGGGCACCGGGCCTGGGGACCCGCCCTTTGCGGCGCCTGGCTCCTCCCTGCACGGTAGAGCCAGGTGTCGGGGTCCACCCCAGCCTGCTGGGTTCCCGGAGCTCCAGGGACTCCGGAGCCGCTGCTCATCGATCCCGGGAGCATCCCGGGGACCTGGGTGTTTCGGTCCTCAGTTTCCCTGATGAGTCCACAGAGAGGATGAGAAACTTTACCAAGGACACAGCGGTCGGCGGCTCGCAGGATCGGGCGCGAACTCGGTGGAAACAGAAAGCGCCGCGGGGTCCTAAGGAGCCCCAGGCAGGGAGGGAAGAGATCCTGGTTTCCCGGACCCTCCGAGCGAGCCCGGAGCCTGGCCTGGGCGAGGGGCAGAAAGTAGTTGTCACAGGGTTCCAGGAAGTGACACCCCTGGAGGAGAAACAAAACCAGCCGCTGAGCGCTGGCGGCCCGCAGCCTTTCTCCGCTCGCTTCTGCCCAGCCTCGCTACTGATCTCCGAGCTCGGGACTCGCTGGTCCCAGGCGGTCCCGAGCCATCTTTGCAGAGGCGGAAGATGAGCTAACCGATATGGTCAGGACGCTAAGACTGAAGGACGATGAATGCTTTGGTTTGTTTCTCTGTGATCCCAGTCTGCGAGCGTGAGTATGCCGCCTCCCTTGGGCTGGCACTTCACGCGCGACTTTCTCTTTTGTGCACTTACATAGTCATCAGAGTTTAAGGTGAGGCACTTCCAAGCCAGGGTTCGTTTCTAAGCTGGCAGCAAACATCGCGTGGATGTTCCGGGTGACTTGGATGTCACCTGCCATCCCAGCTATGGAGGGGTGTTTGTTTTAGTGCTTTAAGTCCCAGCCAGGTTTTGTGGATGACAAAATGTATTTTCTTCAGCTTCTTCTTTGTAAAACTATTGTGCCCCCACCACTCTGGGGCAACTGCCATTCATGATGGGGAATAGGAGGAGCTGGGTGTAGATTCATGAAGGATAGAGAAAGAGCCATCGTTAATCACACCAAGTTCTGAAACTTTCACATCCACAGGAGAACGTGTGCCTCAGAAGCTTAGCTTTAGTTGAGTTGTGCCTGCAGAAAATAACTTAGGGAGGGAAGAGGAAAGCAAAAGTCCCAAGGAAAATTTTGATTTAGTATTTACAAGTTCCCACCAGCTTGGCACTGTGTCCATGTGTACCCACTCCTTGCCCAGCTATAAGACACAGGTGAGATCAAGTCCATTGGGATAGACTAAGGATTTCTTAGCATCCTGCACAATAATATAAGTAATACATATTCTATACTGTGTGACTGTATGTGTGCTTATGTATCTCACTGTATATAACATTGGTATGGCGTGAATGTTCACACGATCTCACATCTGCCTTTTTCAGTATCCTAAAAGGAGAGTGTAATTTACTTGGAGAGTAAAGAGAGGGGCTGACTCCTTAAACCCATGTGTCATCTTGAACAGCTTGAGGTTGTTTGCTGCCTTGTTTTTAGGACAGTTCTCACCGGCTGGTGCCCTCCGTCTAATCATAGTAGTGAGGCCATGCACACATCTCACCCGCTAGATGCTTATTCCATCTTTCCTCATTTGGATGACTGAGAGCCATACTCCCAGCTGCAAACAAGCCAGCTCATAGTTCCTTAATAACAACTATCTGGTGCGGTTAAAGAGACAGTAACACTTCAACAGCATTGCACTAGAGGGTGAGAAAGTAATAAAGAAGAGAAATTAAACTTGTTAAGTTAAATAACCCCCATCTGAGTTCAGTTAATTAGTCATCTGACAATTTGGTATATAGGTATAGCTCTTTTCTCAGCTATTGTGAAAATCTCCGAGTAATATAGTCCAGAATTAGTCTGAGCATATTCTCTAGATCTCTCCCATGAATTATGCTAGCTTGAGTAGGAGTTCACTTACCCACCCACTCTGATCCAAAAGTGGACATTTTAAGTGTTTATGGAGTCTTATAAACTATGTAATGTAGACCTTTCTTTTTTCTTTGACTTTGCTTTGTATGTACAGTGGAGGAAAGGAGAGCAATAAGCACCACAGTTAATATTCCTAGAACACTTTGGAACTTCTCAGTGTCCTTGGTAACTTCTTAACTTCCATCATTTGGCTGAATCTTTTTTTTTTTTTTTTTTTTTTAATGCATCCGTGTGTGCTTGCATGCTCGAGTACAGTAGGGCACTTGAGTACATGCCTGTGGAGGCCCAAGGTGACATCAGGAATCATCCTGGATTTCTTATTGCTTTGTTCTGGGGTTTTCCATGCCCAGAATTATAGGCCCCAACCAAATCCACAAAACATTGTTAATGTGGGATCTGAACTCAGGTCCTTTTGCTTGCAAGGCAAAGACTTTAACCTCTGAACCATTTTTCTAGCCCATAAGGTCTTTAGAGTCACATTTTTCAGGGAAATGTCTTTATATTCCCTTCAAGTTTTAATTGAGCATTTGCTAATTCAAGAGACTAGTATTGACCGCCATGAACGAGATTGACAGGACTTGGTATTTAATAAGCCAGAGCAACTCATGAAATTTGGCAGTAGCAAAGGCCTCCTCAGTGACAACTTGGAGCATGGGTAGCAGGTGGAGTTTTATAGTCATCCTTGGTGGTGGTTTGGTGGATGCTCTATCTAATGTGTGTCTCCATTGGAGGCAAAGCAAGGCAAAAATGAAAGAAGGATATCCGTGAGTCACATAGAGATAGATATACCTTGCAGGGAGGGTTTCCAGATAGTGGTAATATTAACACCATAATATTGGTTATACTGGACTCTTGTAAATTATCCAAATGTCTGACTGCAGGAAATGGCTCAGTTCTCACACAGCTGTTTAATGTAACATGGTAAAGCCCTTTGGTTTTTCAACTATCATAAACATAAGCCTTTATATTTTTGGAGCGTGTGTGTGTCTGAGGATCAAACTCAGAGCCTTGTCCGTGCTATTCAAGAGCTCTACCACTTAGGGATTAGGGAGATGGCTTAGGGTTTAAAGACTTTGTCTTGTGAGCAAAAGGGCCTCCAGGTTCAGATTTCCAGATCACATGTAAAAATGCCAGGTGAAAATTATGACAGCCTGCAAGTCCCACTCGGAAGACAGAGCCTAGGAAATCCCAGAGCAAAGCAATAAGGAGGTAGAACAATCTAGGACAATTTCTGATGTCACTCGTGGGCCGCACAGCACACACACTCAAGTTTCCTCTCATATACACACCTGTACACACACACACACACACACACACACACACACACACACACACACTCTGCTGCTGATCTACTTTCCCAGTCTGTAACATATTTTCTTGGATCCTGGTTGTATAGATGTTCAGTCAGGAAATGAGATTCATTTGGATTTGGAATCAGAAGCAGACTAATGCATCATTTCCTACTAGGATTTTGGTGTGCTTCCCCTTGGTGAACTAACTCAAGCATTTTTAGATGTGCAGATAATTCAATACTGAAAACAGTAATGCGGGGGCCCTGCTAACAGTTTAGTCCCTCATGCTCACGCTTCTACACACAATACATTTGGAACAGAGAGGTCCTAGCTCTTGTGGTGGTGGTTTGGGGTTTGTAGTTGTTGTTGTTTGGTTGATTTTTGACACAGGGTCTCATGAAGCCCAGTCCAGCTTGGTGAAACTAACCCTGTAGCTAAGGGTGACCTTGATCTTGAATTCCTGATCCTCTTGCCTTACCCTCTGGGATTGCAAGCTAGTCTACCACACCCTGCTGGGATACGCGTTTTTAAAGCCCATAATTAAGTAAGGTTATGATCCTTTTCAGTACTAGAGATCAAACCCAAGGCCTTCTGAGTGCTGAGCAAGTGTTCTACCACTGCGCTGCATCCCTGATCATTCCTGGTCAAACCACAGTAATTTTATTTGTGTGTGTATACAAGAGGGCACTCAAGTGTGCATACCTGTGGAGGCCCAAGGGTGACATCAGGAGTCATTCTAGATTGCTCTTCCTCCATATTGCTTTGCTCTGGGGTTTTGCAGGCTCTGCCTTCCTTCCGGGATCAGAAGTACAGGTTGCCACCATATCTCAGGTTCCTTTGCTGGTGAGACAAAGGCTCTATGCCCTGAGCTATCGTCCCTTCACGATCATCTTAACTAAACTCTGTACAGAGGAGAGTCCGCACGTGCTGAGGTGATCTTGCTGGTTTTGGTTTGCAGGTGACAGGTGGGTCCAGCGGCATTGGCAAGTGCATCGCTATCGAGTGCTACAAGCAAGGAGCATTTATAACGCTGGTTGCCCGAAATGAGGTAAGTCTCTTCGGGTCGCTATTACTAACCTGTGTGTACACCTTTAGCACGGGGAGGGGAGTGGTGGTGGAGTGTGCTTGATGTCTTGGCATTCACACCTATGCTGGAAAGACCTGCTTCCTTAATTGGAGGTGTGATTCCTTACATGAAAGCCAGGGCCTTCTCTGTTGAAATCTCCTCGGCTCAGCTTAACTAATATTTATTTCCTGCCAGAACTTATCCAGCAACATCATCCTAGAGAGTGCCCAACTTGAGCGCAGTGTGGTTAAGTAGCCCACCTGGCTGAAGGAAGACAGATGTGCAGGCGGAGGCAATGTAGATGCTGATACTGTGTGGTGTGTGGGTGTTTAGCTCACATCATCCTCTGCAAATGCTCATGATATGATATATTTCTCTGGTAAAATACACACACACCAAAGGAATCTCACCTAGACCAGTTCTACAAATATGGTTTAAGTTACTTCTGTAATACATTAAGATCTTGTAAGTGAACATCTGTTTTCTTGAAAGTAAGCAAAGTAAAATGAAGATCTTGGAAGAATTCATTTTATGGGTAGGTTTGAGGTAGACAGCCATTGGTTGATCTAGTCCTTCTGAAAATGATTTCGGGAAAGAAGGAAAATACTAAGTGATATCTTACAAAAGCTGTTGCCATAGAGTCACGTTTGCCAAGTGCTATGCAGCAATATGGTGACTTGATTTATGTTACTGCTGATTAATGTCAAGTCAAAATATCTGTTAGAATTGCTAGGGTGACCATTTGCATTAATACCTTTAATTGGGATTTTGAGGTTTATTTTTCCATTGTCTTTCCCTGCAGTGAATTCAAGTTTGCTCTTACTTATTCCTAACCCACTGTATTTTTATCTTGTTCTTTCCTAAGCTCAGGATTAGCTACTCAGTTTTAGTGCTGTTTTACAGAGTTTTCTATGTATACAAGCAATTGCTTTTTCTTTCCTTTTTATCCAGAAAGCTGGCAGACATACAGACAATCACTAGATCTAAATTATGTCCATATTTCTCTCAGGACAAGCTGCTGCAGGCAAAGAAAGAAATTGAGAAGCACTCTATTAACGACAAGCAGGTAAAATTGTATCTTTTTAAAAATATTTTATGAGTAAAGGTTTTAGTGAAATTTGTTGATTTTCATTTAAAATTCTTTTTTTATTTATTATTCAATTGTGCGTGTATGCATGTGCGTGCGTGTGTGTGTGTGTGTATGTATGTATGTATGTTTGTGTGTGTGTGTGTGTGTGTTAAACCACGGACAAATTCGGGAACCACCATGGATGCCTCCACCTCCTCCTTGTTTACTCTACCTGGGGATTCACAGGCTCCACCCTACCAGGACTAGAAACACAGGCCGCCGCCGCTTCCGCCCAGCGTCTATACATGGGGTCTAGGATCTGAACTCAGTCACCTCTCCAGCCCCATGAAACAGTATCTTTGTGACACAACTTTCTGTTCTAATCAGCACAGGTGTATACATGGGGGCAGGAAGGAGGTTTCTACTGTGGGTAGAGACCACTGAAATCATACATGATTTTTCAAATTCAAGTACACATTTCGCTGTTTTTGAAAAGATGAAGTTGATTGAAATAAGAAGGAGCTCAGATTTTTACCAAAAAAATATATAGTGTCGACTCCTAAACAGGTCCACACCCAATCAAAAGTGTAGATAATGACTGCAGTTACTTTTTAAAATAAACCTTGCCCAAATGATTAAGAGGAAAAGATATTTGAAATTAAGCTGATATTTTCTTTTGGGTGTGTAATTTGGGCTACTAGAATGAACATACATATATATTTAGTGTGCAACTTAGTTATAAATTGAGTACTATGCATCTATCACTTAATTTAAAGAAATGGAATTTAGCAAGATTTTTGAAGCCCTCCACCAGCCTATCAGTCCTAGAGCCCACCCAAACCTGAATTTTTTCTTTCTTTCTTTTTTTTTTTTTGGTGTGTGTGTGTGTATCAGAGGGTACTATGTGTCCCTGTGGAGGACCAAGGGTGACTTTGGGAACCATCCTGGATTGCTTCTACCTCCTTTTTGCTTTGCTCAGGCTCTGCCCACTAGGACCAGAAGTGCAGGCCGCCACCTGGCATTTTCACTTGAAATCTGGGATCTGAACTCAGGACCTTCTGCTTGCTGGACAGAGTCTTAACCTCAGCCATCTCTTCAGCCCCCAATTCTGACTTTCATGTTTAACTTTTTTTTTTTTTTGCTTTTCTTTAAAGTTTGATCATCTATGGCAAAATGTGTTACCCTAAATATGTATATGTGCATGTGTGTGGGTGTAGATATCTGTGCTCACGTACATGCATGTGGGAACCAGAAGTCAAGATCAGGTGTCTTCCTGAATCAATCTCCATCTTATTTATTTATTTATTTTAAATATGGGGGCTGGAGAGATGGCTCAGGAGTTATTTTGTCTCTCAAGCAGAAGGTCCTGAATTCAGATCCCAGGTCCCACATAAAACACCAGGTGTAAATGGTGGCAGCCTGCACTTACGACTCTGCGGGGCAGAGCCTGGGAAATACCAGAGTGAACCAAGAAGGAGGTAGAAGCAATCCAGGATGATTCCCGAAGTCACCCTTGGCCCTACACAGGAACATCTGTGTCCTCTCTCTCTCTCTCTCTCTCTCTCTCACACACACACACACACACACACACATACACACAAAATAATAAAATATGTGAAATATGGAATGCCTCAGGAATTTACATGTCATCCTTGCGCAGGGACTACGCTGTATCGTTACAATTTTAGTATATGTGCTGTCAAATCGGGCACTCCATCTTATTTTTTGAAGCAAGACTCTTGATATACCGAGAGCTCCTCCCATTTCTGTCTCTCCAGCGCTGGGACTGCAGACATGCTCTGCCCTCCACAGCTTTCACATGGCGGCTGGATCCCCAGCCTGGTCCTCAGGCTTGTCTGGCAAGCACTTCCCAGACCAAGCCATCTCCAGCCCATGAAATAGTTTTTTTTTTTCTTCTTTTAATGTTTCCTTTTGAACTTTATCACATTGTCCTTATTTTCTTAACTTAGCTTTCCTGAGTTAATTCACACACATGCTATTTCCCTGCTTAAAGTATACAACTCATAGGTTTTTCAGTACATTCTCAGAGTTGCACAACTATAACCACAATCCATTAAGTGTAGCCAACACTACTACACAGGTTCCAGTATCCATTAACACTTAGCCTCTCTCCTGCTTAGCTCTCCCAGCCCTCAGCCAGCACGAATAAACATTCTAGCTTCATAGGTCTGAACGTTATTTTTATGCATTCTTGTACAACTTTATTTCTTTCTTCTATATTATTGTTAACATTCACTGTGTTTTGAATAAATAGGGGTTCCCTTTTATTTTTTCAAGATAAGCTCTTGCTGTGTTGTCTAAGCCAGACTCAGACTCCAGAGCTCAAACGATCCTCCCATCTCCACTCCTAGATGGATGTAACTAAAAGCATACATGATTTTAGGTATACATCACTATTCCCATTTCACTTAATTTTTATGTGTTCGTGCGTGGTGTATTTGTGTGTGTATGGGCATGTGTGCCATGGTCATGTCAGAGGAGAACTTTGTAGAGTCGGTTGTCTCCTTCACCTTTGCATGGATTCCGAGAATTGAACTCAAATTGCCAGGCTAGGTAATAAGCGCTTTTACCTACTGAGCCATTTCACTGGTCCGTGCTTATTTATTTTTGCTATATAGTATTGCGTTGTATGTTGAAACTACCTCTGCTCATCTGTTTTTACAGTTGGCAGATATTTGTGTTGCTTCACTTTTTTGTGTTTGTTTGGCCATTGCAATTACAAAAGCTTTTCATTGTGATTTCATGCACATGTTCAAAGATGTTGCAGGTCTATAAATGGAATTGCTAAGTTCTGTGCACATCTGCCTTTGCTCTCACCAAAGTGATTTTCTTCCCACTTACAGTGGCTGGTACTTCCTGTTGCTTTCCATCCTTGCTAACTGTTGGTATTGGCTGACTGTTAATTTTGGCCTTTCTGATAGGTATTCAAGTAGCATTTCATGATGGTTTTCTTATGGTGCTGCCCGAGAAACCCAGGGTATCATGAATGCTAGGCAGGTGCTCTACTACTGAACTTCATACTTAGCAATTTCATTGTGGTTTTAATTTTCTTCCGCCTTTCCAAAATATGTTAGAGGCCTAGGGGTGGAGCTCGATTATCACTTACCCTGCACGCAGGAGTCTCTGGATTTGCTCCCTAGCACCACAGGGTGGTGGGAGTGCATGCCCATAATCCCATCATTTGGGAAGTATAGACAAGAGGGTCAGAAGCTCAAGGTCAGCCTCAGCTGGACAACAAAATTTGAGACCAGCCTGAGTTACATGAGACACTGTTTCAAAAAAAATTTTTTTTAAAGGTTAGAGATGTTTCCATAGCAATAAAAATAGATCAACATGCCGAGCTCAAAACCAGGCTAGACTGGGTGAGGAAATGGCTCAGTAGCTCAGATGGTTGCCATCTAAGCAAAAGGACTAGAGTTTGGACCCCCAGATCTTTTGAAAAGTGCCAGATGGGTGTGGCCACCTACCAATAATTCCAGCCTCTGAAGGCAGAGACTGGGAATCCCTAGAGCAAGCCGGCTAGCCAGACTAATGGTAATGGCGAACTCTGGGTTTGATTAGAGACCCTGTCTCAAAAAGAATTTAGGTGGAAGAGCAAGCAGGGATGATTCCCTGTATCACCTTGGAATTCAACATGTATTCATACATATGTACGCACAAATACGAGTACCACACAGTCAGACATGCATGTTCATATACACACACGCCTTTCACACATACTTGGAAAATGGAAAATAAAAATAAAAAGCACCAATATAGACTATATAACAAGACCCCATCTTAACAAAAATAAAATGTTTTGGCATCTACATATGTCTGATCGTTTTTTTTTTTTTCCTTTTGACAGGTGGTACTTTGTATCTCAGTGGATGTCTCCCAAGATTATAATCAAGTAGAGAATGTCATAAAACAAGTAAGAGATTGGAATTGTGTCTGTTCACTGCTTGATTTTTGTATTGATTTTTGGCATCTAACTGGGTGGCTTAGGGTGGTAAATCTTTCCTTAAGGTTCAGTAATTTCAGAGATGTTCTTCAGTAACCTTGTGCTGCTCAGTGTTTTCATCATTCTTTCATCAATGCTGTATTCTGGAACATTCTTCCAGGCACAGGAGAAGCTGGGTCCAGTGGACATGCTTGTCAACTGCGCCGGAATGTCACAGTCTGGAAAATTTGAAGAACTTGAAGTTAGCACTTTTGAAGTAAGTCATAGAGTTTGCAAAATAAGAAGATGATACATTTCATTGATATTTTAGATGGGCTTATCAAAAACTCCACTAATAATCTACTTCAGCAGCAAAGAATTTAAATCTAAGAATGAAGCAGCTTGTATTTGGCAGTACATCAGTCATTTTTTTCTCAAGTATTTTCTTCAGCTTTCATTGTGGTCATGACTTTTGTTGCTTGTATATGTGGGTGTGTTTGGGTTTGTGTGGGGAAGTGTGTACCAGAGGACACTTCAATGCTTGTGCCTGTGAAGCCCAAGGGTGACATTGGGAATCATCCTCGATTGCTCTACTTCCTTATTGTTTTGTTCTGGGTTTTCCTAAGCTCCACTTTCCAGGGCCAGAATTACAGGCTGCTGCCATTTCCACACAGCTAATTTTGCATGAGGTCTGAGATCCAAATGCAGGTCCTTTGCTTCTGAGACAAAGGCTTTAAGCCCAAAGCATCATCTCAGCCCTGTTGTCACGACTTTTGAAAGTTTGACTCTGGAAAGTCAAGCTACTTTCCTTATATTACAGACAAGTAGACTGCTGAGTCTGTATTGTAGCTGTGTCGCTTCTCATGGGCAATGGGAAAACATGAGCTTGTATATATACTGAGGGCTTATGGGAGAACCAGGGTGTAGAAAGAAGCAAAATGGTTGGACTCTAGTGTTTGAGGCTCCTTTATCAACTGGGCCTGCAGGAGGGTTGTCTAGACTTGTACATGTTCATTTGGAAGGAATGGAGGCGAGATTTGGATGATAATGTCAACAGCTGTGCCAAGAATCAACATGGGAAAAGAGTCATTATAATCTAAGTATGAAATAATGAAGCAAAAGACTTGGGAGGTTACCAGAAACAGAGCAGTAGGTGTGTGAGAGTAAGTATGTGTGAGTCTGAGAAAGATCGTGTGTGCGTGTGCACGTGTGCTTAGAGACAGAGTGATTAGTGTGTATGTGTGTGTGTGTGTTTTGAGAGTGAATGTGTACGTACATGTGATAATGCAGGTTAATATTGAGACTCAACTGTATTGCGTATGAGCCAATGGAATTAAAAGTAAATAGTCGTGTGTGGCTTGAGAACTAGGATGTTGCGGTGTTTTTCAGGAGGAATGGGGATTGCTTGCCTTTGCATGTGTGATAGCAGTGCTGAAGTGACCATGGGGATGTTGTAGGGCATAAGAATAGAAGAAACTATGTGTGCACTGTTAGGGGAGTGTGGCATCAGAGGGACAGAGACTGAGAAGTGTTGTCACAACTCACTTCTGGCGGAATGAAGCCAGTCCCCGGTGACGTCACTGCTTCCCTGTGACTCCCTCACTTGAGGACTCTCGAAACTACTCCTGGCACATTCTGAACTTTGCTCCAGATTTTTTTTTTTCTCTCTGTTGATTTTGTGTGTATCCTTCCCTGTAATAAATTTGACTCCCCGTAATAAAAATGACTCCCACTGTATGCTGAAGACTTTGACACTTGGTGAATCACTGAGCCTGGGGAACCCCAATACACTTCTCATCAGTTCCATGGCTTCCTGGGACCCTGGTATTTCTTATCTTAAGCTGGGGAGATTAAAAGTTTTTTTGTGTTACCTTTTGTCCCTCTGTCCTCTCTGCTTCATATGGGCATCTTTTTCTTCTCAGAAGCTGGTGGAGGCTTTGCTTGAATGGCTGGTGGCGCTTAGTGGTGCTTTAAAGCTGCCTCACTGGGGATGGGGTGATCTGTGTCCATGGGTAGAATCTTTTGACTTAAGGCCTCTGTAGAGAGACTGTGTGGACCATGTGTCAGGGCATGGTGTTCAGGGTCAGTATCCACAAGTCCAAGGGAGCAGTCCTGGGTTTGTGTCTAAGAACTGTACTTGCCCAAGTAGTGTATGAGTGGAGTTGGCTAGATAAAGTGAGGACAGTCTCTTACTTCATGCAGATTGATCTTTTCTGGAAATTAACTTCTACCTTCTCCCAGGCTGAAGAGGAGCCCACCTCTGTTCTCAGGAGTATTGTCTTACATGAGCTTTTTTTAAATCATTTTTATTTTATTTTCCATTTCCATATACTCGCAAGTGTGTGTGTGTGTGTGTGTGTGTGTGTGTGTGTGTGTGTACATATACAGATATGACTGAGAGTACATGTAGGGGGTCGAGGGTGGTACCAAGAATCTTTTTCAGTTGTTCTTCCACCTTATTGTTTGAAGCTGGTTTTCAAATTGTAAGTCTGGCTAGTCAGCTTGCTGTCAGGATTCTCAGGCTCCATCTTCTGGAACTGGAATTACAGCCCGTCTACCAGGTGTGCATATTACATGGAACGTGGGGATCTGAACTTTGGTCCTCTTGCTTACAAGGCAAGTGCTTTAACCATTGAGCCATCCCTCTAGCCCTTGCTTTTTTGTTTTTTGTTTTTTGAGAGGGTCTTATGCAGTCTAGACTTAGACTTAAATTTGCTAAATAGTCAGGGGTGATCTTGAACTTCGATTGTCTTCCTCCACCTCCCAATGCTGGGATCGCAGGCATGTACCATGGGCTGTTAGAGCCTATGCATGTTCTTACCTGTCACAAACAATAGCCAAGGTGTGATGCTTACTGTGGGCCAGGACTCGTGCTTGAGTTTTCTCTTTTAATCCTTACGGTAGTGTCCTGAGATCATTCCAAGACTGACCTCATTTGCAGCTGAGAAAATAGGCACTGTCCACTGTTCATCGCGAAATAGGTAGCACTTGGAGTACATAGCTTGAATCCCAAAGCTATCTATAAACGTACCTCCTCCTCACTTTTTAACTTTCCTTCAGCTTGCAACCTAGAGGACTAGAAATATTCAGAATCTCAGTCCTCAGACTGTCTTTCAAAAAATACTACTGCAATATGCAGTATGCTTGATTGGTGTGTGTGTGTAGGGGAGAGGAGCATGCCATAGTGCACATGTGAGGTCAGAGGACCATCCACCTTATTTTGTGAAACAGGTTCTCTCACTGAACCTGACGCTCACGTTTTTGGCTAGACTGACTGGCCGGTGAGCCTATGGGATCCCCGTGTCTATGCCACCAGTGCTGGTGAACCCACCATGACTTGGTTTTATGTATGTGCTGGGGAATCCAAACTCTCAACAGACTCGTTGTCTCCCCTGCCAAACACTGACCGTTTTTCACCAAGTATGGAACAACTATCACTGAGAGCATGCAAGAGTAGCCAGAACCGCGCTGCCCGGGGTGGGTGCTCAGCGCCACGTCTCATTTGCGGCAGCCCTGAACACACCTTGGATCCCAGATGAAGAAACTAAACGTGGAAAAGGAGGAAATTCTCCTCGAGCAGAGCTTTGGCTTTTGACCCTCCCCCCTCACTCAGGCCTCTCTGTTCTCTGCAGAGATTGATGAGCATTAATTACCTGGGCAGCGTCTACCCCAGCAGGGCAGTGATCACCACCATGAAGGAGCGCCGGGTGGGCAGGATCGTGTTTGTGTCCTCTCAGGCAGGACAGCTGGGGCTGTTTGGATTCACGGCCTACTCGCCCTCCAAGTTTGCCATCAGGGGACTGGCCGAAGCCCTGCAGATGGAGGTAAGATGTGTCCTCTTTGTGTCTCCTTCACAGCACGGGCTCTGAATGGGCTCTTCAGTTTTCTAGCTTGTCGTACATTAGGGATTTGCAGACTTGAGATTTATGTGAGAATGCTAAACTCCCTCACGCATTTGAAACAGTGCTCATTGTGTAAAGACTGAACATAGAACATAGGCAATGCAGTTGTGGTTTGTATCTTTTATATGAAGTACTAGTGAAATCCTCATAGGTTTGGTGGTCTAATTCTGCATGAGTTAGCCAGGGATGTTATTACACGAAAAGTTATCTTTTAACAAATAAAGGTCAGCCCTTGTGGCAGAATAAGAAAATGAATAAATGTGAGCCAGGCATGGTGGCCCATGCCAGTCATCCTGGCTCTTGGCAGCTCTGTTCAGGAGACTCAAACATGCAAGGCTAGCCCGGGCTGTTGTAAAACCCTATGTCAAAAAAAAAAAAAAAAAAAAAAAAAAGTGATGTGGAAGGAAGAACTTAAGTTGGGTACTAGCTCTGTTTTTAGAGAAGTCATTTAACTCAGTCTCAGATTCCTTATCTGTTAGAAAATGAGGGAATGTCTTTTATTTTCACGGTTAGTAGAACATTTTTGCGGAAGAGAGGTACAGCTAAGATGAGTTTTAAGAGAAGTATTTGTTTTGCTGTGACCAGTCTTACTATCCTCTGCTTTACAGCTCTGCAAAGCACTTCTGCACGGTGGCCCATGGGTGCTTAGAGATGACACCCACACTTCGCAAAGTCGCTTGCTAGAAAGGGCAAAGGACAGTTCTTTCTGTTGGAGCGCACACAGAAATGCAGCTTTGTAGTATTAACTCCCGAAGAGAATGTATATCTGATCTTCGTAGTCTTGGTTATTTTTCTTATTGCTGCAAACAAGTACCTAACAGAAGCAGCCTGAGGCTTCATTTCGGTTTCCAGATTGAGAGTATAGTCCATCATGGTGCGGAAGACTTGATGGAGGGAGCATAAGACAGTAGGTCACACTGAGTCCTCAGTCAGGAAGCAGAGAGAGAGGTGAATGCTGGCGCTCAGCTGTGCTTTCTTCTTCTTTTTCTTTGTTTTGTGAGTGTGCACATGCACACGTGTGTGTGTGTGTGTTTGTGTGTGACTGTGTTTGCCTATAGAGACCCAAGGATGACATGGGAAATCATCCTGGATTGTTCCATCTCCTTATTTCTGCTTTGGGGTTTCCCAGACTGCCTTCCAGGGCTGGAACCATATCTGCCCTACGTGTTTTACATGGGATCTAGGGATCTGAACTCAGATCTTTTTGCTTGTGAGGCAGAGACTTTAACCACTGGGCTATCTTCCCAGTCCCTCCCTTTCTCCTATTTGCTCAGTTTTGGACCCCAGCGCTTGGGATAGTGCTGCCCACAGAGTGGGTCTTCCACCTAGGCTAATCTGGTCTAGAAACCCTTTTACAGACATGCTCAAAGATTTATCTCCTAGGTGATTTTACATCCTTGTACTCGACAATATCTACCATGGCAGTGTGCTTTTAGGAATCCTGAATAAGAGTTTAGATCAAGGGGAAACAAAACCTGTAAATGTGTTTATGTCTCTGAGGACTGAATAGTATTTTTTTAACTACCTCTGAAGTTGGCCACACTGGTAGGAAAGCAGCCTGAGTAGACAGTGTGTAGATGAAGGGGAAGAAGTATGTTTCTATAGACTTCTTTTCTTTTTTCATGAAAACCAGGGGCCATTGGTTGCTAACTTGTGTTTACAAGATCCCAGAAGACACTGTGATAGGTGTGATGTAGCCCCACCTTGCCTAGATACTGGGCAAGTTGTCCAGTCAGCACCTGGGTCCTGACCAGCCACTGAGATATTAAAAGACCATGTTTTTATCCTCCCAAAGAAGCGAGACACAGATTCTGTTGTTACCCACTGGTTTAAAACTCTCTATCAATAATAGATCATTACAATCTACCTAGCTAACAAAGCACCTCATGGCTGTGAAATTTCAAGCAAAAATACTGATAATTCTTTTGTAATCATTACTCGGATGGCCTGTCAATCATCTTTTTTTCTCTTATTGTTATGAGATGTGTGCCACAGATGTCATTATGCCGCCTTATGGGAAGAAAATTGAGTTTTTTAGTGAATTCAATGAGTTTCTGAGATTTGCTTTGTGAAAGGCGTAATGACAAGGCTCAAGCCGGTGACCACACGCACAGGCCTTTTACAGCAGAGGACGTGTCTGTAATTCAGGGCAGAAGTGGTTATGTTCAGTTGACTGCTGCCTCAACCCTCATGCTGGTCTTGGGATCCATGTAGGTGAAGGAGATTTTCAAGTGAGAAATCAGTTCATTGGGCCTTTTGTTTTTTCCTGCTAAGTCTTTCAGAGCCACAGCAAGATGCACTAATTTAGGGCAGAGCAGGTAATCTGGGCGGCCTGGTTTCACTGCAGGTAGAATAGACAGTAATTCAAAACTGAAATAGAGCATGTGGGTTGCTGCTCCAAAGTACCCTCAGCCCTTCGCGGACAAGTATTATTTGTACACTGTGGGTTGCTGACCTGGGCTGACAGTCACTTTAACTGCTGTTTGTTAAAAACACCATCACAGGGCTACGGAAATGAATCAGGGGGTTAAAGTCTTTGCTTCATAGCACAAGGACCTGGGTTCGGATTCCCAGGTCCCATGTGAAAAATGCCAGGATGATATGGTGGAGACGTGTCATTTTAACCCTGGAAAGCAAAGTCTGGGAAGCCCCAGAGCAAAACAATAAGGAGGTAGAGAAATCCAGGATGATTCCTGATGTTTCCCTGGAGCCACTACAGGCACACACACACACACACACACACACACACACACACACACTAATGTGCCCTCTGGTATACATGCTCACACACACACACACACGCACACATGTATGCATTCAAATGAAAGGTCGTTACTTAAACTGAAAATACATAGACCATGAAAAACAGACTGTGTTGTGTTATTTGGGAAAACTAAATTCAGTTTGTTTTTAGCAGAAGTTGCACCCATTATTCCACCAGGAACTGATAGCCATGTTTTTGAAGCCTTGTTTAATTTGGTGAGTTTCTGTGAGGTCAAGACCAATATAGTTGCTAAAACACCAAATGTTTGTGGTAAGCTTGTTGAGCTTTTAAGTTTTCTTGTCTACTGCTCCACAACCATGAGCTAAGGTGGACCAGGAAATGTTGTGGGTTCAATATGTAAGTATGAAAGGATGCTTTTCCGATACTTGAGGGGGCATGGTCTTTGTTCTTTCTCTGTCTTTCAGGTATGCATACCTTACCTAAAGATTTTTGATCTTAAAATTTTC
The DNA here is from genome assembly GCA_023101885.1 of Typhlomys cinereus. Taxonomy (NCBI): domain Eukaryota; kingdom Metazoa; phylum Chordata; class Mammalia; order Rodentia; family Platacanthomyidae; genus Typhlomys; species Typhlomys cinereus. Next base: position 157,452 of record JALPQD010000426.1, read on the forward strand.
AGAGGCCAGAGAGATGGCTGAGTGGAGAGAGTGGTTGCTAGGCAAGCACGAGAACCTAATTTGGGGGGGGGGTCCCAGAACCCACATAAAAGCCAAGTTCTCCAGTGCTAAGGAATGGAGGCCAGCTGGGGCTTGCTGGCCAAGGAGTTCAGCCAAAACAATGAGCTCCTGACCAACCAGTGAACGACCCTGTCTCAAAAATGAAGTGGAGAACAATGAGAGGAGACACTTGACATTGTCCTTTGGCTTGAATACTTGCCCGCGTGGGTGCACACACTTGCAAATACATATACTGTTCCCACGTATAACATACATTCCCTGTTCAGGAAGCTTCTGAGCTGAGGTAGCCGTTGGTGGCTGTTCATGGGAAGCATCAGCTCACAAGTCTGCTGACCATCTTCTGAGAGGCAGAGCAGCTCAGGCAAGTTGGTTAGGTGGGTGCAGAATGGTCCTTACTAATCTTGTTTCTGTGACAGGTGAAGCCCTATAATGTCTATGTCACTGTAGCCTACCCGCCAGACACAGACACCCCTGGGTTGGCCGAAGAGAATAAAACGAAGGTCAGTGTTCCTTCATGTCTCATTCTGCGTGTGTTTGTGTGAATCTAAGAGTGTGCGTGTGCACCTATGTGCAGGATGTAAGGGACAACCTTGGGTGTAGTTCCTCAGGTGTCACTAGTGTCAAGGCCATCTGGTGCTTGAGCGCTGGGGCTCGCACCTGTCTGCCTCCCCAGCGCTATGACTGCAGTCACAGCACTGTGACACCATGCCTGACCTTTTTCTTTTTTCTTTTTTTAATGTTGGTTCTGGAGATGGGACTCAGGACCTCCTGCGTGCCAGGCAGATCTGTGTATCTCTCCGGTCCCATTCTGTGTCTTGCATGTAGCCCTGCTGCTTGTTTTCTGTCTTATTTCAGGTCACAGTCATTCACCACTTGGCACTATTTACCGGGTCCATTGGGTATATGGTACTCACCAGGACTTGAGGGCCTCCCTAACAAAGCTTCCCTTTCCTTCTTCCTATTTCCCACCTTCTACTTCTTAATGGTCAACTTAAATTGTTTAGTTCCCTGTGTGCAGTGTGTGTGAGTAGATCTGAAGCTGCCGTTACATGTCGTGTTTGATGGCTCTACTCTTCAGTTGGCAAGGCTTGGTCTCTTGGTCAAACCCATAACTCACCAGCGGACTGGACTAGCTAACCAGCTTGCCTGCTTTTGCCTCCCGAGTGCTGGGATCACGGGTGGCCACCACACCCCCTGGCTTGTAGGTTGGATTCTGGGATGGGAACTCTGGTCCTCACACTTACAGGGCAAGCGCTTTACCTCCTGAACCATCTCCCCAGCTTTGAAGTGTCTGTCAAATTTTCACTGTGGTGGTCTCTCGTATGCCATCAGTGTCTTGCCTCAGTTCTTGGGCCTCGATGTTCTCTCTCTCTCTCTCCCAACCCGATTCTTGCTTATTAGAGAGAACTATTCCTTTCACTCCTATGTTTATGCTGCTTATTTTCTAGAGATTTAGAAATGACTGACTTCTGTTGTGTCATTTCTGGGCAATCTCTGGTTAAATAGATGCAGAGCTTTGTGAGCATTAGTCACACCTGATCCATTTCCCAACGGCATCTCTATTTGCTTAACTTCATAATATGCCAATAACTGATCCAGTCCTTTCTGATAGCCTTCAGCTGTTGCCTGAGAAGAGCAACACAGGGGGAAAGGGTTTATTTTGGTTCATGGTTGTAGAGGTTTTAGTCCATGATGGCAGAGAAGGTGAACCTTGCAGCTGACGGGAAGGAAAGAACTATAGGAAGGTCCCCAAGAGCATGTTTCTAGTAACCTCCTTCCTCCAACTAGACCCCACTCCTACTGTAACCTGCGAGCATAACAATCCATTCATGCCTTCACTCATCCATCCCCCTCATCCATGTATCCACATACCTATCCATCCATCTCCTTTCCCACCCATCTGTCCATCCATCCATCCATCTACCCACCCACCCACCCATTCACCTACCCATCCACTCACTCACCCATCCATCCAACTGCCCATCTACCCATCCATGCATATACCCATCCACCCACCCACCCACGCATCCATCCATTCATCTCTCATCCATTGAAAACTGATCCACACTTTAGGGCAAAGTCCTAATCACCCGTTACACATACACACCTAAATTGTGCTTCATTTATCCCATAGGCATTTCTCAAATCCAGTCACGTTGACAGTTAAGATTAATTATCATCAGAAGGACTTCCCCACCCCCCTTTTGGCGATATTTCTCTGGGGAGGTTCTTTTCCCTTTCATCTTTACTTAATGTGTTTGGAAGTAGAGTGGTCTCAGATGCTCATGAGTCTTTTACTCTGTCAACTCGTGAGCTTCAGTTTTGGAACATTTTATTATTTCACTTTTTTATTATATTTTTCAATCCAAAGTGTTTCCAAGTGTTCTTGGAGCTTCTGTTACTCAGATGTCCAACTTTCCAGATTGCCTCTCTAATTTCCTTCTCTTTCTTACTCTCATTCTTTTTCAACTTTTCTGTGGAGATGTTTATTTCTGCTTCTTGCCTTCTTCATGATTTCAGTTTCTATTTCTTAGGATTGTCACTCTGGGCTTTGGTCTTGTTTTGTTTTTATTATTATCTCCATCTTGGCATTACCTGGTTCTTTTTATTAGTGGTGATGGTTTTCCAGGCACCCTTCCAGTGTCTGGTGACTCTTCCTTGGCCACATTGGGTGAAGTTCTGAAGTGCCAGATGTACGGTTCTGACCTCTTTGCTTTTGGGTTATGACTTCATTGGGTGTTCACTTCATTAGAGGATCCTTGTGTTCCACCTTCCCCATGATTCCATCATTTGCCACTTCAAGGAGAGTCTCCTGCCTTGGGAGGGTAAGGCCAGCTCTCCGCATGTTCCCTTCTTTCCTCCTCCTTCCTTCCTTTCTTTCCTCCTTTCTTTCCTCCTTCCCTCCCTCCCTCCCGTCCTTCCTTCCTCTCCCTCCCCCCTTTCTTCCTCTCCCTCCCCCTTCTTCCTCTCCTTCCTTCCCTTCCCTCCTTCCCTCTCTCCCTCCCTCCCTCCCTCCCTCCCTCCCTCCCTCCCTCCTTTGCCTCCCTCCTTTCCCTCCTTCCCCTCTCCCTCCTTTCCCTCATTCCCCTCCCTCACCTCCTTCCCCCTCCCTCCCTCCCCTCCTTCTCCTTCCTCCCTCTTTTTCCCTCCCTCCCTCCATCTTTCTGTCCCTCCCTCCTTCCCTCCTTCCTCCCTCCTTTCCTCCCTTTCTTCCTTCAAGCCAGAGAGTGTGCGTGCATATGTGTCTATACCAGAAGGCACTTGAGTGCTCGTGCCTACACCCAAGGGTGACATCAGGAATCACTCTGGATTACTCTATCGCCTTTCTGCTTTGCTCTGGCGTTTCCCAGGCTCTGCCCTGCGGAGTCAGAAGAATAGGTCCCCACCATTTGCCCCTTGTATTTTTATATAATTTCATTTTTCCTCTTTTATATTAATTGTAAATGTGAATCTCTATAGCATTAAAATCAACTCATTCTATAGACTATATATTTGGAAAATGAAAATGTCTATGGTTTAGAAACCTATATATATTTTTCGGGAAGGTCAGCCATTTTAAGATAACTTCTGTGTCAGAGAAGTAATATCCTGATTCAGAATAAACAGAGATCTGTTAAGTAGATTTTTAACATTTGGTACGCAGCCTTTGAGTTTGAAGCCAATGTTGACAAAAGGTGATTTCCTATGATTTGTTTTGATACTAGCTTTTTTTCTTTCTTTCTAACCTCCAACAAAATTTTGGGCAGACATCTAAGAACAGTCTGCACTCGCCTGTGGGCCCTTTAGGGGGCGGCATGAGCTTTTAAATCCCTTATTCAGTCTGCATGTCCTGGCAAGGTGACTGGCCGGAAAAGCAAATTGTGTCACCTTCCAGCCTTCTCGGCCCAGGTTCATCAAGAAATACTTGATTTTTATAGAGTGCTTTGTTTTTTCTATGTGAAGAAAATATGAGCTGAGCATGGTGCCGTATGCCTGCAATCCCAGTATGTAAGAGACCCTCCAAGCCAACTTCAGCTAGAGAGGCCTTGCCTCACAAAACCAGAAAAGGAAAAGAAAACAGATTCTACCTTTGTTTCTCCCCAAAACCCAAAAATGGCACGTTAAGTGAAAAATCACAGTGTGCTACAGATAAGACTTTGGGTTAAGATGAATATTTGAATGCTGTATGGACAGGTGCTTCAAAGAAATATCAAAGATCAATGAGAAGGAAAAGGTACTGCTCACCAGAAAGTCAGAACATAAAATATAAATATCAGTAACTGTGATACAGCGTAGAAAGATGGGAAAACAAATGTAGAAAGATGGGAAAGAGAAAGGAAAGGAGGGAGAGGTAGAAGGGTTACTGACAGCTAAGGATTTAGGAAAGGTATTTTGAGCCAGGTCAATTCTGATAGACCTTTAACCACGTTTGGAAGGGCAAAAGGCCACAATTTGGGGTTGAAGCCATAGCCCTTTAACTAGCACTCAGTCAGACTGGGGACCACTCTGTCTTGTTTCCCAAGTGGCTCTTCTTTCAGCATCCCATCTGTCGGCTCTCTCTGCCTGCTCTTTGAATGTAATACAGAGGCCAGTGAGATAGTTCAGTGAGTAAAGCACATGTTTGCACACCTGGTGACTTGAGTTGATTCCTGGAAACGCCATGGAGGAAGAACACCTGTCCTCTGACATCCACTCATATGCCATGACTGTGTTCTCACTCTCTAGCTTTCTTTCCCACATAAGTAAATAGAATATTTTTTAAAAGACAGAACTGCAGTTATTTAACAGAACCTGGGTTGAGACTGCCTGCCCAGGACATTAGCTGCATCTGCAGCAGCATTTATCCCCTGGCTAGAAAGTGTAGTCAGAGCAGCGATGTCCTGGAACCAGATAGAAATGGACTTAGAAATCAGGTGAATGTCATTCCACTAAGATATTTATTCAAAGCTAGAAAATCAGAATTAGGGCCGGCAAGATGACTGTGTGGTTAAAGACACCTGCACACTAATCGGGTGACCCAAGTTTGGTGTCTGGAGCCAGGAGTGGAAAGAGAGACGTGATTTCCAAAAGTTATCTTCTGACCTTCACAGTGTGCCTACGTATTGTTCTGTCTCTCATGAATTAATTAGTTTAATTTAATAAAAATATATCTTTTAAAATAGGAAAATCTGAATTATGAATCAGGGGTTGTAAGATATTTATTTTAATGCGATGAGCTTTAATGTGTGCATTTTTTTTTCACTTTTAGCCTCTGGAGACTCGACTTATTTCAGAGACCACAGCTGTTTGCAAACCAGAGCAAGTGGCCAAACAAATCGTCAAAGATGCCATAGTAAGTCAGGACCTCATTTTATTTATTGCATTATTTGTACTTATGTTGTATTTCTGGAAAAATCGTTACTTATTTTAGTGCAAAACTTCATCAGTTTTTGGTCAGATTCATCATGGTATCTAACTTTAGTCTACACTTTTTCTCCCTCAAATTTTTCATGGACTCCGTACGTGCCTTAAGAACAGGTTCACCAGTGTTGCTGTTATCTTGTTGCTGTGTTGTTGTCATTGTTGTGAAGCAGTATTCAGACTCGACCAGCTGAAGAAAGAAAGAGAGATTTATTTGACTTACGGTTCCAGAGGGGCTAGCGTGCATTTTGGAGGGAGTCACGTAGCAGAAGACATGGCTGAAGGCAGAATCAGGAGCCTGGTTCATGTCCCCATAGAGCCAGAGTAAAGGAGAGGAAACCAAGCTTCAAGACTCACCCCGAGACATGCCTTCCTCCAGGAAGGCTCTCCCTCCTGAAAGTGTCACAACCTTCCCAAACATTAATACAAGCTAAGGACTCAAAACACGAGCCTGGGGGCAGGGGGAGGGCAACTCAAGCCATGACAACCAATAAGGATGTCTGGAGTTTAAGTCTTTGAGAAAGAAAGTGAGACTTCCCTGGGAGGTGCCAGCAGTGCCATTGCATGGAGCTGCTGCTGCCCAATTTCCTTCTCGCTGTTTTAGAATATCTTAGTGCTTGGTTTCCTGGTACACCTGGGGCTTTCTCTCCCCCTTCATTCTTACTAGTATCTCTCTCTCTCTCTCTCTCTCTCTCTCTCTCTCTCTCTCTCTCTCTCTCTCTCTTTCTCTTTTTCTTTCTATGTCATTCCCCTTTCTCTCTCCCCCCCCTCAGCTCTGTGTGTGTATGTGATATGTGTTTGTGTGTCTGTGTGTTTACCTGTATGTATGTGAGCAGGCACATGTGTTGAAAGTCAGAGGTCAACCTCGGGACTCACTCTCCACCTTGCTTGACAGAGGATCTCTTTGTTGTTCACCACAGTGAGTCATGTATCAGATCAAATGGCCTATGAGCTTCCATGTCTCCACCTCTCATCTGGCCTCTGTGGTCAGCCTGCTGTAATAATATGCCTTTGAGTGAAGCATTCAAAGACAAGCTCACATAGGAAGAGGAAGATCTCACTAGACTTTCTAGCTAATTACCGACATGATTTTCTTTTTGGATATGAAGCTCAATCTCAAGCATGGATGGCTTCCTAAAGGTTGCTTATAGTGTGAAATTATAAACTGCATCAATAAACTTACTGTTCTGTGACATTAAAATCCTGTCTCTCTCGTACTCTAAGTCTTTTCACTCATTCATAATTTTATAACATGCATTAGTCATTTGGAAAATATGAGATCACTGAGTTATCCAAAATCACATTTGTCAGATACTACTACTGACCTCATTGTAAAAGTATGTAGTAGGATGCCTCATGTTTTATGTATTTTTACAAATCTTATTTTTTTTCCTTAAAGACTTAGTTTTTAGCATGATGAACAACCATTTCTTACAAGCAACAGGCTCATTTCACTTATTTTTATCACAAGTGTGCTTGTGTTCCTAAGTCTGAATGGTCTGGGATTCAGTTGTTTCATAGGAAAATGGTATTTGGTGAGCAAATTCAGCTCTGAACAGTTGTGGTGAGGGATTTCTTGAAGGCGTCCATTATCCTGTGGGAGGTACCACTGAGCAAAAGTGCTTGGTGCCAGTTTCTGATATGTCACGTGACATCCAGTCACCTTCTACCCCTGTCCCTGGAGAGATGGTTTAAGACTCAAACTGGAAACTTTTCTAAAACTTCAGGATGGTACCGAATCCCATGTTTACATTGTGTTCTCGGGTGCATATATATCTGGGGAAAAATTTAACTCATGTCTGAGAAATAGGTGGATGATTTGTGTCCAGGGTGGGACAGAGCTGGACAGCATGAGATATCATTGTGTTACTCACAACAGTATGCAAGTCAATACTATGAATCATTTATTTCTGAAATTTTCCGTTCACCTTTTCAGACCTCTGTTGACTGCAGAGAGCTGAGGATAAAGGGGGCTTTTGACTTAGGAAGACATGTCTTTGAGAGTTGAAATTTCATAAATTAGTGAACTTCTTTACTTTGTGAAGTGGGTTATCTAAAACATAGCTTTTAAATTTTCAGTGAATCTTCTGTATTGTGTATTTTTTGTATATTTGCTATTACAAATGCTTATAGTACTAGAAGCAACACTAATTGTAGGTTGTTTGATGAAATACACGTGTCTTGGTAGTTTGCTCGTCAGTATACCGGGTCACTGAGTGAAAAGATAGTTCTAGGGTCATTATGACAATCCCTTTGTCCTTGGAGACCCAGGAAAACTCTTGGGGACCCACATTGGGGGGGTCTACAAGACTCTCAGTTTGAGGGCTACATATCTGCTAAAGCCAAGTGTCCACTTATGAGTTCGTTGTGTATCAGATGTTGAGTTAGTTCATCTAAATTTACACTGGATCCTTCTCTTTTCTCTTGCTTCTCTTTTAGCAAGGCAATTTTAATAGTTCCATTGGCTCGGATGGATACATGCTTTCCTCCCTGACTTGTGGGATGGCCCCGGTGACGTCTATCACTGAAGGACTTCAGCAGGTAAGTTCTTCCTCACCCAGCCACCAAACAGGCAGGATGACAGATGGGCAAGAACAGAGCTATCTCATTAAACTTCTGGGAGAAAAAAAAACAAGTGAACTATAGCTGAAGGCCATGAACTATAGCCGAAGGCCATGAACTATAGCTGAAGGCATGAGGTAGTGCTGGGCCTTGCACGTGGCTACAGCCACCTTGCTACTGTTCACTTGGGTTCACACCTGGGAATCATTGCTCCAAAGTGTTGGAATTCTTGGTCTGGAATAGTTTAGGGCCAATCTTGTTCTCAGATAATGAGCTGATAAACTAGAGACACTTTTCTAAGTGCTATCTGGTCACCAGTATTTCTAAGCTGAAGGAGACTTAAGGGTATTACAGAGCTGATAGTTTATATGGGGTATAGAAAAGTTGAGTACTGTCTTTGTCATGAGTTCAGGGATAAGGGGGCTCACTAGTCTCACTGCGCTTGCAGTCTGGTGGGACAGACTGCCAGAAGAGGCCATGGTGTTGCTGGGAAGTGTGAGATTAGACCTCTGACTGCAGGATTGCTCAAGGAGGCCACGGCGGGCATGCTTTTTTGGGGGACAGTGTAAGATACCTGTAGGTGGATCATCTGGAAAACTTGGCTCATTTCCTTCAAAGCCTTTCTTAACTTTCCTAATGCTTTTCTCTACTCTGAAGGCACCTACTATCATACTCTAGGACAGGTAGACACTGTGAGGTTATGTAATCTCCGCGGGGCCAGTGCCTCTCTTGTTTGTTATAATGCCCCAGCACATGAATGGGACAGTTATTCCAGAATGCCTGACTCGGGCCACTGCAAGTCTACACCTTCTCTGTGGGAGATCTGGGTCCTTCTCAGGCTTGCTGCTTCCACACAAATGTTGCTATCCCATAGCTAGATCAGCATCAGTCTCTTCTATATGTTTTTCCCTGGGGAGTGACTAGATGTTTTCAGTTTGACAAGTCCAGAATAGAATGTGCTCCCTCAGGACCCTGTGCCCCACGTCCTGCCATCCAGCTCCCTCCTCTCATGATGGGTGCTCAGTTAGCTCGACCACCCAATTAGAAGCCGAGATGCGGTCCCCACTTCCCCTGTTCCTTTTGTCAGGGATCAAGGATCTGGTCCCTCTCATCCTGGGTCTGTTCCCCATTCTGCAAGCTCACTGCTTCCCCCCGGGTCCCCAGCTCAAGCCTGTGTCATTTGCAGGAGGGCCCTGGCCTAAGCCGTACGTTTGATGAAGTAGATGTTGTAAATGGCAGCCCTGCAAAGTGTCGTTGTGGTCCATCTGATATGAATGGCTGCTGTCTCTCTGTGACCCTGACTGGGCTGGAACACACTGTGTGGTCCAGGCAGGCCTTGACTCACCGGGGGCCTCTTGTCTTCATCTCCTTAGTGCTGGAATGCAGGTGTGAACCATCACCACACCCTGGGAGCATAAAACTGATCTAGCGTGAGGCTTTTCTTAGAAATCAGAAGGTCTACTGCCCCCATTTGCCTTCTTCGAAGGCATTAGTCAACAGGGACAGGTGGCCGTGACTTCCATACAGCAGAGTAAACTCCCAGCCCCAAGCCCTTTCTTTCCAACACCCCACCCTGGTCACTGGGATGCAACGTGTGTGTGTGTGTGTGTGTGTGTGTGTGTGTGTGTGTGTGTGTGTGCGCGCACGCGCGCGTGTGTGTATGGAGGACCCAGGATGACAATAGGAATCATCCTGGACTGTATTACCTCCTTAGTGTTTTTGCTGTGGAGTTTCTCAGGCTCCACCTCACAGGACTGAAATTGCAGATCACTGCCATTTCTGCCCAGCATCTTTTTTTTTTTAAACATAAGATCTGGGGATTGAAACTCAGGTCCTTTAGCTTAGTAGGTGTTAAGTTAGATACAGGTATCAACTTAACAGTTGAGGGTTGAGCTTTGGGCACATTCGTAAAGAGTCAGTGGTTGAGTTAAGCCCACAGCAAGCCTGCAGGAGATTGTATGGTCGATGGGGAGGCCTAGTCCCTGGAGGTGGATAAGGTGGAGGGAACTGAGTAAGGAAATGGGCGTCCTTCTGTATACTTGGCTACACATACTAGTTTGACAAGTAGAGATTGTCCTCTCACCAGTCCTGTGGATGTATGGATATTGTGTGGCCAGTTCCGTCTCGGCTTCTGATCTTGGTATGTGCTCTCTAACTAAATTATTGTAAGAGAAAAGAAAATCTCTTGTTTCCCTATTAGCCATTTGGTTGTAAATTTATCGACAACATGCAGGCTGGCTGCCACAGGAGGTAAAGGCTTTTTAACACACACTGAGCCCGCTCCCTTTTTATTTTTTTAATACACCTTATTCTTTAGGTTCATAGAAATGCTGAGCAGCAAATACAGAGAATTCCCCTGTACCCGAGCACCATGGTTGCCCTTCTATTGACGCAGAACCTTCCTTTCAGCTGATGAGTCAGTACTGGCTATCAGCTAAAGCCCACAGACAGTGCTTGGGGTTACCCTGTCCCTTCTGTGGGTGTCCACACATGCTTCGTGTCACGGAGGTACCGTGGAAGGGACAATTTCCCTGCCTGGTGGTACAATTCTCTCAAACAGTCCCTTCCCGTCCCTTCTAGAACCTCTTTTGCTTCTGAACTTTGACCTTTGCCAGCTTCTCTTTAGTTAATTTATGGGTCTTTGGATGTTTCCTTATCCTCATTCAGAGAATCAAATTGTCGTCAAGGCCTGCCCAGAAACCAGGGGATGCCCCTTATCTTCTCTCCCTCAGCGTGCTTGTCGCCTGCGCTTTCTCTTTGCCGTTAACCTCGGTCTCTGGAGACAGACCCTCACTCTTCCTTGATGCCAATAGAGTTGTAATACCCTCGTGTGCCATCCCCCTGAAGGAGGCAGCTGACTCTCTGTCCTACTCTCTTACCCACCTTCATTGTGTTAGATTAGTTGAATTCTCATCTTGGTTAGATCTAGATTCGAGAAAGTCATTTTTGTGGCTGAATATTAGAAGGCTATTTTTCCTTGCTATTCAAAAAATTCATTTTAGTAGTTCCTAAAATTCTGGAACTTATCCTATAGCCGAGGATGACCTTGAACTACTGATTCCCCTGCCTCTTCCTCCCAAGTGTGGAGGTTACAGCTGCGTGCCACCAGACTGAATTTCGCAGCTCTACCGATGGAACCCAGGGCCTCACGCGTGCTAGGGAAGCTACATCTCCGCCCTGTCAATTTATTCCTAAGTTCTCACTACTGACCTTTACTCTCTTGACATGTTCAGGATGCCTGATGAGGTAGTTCACTTCTAGGAGGGAATTCCTGCAGCAGCCTGGGGCCTGCATGTCACGCTCTCAGATTGACATGCCTGGTGCCCAGCTGCTGTCTGGCTTCCTCTCACTTCCTGGGGATTCTGGGTCTTCCTTCTGCCTTTCTTTTATGTGGGGTCCTCGCTCCCACACATCCTGGATCATGTGATAGTGTCTTTGCCTGAATGAGAGCGTCTTTGTTGACCTCTCACTTTGTTTACCTCATGTTTCTGGAGAGGAATAAAAGATACCCGAAAGCTAACTTTTGGATATCCAAAATGTGTATCTTTTCAGTATCCCATTTCCAGAGACTTTAATGAGCCACTTGCTTCCTTGATCCTGAGAACAGGGGCTGCCTTTCCATTTCACTGTCCATTAGCAAGCAAAGCCCAGCCAAGTACAAGTCCATCTGTGTCCCCAGCTGCTTGGGAAGCACAGGCTGCAGGATGGCTTGAGAACCAGGACCTAGAAACCAGCCTGAGCAGCACTGGGAGACTCATCTCCATAGATAAATGAATCGGCTCCAAGAGGGCAGGGCTGCGAACAAAGGAGCTCGGTGCTCAGACTATATCCCTCTTAACCAAAGAAACCTGGACCTCACCTTGGCTGTTTTGGGGTGCCAGAGTGGATCATCTCTGTCTCTTCTAACCCTCTGCTTCTAAGAATACCCATTTTTGTTCTTCTTTTATAGTTGGAATTTATTAATTTGGATAAATACCGTTATCTCTCTTGCAGGCTCAGGGCTATCGGGTGTTAAAGAGGAGGTACATTCGGTTCTAGGAACAGACTGACATTTACAAAGTTTTCATTATACTTCTTCGTGGAGCAGATTAGATGTGTCCTAGAAACTAGTTCGCAGAAACCTAAATACCTTGAAATGGGCTATTGTACTGCACCTTTGGATGAGCTGAAAGGTCTCCCTTTATCTTGTAGGTGGTCACCATGGGCCTTTTCCGCACAATTGCTTTGTTTTACCTCGGAAGCTTCGATAACATAGTCCGCCGGTGCATGGTACAGAGAGCCAAGTCTGAAGTGGTGGACAAAACTGACTGATGCCCACACCTTGGAGAAGAAGACTGTGTCCAAATAATTCCGACAGCTTGCTGCTACATGGGACCCGGGGTTTTTGGCCTACAGAATCTTAGGTCTTGTTTCTCAGCCCATGAGACTGGACCCAGTGCCCTTCAGAAAGCTGGCTGCACCCAAAGCGATAGACGTTCAACCCCAGACAATGTTATTAACACTATGCAAATATGGAAAGAGAGACCGTGTGATTTCTCTGGGCCCTAAGGGGAAACAGAGGGAGCAGACCTAGTAGTAGGTGAACAGGGTAAAAGAATAGAATTCCAGAATGGTAATTTAAATTTTTCTATTTATGTGTGTGTGTGCGCATATATATATATATATAATTTTTCCACCCACTGTAGAGATTAAGTCCGGAAATGTACTTTGACTTTGTGGCATGTCAAAACTTCTGAGGGTTTTTTTTTTTAACTTTTCATAAAAAGCAGTTTCTGGGTTTTTGGATTGCTTTCATTTTTTGGTGTATTTTATATTTTATTCAGGATGCATTTTCCATGTCCTCCATGTGCCTGAATGTTTGTTGCCGATCCCCCCCCCTCTCTTTGACCCCATCAACTATCAGGCAGATGAGTGAGAGAAACTAGTAAAAATATTCTATAGTAAGAACGTGACTTTGTCTCCTTCAGACTATGATGCTCAAGAATTTTTTTCCTTTTTCACTCACAGGGCAAGGCAGCCTCTTTGCATGTTTTCTGAAGGGAAGTAGTCATGGGCACTTAAAAGTTTACAGTTTCTTTAATAGCCATGGTGACCTGAGGATCACAAGTCCATTCCTATGATAACATCTGTGTGTCCTACTTCTGTTCCAGTTTATACTGCTGTGATATTTTTGTAAAAACCAACAAACCAAAATCAAAAAAAAAAAAAAATAACGAAAGCCAGCTAAGATTTTTTTTATTTAACTTTTTAAATTTAAGTCATGGATTCATCCAAACAAGCAAGAATACAGAGTATGATATATCTTCGCAGCATACATGTAGCTTTTAGGAAAGGCCGCTGATTGTATACTTTTCAGTTTTTCTCAGTAAGGCAAAAGAGTTCATTCTGAAGACTCTGTTTGGAAGGGAGAGGACAGGTCCTTCTCTGCCTTCCCCCCAGTGACACAGAAAGCAGTATCTGTGTTATGTGTGAAGGAACCTGTCACCGAGCATCCTGGGATGTCTGCTTTGCCTGTGCACATGCATTCTGGCTGTGGGTCTGTGGTTCATTCAGCGGAATCTGTATCAAGTGCCTATGGTGAGTCTCTGAGCATCCCCTGTTTGGTCCTGCTCATTGTATATGCTCTCCTGACCAAGGACCGTTGTCTTTATCTGAATGCTTTATCCCTTCTCCCTGCATAGATAGTAGTAGGTAGCACCTTGCAGTTCATCCTGGTGAGGAAAGACCTCTACTTTCACAGACAAAACCTTTTTAATGGTTTAAAAAAATCTATATAATATTTAAATTTTGTTTTTGCTTTTGTGTAGCCTGGGCTGGTCTCAGCACATAATCCTCCTGCCTCAACTTCCCCAGTGCTGTGATTACATCCACACACCGCCATATCCAGAGAGCTAAGCGTCTCCTGCTTTTGAGTTTTTGAACTTTGGTTTTAGAGTGGCTTTAAATTTACTTCTAAGTTTTCACTAATAAACTACATAATGGTTCAGTGGCATTTTTTTTGGTCAATATCTGAAATCTTTGTCAAGATCTTTATTTCAAACACCATTACAGAAGGTGTGATCCTTTGGTATCTAAGTTGCTTGGAATAACTTCATTCTTGTTTATGGGAGGTGGTCGTTGAAGCCAAACTGGTTCCCTGACTCTTTCATTCTTAGCCAAAGTGTGCAGACTGTCTCTGTGTGCAGATTCGGATATAGAAGTACCACCTGGATGATCCTACTTGCATTCACGTCTGGACATTTGTTCAATTTTATTCTTTAATCTTATAAATGTTCTAGAGAGTCAGTATCTTCTACTGCTGGTCAGCATTGGAATATAGTCCAGAGATGGTATCCATAGGTTTGTGGCAGAATACAGCTCTCCAGTTGGTTCTCAGCAAGAGGTTTTAGTCTAAAGGTAATTTCCTGCCTGAGCAAACATAAGAGCCCTTGTTTTGTGGTGAGAGACACTGTCCCTAACCTAATTAAGGCTCAGGTGAGAGCAGGTTTGCTGAAACCATGACTTTACTAAATTAGCCTTTTGGTAAGAGATGTTAACTCCCTCCTACCTTCTTACTCAAATAACTTGCTTTTCTAATGTTGATGCCACAATGTATTTGTTACCAAAATTTGAACTGATGTTGAAGGTGTGATATTTTTTGTTTGTTTGTATCACATCAAATGCCTACTGCCTATTGGTTAATTTCACCTAAAAGTCTGTCATCGAGTTCGATAATTGATGTTGTGAAGACTCCATGCAGTCCAATAGATCACAAATTCAGAAACATGTGGATAAGATGATTAAACAGCATCCTACAGAGTTCCAACTTCATCCAAAATGTGAAAATAGTGCAGGAAGAATTCTTTGTTTTATTTGCTTGAGCTCAATTCTTACTACAAGCTTTTCTGTAAAGGAAAAGCAAGGTTTGATTAGAGTTCAATTGTTATGAAAGTTAACACCTTTCTTTTCTTGAACCCAAGACCAAAACTAATGTCTCAGCATTAGTACATGCAATTTGGTTTATGCGCTTATCTGTTAAACCATGAATTATTGTTCTTGGAAGTGAAACTTTTGAAAGTCTTTCTAATATTTAGATGATTAAAGCATCTCTATAATAACTAGCTTCAACTCAAAGAATTAGCTTAGGCTAAGCCAGAGCTCTACTCCAGCCATAGAATTAAGATTTTGTTGAAGTGTTTGCTCACTCTGTGTGAGCACCTAGTGGAATTGAAATTTTGAAGTGTCTGTTTTGCTAGTATGGGTTATACTGTGTTGTTGTATTTGTGTATGTGTTTATTTGGAAATTAGTGTCATTCTGCTGTATAAAACCCAACATATGTTCATGGGACCCTTTGTAATTGAAAATGAATAGAAAACAATCCTCATTTGTTTTTATAAAAACAAAAAGGATGGAAAGAATGAGGGACGTGGCTCAGTGGGATAGTGCTTGGCTGGCTTATGTGAACCTGGTATGGGTTCCCCAGCCTTTTTTTTTTTTAATTAGTTTTCACCTATATTCTATATTTTTAAAATTTAATAATTTGCACAGTTGAAAATTTAGGATGCTGTTTTGGTGGTCTCTACATTATTATATACAATTTAGTTTATGTATTTATCTGCATTTGTTAAACCATGTATTACCGATTCTTGGAAAATGAAACTTTTGAAAGTCTTTCTAATATTTAGATGATTAAAGCATTTCTATAATACTAGCTTCAATTCAAAGAATTGTATGCTTTTGTCTTTCTCAAAGAAGACAATACCATGATTTTTTTTCTGAATTACATCATCATATTTAATTTTGTTATATTGTGCCCTAATTTAAACATGTATTACTGAAGACCATGTTTAATATTCAGACATTTTACTGTAAGATACTTTGTATGTTTTTCATTTCCCTTAGTTTTTGGTAATTCAGCTCTTTAAAAAATACCTGCTAAACTGTCACAACCTTTAGTCTGGACTGAGTCTTGCTGTTCTGACTGTAGATGGTGTAGTGGAGACACTGTGGATTGATATTTTGGAGAGGAGATCTTGCCATTATAGTTTACACTTGTTTGAAGTGACAACTCTGAAGACATTTTTAAATTGACAAAAGAACACATGGCTATTTTGATACATTTTAGAACTTGTGTTTGCCACTTTAGAAGCTTTTGTGGCAGAATTGGAACCTAATTTTCATATCTTGTATTTCTAAATTGCAACAAAAAATAAATGGGGAAACAAGCTTTATTGGCGTGAGAATTTATTTTTCTAGAAATTTGTGGGTTTTTTTCTTTAAAGGACATCACTTAAGCAAAATGCACCTATCTTCTGTAATGTTATCTTGATTTGATATCCTAAGCATTATCTAAGACTTGATTTTTATTTATTTTTTTAGGAAACAATATTTTGAAAGTATATACTTGATATTCTGAGCTCTTTTTTTCAGATATGCTTTGTTTGGGGAACTCTAATATGTGTGTAAGAGTTTAAAAATGCAGAATTTAGGGGGCTGGAGAGGTGGCTCAGGGGTTAAGCCTCTGCCTTGCAGGCAGAAGGTCCTGAGTGCGGATCCTAGACCCCACGTATAGACGCCAGGCGGAAAGCGTGGGCGGCCTGCGTTTCTGCTCCTGGTAGGGCAGAGCCTGTGAATCCCTTGGCAGAGTAAAGGAGGAGGTGGATTCGCCCGTGGTTCTACACTGCACGCACACACATACATACACACACGCGCGCACACAATTGAATAAAAAAAATGCAGAATTGAGTAAAACTTTTTAAGCAATGATATTTCATATATAAATAAATAGTCTTGTAGTTTATATCTCATATTCGATCAGTGAAGTATTTCTAAGTTCTGAAAGGTAGCATGTTGGGGATAACTGATAGGCCAAAGGGTATAAGTACAGGAATATTGGTCATATTGGGAAGAAATTTTGGGGGGTTATTTTTTAAAATATTTTTGTTTATTTGAAGGAAAGGTAGAGAGGAAATATGTATGTCATGGCACACAGGTGGAGGTCAGAGGACAATCTTTGGAAGTCAGTTCTTTCCACCACGTAGGCTTCCAAGGATCAAAATCAAGCCACCAGGTTTGTGGGCAGGAACCTTATTCTATAAGGTATTTAGCCAGCCCCTGGACAACCACTTAGTTGTTGGTTGACTGACTGGTTGCTGATTTTTACATCATCCTTTGTTGTTTTTTTATCTTAGGGAAGGGATGGGAGGGAGAGGGGATGGAGAGAAGCAGGGATAAGTACTCAATATGTTCGTAAAACTAAAACAAATTTCAAAAATTTATATTTTAAATTTTATTGATTTTAAATTTACATGAATAAATATTAAATATATTTATTAGAGAAAGCATGTATGCCATGGTCCACAGGTATAGGTCAGAATACAACCTTCGAGTCAATTCTTTGCTTCCACCATATGGGCTATCCCTCTTTGCCTTTTGTCTTTTTCTTGATCTTAGGGGGGAATGTCTAGTTATCTCACTAGTATGTATAATAACTGTAAGATTTGTAGGAATACCATTTGTTAAGTAAAGAATATGTGCTGATGGGTTCTTATTTTTTAATAGTAGGTGTGTATCTTAATTTTGTTAAATGATTTTTCTGAACTTGTGAACTGATTGTGATTTTTCTCCATAAAAAAAAAAATCACTTCATTGGCTTGAATTCATTGTACACAGCAATGGGCTTTATCAAGACATTTTCACTCAGGTATGTCTTGACTTGCAAGCTTAACTTTTCTCTAGATTTGAGCTATTTCTATTCATTGGTGGAATGTGATATGGCTTCTGTAACTTGTAAGTTTGGGTGTTTTTGGAAAGAGAAGTTATTTCTTGACTGTTGTGTCAATCCTGACTCTATAGCCTCCATTTTTTCCTCATTCCATGTGTATCTGTTGAATACCGATAATGAGTTTGGCAGCCTGGGAATGTGGTTCTATATGCTTGTCTCTCCCTGTGGGTAGCTCCAGTTCTTCCTTCTCCATCTCTGCCTCTATCCTTTGGCTGCTTGGACCATATTCCTACACATCTTCCTGGAAAAGCAACCAACCCTCCCTTCTCAGTCTCGCCTTGAATTCAGGAACCACCATGGACCGCCTCCACCACCTCCTTGTTTACTCTGCCCCAGGATTCACAGGCTCCGCCCTACCAGAACCAGAAATGCAGGCCGCCCCTGCTTCCGCCCGGCGTCTATATTTAGGGTCTAAGATCCGAACTCAGGACCTTCTGCCTGCAAGGCAGAGGCTTAATCCCTGAGCCACCTCTCCAGCGCCCTAGAGACCTTGGAACTCATTGCCACAAAAATCTGAATGCCTAGTACTATTTTCAGTGAGGTGCGCATGCAAGACATAAGCAATCCCTGCCCTCAAATAGCTTATGGTCTCGTAGGGAAGCAGATAAGAAATGGTTTCATCATTGACAAGCGATATAATTAAGGTACAAGGTGTTGCAAATCATTTAAATCACACAGTGTACCCTATGAGGAGCAGTGTTTCTATGTCTGTGTGACAAATGAAGGAGGAGGTACACAGGGGTTTAATAAGTAAGGTGAAGGTACAGCTGCCAATGGCATAGAGCCAGGATTCCAACAAACCTCATCCAGCAGTATAGGTAGAATCCACAAGATGGCCAGGAAAGGTAGGGCTGGCTGGATTCACAGAAGCGCTTCCACTGTATCTTAAGGACTAAGTATCTAAGGCTCCTTTCATTAATATTTACCCAACCTTTCCACAAGAGGCTCCTTAACCGTTGAGCTAGCTCAATAGCCCTTTTCTGACACTTTTTATATGGGATCTGGGGATCTGAACTCAGCTCCTTTCGCTTTTGAGGCAAAGGCATGGAGTCATCTCCCTGGCAGCAGTTCACATTATTTTTAAGTAGTTCATTTTTCTTCCATTCAAGCTATATGGAGTACCCCTCTCTCTCTCTCTCTCTCTCTCTCTCTCTCTCTCTCTCTCTCTCTCTCTCTCTCTGTGCAGGTGCCATGGCAAACGTGAAGGTCAGAGAACAACCTTTGGTGACAGTCTTTACCTTTCCACCTTGTCTGAGACAGATCAGGTCTCTTCTCCACTGTGTAAATCAGACTAGCTGACCTGAGAGATTCTAGAGATTGCCAGGTCTCCGACTCCTATTTCCCACAGGCATGCAAGGATTACAGTCGCTTCTGTCACTGCACCCATTTTGACATGGGTTTTGAGGATCTGCACTCAGGTTATCAAGCCTGTGTGATGAGCTTTTTACCCCATAAGCCCTCCCTCTAGCCTGGGCTCAATCTTCCCCTCCCCTTTTCCCCATTACAATGTGCCTGCATGTTGCTGATAAATTCACTCCCAAGCAGCTTAGGGGAACAGGGATTTTATTCTTTTTGAAGATTCTCGGCTTTAGTTCTTAGTCCAGTTTAACAGGAGAGTCCACGTCAATACCAGGAGTCAGGAACTGGCCACACCATATCCACAACATTGCTGAGAGAGGGGCAAACCTCGCCAGACAGCAAGACTCCATAGTGTGCTAAAGACTACCAACCTTTACTGAATCAACTCCCTCCCTCTTACCTACCTGCCCACTATGGGCTAGGTCGGTCCATGTCAGACAATCTCCTGCAGGCTTATTCAAGATCTTGCCTTAACTGCTAATTCTTCACAAATGTACCCAGAACTCAGCCTTCAATTACAAAGTCAACACCTGAATCTAACTATCCCCCCTCCTTTTCTCGTTGGTTTATGGATTTATTTCTACTCCTTTGAGGTTTTTTTTTTTTTTACGTAAACTATCCCTTAAATTTTTTTAATTTGTGTGTGAATGTGGTAAATGCACACACATGAATTGTACATACCTAAGGACCTGGGTGTCCTGGTCCATCACTCCCCACCTTACTCCTTTGACAGTATCTCACTGAAGCTGGAGTGAGGCTGGTAGCCAACAGGCCCTAGTAATTCCTGTTGCCAACGTCCCTTTTCCCCCTCTCCAGTGCTGAGGTTACAGGGTACATAGCCAAACCTGGCTTTTTATTTGGATGTTGTAGACTTAAGCTTAAGTTCTCCTGCTTAAACAGCAAGTTCTCTGATTCTCTGAGTCATTTCTTTAGCTCTGTGACATGATTCTATTTTTCAATGCATCTTCCTGTTAGCTATCAGTCCTCTCAATTAAGTCTTACATCTCGTTTTAAATTAGAAGTTTACTAGTTGGGGAGATTAGCTATCTACTTGTACTAAACAATAGTAAGTAAGAGAGAAGGTTCCTTAGGAATTTCTTAAACATGGGGAACGCTCACATTGATGACCGAGAGTTTTTGAGAACGCTGTTAAACACCAGCCAGCAGGTGGCAAAGCTGGCAATGAAAAGCTTTTTGTTTAACAGAAGGAGAAAGGAAAAGGAAAACAGAGGCTTTGGGGGCTCTAGATATACTCTCCATTCTCTGTATTTTGTCCTTTCTCTTCCTGGCATCACCAAAGTGGTAGAATGCAGCCAGGTTGAGCTGGCAAAGGTCGGTCACTCATCTTTTAGGAGGTAGAAGTCACCTGGGAAAGCTGAAAAGCCCAGGTCTCAGTCACAGATCTAGAGAACTGGAAGACAAACTTGTAAGAGGGGCTCCTTCCTCGATGTCATAAGATGCCACACAAGGAACTCTCCGGGGAAACCCATTAAGAGGGACTGGGAAGGAAAGAAGGTCAGAAAGCCTTCCTTTCCCTGGGCCATTTCCTGCTGACCGACCCTCTTGCAGGACAATGTCTCCACAACCCATCCTCTCCTTTGCCCCATCCCTATCCTGTTCAGTGCATGTTCACATAACAGCTTTCAGGTCCTCTGAAGTCATCCAGGGAGTTTAAGACAAGGTTCCCAAAAGATCTCTAATCCATGCCATTGGGTTGGTGCCATTTCTATTTCGACACATACCCATGACTATTTCCAAAGCACGCCACCTGTCCATCGGTGTCACAGTTAGGAGATGACTCTGCCACAGCCATCAGAAAGGTGGGAAGGTGCAACTCTTTTCATTCTCTGTTGTTAAATAATTATTATCTGGTGATTTTGATATGAATACATAAGTACACAATCATACATAATTCCATACATAATACAAGCAATAAGTGTTTGGGGACTGGCAAAATAGCTCAGCAGGTAAAAGCTCGAACTATGCAAGCCTGATAACCTGGATTTCATCCCCAAAGTCAGATGGGTAATATCTGTAATCTTGGAACTTCCTATGTGATATGGAAGGTAGAGATAGACAAACTCTTCAGGATTCATGGGCCCAAGTAGTCTGCCACACAGGGTGGCAGAAATAATGAGTGATTCTACTTATTTCCATATGGTGAACTTCCAAAAGCTGTCACCTGACCTCTACATAGACCATAGCACAGACCTGCCCACACAATATACATGGAGAAGCACTCGCACATATGCCAATTAAAAAGAAAAGGAATAAATTGGGGTTTGGAAGTGTAACTCAGCTGACAGAGTGCTTGGCTACCATTCATAAAGCCCTAAATTCATGCTCCTCACAAACCAGGCTGTGGAGGCACATGCCTGTAGTCTCAGCCCTTGAAGGTAGAGATTGCAAGATGGATCAGAAGTTTAAGGTCATCCTCCACTACACAATGAATTTGAGACCAGCCTGAGATGGAACCCTATGTCAATAAATACATGCTTTGATACTAGAGGATATCTGAATGTGTATACACATCGTAGTACTCAGTCCACCTTGTTTCTATGACCACAAAGATCCAGCATGCCTGAGTATTTTCACTTGAGCCCCATTAAGCTGCTATGCTTTCAGTAAACAGTTTTTTTTTCTTGTTGCTTTATTTATCATCAGCAAAAATAGTTAAACACGTGCCACTTGCTAGTCTACGTGTACTTTTCTCTCAGGGACATTCATACTGATGACTAGGGCACGACTGCATTTGTGTGGCCATCATTTGAGGCAAAGCATCTAGGGTTGGCTACTAGCCAGAGGTGGAGATGTTAAAAAAAAAAAAGCCCCACTCATCCCATTGTTAGGATTGTGAACTTGAAAGGTACCACGCAGTACTTCTTGGGAGCCAGACCTGGCTTGATGCTGGGACTGTTTGAGGACAGACAAAAATTGGTTATAGAGTTGCTTTAAAGTCCTTGATGCCTCCTGCTTGCCTCCCTACACTGACCCACGGAGTTAGGCCTGACCTGGTTCACCAAGGTGGACAACAACAGCTGCGGAGGACACAGTGTGTTGTTCTTCGTGGACACCTAGGCAGCAACTTGCTTGCGGCTTCCTTTGAACATTCTTTAATGGACTTGCAGAGACACCTGTGTTCACCTGAGGGCAGTGCTGAGGCCCCACGCCTCTCAGTATCTACCTGGGTCATTTCTCCAGTCACCAGGAACCGTAACAGAGAGAGTGTGTTTGTGTGGGCTACACACACACAGAGAAAAGGCCCATGCGATTGATTGTGCATACACTACATTTCCACTGTGTGCAGTCTGAAAAGGTTAATGTGATTGTACACACACACACACACATACACACGATTATAGAGTCCATAAGACTGCGCCCTGGAGGACACGCGGTTAGAAAGGGTCCATGCGATTGTAGACACACATGGTTATTAAAGATCCATGCGATCGTGAGCACGCTACACATGCAACACACATGCCACATAGGGTTAGAGTCTCCGCGACACCCGGCACTTGTCTGGGCCTTGCTTTTGGCGCACCCCAGCCAAGGCTGCCCCCTCGCTGTGCTCCGCTGCCCGAGGGGTATAACCCCTCGCCCTCCCCTCCGCCCCTAGCTCCCCAGAGCACCGGCGATCGCGGAGAATGAGCCAGGCCCGCCGCAGGCCCGAAGAGGCCCCTCGCACACCCATGGCGCCGCGGCCGCGCGGGAGGCCTGCGCCACCCACGGGGGCCCGGCAGGAGAAGCGGAGCCCGCGGGTGGCCACCCGGATCGCGCCCTCCCCAGCCGTGGCCTCAGCGCGCCTGGAGTCCGCGGCCCCGGCGCGCCGATCCCGGCTGCCAGCCGCGGCGCCTTTAACCCGGGCAGGCGAGCGCGGCGGAGGGGGCGGTCGGGCGGCTCAGAGGAGGGCTCTTTCTTTCTTCTTTTTTTGAATGAACAGTGACGTACGTACAGGAAACCAGGCGGTGAGAGAGGAGAATGAAGTAAGAGGCGGACCCCCCCACACCCCGCGCCCGCCCCCTTTCCTCCCCGCCCCTCCCCGCCCTCCCGCCCGCGCGCCCGCCGCGCGCCCGCCCGCCCTCCCGCCGCTCCCGGGGTCCCCACCGAGCCGCCGCCGCCGCCGCCGCCGCCGCCAGCGAGGCTGCCCGGGCGCCCGCCCTCCCCGCCCGCAGCCGTCACCGCGCGGAGCGGGCTGCGAGGCGTGAGCTCCAGGAGGCGCCGCCGCCAGCGCCGCCACCGCGCAGCAGCAGAGGAGGAGAAAGGGTGCGCAGCCCGGAGGCGGGGTGCGCTGGTGGGGTGCAGCGGAAGAGGGGATCCAGGGGCGGGGGGAGAACTTCGTAGCAGTCATCCTTTTTAGGAAAAAGGGGGGGGATAAAGCCCTCCCCCACCCACCTCCCGCTCCCCCCACACCGCACCACACACAGCGCGCGGGCTTCTCGCGCTGGGCACCGGCGGGCCGGGCGCGTCCTGCCTTCATTTATCACTGGCCTTGTGGAGTTTAATCAGAAGAGGATTGCTGTCCCCGTCCCCGGGCTCTTCCAGCGTCTCCCCCACACCCCTCGCGTGTCTCTCTCCCGTGGAGGGGGTGAAGCGATCGGGTGGATTACTGATCCATGCCTGCGCCCGCGCGTGTGTGCGCGTGTGTAAATTGCCGAGAGGGGGGAAATCACAGGACTTCTGCAAATGCTGGACTGAACATCGTGACGCATCTGCCGCCGCCGCTGCCTTTTTTCTCTCGTGCTCTTGAGCTCTCGGGTTGGGATTCCTATGGATTGACATCTCACTGAAGCTCTCTGAAGTCCGGGCGAAGGAATCTGGACGCCCTCCTCACGCTTACCCCAAGTAGCCCCCCACCCCCCAACGCGTGAAACGCTGGAAGTTGCAGAGCAGCTATAAACCGAGAGTTCCGAAGATTGATTGGAATCGTTGCCTTATGCATTTGTTTTGGTCTTACAAAAAAAGAGGGAAACTTGTCAGAAGACCATGCCGTCCTTAAAGAACACAAGTAAGTTCTTTGAACAGGAAATTAATTTCATGTAACTTTCAATGAACGTGTTGGAGATTTTTGACTTGAAGTGCATTCGAGCAAATTAAATTTCCAGGCAGTTTAACGCATTATTTTAGCCGTACCTCTTGCAAGAGAAGGGCATGCCCTTCTTCCGCCCAGTGCAGTAAGAAGAATGCACCTGATTTTAACTTATTAGGTCCTCTCCACGCCCCGACCGTTCAGCATCGCGAAGGAAGTAGACTGAAATTAACAATGCTTAATAAATTATGTGCCTCATGAAATAAAGATCCGAAAGGAATTTGAATAAAAATTTCCTGCATCTCATGCCAAGGGGGAAACACCAGAATCAAGTGTTCCGCGTGACTGAAGACACCCCCTCATCCAAGAATGCAAAGCACATCCAATAAAATAGCTGGATTATAACTACTTTTTTTTTTTCTGTCGGGGCCGTGGGGCGGGAGCGGGAACAAGAGGGCCTCTTGGTACCCGCAGTTTTTCCTCTGGGGAAGGATGGCGCACGCCGGGAGAACAGGGTATGATAACCGCGAGATAGTGATGAAGTACATCCACTATAAGCTGTCACAGAGGGGCTACGAGTGGGATGCCGGAGATGCGAGCGGCGCGCCCCTGGGAGCCGCCCCCGCTCCGGGCATCTTCTCCTTCCAGCCGGCGAGCAACCTTCTGCCGGCTATGCGCGGGGACCCGACCACCAGGACCTCTCCGCCACCGCCCCTGGCTGCCCCTGCCGGGCCGACGCTCAGCCCGGTGCCACCTGTGGTCCACCTGACCCTCCGCCAGGCCGGCGACGACTTCTCCCGCCGCTACCGCCGCGACTTCGCAGAGATGTCCAGCCAGCTGCACCTGACGCCCTTTACCGCTAGGGGACGCTTTGCCACGGTGGTGGAGGAGCTCTTCAGGGATGGGGTGAACTGGGGGAGGATCGTGGCCTTCTTTGAGTTCGGTGGGGTCATGTGTGTGGAGAGCGTCAACAGGGAGATGTCACCCCTGGTGGACAACATTGCCCTATGGATGACCGAGTACCTGAACCGGCACCTGCACACCTGGATCCAGGATAACGGAGGCTGGGTAGGTGCATGTCTGGCTGACCTAGCCTGGGTTTCAGTCTCAGGACCGAGATTCGGAGGTCGGGGTATGGGTGGCCCCTGGGTCAGGGTGGGCTGAAAGCCCACGAAATAAAAGCGCGCCCAGAGCTTCACTTCCCCGCTCATCCTTTGGACCGAGCGCATCTTGCCAATACCATGTGATAACTCCTACCCTCCTACCCGGTGTGGAAATTCACCGGTCCGGTCTAGCATTTGCGATCCAGTAGGATCTGGAGATAAATAGTATCCCTCCAGTGAATCGCAGAGTTACCTGGTCTGAGCAGCTTGTTGAAATCTGAGATTCCAGGAACTGCTTAGGAACCAGATCTCCAGGGCTGGGTCTTGACCTTGTGCATTTAAGCTCCCCTGGTGGATTCCTCTGAGTCCTCAAATCTGAGAACCTCCAGTTACATGAACAGGCTCCACCAGAGGACCAAGGCCTTTTTCTGACTCACTTGGGAACATTTTCCCAAAGAAGAAAAACAATACAGCTCCCTTTCTGGGAAACCATAGCTGCGCTTGTAAAGAGCTAGGTTCGCATTCCAAGTTGGTACAATCCAGTCCACATGTGCCATTTCCCCCCAGTGGGCATGATGTATATGCACCCTGAAGAACAGGCCTTGCATGCTTCAACCTATCATGAGATAATCTGCAGATGCTCCGTGCTTTTCATTCTGTAACATATGTGACACTTAAGAGTTTGCTTCCACTTTAATACCTTTTACTTTTGCCTACCTACAAGAGACATAATATTGTCATCGCCACAGTTGATCAAGCTTATATTCTGGGTGTCTGTCTGTCTAGGAGAAGTTCTTAGCTGTGGAGTTTCAACATCTATAGCTTTGAAGGACATCTGTAAGATGCTTTCCAGGTAGAACTTCCATTATTTTTATCATGCACTTCTACTTTCCCATGATTCTTTGGAACAGGAAGTAGATCTGAAACTTACAGCTTGTTATTAAGATATATACACCTTATATCTAAAAAGATCAAGTTGTAAAACAGTAATAATTTTTGCCTGACTTTTTAAAAGACTTTTTGTTTTAATCTGAAGAAATATCTTTGGAAAACTTTTCAATTCGACCCTGCCTTTTATAGTCTCTGAGGAGAATGACTAATTTTTCTTTAAAATAGAACCTAACAAAAACAAAAAAGCCTGTAATCGACTACATGTGAATTAGATGTCTAGAAGCACATTACATGGTTTTACTATATCTTACAAGATGTGCTTATGTTCAGGGGCCCAAAAAAGAAAATGTCAAGAGAAGTCGGTGATTGATGGAGACATCTGATCTTATTTGACCAAAGTTGACAAAGTATTGATGGCACTGTTTAAAAGTAAAATTCACTAAAATGCCCCAATTTAAATTTCTGAAATGTAAATACACTTTTCAAATTGCTTCTTTGCATGATCAAGTTGTTGCTAATTCCTGGGAGAATTGACTAAAGAATGGAAATTATTTTTTGTTAGATATTTAGTTGAGGTAGGTGGTTTGATTTATGGCCACCGTATCGAAGGAGATGGGAACTTTTCAGACTTCAGAGGGATGATTTTAAGACCAAAGTAAACTGATTTCAATGTTTTATTATTTCATATGTTTATGAAAAATATTAGACTTTGAAGGAACTTCAAGGGAGGAAAAATCTGGTATTAACTATTGAGTTAATAAAAAAAAGTAGAAAACAGGACCATATATTTCTGATAGAAATTTAGACATGACCTGACATTTGTTGTGGACCTATACTGCTAACAATGCATACAACTGAGCTTTCCTTTTAAATGAAGCATTTCTCTTCTATGTTCACCATTGTAGAGATTGTCTTTGTGGTCAGCAGGTATCTGAGGTTGATACATGTACAGGCTAAAATTTATGATCCCCAACCACAATGACATAGTGTAGGAGATGACAGAAAAGTTGGACAAAGCTTCTTATACTAAACATAAATCATACAGAACCACAAATGGCTGATGGTAAAATGTGCAATACTTTTCAGAATAGCTCATAAATGGATGACTATATAGAAAAGCAAAGCAGTTTGACTAAGACAAGGATATAGATCAGGAAATGAAATCATACATAAACATTTCTTGAGAATGAAAAAATGTGCAGTGCTACCATGTTGGGGAGAGGCTATGATTTGCCTGTCAAAGTGTATAGAAATGTACCTTTTTGATCTAAAGTTTTGATTTTTAACTTAGATATTTGACATGTAGATTTTCCTTCAAATTCACATTGGTCAGGATTATATCTATTGTTGCATCTTATAGTGACATTTTGGAAAACTTTCAGAAAAGAGAATGTACCTTCTAATGAGAGACATTGCTCCGTACTAGAGCTGGGCACAGCCGCTCATCATTAGAACCCTGTGCTCTATTGAGGCTTTAGACTTGAAAGGCACTTTGTCTTCTACTCTCGCTCTGAGACTGAGTTCTATGTTTCGGAGCGGTCCTCAGAAGCATCAGCCCCTACACTGGTCTGGAAACTTTCACATTAAATAAAGATTAAAGAAGTAATTGGGTGCATGTAGTGTGTGGGGTGTGGCTTTATTCCCGAGTTTGAATAAAGCATTGTGCATCATACAGAGAAAGGCGGGACAGAGGGAAGAGTGGAGAGCAGCTGTTCTAGAAAAACATCCAAGATCTTAGTTCGAAGTGTGGCTCACAGACCACTAGTGTGGGCATCGCCAGGGCATTGCTCGGGGATAGACCCTCAGGCCTCATGCCGCACCCCACTGCTACTGAGTGAGAATATATGGTTTGTATGTGCATTAAAGTCAGAGATTTTGACTGCCACACTGGATTCCCGCTGAGGGGAGCATCTTTTGGGAAGAACCAGTCCTTTCCAGTGACCTGCCTAGTCCAGAGTAAAACTTGCACTCCTATTTCCCACATGTCTGCCAGAGTGAGCAGACCCCAGGAAGAAACAGAATGAAGGGCAGTAAGAGGTAAATTACCAAAATCCCAGGCTTTACAAGAATGTGTTTCATGGTGGTTATACAGTTTTATCCCCCTCATAACAGTTTCAAGTTCTCTGAATGAGTTTAGTGATTGCTTTGAGACAAAGAGACTCTTGCAAGCAAGGGACAGAGACACGGCGTTGGTTGATGGGGAATGAAAACCGTGATTGCTTTCTAAACTGAGAAGTGTGGTGAGGGAGTGAGATGCCGATGATGGGGTGAACGAGATGCTTCAGACAAGAGACATAGGGTACAGGGACACTCTGTTGGTGAGGTGGTGTGGGGCTACTTATAATTCTTTTTGTGTGTAAGTTTTTTTTACATTGATGGTTTGGAAAAGATAGGAACCTTCTTCTCCATACCTGTAGAGGTCAGCTTCCTTTCAGTGGACAGTCAGCAAGCAATTTCTCTTTTCTGAGCACACTTCGCATCCCACAAAACATTTGATTAATGCCAATGCATGGCATATGTAGAAGAGTATCTTTTTTCTAGTGAGTGAGTATCAGCTGCCTATGGCCAATTTTGGCAGCAAAATGATAGGATTAAAAATAGCATTTATGATGATCTAGTCTTAAATGATACATTCAGTGATGAACTTTCCTTGGGAAAGTACATCTTTCTGCCTGTGAAAAATCACATGACCCATCTCAATAATTTATTTTGTAGCAAAAAGAGAATGCATTATTGCTTTTGGAGTTTTCAGTCGTGCACTGTTGAGTGATTATATTTCTGGACCTTCATAATTTTTTCTAGTGCACTCGGTTCTCTTTTGTGCATCTTGGTGCTTTTAGTGGTGCTTTTCTGTGAGAGCAGATCGCTCTTTTTAGCAATGCTTGATTGAACTGGTCCGTGTCAGATTGTAGCTAAAATCCACAGCTGAAAAGAAAGAAATAAACGAAGCCAAACAAATTCTTGCCGTTTTCCCCCATATATCTCCTCTAGAGACTTCTAAATTGTGAAGGAATGAGAGGCCCATTCATGAAGCAGCAAATTCTTCCATTGCTAATAGGTATGTCTCCCATGTAGGGACATACCTGTCCACCTGCTTTTAAGGACCATGACTACATCTCAGCAGTAGCTTAGCAGAGCGAGTTAGTTCAGTGAGTGTCTATATGCTGGGAAATCAGCACTGTTTTTGTCTATACAAGTGGAAAGTTTTCTTCCCCCCCCCAGGCTTATTGTATTTGAGGTTCAAAGGTTCTGTTAAACCTTTTTAAGGTAATCTAATATCTCCTTAGTTGATTATTCGATTTGATGACCCGGTCTCCCAACTACACAAGGATCACTTTGGTGAGTTCTGTTTCCTGTGAAGTTTGTCTTCCATACCTTTAGGTTTGATTCAAATGTGTGCGTGCATGCGTGCATGCGTGCGTGCGTGCGTGCGTGCGTGCGTGCGTGCGTGCGTGCGTGTGTGTGTGTGTGTGTGTGTGTGTGTGTGTGTATGTGTGTAGCATGGTTGGTATTACAAGACAGTTTCCAGTAGACAAAATGGCAAGTCCCACAAGTGTCAGGCCCTGCATTAGGTTGGGGACATGGGAAGGGAAGTTTGCCTCTGGCCTGGATGAACTCATAAACTAGAATTTTTCAGTGTGTTAGTAAAATCAGGATAATCAGGAGGTTTGCAAGCAGAATCCTAGACTCCAAGATTCAGAAGGAAAAAGAGAATAAATAGGCCATTTTGCATGCACTTTAATCTCTTTCTAAAAACAAGTTATTTCTAACCACATGGCTATTCGTGTGTGCATTAGGACTGATTTAAATAAGGGGCAAAATGCAGATAATTAAAAAACTACCATGTGACGAAGACAAAGTCTTAACAGAACTGAAAGGCAGGGGGGAGTTCCCTTTTTAAATAGTAACCCACTAAACACTGTTTATGCACATCGAGAGGACGCAATGAACCCAGTCTGCAGTTTTTAAAGCATTTCATTAATGCTTTTTAAGGAAAAGACCATCGAGACTTGCTCTAATTGGAAGTTGGTAATTTCAAGAGCTATCTCTCAGGAAAAATGCAAGTAGATTTTGAACCGAATCAGGGCCTCCTCCTCCTCCTTTGAGAAGAAAGACAAAGTTGCTATTTTGTGTTGGTTTCCGTCTTAGTACCATTCTGTTATCAGATGTTTCTCTTCTGAAATGTGACATAGAAATTGCAGAAATTCATAGTCCGCTGAATATAATCCCATGTTCCTAAGCAACGACCGGCGGGACTAATGATCCCCTGTCTTTAAATGTAGATGGAAAAAGTATCACAAATCCTTCTGTAGGTACTTTGTTCTGACCTGTGCCCGCCCCGCCCTTCATGAGCATGAAGATGTAGAATGTTTCTATTTCTATGTGTGTGTGCGTGCAGGCACATGTGCAAGAGGATCATGAGTGTATGTGCCTGTGGAGGCCTAAGGGTGACAACCAGGAATCATTTTGGATTGTTCTACCTCCTTATTGCTTTGCTCTGGTGTTTCCTAGGCTTCCCAGGTCTGGAAATATTGGCCACTACCATATCTGTCAGACATTTTTATGTGGGACCTAGGAATCCAAACTCAGGTCCTTTTGCTTGCCAAGGCAAAGACTTTAAACCCTGAGCCATCTCCCCAGCCCTGTTTCTATTTTCTTAGCATCATTTGGGCTTGCTCATGGGTACTGACCCTCAGATGTGGTTCCTGGGCACCATGCAAAGTAAAAGGCATGATTAACCTGGAGAAAATGGCAGGGTACCTAGAGTCTTCCAGGAGACAACAGAAATGGGATCTTATCAGAACTGCAGGATAGCCTGCCCCACTCTGATCTTGCTACAGAAAAGGAGGCCAACTTCTGTCTACAGATACTATCTTATCTCTCCAGACATCCTACGTTACAACTTCAAGCAGAGAAAAGATAGTGTCTGCTGGCAAAATTTTCACTTGCTGGAACCTCAGTAGTATAAAATTCCAGTGGAGTATGCTTGAACTTGACATACATTTTGACTAAACTAGACCCTAGACCCATTCTTCAATGCATTTTAAGATAATTTTTAAAAATACTTTATTCATTTTATTGTGTATGTGTGCGTGCCTGTGTTTATGTGTATCAGAGGACACTGTGTGTACCTCCGAGGGTTCAGCATCATTACCCAAAGGTAACGTTAGGAATCATCCTGGATGGTCTTTACCTCCTTTTTGCTTTGCTCTGGGATTTCCCAACTGGGCCTTCCAGGGCCAGAAGTTGCCATTCCTGCTTGGCATTTTTACCTAGAATCTGGGAGCCGATCTTAGGTCCTGCTTGTGAATCAGAGTCTTAATCTGAGCCACATCTCTAGCTCTTCGATGCATTTTAAAAGGAATTTTGCGGACATATTGGCGCGGTCACTTTAGTTTGACTCCTTTGGTGACTTTGTTGGGTGTTGGAGAACATTCCATGGAGAGGTTAATCGTGGAACACACCTTCTCTTGCACATCACGTGTGGAGCCCGGGCCTCTGTGGGGAATCCCTGGGAACATTTGCATTTCTGCTCCGCTGCTTGTTTTGCCTTCAGCATTCCAGGGATGGACCTATGTTCCCTTTTTAGTTAATAATCAGCTCTCCGGGGCTTCAGCATCATGAGTCAGAAGCTTATGACCAATTCAACTCAGCTCTTTTTACATCTCCCCAAAACAACCAGAGAACCCGCTGGTTCAAGCAAAGCTTTAATTTTTCAAAGGAAATTTATTTTTTCCATTGAAACCAATGCATCTTTTCTTGTGACTGCTCCAATTACTCTATTCCTCTATTTCTAACTGTCAAAAAAAAAAAAACAGTTAAGCTGTGGAAGAGTAATGGAGAATTCACAAATTTTAATGCGTAGAGCCCCAAGGAAGGGATTTGTGTTTAAGAGTGTCTTTTCTCCACTTTTCCCAGCTCTCCTTCGTAGACAACTAAGGATTTCTTCTGCTTTAAAGAATGGTGAATTTTATATACATGTTATTACCCCCAAAACTGAGCTGCAGCCAACGTTTCCTCTCGGCTATATTGGAATTTTCCAGAGGAATAAGGGACTGAAAATTGGTCCTCTGAATTCTATGCTTATAATGCATAATACTTATGACAATTAGAATAAGGGGCTGGGGAGATGGCTTAGAGGTAAGACTGCCTCAGAAGCAGAAGATCCTGAATTCAGATCCTGATCCCACGTAAAAATGCCAGGTGAAATGGTGGTGGCCTGTGCTTCTAGCTCTGGAAAGCAAAGCCTAGGAAAACCCAGAGCAAAGCAGAGAAGAGGTAAAATCAATCCAGGATGACTCCCAAAGTCACACTTGGGCCTCTACAGGAGCACCAAATGCCCTCTGATACACACACACACACACACTAAATAGATAAGTAAATAAAAGTTTAAAAAATTAGGACAGGAATGAAAGCAATTAACAATTGTATCATCAGCTTTAGATACTGATGGTTGGTTAAGGCTGGACAGGAGAGATCAGGTAGGGTTGTGAGCTACAGTCGTGAGGTAGAATGATAATAAAGGCCGGATAGATGCAGATTATGTAGAAGTAGAACCAGAGGACTGGGAAAGAGGCTGTGGGTGAGGGAGGGAGGGAAGGAATCAGAGGACTCGAGATGTATATTAACCAACTGGCTCAAAAAAAGATGACTGTCTTGCAGCTGCCATTGTTGGGTAATGTATCAAGTCTAACTTGGGACATTTTCAGCTTGAGCCTTGTGAACATATCTAAGTAAAAAAGCTAAGTAAGCAGCCAGATTTTAGGATCCGGAGGTGTAATGAAAAATGTCTTTGCCTAAAAGTGGTGTGTTTCCCCAAAAGTCATGTAGATGTCTCCTTAAGTCATACAGATTACCCTGAAAGCTATATAGATTTCCATGCAACATGTAGATGTCCCTCAAACCATGTAGATATACACATACATTTTGTAGGCTTCTACTCAAGCCATGTAGATATCCCTGCAAGCCATGCAGATTTTCTATACAAGCCCTGCATGCCATGCACATGTCTCTTCAAGTCATGTAGATTTCCATGCAAGCCATGTAGATGTCCTTGCAGACCATGGAGATTTCCCCCACAAGCCATGTAGATTTCCCTTTTGCCTCTTTCACTCCCTAGCAAGATTCTCACAGCCACTGTTGATTCTCCATCATTGTCACCACTGTTCATGTGACACACCCAACAGTTCTCTCTAGATCTCTAGGAACTGGATTAGAAAATGAACCTAAAACCTTACCATTCAGAGCATGGCTTCCCTCTCCCAGGTATGGTCTTCCACAGTCTTTCAACTCGAGCTTAATTAGTGTTGCTCTATCAGTCTGTTCAAGGCCCTCCATTTGTGATGTCAGCATTACAAAATCAATGACTTTGAGATCCTTTGGACTTCCTTAAGAATTCATTTGTCCTATTAAATTCAAGAAGACACCTCATATAATAACAGGTAAATTGCTATGTGTGATACATTTACCAAAGAGATTAATTGATAAAATGGTTATATTAAGGGCACTTTGGGTATCTGACTCATCCTCACTAGCTAATGTCACCCTAATTCTTTTAATGCACAGTCTGTAGTACTAATTCATTAATATTTAATAGAAGAACAAGAAGAAAAAGACCTATTGTTTTCTTTTCCTCCTCACGGAATTAAGACAGTGCATCATAAAGATAGATCTTCTGGATTTTACTTTGTATTAAACATTCAACAGACACTTGTCCTTTAATGCTAACATTACACACCATCCTACCGGACATCACATTATGTCTGTTTACACAGAGCTTGAACACACAGGGGAAGTGGCTCATCAGGTAAAAGCACTTGCTGTACAAGTGACAACTTGAGTTCTAGTTCCAAAACCCCTGTGAAGGAGGAAGGAGGGACCTGACTCCATAAAGGTGTTCTCTGATCTCTGCATGTATGATGTGACATGCACAGAGCCTTGCTCACATACATCATGTGCATGCACACACACACACACACACACACACACACACACACACACACACAAATAATAAAGTTAAAACACTATGAAAAAAGGTCATATATACATAGACAACACACACAGGCCTCCAGTCTGCAAAGATCTTATGTCCCAGATTATTCATCACCTTATCATTAAAGAAAAACAAGACTTGTGCTAGACTGTCAGCGAGAGAGCAAGGTAAATTTTAGCCCTGACTTGTGTCATAGGTCAAATATAAAAAGAACCACGTAGAAGTCACACAGATAAATGATCTCTTAGTTCTCCTATGAAAGCAAGTAGCAGGTGTGAAGTCAGTTTAGCTCAGCCATTTCCAGAAGTGAGAGAAGCTAAGACTTCATTTCTAAAGACCAGGAGAGATGGCAGGGACTGGCACAGATAAGATTACTGGCCTGGAAGCTTTGGCTAAAGTTTGCTCATTCTCTGCTTTGCTTTAAGCAAGCCTCACATTTCCCCGGGGTTTTGAGGACTGATGGAATTTGCATTTTAAGAATCCTCATCTCTTGGCACCAAGCGGGCTCCATTGCCTGTTGCTTCTCATTGTCGTCTGTTTGCAAAAGATTGTGTGATTTGTTTACTTGTAATGAAGCTTGACCATACTTCTCCAGAGGCTTTTCAAGAAGACGCATGTGTCAGCTTGCCGATCTGCCCCCGTGAATGAAACCACACACAAATTCTCTTCTGTCTCCCATCCCCCACCCCCAATTTAGCCCTTCTTCTGTGGCCTTCTGCACAACACACACACTCCCGCCAGCCAGCCCCTCTTTGAGTGCCTTATCTTTGAGTGAATTGAGAAACTTCAAATTATAAAGGACACCCAGATAAATTGGCCTGGCCTCCAAACTCTCTGTCCCCCATTGCGGCTGCCAGATTCCTTCTTAATGAACACATCCACTGACAGTGGGATTCTCAAGCTGGTCCATATCCGTGAGAAAATAAGCTCCGCTGCTTTGAGACAGCTTGCAGCACGGGGGAAAGACTGACAGGCATTTTGCGAGTTTCCTTTGAACACAGTTTTCCTTCCCATAAATGATACTTTGAGAATTGAGGGAAGGGGCTATTAGTCTTCTATTTCATGCTTGGCCTGCGTGTGAGAATAACACAAGCTGTTACTGCAAAATCAGCAGCTAAACACTCTTTGTCTGGTTGATGTGAGCGTTTAATATTTGGCTGGGTTCAGAATTAACCGATAAAAATCCACGTCGTTGAGAATCTACGAATGCTTTTTGGAGAAACTATCCAAGGGCATGACCAATGAGTAAATTAGTGGTTTTTAAACCATGGGAAACTTAATATGAAGGGAGATGATTGACTTCGTCTTAAAACCTCTTCTTGCTCAGCATGACGGAATATTGCAAAGAAGTCTCCTGATTGTCATCGTAAGGTTCCATGCATATTTTTACATGTTGCACTAAGAATATTTTTTTTAATTTGGTCATGCAATTGAAGAACATGAACCCAGAGATCACTTATTCATTAATATTACACTTTAAAATCTTTTTCATTCTTTGATATTTTCATAAGTAAACTACATTGTTACATTTATGTGTTTTTACCCCTTACTATCCAGTCCTATCTCTCTTCCTGTTCCACTTCATACATTCTCCTTTCCAGCCATCTTTCTCCCACTTTCCTGTCTTTTTTTTTTTTTTTTTAATTAAAAATTTAATTATACATTTTAAAATTTTTTACCAGTTCCCTCCCTCCCCCCTCCCCTTCCCCCAGTGTCTCCCCCCCAATTCCCAGAGAGTCCTTTATTGTGTGCGCCTAACTCTCCACTGGGTCCTCCTCTCCGATGACATATAAGGACCCAGTGGCATTTCCATAAGCCCTTTCTCTTGTTCCCCTTAATCATAAGATTACTACTATGGCTGTCAATCCCTTGCCTCCAGGGGTCTCGGTGCCCTTAACAGATGCTAGACTTTATGAGGGCAACAGTGCGCTGGACATTGCGCAGGGCATGCAAAGTTCCATTATGATTGCTTTGGCCCCAACTATTGTTGAGAATCTTGCAAATCGTTGCTCCTCCCATCCTTTTGCTCTTACAATCTTACCGCCCCCTCTTCCGCAAATGTCCCTGAGCTCCAGGATGGGGAGAGATTAGGCTGTCCTAGTTCTATGTGATTGATATAGAGTCTCTGAAGTTCTGGATTGTGGTTTGTTGATTTTCTTTTGCAGTTTTTCTGCTCCTGCAATTCCCTTCACTCCATTCTGCTGGGCACTGTATGTCACCCCCTGGCCAGAGACAAAAAGCTGTTAAACTGGAGTCATGTTGTAATAGCACATTCAAGGGTAGATGTAATAAGAGTAGGAAACCTCACTGAGGGCGGGGTCCATTACCCATTTGCAAAATGATTACTTTTTATCTGCTAGACTATATGCCCTCCCCTTCTGGTGAGATCACACTTTCCTGTCTTTTTGCATGTATGGCTGACTGGAGTTCATATGAGAGGCCCGTGCTGGCAGCTTCTGAGTATTTGCTGGAACATGAATGACTCTTCAGTAGGTCAAAGTAGCTCCCTTCTCCTGTTTGACACTTTTTGCACACATGTTGTCTTTTTTTTAATGTCACTGTGACTGAAATAGTTATGGAAACAATTTAAGGGAGAAAAGGTTTATTTTAGCTCCTGGTTTCAGAGGGTTTGATCCACAATTGCTTGACCCCAGGTGCTTGGGTAGAAGAATATCACGGCAGAGAGACCATATGACAAATGCTGCTCTTCTCGAAAGACAGGAAGGAGGGAATAGGCACTAGATACCCCTAAGGACCAATCGCCTTTGCCTCCTTCTTCTAGCTAGGGCCCCCCAGAGGAGTTTCCAGATGGGAACCAAGCATTCAAAACATGAGCGGGTGTTCCTGTTCTAATCATATTTCATGGTTGCAGGTAGGCCAGGCCTCAAGTTCTGGGACGAAGCACAGGGATTATACAGACATTCATGCTTAGAGCTGAGTAAGAAGAATGCAGCAGTCGGGGTATTGATGAGGCTCAGGATACCTTAGCAGAGCTAGCCCAGTGAAGAATGCAAGATGTGGCTGATGGACAGCCGTCCAAAACACAGAGACGGAGGAGCACAGTCTCATCATGGTAGAGAACGCAAGCCAGTGGGGCTAGGGGAAGATGACGTGCATCTGCAAGGGCTCATTCTAATTAGACACTGTGAATCCTCCACCTTCCCCCTGAGCTTTAATGAATCCAGGAAGAAACCAGTAACTGGAAAGAAGTTTCTTTCAGCACAACCGTGCACCTGACCCAGATGGATGGTGGTGGTAGGAACAGCTAGAAACTGACAGCTTTCTAGAAGGAGTGGCTAGGATAAAGGGCTTTTTAAGGAGGATGTAATAGACTCAATATTTCTAAACATCTTGTTCAACTACACAGCAGAAGTCTTCTATCTGTTTTTAAAATAATCTAGTCAGACTAGGGAGATGGTTCAGTGGTTAAAGCTTTGCCTCACAAGGGACCTGAATTTGGATCCCACGTCCCACAGAAAAATATGTGGTCTCTTACTGTGCCTGGAAGGCACAGTCTGGGAATTGTAAGGACAAGCGGACTAGCCAGACTCATTATAATGGCTGTAATGACCCAGGTTATAGAGGATAATTTATGTTATCACTCTGCAGTCTCCACAGGCACACACACTCAAGTGCACTTGAATGTACCCATCCACATGCAAATGTACAAATACACGTAAGCACACATACACATGCACACATACACAATAATATATGGTCATTACTCTGATCGCATATGAATATCTTTCTCCTAATTTTATAGTCTTAAATTAATACTGCCTGTAGAAAAGTTTACATTGTTAGAATTCACAGTATAATAAACCATTAAAAATCAGTAAACATACACGTCTTTGATGAATACTTAGTTATGAAAGACAGTTTTATTTTTAATTGTTTCCTTATTTTATTTTTTTCTCTCTCTCTCTCTGTTTATCTGTATGAGTCTATGTGAATCAGAGGACATTATATGTGTGTGTGGAGACACAAGGATGGCTTCAGAAATCACCTAGATTGCTTCTACCTCCTCTTTGCTCTAGAGTTTCCCAGACTTCTCCTTCCCGAGCTGAAAATAGAGGACACCGCCATTTCTGCCTGGTATTTTTATGTGGGATCTAGGATCTGAATTCAGGACCTTCTGCTTGAGAGACAAAGGCTTAACTCTTGAGCCACCTCTTCCGCCCAAGAAAAACAATTTTCATAGACTTTTTCTACAGGTGTAAGAAAAATATGTGCAAGTAGTATTCAGGATTTAAAAGTTCTCATTTTCCTATCTGGTCTTCATAGTACTTAGGGAAGGCAATATTGCATTCTAGATTTTCCCTTCGTTCCTATACCCATACTTATGTTTACTCCCAAGAGAGTGGGTTGGGGGGGCTCTGTAATAGTATAAAAAGTCAGGAACAGAAAGAGATGGTTCTCTTAGGATCCAGTAGAATCTTCTACCATCCTGATGTGTTTTCATAAGATGCTGGATTGCTCAATAGAGGCTTACTCAAATATAAATAGTACCTCTACTGCTTTCTATTGCAAAAAGAAGAAGAAAGTTAAGAAAATTAAGATTCATGGCTAGAGATTAGGCTTAGTGGTATAGCGTTTACCTAATATATACCAGCCATTGATTGTGTTAAGTCCCAAGAAAACACACAACACATACATTATTATAATGCAGTCTTTTGCTTCTGGTTATTTCCCATTTGTTTTTAAAGTATGTCTTGTGCTTGCGGCAGAGGAAATCTAACTTCTTACTCATATGATTAAGACCCAGTGGAGATAGGTGAACCAGGTGGCCTTGGATGTGTAGCTTCAAACAGGACAGTTGTATGACTAATTGGAAACAATCCTGTAAACCAGTCCCTTTGACAGGGCGAAAACAGAACCTGATGATTAATTCAGATGATGACTCGTGGCTAACTAGCAATTGTGTCTTTATTTTCTTTTAAGAGTAGACATTTTACCTGGGTTAAAAGCAATGGCACTTAAGTCCATTAGGTTTCATCACACTGTTAAAGGACACATTAGTTCCACTTCATTCATTCCACACACATTTATGGGCTGAGTGTAGCTCAATGCTGCAGTGTTTGTCCAGCATGCCTGAGATCCTGGGTTGGATCCACAGTCTGTCTGTCTGTCTCTCTTTCATTGTTGTGTGGTGGTAGGCTAGGCAGGAGGATTGCTGGAAGCTTAAGGCCAGTCTGTCTTAAAATAGACAAGCAAGAAAGCAAACGAAAAAACATTGGGGCTGGAAAGATGACTTAGTCCTTAAAACACTTGCTGTGCAAACATGAAGACCAGAGTTCACATCATCAGAGTCTAGAGAAATATGGGGTGAGTAACATAGCCTGCCTGTAATTCAGAAGGTGAAGACGGGTTCCTCAGAGGAAGTCGGCTAGCACTAGGCATATTGGTATACTATGGTCAGACTGAGAGACACACCTTTAAGAAATAAGGTGGAGGAGCAGTGGAAGATGACTTCTAATATCAACCTCAATCTTCCACGTACATGTATACACATGCATGCATACCTGCATACACACATGTGAACACATACATGCAGGTACACCACATATATATGAACACGAAAACAATCACACACATCCCACAAACATGTATGTCAGGCAACTCTAGGGGGCTAAAGCGAAAACAGAAAACATGATTCATGGTCAAAAAACTGTATCATACACCTCCCTTAAGTCCTATGCTGTGAGAAGTCAGGGAAATGAACAGGTCGATAATTCAAATAATGAAGGGCTACAAGGTAAGGAACATGGCGTGGCCATATGACTGTGGGTGCTGATGGAGTGGTATGGACTTCGTAATCTTGAAGCACCAATGCAGTTAGGTTTAATGTTTTTTGTTTATTAACTGCTGAAAAATAACATTCTAATTCAGATTACCATCTTAGTGGAATATAGTCCTCGCATCAGTTTAATGTGAATTACTATGTGACAACATAGAATTCAGGACAGCTGCTATTTTTGGCTAACATGTTTCAAGCACTTCTCCCCTTATGAATTACAAAGTCTTCTCTTCCCTTTTCCTTATAGTAGCATAGGTCACTGGCCCCAAAGTATCTAAACTCTGGAAGGAAGGAAAGTTACATTCATTGATCCCTAAGTGCCAGACCTAGGTTTAAGGCTTTTAAGTAGGGGATTATTTAACCTCAGCAACCTTGCCTTGAGGGATGGAAAGGGAATTACAGATGAGGAAACAGGTTCTGCAGACTCAAATAACTTCTCTCAGGAAGGGGTAAAAACCCAGGATCCTTGACAGAGGATCCAGCAGATAATGTCCCATGGCACATAGAGGAATTTTTAAACATTGAAATCAGAAACCTACATAAACCTGACAAATTGATATGTATGTGGTTTTTCAGTTTCTTTGGGAAGTCAATTAGTCACCTTTATTTTAGTAACAAGGAGGTGATGTCTTTTTCACCTTGTGGGTTCTAAAAAGTCTTTTCTAGTCAAAAGATGAAGAAGAAGAGGAGGAGGAAGAGGAGGAGAAAGACAAAGAAAAAAAGAATAAGCTTTTAGAGGAAACATTGCTGTATGAGAGTGCTTTGGGCCCAAGTGTCTGGATAACCTTTGAAAAATAAGCAGTAATCATGGCTGCAGGATCAGACACCTGATTTGCCAAGCACTTCGAGGAGTCAGGATATGTGAAATAATAAGCCTTGGTCCAGGCAGTGAACTCACCCCGGGATCGTAACCAGCCTAATGCCTTTCATAAAAAGGTGGGGACAGTCTGCAGCTCCACCTTTGCGGCTTTTATTTTGGGCATGACCTTCGTGTTTTTTTTTTTCCAGAGTCCAGAGGGGTGGAATGGCATGTTACTAAAGTTTACAAGATGATGATGTATCTGTTTTTAGATTCAGCTGTAAATTGTATTCTACTCAGAAAACAAACCCACCTTTCAGCCGGGTGGGTAGCAAGGGAGGGTTATTTGTATCTCTCGAGTTTTCATTTGGATGTCCAAGTCTAGAACGAACAGCAGGGTTTCCATAATAACCTTGGAACAGGATGCTGTGTGTTGACTCCAGGGGCTCAGGAAAGGTTCAGTGCGAGCCAGGAAACTCTCCTTTCTCAAAAGAAACACGGACTGTAACTTCTGATCAATGAGGAGTCTCTTCCTGCTTTCTTATTGTTTTTTTTCCTTCCATGCTTTCTCATGTCGCTAATCATGGATGACTTGAATATTAAAATAACTTCAAGTTCACATGCAAATGCAAAAGTAAAAGTCAGGAGGGAAAAAGACCAATATTTTAAGAAGTTTATTTAATATGGAACTGATAAAT
This sequence comes from Typhlomys cinereus, assembly GCA_023101885.1. NCBI lineage: Eukaryota > Metazoa > Chordata > Mammalia > Rodentia > Platacanthomyidae > Typhlomys > Typhlomys cinereus. Next base: position 198,883 of record JALPQD010000426.1, read on the forward strand.
AAAAAAATTATGTAATACAGCATCAATAAAAAAATTAAATGTGCTCCCACAGATATGCATGTCAACAACTTTTGAGAGCAGAATAATGTGGTATTTCATAAAGAAGCCAAAAAGGAAGAGAAATTATGATTCAGACCCAGTAACAATAGTGACCTTTCATTGGGCAAGACCAAGAGTTCAACATGAGGCTCCCAGATCCCAAACCAGGAGTCTGTGTTCATTGAACATGCCACTAACCAGTTCCTCAAACCCACACATCATACTCCTTCCAAAGAAGGTCATTCTAATATAAAACTTATAGTGATTAATTTATATATATATATGATATATGATATATCCCCGGGGGTGGGTAGGACGAGATAGATCAACAGGTCAGCAGCTTATTTGCAAGTCTGGTGACCTGAGTTTGATTATCAGGGGCCCCTGTGGTAGAAGGAGAGGACCGATATCTGAAACTTGTCTTCTGACCTCCACCTATGCACCCCAGCATGCATGCAACACTCTTTCTGTTTCTCTGCCTTTCTCTCTCTCCTTCTATCTCTCATAATTAAATAAATAAAATACTTAAAATGCTACCTCAACACTGTGCTATTTAAAAGAGTGCCTTAGATATTTGTTTCAAACCCTTAAAATTCTAGTGACTTCAGACCAGCAGTACCATCAGAGCTTACGTGTGATCTTTTAATGAAAGACGCTGTTCCAGAACAAAGGACCAGTGCGGCAGTTCTACTGTGTCCCGTGTGAAAGGGAAGTGTGCAAGTGTGCCCTGTTCTTTACAGATCTTGGTTGTCTTTGGGATGCTTCCTGCTGTTCTCTGAGAAGCCAGGGCAGCCCATTGGTCACTAGCACTGTAATTTGTGAGTATAAGACCCTTGTGATGAAAGAGCGCAGTGACACCATCAGAGATCTCTGTTTAATGATGGTGATTCGAAACACGATTCGGAACAAGAAATTCATTTCCACCATCATCTGCAGATGCTAAAATTCACACCTACAGTGCTTGAGAGCTCCACCATCATTGCTAGCCAAATGGCTTAAAAAAATGACACGAATGTGGCGTGCATGCGTATGTGTGTGTGCGTGTGTTAGAATATACATAATATTTACCATCTTTTTTGTTGATGTTGTTTGAGATGGGTTCTCCTTTTGTATCCCAGGCTGGTTTAAGTCTCACAGGATACCAAGCTGCCCTGGAGCTTAAGGGTATCCTCCTGCTTCAACTTCTTAAGTACTGAGATTAAAGCTGTGAGCCCACATGTCTGGCTAAAAGTTGTTTATTGATTTTGGCGGTACTGGAGATTGGACCCAGGACCTGAAGCATGCTAAGTATGCACTTTCTCACTGAGCTATATGCCCAGGCCATTTTAATGAGTTTTCAGTTTCAGTTTGGTGGTAGTAATATGCAACAGCATTAAACAGTCAACACCACCATCCTTCTCTCAAGTTTTCATTATCCCAAACTGAAACTCTGTGCCCATCAATATTAATGCCCCTTTCCCTCTCTGTTACCCCTGGGTACCAACTCTTTGACTTTTTGTCTCTGTAAATTTGATTCGTTCAGTTGCCTCCTGCCAGTGAAATCACATAGTCCATTTCTATTGAGCTTATTCACATATGACGAAACATGTGACATTATCCATCCTTTTTAAAACAGAAGAGTAAGCTACCCACTTTTGCATTTAGGAACATTTTCTCACAAGACTCAGTATTGTTTTTCTTCAACAAATTCATTTAATTGGAACTGACTGATGGAGGCCTAAAAACTTAGAGAAATGAACAATTTTTCTAAGACATAACAAATAGTCTTTAAGTTTTCTGGTCCTGTGACCAAATACTTAGCAGAAACAACTTTCAGGGGAAAAGATTGATGTCAGCTCACAGTTTCGGAAGTTTCCACCCATAGGTCTCGACTGTAAGTTCTAGGTCTGTGATGAGGTGGACCAGCAGGAGGTGGGGGGGGAGGCAGTTCACTTCATGAGCGACAGGAATCAGAGTAGAAATGGAGGAGCCTTGCACGACAGGTACCCCTTCAAAGGCACCCTCCCACCCAGCAACCCCTTTCTCCAACCAAACTCAATTTTGCAAAGTTTCACTCTCTGCCAATAGTCTACTTAGATTTTGAATCTCTCAGTGGTGAAACCACCCATTAGGTCAGAATCCTCATGACCTAATTGTCTGTGGAAACATCTTCACACACCCACCCAAGGTGTATTTTACTAACCACTGTGATGCTTCTCAGTCCGAGCAGCCTGCAAATCAAAATGGACCATCACAGAAGACAAAATAGACAAGACGGAAGACCAAAAGTGTGGTTAGAAGTAGCTCAGGGGCAAGGGATATGGCTTAGTGGATAAAAACACTTGCATAGCAAATATGTGGATCTGAGTTCAAATCCCAGGAACCCACATAGAAGCCAGTTGTGTAGCCCCAGCATCTGTAATCTTAGTGCTCCCACCACCGGGGAGATGGAAAGGAGAGACAGAAGAATCTTCAGAAACTCCTGGGTCACCTGACCTTGGCGGAAAACCAACCAAGAGGTCCTGTCTCCAACAGCATAGAAGGTGAGGACCCGCACCTGAGCTTGCCCTCTGACCTCCACATGCCCACTGTGGCATGCATGTGCCCACCTTCACACACTTGAATACATATACCAGCCGCAGCAGCAGCTCCAGAGTGGTAAGGTCATTATGTAGTGGCCCTTGAGGCTATCTTGACTGGAGGCAGCACCTTGTTCTCAACACAAGGTCAGTTCTCATAGCAACAGTCAGAGAAGCCAACGAAGGTACTGAGACGTCTCAGAAAGAAAATGGTAGACTTTGTAAAATGTTTAGGCTTCAGCCATGTGAGAAATTCACAGTCTGTGAAATGACTTGTTCTGGTGTGCTGTGGAAAAGAGGGGCAGAACGTTAAAAATAAATCCAAGAGGCTAGAAGGCCCAAAGCAGCCTCCACCGGTCTTTCCCTTTTATACCATGCTATGGAGTGGAGGGCCGGCAGGAGGTCTCGAGTTAGCATGGAGGGGTCTCTGCTCTGCTGTCATATATCTAAGTCACTCTGGCTTGCCCTTCTATGTCAGCCAGTGTGACTCTGGGTGGGCCGTTGTGTCGTGACCGACGCTGAAGCATCATTTTGTCACAAAGCACCATTCAGTAAGGCATGATGGTTTGTTTACTCTACAACCTTCATCCCTCCTAGTCTTAGTGACAAGAGGTCTGGCCGTGCAGAAGGCCTAGTTTGTAGATCACAGCCCAGTGAGCATTTTCTGGAAAGTTAAGGTGAGCATCATTGTAAAGGTGCATTTGGTCAGGATCTTGGTGGATCTGCAAGAACTTGTTGTTTGGTTGATTTTACTTTTTGCTTTTTTTTTTTTAAAGTCAAGTTTGCCACATGATAATGTGAAAGGGTGCCGTATGCAGGTAGACTTCTTGAAGGACCTGGCAAGTTTAGGAATGGCAAACAGATCCTAGCGACTGGACTATAAGGCTAAGGGTAGAAATGGGGAGAACAGGAAGCTGAGGAAGATAAGGCTGACCCAACAGGACTGATGCCTCGCCAGGATTAGGGATCAGCATCGTGCCCAAGAAAGGCGGGGATGGCCTCTCGCAGGTCAGTAGATGAGAGATCAGAAGCGCGTCAGAGGAAGGTATTGCTGGGGCGAGGACAGAAGGGAAGCCAGATGAGAAGGGGGCTGAGTAGCCAAGTTCAGTTGCTGAGAAGTTCCACCAGACCTGGGAAGTAGGAACAGCCGGTAAGAGGCAGCCTGAAAGTCGCTTCTAAGCACTGAGCTGAAGGGGGTGCAGGACTGAGCACCAGTGGACACCCAGCTCTTAGTACAAGGTGAGCCTGTGGGAGACGTCTCATAAACACTGACCGGGTGGACAGCCGACTGCATAGATAGTCTAGGCAGTGCTTGCAAGTGTGGAAGCTCCCCTACCCCCAGCTGCCCTATTACAGTGGTAAAACAGACATTCTTCTGAGGGTTTCTCCATCTGTTGTCTCTGTTACTGCATCTCTCTCTCATATGGGGAGGTTTCTACCTGTCTCGCATGGGGGACGCTGAGGCTTGGAGAGGCGACTCGGCAGCTCTTAGGACGGGAAGCTGGGCTTGAACCTGGCCAGTCTGAGGGTACCTGGTGAAAGTGACACCCTGCTGCCTGTCCTCTTTCGGCATTTCCAGGAAGTTGCTTCTATCCAGGCCTGAGAAAGGAGGACAGGCAAACACATCCAGCAGCAGGATGCCCAGAAAGCCTATTGAGGAAACCATTTATCTCACAAGGACGTAGCATCTGCGATGACATGGACAAACAGTACCATGGCGGCAAGCTGTGCCGTGATCTTTTCCTGAGCACGAGAGACCAGTTTTGCAGTGAACGTGGGATTTCTTTGGGGAGAAACCCTAGAGAGAAACAGGTGGTTGAAGAAACATAAGGAAATATAAAATAGCACCCAATTGTTCTCTGTGGCCTCTTTCCTGCATTTGACTTTAAGTGTGTAACTTTGTCATTTGGGTTGACTCATGTGTCCCGTAGTCCAAAGGAAGAGAGATGGGTGTGTGGGTTTAGAAGTCATGCATTAAGTCTTACTTTGAAAGGAGGAAGGCTCTTATAGGGTAAACAATATTTTGTGGATGGAAGTCAAGGGCTTTCTGGAATGAGAGGTGGTGGGTTTGGTTTCCCACAAGGCTCAGGGGCTGGAACCTGAGCCCTCCTGTGTTCAGGTGTGTATGCCGTCATGGATGAATACCACCTCAACTGAAGCTGTATTTTTGTGCCATAGGTCAGAGTCTTGTAAAAATAAACTCCAGTCATAACAAAGGATGAGGCAGCCAGATTACATCGCACTGTTCCCCCCACTCCTTTACAAGAGGACACTAGTTTCCATGCGGGCAATGGGGAAGACATAATTTTCATTCTTGGGGGGGGGTCTGCCTTGCTGGGCTACCCCAGTAAACCAGGTAGTAAACAGTGGTGGCCATAGCAGCATGGAGACAGAGTGAGGTGTGGAAACCCAGCCAGGCTCTGTTAGCACCAACTTAATGCAAATTTGCCTAACAGAATGTAAATGATTTCTCAGCAACTCCCGGGCCCAGGGACACATGCTCATCTGTTTTCAACAATGTTCCTGGGCTTTTAGATGCAGCTACAATGTCAGAGGCAGGCAGCTCCACAGTGAGGCAGGTTAAAGAGGGCTTGGGAAGGAATGGTTCGTCCCAGCAGCAGATGCCATGCTTGGGGCCGCTGGTGGGCCCGAGGTACCCACGAGCTACAGCTTCTGTGTTTAAAGAAAACAGCAGAGGGTCAACAAAGATTAATGCATTTTCAAAGTCCTTTATTCTTACTCTTATTCCCCCAAAGTTTCCATATCAGTACATATCCAAATATTTATTCCTCCCACATATATCGAGTGGATATTTATGTGTAGTAGGTACTGAAGAGGTTAGCGTGCATCCTTAAACATGAAACCATGAAACGTTGTCGTGTACCTTACGCTACCCAGCATGATGGCCAATGACCTAGTTGTTGGGTACATGAATGTGCTGAGTCCCACTTGATATGTGATTGCAGCATAAACTACACACCAAGACTCTGTATGAGAAAAATGCATACAGTAACATTTTGTCAGAAACTTTTATATTAATTGTGTGTGAAAAGGATGATGTTTTGGGCATGTCATTTTAAATAAAATATATTAGAAAAATTAAAAGGACTTATGTGCATCACACTGTGCTATGGACGGCACTGGTACAGGCTGCTGACAACTTATTACATGGAGCCGACACTTTTCTAGCTCCGAATTTGGGAAGAAGAGTCTTTTCTTTTTCCGTGGATGGGGTACAATTTAGATTATCCTGAAGCACTGTGTGTAAACGTTTTTTAGAGTTATGTTTCTGTCTCTGTTGTAGGTGGGCCTTGTTATATCTTTGCAGATGACTTGTCAATCTTCAGAATCAGAGCTAAGTTGGGAATAGAAGTCACTTCTATCCCAATGTCTTTTGGAAATTGACTAGAGCTTCTTAACAGAAATATTTACTTTTATTTCTGCACCGAAGACAATAGAAAATAATCGATGCAGGAAAGTTTATGTATAGAGCCAGCATTTATTAGATGCCTGCAGGATGTATGCACAAACGTGTCTTGCAGCTGACTAATGTGACATGTTCACTCAAGGTTGAAGCTGATGCTCAGCGTCAAGGCGCAACTCCAGTGGGCCCAGCAAGGAAGGATGCGATCAGGGCAGCAGGCTCACGTTTTCTTCCCCTGAACTGGTGAATGTCATGTTGAGTTCCTAAAGCAAGGGTGGAAAACCCTGATCAGATTTAGCCTTGGAAGGGACAGAACGGCAGGGCAGGTGCTCTGAAATGAACGGAATCATATGCAGAAGTCACTCCACATGGGACGTAGCATAGGACTAAGGATGGGGAAGTACAGCCCCAGGGAAGAAGAGAGAGGCTGTTGGAACCAGGAATACTGGGCGACCGTGGCAGGTGGGGTCAGCGTAGCTGCCGAGGCCACGGAATGCCAAACCTATTAGGCACTGGCTGTTAGAGCAGATCACATCCTTTCCTGGGCTTCTGTTTCTTTATCTGCAAATGAAGGAAATGGGATAGAGTCTCTCTGTATCATTTTATGACTCTCTCTGAATTTCGAAGGCTGTAAAGTCAGTAAGGAGAATACTAATAAGCCATCAGAGACAGCAGAGAGCTTTAGACTTTTGCCATCTTTCCTTCTTCCGTCTAACATGCACTGGGCACCGAGACTCAATAGTATATGTGGTCACTGGTCTGGACCGTTCACTTGGCTGTGATGAGACATAAATTGTATGTTGACTTACTTTATAGTTGAACCCAATGCATAGCTATCCTAGCGTAGGACGTATACTCATGTGTCCCTACTTGTCTTTTTGGGCTCCTTGGCTTCTTATCCCTGCCCTTCTGTGAGTCCTAGTGATTTCTTCAGTTTGATGTTACCTGGGTCCTAATCCCCTACTGCCAATCATACGATTTTCTAAATCACTGCTTCTTCTTTGTCTACAACAATTTCTTCCACATTATACTTCCTATAAATTAAAAAGTTTTCTCCCATTCCAGATGAATGACAGAAGACTTTAACTACTTCTCTCCCCCCTCTTTTCAAAGGCAGTATTTTAATTGCTTTCCCTAAGTACAGGGAGACAAAAGCCCTTGGATCTTGGGGTAGCTTTGTGCTGTGTGGAGAGGGAGGTGTCTGGGAGGCACATTCCCTCAGTGAGGGCTGCGGCCTCCTCTTCTGCCTCATTATTCTTTGCTTAGCGCTGGAAGCCTGGCGCCGTTTCTGTTGGAATGAAGAGATTGGCAGAGCCGCCCTAGACAACAGTACCGCAAAACACTGTGGCAGAAGGTTTGGTCTACATACCGAGGCAGCCCAAGTATTAATTGCATTCTCTGTGATCACGAAAGAAGGCGCCGAATTCTGCTCTTCGTGTTTGAAGAATGGCAGGCTTCGGCTCTGCCAGCTCCGGGTGCAAGATCTCACCGGGTCGGGAGAAGTTAGGTTTCCAGAAAATAAAGAAATAAAAAGTGTTGATGCGAAGCTCACCGAGAGCCGGCTAGTTCCCCCTAAAGGTGAAACATTTCATGACTGGTACCTGTAAAAGATCAGAAGGTAGGTAAGAAGTGTTTCTAGAAATTTCCGTAATCCAGTTAGGCATTTTCCATGTTGCAAGCTGGTTTTCAAATGTAAAATCAAACGTCAAGTTGCTTTTCCTTCTGTGTTGGAATGTGCATTGTATAAAACCAGTTATGGTCTTTCTGTAGCAGGCATCTTCTTGGGCCCCTGAGCAAAAAACAAAAAACAAAAAACTTGTGCATCTCCTCACGTCAGGGATCCCCAGATTCCTTTTCTTTAGAGCCTCTTCACAACCACACTTCGGCGTACATCACGCCAACGTAGTCCACATTTTCTTGGTGTTCATTCCCTCTGTGACTCTGGGGAGGATGGTCCCTGACAACTGTTGGTGATTACCCCACCTGCTTGGAAGAATAGGTAAAGCAGGTGTCAGCTTGTGTGTGGAGGATTTTCCTCTGCTGAATGTTCACAACCCCGAAAAAGAGAAGTATGGCTGAGGCTGCTGTTCCGGGCTCGAACTGAGTGCGTGTGAGTTTCACATGTGTAACGGGTCAGAGACAATTCCCTTCTGGACAGCGCGCTGTCGGGCTGGAGGGCTGTTTTAACTTCCTATTATTAGACCCTGTTCCCCATCCCTGTTGTCTCGGGCACAGGGAGGTGTCGCACCCAGAAGCCCTGGTTTCAAGTGCTGAGCACAGACTGACTGCTGCCAGAGGTGAGATCGTCTGGGCGTATGAGGCTTTGACCCTGCCTGACTCTTTGGCATGCCCTCCAAAGGGAGGGGCTAGGGCTGCCAGGTCTTGGTGCAGTGTCCTCATTCTCTGCCTCAGTAGCAAGAGTGTGCAGCCTTGTGAACCTTCTGCCTCTAAGCCTTTTCGTGGACTGCCTCCTGTAGAGTCTCTTCAGCGCCCGTCCTCATGCATGTACATCAGGCAGATGTTTCTCAGTGAATTCTTTGGAACCTTCTCTGCCCCCCCCACTTCCTTCTTTGTGGCACCCACAGGGTCAAGGTGAACTGTTAAACCATATCACTCCACACTGCACCTCCACCTCATGGCTGTAGAACCGTTCCTTGGACACAGATGAAAATGGCTCGTTTCAGAGACTGCTTTGTTGATGTCACTGTGCTGTGCGCTGAGCTGATGTCACACAATAACCCTTTGCCCTCTATGTGCAAGCCCCTGTGCACAACTCGAGAACTGTATGTGGTGTGTGTGTGTATGTGTGTGTGTGTGTGTGTGTGTGTGTGTGTGTGTGTGTGTGCAAAGTCTGGAAGGGGCATGCACATCAGGGACCAGCCAGGAAGAAATTTTTTCAGAAAATATTGTCTTTTAATAATCCTCTTCATCTGTTAGGTCATCACTTTGTATAGTCGGTGAGCCATATGCTTTGCTGTTCCGTGTGGGATAACTGTGAGCCCAGCACTGCTGAGCATTGGTGGCTAGCCTTCCTGAACTCCAGTGGAATTTCTTTTCCAAGTACTTCTTTATTTCCCTAAGCCACATTGTACACACTCGTGTCTACATTTAGGAATATCCAACTGGAGATTAGGTTGCCTTCAGTAAGCTTGTCTTCTACCTTCCTGATGCATTCCTCATTTGATTGAGAAACAAGCAACATGACCAAAAACCCAAGAGTACTCATAAGTGCACCAGAGCCTTGATTGATGGGGTGACAAACTGGACTATTCATGGCAATTTGCTTCATGCCCTTGGATATGTTCTAGATCAGATTAGCTCGTCTTGGCCCAAATTGTGCCCTCCCAGAGGATGATGAGCCCCCTGTTTGTTTAGCTCTCTGAGTGACCCCAAGGGGCAGGCCGAGAACTGATTCCCAGGTCTCTCTGGATAAAGGTAGATGTCCATGTTGTTAAGTCCTCCATCTATTTCATGTCAGGAATCTTTGTTAAGAATAGAGATAACTTTCAGAAAACTGTAGGTTTTTTTTTTAATTGTTGTTTATTTTTGCTTTTAACCATGAACTTCTGTCACCCCAGTCAAAAGAATAATCCAATTTTGGAAACAATTTTCGAAATTCTTTCAGCCAATCTACAGAAATGCAAGCCAAGAATGCCTGGGGAACTCAAGAATTCGATAATGGATGAAAATCAGCTGCTTCTCACTCAGTAACTCTTGTGAGAATCTTATCCATTTTGGCTTTTTTTTTCTTTTGCACTTCTAAACAGAAGCTAAACTGGGCCACAGGAAAAGGATGGTGTACCTTCAAAGAGACAACAGGGCTGGCTGTGATCTTTTCTATTCGTGGAAAACAGCTGTGGGTGCCACCGTGCACAAGAGAAGCTTTTTTCCATGCAAAGGTGGGAAGGTTTGCTGTTGAGATCAGTCTGCTGCGGAGGAGGTCTGTTTGCAGATATGGAGGAGCGCTATCTATATCTCAGAGGTTGCTTTTTCTTTTCTTTTCTTTTTTTTTTAAAATGAGTTGATAATGGCCTGGGAAGGATCTAGGTGGGATGTAGTAGGAGGTAGAAACATTCCACCTACACAGAACGCATACCTTCCCTTGTTTCTGTGTGTGACAGCTGCACGTTACATGAAGCAAGTTTCTCTTTTCCGCTGCCTTTAACCAAGTCTAGACTTTTTGAAGCCCCCGCATTGGTGTTTTGCTTTGCTTCCCCTCCTGAGTGAAGCAGGAGCTCTTCAGAAAGAAAAACTGTGCCCAGAAGGCCTTGCTTCCCTCCCTCCTTCCTGGATACTAGTAGCTCTGTAATGAATTTCCCACAGTGGAGTTTGTCCTGTTTCTCACCCAGCATCCTCCACCACCACCCTTACAATGAGGGAGGGATCCAGGTGTTTTCTTCATCTCAAGGTTTTTTTTAAAAGATGGATTAGTGGCTAAAGCTTTTGCCTCACAAGCAAAAGGACCTGAATTTGGATTCCCAGATCCCATGTAAAAAAAAAAAAAAAGCCAGATGCATGTAGCAGTGGCCTGCACTTTTGGCTCTGGAAGGTGGAGCCTGGGAAACCCCAGAGAAAGGAATAAGGAAGTAGAACAATCCAGAGTGATTCCTGGTGTCATCCTTAGGCCCCCACAGATATAAACAGTGCCCTATGATACACACAACACACACACACACACACACACAAGCATGCACATGCACATGCACATAAAAATGTCTACTTTTAGGGATTCTCTTCTGCCATGATGAACACAGGGATTAAAAAAAGTTTCTTTTCCATTTTTGTAAAAGTTGACTACTTTGAAAGATTCTTTTGAACTGTTTATTTATGCTCATTCTCCCTGCTCCCCCTTTTTTTCTGATTGTCCTGTGAATGGCTTTCTTTCCCCACAGCTTCATGGCCCCCTCCTTGCCACTGATTCCCAAATGCCTAGTACCCCAAATTCCCTTTCACGTCCATGCTGCTTCCTGGTGCTCTTCTTAACAGCTCAAGTTATACATGGAATGGAACCATACTGCCCAGCACTAAACTCATTATCATCCCCTTCTCCCCAAACCTTTTTTGGGCTCACAACCTTCTCTGTAATTTCCCTGACCTCTCAGACTCAAGACTGACCCCAACAGGGTCAGGAGTCACCCCTGCTGCATCTGGGCCTTCCATATCTTGCTCACTGTGGTCATTCTTGACTCTTGCCTTGAATGTCCAGGACTCTGCCCAGCTTCCTTACTCTGGTTTATCTTGTTTGATTTACGGCCTTTCCTGAATTTTTTTTTAAAGGGACTGTTTCCTTCCAACAAAGTCAAGTCTTCATTTCCTGTGGCCTATATGTTTTTATTTTAACTTTCACGTGCACTAAGCCCTTTCCTTGCTATTTTACTTCCCAGTGCATTCTCTTTCCATCCCACTTTCTGAAATTCTTCATCCCTTAAGACACAGATCCAATATGACCTGAATGAAAACATGGGGATGACCCTGCTGACCTCCTGGGCTTGTAGCCTTATTTGTTTTAAAGCCACCCTACCGAGCTTGTCATACCTGCCTGGTATTGCTTGGATAAACCCATGTTTGCTCTTTTCCTTCTTCTCGTTTTAAAAGCATTAGCATCCAAGTCTGTTTCTTAGCCTTTTGCAAACCCATCCCCATGCCTCAAATACAGATTTTGAATTAAGATGTGCTCAGGGACATTTGCTGAATGAAGGAAGAAGTGCGACTTTTGCTAATCTCATAAAAACGCTCACTCACTTCTTTCTTGGCTTCATTCATTCATCCAACATATTGTGAGCCTGTGTGTGCCAGACATGAGAATTCACCCCTCCACAGGGCAGGACCCCTGACTTGAAGGTACACACACTCTTGTGTCATCTAAAGACCCACCATCATCTTCCATCCACCCTGTTCAGTTCTTGAATGAACAATAGATTATTATTTGAAATCTTAGCCTTATATGCCCCCATATCAAATATCTGTGTTTTAACTTTGCCCCCAAACAATTCTACCTTCTTTGGTAATTTACAATGCTGAAGTTCTGATTCATAGAACTCCTGGTGGTCCTGGTAGGGAACTCCTTGGTTTATAAAGGTCTGTGAAATACTTACAGGTCTCCTGACTTTAAGACAACATTTATTTGTAACCAGCAAATCAGTACTACTGTACCAAACCAAAATCAGCAGCTAAACATCAGTGACTGCAACTGGCACTGGTGAGGATGAGAGAATGAAGAGCAAACTTTTTTTCAAAGTTATTTATTATGATGATTGTCAAGGTACCACTGACAAGTATGTTACCTGGTAGAATTGATGGCGGGCGAATGCATAGAGACCGTGCCTAAAGTCTTTATTGAGTCAGAATCTTTCCTGAGAGGCTCTTGGTGGTTTTCGAGTGATTGTCAGGCACAAACTAGCTCAGAGTACTCTCGTGCTGTCTACATGGGGGAATCTGTATCCACGCGTTCTTTGATTGCCATCACGGTGAAACCATGTTGATAGAGAGATGTTGCTTTTTGCCCTCAGTATCAAACCCAATAATTTTGTTTTCAAATTCCTCAAAACTAAAAAAAGAAATCCTAGTGACATAAATGTTCCAAATTCAAAATATCCAGAAGTGAGCTCATCAACTTCCTGCTGGAGCCTGTTCCTTTGGGTCTGGCTGGCTGGATGACATCACCGGCCGCCCAGACAAAGCCAGAACCCTACAGTCATTTTCCACTCTTTCCGCACTGTCCCACTTAGTCCTCCAGGATGTTTTGTGTGGTCCTTTACAACCCTGAGAGCTGTGGAGTCTGTAGTTCTTCACCCTCCTTCCTCACTTACTCAGAAATCATTTCCACCTTGATATCAGATTCTTACTCTTTTTTTAAAAAAAACTTTATCTATCTATCTATCTATCTATCTATTTATTTAGAGAGAGAGAGAGAGAAAGAGTGTGTGTGTGTGTGTGTGTTTGTATGTGTGTGTGTGTGTGTGTGTGTGTGTGTGTGTGTGTGTGTGTATCAGAGGGCACTGTGTGTCCCTGTGGAGGACCAAAGGTGATTTTGGGAATCATATTGGATTGCTTCTACCTCCTTTTTGCTTGGCTCTGGGATTTTCCAGCTCCTCCCGCCAGGACCGTAAATGCATGCTGCCACTGTCGCACCTGGAATTTTTATGTGGAACCTGGGATCTGAACTGAGGACCTTCTGCTTTTGAGGCAGAGTCTTAACTCCTGAGCCATTTCTCCAGCCCAGATTTTTTACTTTTTTAGAAAAAAAAAATCTGCTATTGCATTTACTTAACTTCTGATTACTTCCTACCCTTTCCCAGAGCATATCTATCTATGTACCTATTTATTGATCATCTATCTATTTTACATGTGTGTATGTGCAGGTATGTGTGTACCATATGTGTGGAGACCAGAAGTCAATCTGAGTGCTCTTCCCCAGAATCAGTTCACCTTGCTTTTGACAACAGCATCTCTCACTAGGTTCTGGGGCTGACCAATTGGACTTAGATCTCTGAGGTTGGCCATTGAGTCCCAGGGATCTGCCTGTTTCTGCCTCCCCAGTGCTGCGATGATAGACAGGCACCTTGTTCATGGGTTTTAGGGATGGAACTCACAGTCTCATACAGGTGAGGCCAACACTTTGCCAAATGAACTATCTCCCTAGCCCCACCTTTCCCCTGTTGAAAAATTCATTATGAAATTTATATACAGTTAAATAAATCTGCCATTTTGTGAGTTTGAGAAATAACCACAATGCCTCTCTGCCTCCTTCTGCACGCAATTCTACCCTGCCCTTAGGCCCTGGCGCCTGCCACCCTTCTCTCCATCCATAGTGCTCTGCAGTTCTCAAGGTATCATGAATTGGCCTCCTCATCCCAGAGCACCTGCTCCCTGCTCCTCCATCTTCTTTGTCAATGTCACAGTTTGCTCCTGAGTGTGTCTTTTCTGTACACAGGAAAATAGGCAATTTCTCTAAGCTCCAGTTTCGGTAGGGTATGCGACCCAACAAATGCATGACATTACAAGCTTCAGGAATTCTAATGTTCTTCGAGGGGGCTGAGGAAGACCTCTTTGCCTTGCTAATTTGGGTGACCAGTAGAGAGACCAGAAAAGTGATGTCATTCTTGAGTGAGAAAGGATAGCTTAGAACATTGAGTTCCAAGTTTTTTCTATTGAGAAGAAAAAAAAGATCCAGTCATGGAAGAGGAAGAGTTAAAAAAAAACAAAAAGAAAAGAAAGAAGGAAAGAAATAAGGAAAAGCCTAAAGAAGATGTTGGGAGAGGAGGGTTGGTGTGGAACGGGCCTGGGTGTGTTGTGTGTGGCATCTTAGAGTGGGCCTTCATGTGTGGAAGGGTGTCAGGAAAGCCACGCCTACAATGGGGGTAGTCATGTCTTTTCCATGCGATAACATGAGGACATTGTGCGAGACAGTGGCAAGCTGGCACAGTGTTGGTGGAATTTGGAAACTAAGGAAATGCTGATTTTTCCCCTTCTATCATTTACCCTTCAGATGGCCTGTCCTCCCCCAGATTCTCATTCTTTAGTCTGTTGCATTCTGGCCTCACTATACCTTGTGAAGGACCACTTGCCCTTCTGGGTCACCTCTCAGGAAGCTAATTCTGTCTTCCCGATCTTCACTCCACTCTATTTACCACTGCTTTCTACTCCCTTTCAAAATTAACTTGTTCTCTGCCGTCATTCTTGCCGCCGTGTTTATGCATAAAGATCAAGAGGTGGGATAGACAAGTCTACAAGAGGTAAGGATGTAGGAAACTCAGGAAACGATGCAGAAATAGCCATCTGTGGTCAGGGACCTGAATTTCTCTGTACCCTTTCCTCCATCACCGTCAAAGTGTGTGTGCTGCCCAATGTAAGATGCCCACAGAAGATGGTACCCAAGGCACGTTTGCTAAGGGAGCTGAGTAAGAAGCGTTTTCAGCACCTGCTGTACCCGTGCTGAGACGCAGCCCCTCCAGACCTTGCACAATAAACTCGTGCCACCTCCCCCACAACTCACCCTGAATGTGCCCCAAGATGCGAGCAGATGGGCTTATTTGTGAAACCCAAGCTCAGGATTCCGTTCTTGTGTAACAGCCGTGCCACGCGGCTGACATATGTTCAGTTCAGTTTGTGGCCCACAGAAGCCTCTAGCAGTCGTCTTCCATCCAGGATCTCAGTAGCATTTACTCATCTTGCATTTGCATATGTTCCCCTTTCTCAAACTGTGGGGAGGATGCAGTCTGAAGCAGCCTCCTTCCCTGGGTGTAGATTCAATGAAAGGTCTGCATCCTTGGGGAGATGTCAGCAGAGCCCCAGGGCCTCTTGCAGAACAGCACCACAGGTCAGGCAGAAAGAGAGATGGGGGGGGGATAGAGAAAGAAAGAAATAGAGAAAAGGGGAGAGACATAAAGAAAGGGAGAGACAGAAAGAAAAGGAGAGAGAGAAAAAGAGAGAGAAATGGAGGGAGAAGAGTAAGACAGCGCCTCACTGACATTCCTGGTGACCTCTCTCCTTACAATTTTTCCTTTCTGACATTCCTGCCCTCTCTCCTTCCCACTGCTTCATGTAAGTCCCTCTCTGCCTGGCATGCAGACACAGGTTGAATAGCCATGGGCAGAGCCTGGTTTGTAGACCTCTGTGCCCCATCTCATTACTTAAGGAGCATGATGCTTTCCACGCTGGGCTCTCTGTTTCCCCTGGCATCCATGGTCGCTGGAGGACAATCCACAAAAGCATGAGGCTCTGTGACTGTCCAAAGAGTCTCATCATTTGGAGACAGAACTGCATGGGCCTGACTTGGGGCTCAGGGAGTGCTTAAGTATTTCTCTATTTCTCAGCATGCTTCAGTGTTGCTACATATCTATTGTAGAGAACATGTCACGGGCCTGCGTCCCAGGCCCTTGCATTGAAGTAGATGATGTCTGAACACATTCAGCCAAAGGCCAGTGACTCTCAGGAAGCCTGTTCATAATGGGATTCTGATCCCAGGGACATTGTCTTATCAGACCCACCCTTGGGAGGGAACCTGACCATGTATGCTCCAACTCAGTCCCCTCTCCATCCTTCTCTCTCTGAGGCTCCCCCTAAATTCACCCAAGCTAAGACTCAAATCTCAACATCAAGACCAGTCGGGATAACTGGGCAGGGGGAAACCCAGGAATCGGTATCTGTGAAAGTTCTTTAGAAAGTTCCCCAGGCCCCAACTGCCAACATTGAATCCAGCGTAAATGATACCCTCATGTTGCCCCCCTGCAAGGATAGTGACCCAAACTGCATCTGGTTCAGGAAAGAAAAGCTCCATTGCCAGCCGTGTAGAGTCTGAAGTCAGCTTTTCCTGTGGAGCAGGGAGCTAGTGCCAAGTTTATTTTAAAAGTGCTCTTGATCTACCTAAAACGAGGAAGTGTAAGAATCCTCTGGGAGTAGTTTATTCTCATATTTGAAGGCGTCTTTGCTTCCTGCAAAGCAAACCTGAGTTTGAGTCCATTACCCAAAGACATCCTGGTACGTATGGGGAATACAAGATTGAAAATCCTGGGGTCGTATATGGGAAAAGGATTTAACCACCTTTTTTTTAACCACTTTGTGAAGAGTAATTTGGGGTAGTGTAAATCTCCATAAGCTGTACTCTTCTGAGTGGTACTATATGTGTCTCCTGATTGAGCTAAGTGATTATTTGTCTAAAACTTTAAAAAGAAGAAGAGCAGCCCCAATATGTCTCTACTCCCATTAATCATGCAACCATCCTCAGGTTAAGAAAATAAGCAACTAAATTGGGGGTTTGTTTTATTGCCAGAATGACAGGGTTTCACCAGCAAGAGAGAGCCTACCTCCCAGTTGGGAAGAAGTTAAGTGTTTTGTCAAGGAAGATTAAGAACTCTAAACCCTCTCCCATTGGTTGAATTGTGCTGTAACTGGAAGGTGATCCATTTGATAGTGACTGACCAAAGACCCTTAGAAGTGACACCAAACGATTTCCATTCTGAGAGGCAAGCTTTTTGGATTGTGCAAAAGACATTTGTTTTGGCACTTGGACACTGTTGCTATATTTATTACCGTCAGTTCTTAGTGGGAGTACTTTCCTGCTCCCAATTACCCAAAAAGGCAAAAAAAAATTTTTTTTGAAGGAGAGGAAATATGTCTTGAGAGTTTTATTAATTGCAAAATGATGCTGCATGGAGCATTTGCCACGAAAAAAAAGACTTTTCAAAACCTACGGAGGAGTTCTCAGAAAGGAACCCTTAAAGTTGAACTCTCTAAAGCTGTGGAAATCCCGGGAACAAAAGCCAAATGCCTGGGAATTGAGTTTCAGAAGAACTTTGGAGTTTGGATCTGCCTGGTAATTTACAAAATGAGATGGAATCACTGAGTGTTCTCAAATCTTTTCAGCTGAGCTGAGAGTAAGTTTAGCCTTCTGTGGACCAGTTATTATACTTTCTAGTACTATTTATTAAGCATTTCTCACGAACCTAGGTTTTGACCTTCATAATCTCATGTCAAAGATTCTGTGCTTTTCACAGAACTTAGTAGTAGTTTGGAGGAGGGTCGTAATACTCACTATGTTCCAAGTAGACAAAATCTGTAATGGTATTTGAAATATAGATGGGCGCTGCAATTATTTGTCTTATGCATGGATATGTGTGGATACCGTGATATGTGAGCTGAGATCAGAGGATACTTCATGGTTCTCTCCATCCACCTTTATAAGTATTCTAGGGATCAAACTCAAGTCACCAGGCTTGACACCCACTGAATCATCTTGCCAACCCAGAGATGTATGCTGAAACTGACCTTGGAAATAAAATTTCCATTCCATTGAGGTACCTTGCAAATTGGACTTGCATTCAGCAAGGAAAAAAAGAAAAACGCATGATCTACTTCTTTTCTCCTGTGTGTGTGAGTGTGTGTATATGCATGTTTATATGTGTGTAGGTATATATGTGTGAAGAAGTGCATGAACCTGTGTATGCACATTCGTGTGTGTGTGGTTGGGGGGGCTAGATGTGTGTATGTGTGTTATGCATGTTGGTGGGTGCACCTGAATGCATGTAGGGGGGAGGCCTGGGGTGCTATTGGGAATCACCCTCAATTGCTCCTCCACTTTACTGTTTTGAGGCTGGATCTCTAAATCCAGAGCTCCCAGATAGAGTCTGGCTAACTAGTTTGCTGTGGTGTGATAGCTATAGGTGTCAACTTGAAAATTGAAGACTTAAGCTCTGCACATATTTGTAAAGAATTAGCAGCTGTGTTAAATTATAAGCAAGCCTATAGGTAATTATCTAGTTGATGGAAGGAGACCCAGTCTATGATGGGTGAGACCATTCCCTAAGCAAGTGGATGAAATGGAGGGAGCTGGTTCAGTAAGTTGACATTTTTCAGCACACCTACACAGGCATGGTATCTGGCAAGTGAAGTTTGCCCCTTCTCGCAGCAGTCCTGTGTAGTGTGAACCAGATAGAGCGGCCATTTCCCCGGTGTAGGTGTGAACTCTCCTGCCACGCTGGATTGAGAACTGTTACTGGACAGTTTTGTAAATCAAAATAATATCCCTTGTTCCTATAAGCCATTGGATTGTGAATTTATCAGCCACATAGGATTGGAGCCCAGGTATGTTTTATTCCAAAGTATGTGTAATCTCATGCCTTTAGTAATCTCTGCCTCTTAGATTTATAACTGATCTTTGCTGAGTGTTTGAAAATCAAAAGTGTAATAAATACAGCACATCATTATGCATTCTGAGTCCCAGTAGATAGTTTTAAAGTAAACACACTGAAACTCTCATCCAGATGAGAGAAACAGAGCATCCCCCACTCCCAGAAGCCATCCCCTGCTCCATGACACGAGCCGTCCTATGTCTTCCACCAGAAGGAAAAAATTACACTAACTTTCATGCTAGTTGATCTCTTCTCTTTATACATTTGCCCCTAGACTTAGGCGTGTCTCTAAACAAGTAAATAGTTATGTTTCTGAAATGAGAGTATCTGTCTGTATTTTTTTTGTGTTTGGATTCCTTTGTTCACAACGGAGTCTGTGAGTTTTGGCAAGTCCTGATGTTTCCATTTTCCTTGTTGAATTCTGATATAAAACTGTATCCACTATAATAACCCACGTTGTTGCTTTAGCTGTTATATAGAAAGCTGCTGGGAGTATTATTATACCTATCCTTCGGTACTCAGAACATGTATTTCCTTTGGGTATGGCACCAACGAGCAGCATTGTTGATGCATGATACAATACCAAACAGTTTCCCAAAATGTTTGTCTCAGTTTATACTCCGTCGGCATGCCCAACAGTTTCTGTTGTATCATGTGTGTCCCAAAGTTAGAGTTACTAGTTTCTTTCATTTTGGTCATTCTGTGGTGCCTATTATGGGCTTAATTTGCATCTCTCTGATTCCCAATTACAACATTAATCATCTTTTCACGTGTTCATCAGGTGTTTTCTTATGGCTTGCATTGTCTCTTCCCATCTCTTGCATGGTTTTGAACTGCCTTTTCTTTATGGATTCGTAGGAGTTTGCTGTCTGTAAACTCTTCATGAATTATATATGCTGCAAATATCTTTCCCCTGCGAGTGACTTGCCTTTTGACTTTCTTAAGCGGGGTCTTTTGATGAGAAAGATTTAATTTTAATGTAGTCTGATTTATCGCCCTTTTGGATGGCGCTTGTTGTCTCTTGTTTCAAAATGTTCCCTGCCCTGAGGCCATGAAGATTTTTCTCTTCTGCTAACTTCTAACAGTTGTATCCTTTGCCTTTAATGTCTATTATCTATAGAATGCACCTGGAATTGAGTTCTGTGAATGCTTTGAACTGAAGGGAGGGGCTATGTATTTCCCTTTCGGCACATGGATGTATATAATACACTTAGCCACATTTCTTGGACAGGAGGAATGTCTTTGTTTTTTTTTTCCAAATGCTCTATGTCCCACGGGGGGAAGTTGTCTCTTCGTAAATCTTTTATTCTGTTCCATTAACTTTTCCACTTGCATTTGTACAGTGCCACTCTGTTCTACTCAAATAGCTCAGAGTTCCTAGATAGGACTAGTCAGATTAGTCGTCTTGCTGGGGAACTCACAGGCTCCGCCTTCCAGGGCTGCCAGAGTCATCTGACATTTTATGAGAAATCTGCGGATTTGAACGCCAGTCCTTTTGCTTGCATGGCAAGTGCTTTAACCACTGCGCCATCGGTTTAGTTCTAGATCTTTATATACAATCTTGGCTATAACATTCAATAGTAAGTCTTGATCTTGTTAGAGGAAAAAACATGACTCATGTCACATATTAAATACTTAGTTTGATGGGTAGCCATTGACTGTGAGAGGTAGTAGGAAACATGCAATGGCAAAGAGAACTGGCCTCAGTTCTGCCTCCCACGAGGACACTTGGAGATTGACAGCCAACGAGTGGGGCAGGATCAGTGGGGAAAAAATCAACATGAAACACAAACATTCTTGTTGGGACACTCAGTAGAATCCAGCCACTTGCTGAAGGCAGACCAAGCTGTGCAGATACTGAGGATGAAGGGAGATGTTTATGAAACTGATTTTTGTAGAGTTCTTACTCAAAATGGATTCTGTGAGGACAGAGGAAGAAGAAAAGATCAGGAACCAATCCAATAGGGGACTCAAGACAGTTCCAAGTATGGTGCAAGGAGAGCATCCTTCTGATTTCTGCTAGAGTAAGGCCTTTACCACATCTGCTTTTCAAACATGCCTGGTTGTACTTGGTCTCTTGGAGTCTTTGAGCCAATGGATCAAGATCAATAAGCACACCCTTTGGGAGTTTGGTTTGAATAGGATTTCTTCCTCATGACTTCTTCATACAATCTCATTAAAGGAAGCTGGGGCAGTGGCGTGCTTAAAAAGAATAGAAAAGAATAAAGAAAGGCACACTATGACCAATCAGCACCCGGTGATCTCCACACATGTGTGGCTCTGGCTGAACCAAAGACTGTGTCTTCAAGAACCAATCCACTGTCTCCATGGTGGAGGGAGGCAGCCCTGTCAGACCCAAACCTTGCTTTTTATAATACTGATGCCTTTAGTGTTCTGCAGTGGAATTTGTGGAAAATAGAACTTTCCCACTCACCAATGTCGTGCAACATCAGAGAAGGAAAAATTCCTTTTAACCTAGAAGCATTTCAGGGGGTAAGTGTCAGCGTGACTGTATGGGAGACTGCAAGTGTGTACTTACACTTCAGTGGCACGTGTAGGATCACTGAGAATGTGTTGGCTGTAGATACAGGAGACAGCAGCTGTGCTCATTGGAGACCCGATGATGTGATCGCGTCACCTGTGGTGACAGCATATTTCTGAAATGGTCATTGCTTTCCTGTCAACTTCTAAAGAAAATAAAGCTCACCATTCCCATTGTGTTTCTAGAGTTGATGTTTGTGAAAGTAGAGAAGGTCCCTTGTGTGAACGTGTCAAGAGGCGTTAGGATGTCACTGAAGCATAGTCAGCAGACTATGTGGTCCCGAGCAGTGACAGGGTCACATTACAGGGTCAAAAGGTCGGACATCCCTGACACAGCAGCACTGGGGTTACCAGGAGGAAAACACACCTACCTATAGGCAGAAACAGACTCCGCCTGCCTTTACACTGTGTGTGTGTGTGTGTGTGTGTGTGTGTGTGTGTGTGTGTAGCACTTATTTGATCACTGTGGTCACAGGGAATACGAGATGATTCTGGAAAGCTCTGGATCATACCATGCATCTCAGGTAGCCCAACTTATGTAGACCTTGTTCCCCCTTAGTATTCCTAATGCCTCCCTTCCCCCGCACCACCACCAAGAATGGTGTGAGTACCAAAACAGTCCTATTTCCACAGTGTTCTGAGGGATGGAAGACTTCTGGAAAGAGTTGTAATTTCTTTTGCCTGTGATGGGATGCCAGAGTGCAGTGGAGAGCAGGGAACTGAGGTGATTCAACCTAGATTTTAAAGGGATCTGCCTTGTCTAAGCTGGACAGAGTAAGCCCCTCGTGCATCTGGGGTGCCCCTGTTGGCATCTCCTCTGTGCTTGAGGCACATGCAAGAACAGACATCCCCATGGGACTCAGTGGGACACAGACATAAGAAAGGACATCAGGGGAGGTGGGGAGTTTGTCAGGAAGATGTCTTTCAGTGGGAGGAACAGGGATGAAGTGGGGAGAAAAATAATAAAAATTCATTGTAAATTTAAAATAATTTAATAATATCAATAATAATGAAAGGGGTCCGCAGACTGGGAAGATGGTTCTGGGATTAAAACCTTTACCTCACAAACAAGAGGACCTGAGTTTGAATCATAGATCTCACGTAAAAATGTCAGGCAGAAAGAGCAGCAGCATGCAATTCCAGCAAGGCTGAGCCTGGGAAACCCCAGAGCAAAGCAATAAGGAAGTAGAGCAATCCAGGGTGATTCCTGATCATCACCCTTGGACTTCCATGGGCACACATTCAAGTGCCTGCTTGTGTACTCTCTCTCTCTCTCTCTCTCTCTCCTCGCTCGCTCTCTCTCTCTCTCTCTCTCTCTCTTCTCTCTCTCTCTCTCTCTCTCTCTCTCTCTCTCTCTCTCTCACTCACTCGCTCGCTCTCTCACTCTCTCTCTAAGGGGAATGAGATAGAGACTGATTTCCAGGACCCAGCCTTTTGAGCTGACTTCTTGCTTCTGACTTCTCTGCTTCCAGCTTAGACTCACCCAGACTTTCTTGCGTGCCTGATCAGAACTGGCTAAATCACTCGAAGGGCCTCGTGCAACCAGGGCATCCCTGTCTAGGGAGTATCCTCTGACTGTTCCCTAGACAGAAATTGGCTGTCACCTCCAGCAGGTTTCAGCCTTCCTCCTCTCCTATGTGTGCCCCCAATCTGTTTTGACTCCCCTTCCTGTAATCAGTAACAGATCTACTCGAAGTGGTTAGAAGTGGTTTCACAGTTAAACTTCACACTCTTGTTGTTTTGCCAGGCAGCCCCCCTACCTTCCTGCCCCCAACAGTGTCACCCCTTTCAATGGGCAGGCACTCCTGCTGGATCTGCTGCCATATGCCCCAGGCTTTGCTTAGACTTGCAGCGCCTGCGGGGCAGAAGCATTTCCTGAAGCTGGAATCCCCCCAGCCTGGCCTTCCAGATATCCACAGATAATTGGATAGATCCTAAGCTGGAAACTGCAAGCAATACAAAGAGAACTATGTGTAACGTAGCGTGCACAGCTCTCTGAAGTTAGGCAGTTTCCGCATGAAACTGTTTAGGCAAGCTCTTTGCTTTTTAAAGTATTTTATTTGTTTGAGCAAGAGAATAAGAGAGTAAGACAGACAGACAGACAGATAGAGAGACCATGATGCATGGGTAGAGGTTAAGGACAACTTTTCAGAAGTCAGTTCTTTCTTTCTAGTATGTGAGCTTCCAAAGATCGAATTTGGGTCACCAGGCTTGTGAGTGGGCGCTTTGCCTGCTGAGCTATCTGACCACCCCGGTCCTCTATGTCTTGACAGGAGTTAACATGCATTGGGTCATGAGACCCAGTGAGGCCCTCAGATGTACTTAAGAGAAGGCGCAGGACTGGGTGGTGTTGAACATTCAGACAGACACACGTGTTCCACATTGCGCTTCACGCCACAGCCACTGACAAGTTTAGGCATATCAAGAACAGTCAGGGGATGCCACTGTAATGTCCTGACGCTGGGTGCAGGTGTGGCAGAAGCAGGTGGGAAATGTCACTGCTATGGCATGTGCATTTTATTGCCGTCCACCCTTGAGTGGCCTCAGTAACTTAATGACCTTCAGGCCACATAAACGTTATTTCCCAGAGCTTGGAAGATGTCCAGATGGACAAAATACCTACCCACAAAGGCATGAAGACCCGAGTTCCAATCTCCATCATCCATGTAGAAGCTAAGTGCAATGATATGTGCCTGTTACCCCAGAGATGGGGAAACAGAGACAGGAGGATCCCAGGAACCAGTTGGCCACACTATCCATTTGGTCTAGCCAGAGCGGTGAGCTGCAACAAGAGACACTGTCTCAAAATAAAAAGACACAAATCATTTCCTGATTCATTGATATATAAGGAGGGTGTTGCAGCAAAATGGAGACTGTGTATGCATACCATAGTGGTCAAATAATTGCTACACACACACACACACACACACACACACACACACACACACACACACACACAGTGTAAAGGCAGGAGTCTGTTTCTGCCTGTAGGTAAGTGTGTTTTCCTCCTGGTAACCCCAGTGCTGCTGTGTCAGGGATGTCCGACCTTTTGACCCTGGAATATGACCCTGTCACTGCTAGGGACCACACTATAGCCATCCTGGGATACTTGTAGGCTGCTACAATCTGGGCACCGACAGGTGTAGAATTTTCTGTTTTAAAATTTAAACCTCACTTGTGCTTACTAAATACAAGTTCCTGAGTTTAGCAATACCTGAAGGCCACCCCCACCTGCCCTTTGGGGAAAGGTGTGACTGGAGGCAAGATTCCTACAGGCTCCTTGCTCAGTGCTTTGGCTCCTTAGTGACAGGTAGAAGAACACCTTGTTATGCCCTGTAGTTCCGTGAGGGTGAAAATAGTTCAAAAGACCTTTGTGCATGTCCAGCGTGGGAAAAGAATTACTTTAAAGTCAACTCCCACGGTAGGTGCGCCTGAAACTACTTACCAGGAAGTCATGGATCAGTTTATGCAACTGAAAGTATGTTGGAGTGATTGAAATCAGAGAATAGAGAGAAACCCTTCATGTTCTCATGAGAACTGAGGAGTCTTAGGAACATCAATCAGGGAGCTGGGGAGATGGCTCAGAGATTAAAGCCTTTGCCATACAAGCAATAGGACCCGAGTTCACATCCCCAGCTCCCACATAAAAGTGCTAGGTAGATATGGCAGCAGCTTGCACTGCCAGCCCCGGAAGGCAGATCCTGAGAACCCCAAGAACAAAGCAATAAGGAGGTAGAGCAATCCAGGATGAGTCCCATCGTCACCTTTGGGGCTCCACAGGCGCATATATTCAAGGGCCCCTCTTCTGCGCGCGCACACACACACACACACACACACACACGCACGCACGCACGCACGCACGCGTCAAAAGAGAAGAAAAAAGAAAAAGAATGCAAATCAGAAAAACAGAATGAAATAATGGTTCAGATGATTAGACTGTTGTTGAACAAATAAAACAAAAAGGCACAGTGCTTTCCCTTTAAGGGATGTCTTCCTCCTGGCAGAGGGAGAAGGAGTCTCTTTTCCATTGTCTTGGTTCATTCCTCCTGTCCCATCTCTGCTCTTGATTTGCCTGAGACACTTTCAACGCTTCAGGATAAGGGGCTCGTGTGTTCCCCCAGCTCCCATCTCCTGCTAGATCCAGAAGGCACAGTGTAGAGGCGACCTTGGGAAGATGAGACAGGTGCGCGCGTGGGAGGGGGTTGGAGGGGAGGGGAAGCCTTTGATCATAAACCATGGACACTTGAAGTTGGAAGGGACCTCAGAGTGTCCTTGTTCAACTCCTTCACTTCACAGATAAGAAAATAAAGCCTAAAGACTTGAAAGGTACCGTCGAAGATCACATAGTAGATGGCTGAACGGCAATAGAAGAAAGATGTTTTTGCCTTTTTCTCTATTTTGTGTTTTTACTCATTGACACCTTCATACATAAATGCAAAGAATTTATGTTTACATCCCTTAATACCCATTCCCACCCCCCTTCTGTCCCACTGCACGCATTCTCCTTTCCAGCCAGTCTACCTCCTACTTTCCCATCTTTTTGTCTGTGTACACTGAAAGAGTTTGTAATATATTTTAGATACACCTATATAACTGACACAGAGATTAGAGTAGATACTTTTTTTTCCCCTTAATTAGCTAGGTCTGGGGAGGTGGGTTCTGCAAGCACAAATACCTCAGTTCAAATCCCCAGAACTCATATCAAAAGCCAGAAATGACTGCACGTCCCTGTAACCCTGGGACTGTGGGGAGCAGAGAGACAATACTTACCACCAACTCCCTTTCTCAAGGGAGTAAAGCAGAAATTACAGGATAGGACCATCATCTCCCTCTGACCTCTACTAGTGTACCCTCCCACGCACATGCACATACACTACATACGTGCAACACACCCACACGCTGGAACACACAGAATATTTTCATTTGGTTTATATTTTTATGTAATTTATTCAACAAATAATAATTGTGTAGTATACAAGGATTCAATCAAGCTAATTAAACACAGCTATCACCTCGTCAGCATGTTTATGCATATGTGTGATGATGATGCTAAAAATCTATTATTTCAATAATTCTGGAATATATAATACATTACCCTAACCATGGCCCCCAGTGCAGTACAGTAGGTCTCTGAAACTTACTCTTCCACCTGATCTTTTGGTCTTCTTTTTCTCCCAGTTTCTGGTAGCCACTTTTCTGCTCTTCATTTCTATAAGAGCAACATTTTCCATGTAATTGAGATTGTTGTACAATATTTGCATAAAGCCCTCCATTCCCATCTGTGTTGCTGAGCATAGCAAATGTTCCTTTTAAAAAGCCGTGTGATATTCCACATTTCTTTAGCCATCTATCCAGGTAACGTGAGTGGCTTTCAGGTCTTAGCGATCATGAATAGTGCTGAAATGAACAAGGAAGTGCAGACATCTTTGCCCTGCATGGATTTCAGTTCCTTCGCTCAGAAGTGGGACCGCTAGATCACATGGGAACGTTAATGCTCCGTTTTTGAGGAACCTCCATATTACTTTCCACATTGACTCCTCTAATTCACATTTTTACCCACGGGGCACAAAGATTTTTTTCCCCTACATTCTCACGGGTATTCCTCACCATTTACCTTTCATTCAGGAGCCGCCCTGACGTGGGTGAAGTATTGCTTCATTGTGGTTCTAATTCTCATTTCCCTGATGATAAGAAATACTGAATATTTCTGTTCCCTATCTACAGGCCATTTGTGTCTTCTCTTTTGGGAAACATCCATTTCGACCTTTTCCCCATTGTTTTGATTGACTCATTTGTTTTCTTGCTATTGAGTTACTTAGGGTCCTGATATACTTTGAATAGTAGTCCTTTATCAGGTATATGGTTTGCAAATATTTGTCATGGTCAGTTCATTTGGGTTTGCCTTTGACCCTCACCATACCACCTACAAGGTATACATTTTAGCTGATAATTTGATTTTCTCAATGTGATGATGGTGACGCAGAGCATGTGCTGAGCATTGAGTCCCTCACCTCAACCCAACCTGGCCTTGGAAGTTCTTAGCAGGCTGACATAAGGCAAGGTCCATGCTTGGCTCTAAGACGCTTTGCATGATGTAATTTCCATGTGCATTGACTGATTAGTTTTGCTGGAGAAATCTAAGGGGAGGGGGAGGGAAGGAAACGCTGTAGCTCTGGTATAAGCTGGCTCCTTACCTTGCACTTTCTATTTTTTTTCTATTTTTCCTCTATATCATTTGCAGTGCAGGATTATCCTTTCATGGCAAATGGGCTTGATTGTCCTTGGACTGTATTACCAGCCCTCCCTAAAAGCTTCAAAAGCTACTTCCTATTTTGTCTCTGTCTCTCTTGCGCTTTTAGCCTGCTGTAAACAAGCCATGGTACAAAGAGGATACACAGCAGAAGCCGCCTCAGAGAGAGAGAAAAATTGAATTTATAGGCAGCGAGATAGGATAATTAGTTTTTATATTTAAAAATACCCTCCACTCAGAGGATGCTGCTGTCTGCAGTAGAGAATGGAATTAAGTTTGGATCCCAGGACCTTGAATAATTTCGAATAATTTAGTGGGAACTGCCAACTCTGTACAAAACATATGCACAAATCTACTGTGTGTGAACATACATAAAACATATACACACAGAATATATTATATATATTTATATTATATATGTTATAACAGTGTCAGTTTAAGTCCAAAGATTCAGGTTGCCCTAATCATGTTTGTTTAGAATTCTCAGCCTTGAAGAATAATTTCGTTAGCTATCTGTCTTTCTTTTTTTTCTTTGAGCAGTTATTTGGAGTTCAAGATCAAACAAACAAACACCTTGCTGCCTTTTGTGTGGAAGGTAATAACTCTATCTAGTGCTACTTGAAAGGTTTTTTATTTCCTTTTTCAGTCCAGATGTTACTCATCACAGCCTGAGTCTTTAGAACACCCAATGTAGGTAAGACAAAGGCACCTCCAAATATATGTAAATTCAGTCCACCTCCTGCGATGTCCAGCACTGTTGTTCTCAAGTGGCAGAAGCCTGATGGTGTTTTTTAGATCTCAAGAGGACATGTCTTTTCCCCACAGGATTGTTCACAACTCTGGAGAGGGCTTCCTATTGGACACTCCTGCTGCCCAGCCTGGGTTGGGGGAGTTGGGGGGGAACAAAAGCCCCCCATTGTCATGGGTTCCCTGCTCAGAGTTCAGCTAATGAAACTCCCAATGTCTCTGTTTCTGGGGGAGAAGCTAAGATTGGGATGAACCTTTGGATCAAAGAAAACTGTGCTTCCCTCTGCTTTTAGTGGGGAGGATCCACCAGAAGGAGGTCCTGCTGCCAATCTGTGGCTCCTAGGAGGCTCCATTAGCCCCGACATCTTCACTCCTTTCTCTGCCTCCTTGCATAAGTCTGTTTCACGGGGAAGCAGAGAGATGGCGGTTAACGTATGAACCTGTAGGTCAGCTTCTCTTACGTCACACTCTAAGATGCTGTCCAAAATCTCTTATGGAACCCTAATACCAGATTGGTTTGAATTAAGCAAACCATTCATTGCCTGGGGAAAGGAAAGCTTCCTGTTGCCCAAAGGCAGTTCATTAGTGTGTGGGTGTGCTTGCTTACATGGAAAGTGGGATGTGCTTTGTGAGGGCTGAACACAGACAAGGGGGAACCTAATGCATCTAAAGCTAGAGAAGGGCACTTGACTGAGTTGCTCTCAACATCGTTCCCACTCAGGTGCAGTTTCTTCCAGTTGCTTGTAGGTCGCAGTGTCAGATCAAGTTTTCTTTCTTGCCTCCAGTATTTCATATGCTTCTTACCATCTGTTCATTTCCAGCGCTAACTATTCTTTACACTCTGTGACTCAGTGTTAATTGGAACACGTGCCTCTTTGCCATTCATCTGGGGGAAGGGGCTAATGATGATTTATGTCTTTTTAATTGGTTTTCTGCCACACTGTCCTACTTAATTTATTATTTCATAAGAACTTTAAGAGACTGGGGAAGAGGAGTTCTTCATTCTTAATCTTCCGACTTTAATCCTATCTTACCCTAAATGTTTTGATGTTTAAACAATAAGATCTTTAGCTTCTTACTAGATGGTAAATACATATGAAGATGAGTTTGCTCATTAGTAGAGACTTTGCCAGCCACAGTTTTAATAATATCATGGTCCTGCAATTCAGGAAGCAAAAAGTTGCAAGCTGGGTGTAACGGGTCATGCCTATAATCTCAGCACTCACAAAACTAAGGTGGGAGGCCAAGAGTTTGAGGGCAATCTGGGCCTCATAGCAAGACTTTGTCTCAATAAATAAATAAATAAAAGCCCAAGAGGTTCCAAAGGCTCGTGGCAAGGATGTTTCTCAGATACTGGGTTTGGTTTTCAGAAAGATCTGCATAATCAGGATTGTACGTGTGTGTATGTGTGTGTATGTGTGTGTATGTGTGTGTGTGTGTGTGTGTGTGTGTGTGTGTGTGTATTTGGTCTAATGGATGGATAGATAGTTGGATATGTAGTTAAATAATCAGATGAGGGAAATATAGATGATAGTATAGCAGTTACAATTCTCTGTTGCTGTTGAGAGATACTCCTCAAAATCAAACAACTTCAGGAAGAAAAGGGAGATTTATTTGGTTTATGGTTCCAGAGGGGGGGAGATACAGTCCATTATGGCAGAAAAGGCATAGCTGGCTGGCAGAAGCTGGAGGGGGCGTAAGTCACATTCATCACAACTGCAAAACTGGAAGTAGGGTGGACCTACTCAACCTCAAGGCCTACCCCCTGGACTGCCTTCCTCCAGCAAGGCTCCACCTTGGGAGCCTTTAGTTTTCAAACAACCAGAGATTGAAATACGTGAGCTGTGGGGGACAGCGCACATTTCAAACCATGACAGGCAGAGATGGCTGCATGTATAGGGATGGATTTACAGCTTCTCACTTAATATGCAGAGAGTAGTTAGTTGTCTTTTAAATCTATTTCAGAATTTAGTGAATATCAGTAAGTTAAGCGTTTTCTTTCATAAGGCTACATTGTGTTACATTCTATGGCATTCTAGTCTCTTCCTGGTATATATATAGGGCGTATATATATTTTTTTTTCAGAAAACTCTGATAAAGGGAACCAGTTTGTAGCTCATTATTTCACACATCTGTAGGGAAAGAGATTCTAGAAGTGGAGTCACAGTGAATACATTCACAATTTTCACTGTTTCTATCAAATTTGTCCTAGATAGCACTTAACAATTTCCAGTTCCAGTCATTTTTGGCATGTGTGCTTATGTGTGTGTGTGTGTGTGTGTGTGTGTGTGTGTACATGCTCGTGTGCATGTGTATGTACCAGAGGGCACTTGACTGTGTGTGCCCATGGAGTCCCAAGGGTGACTTCAGGAATCATCCTGGATTGCTCTATTTCCCTACTGTTTTGCTCTAGGTTTCCAAGGCTTCAACTTTCAGGACCGAAATTAGAGGTCTCCATCATATCCACCTGACATCTTTTTGCATGGTGTCTGGAGTTGAGAATTCAGGTTTTTTTGCTTGTGAGGCATAGGCTTTAACCATTGAACCATTTTATCTTCCCAGCCCAACCATAAGGTTGTTTTTTTTTTCATATTTGCAAAAATAATACATGAGACAAATGTCTCAACTTATGGTTTAACTGCCTGTCCTCTTATTTCATCAGGCTGACTATAGTGAACACCTGAAATCAAAAAGATGTAGTCTTGTAGTTAGAGCTGCATACATATTTTAAAGATGGTAGTATATTTGTGCATTTCCCCCTCTGGTTCTTCCAAACACTGGTAAATGACATCTGGCTTCTAGTAAATTAGATTTCTATATTTCTATATTGTTGTTTAACAGTAAATATGCTGGGATATTGGAGGATACCTAATATTCTCCTTCATATGATTAACCAAAACATATTGCTGAAATCTGATTTCAGCTGCAATTGTCTTTTTAAAATAATGCATTTCATATTAATCTAATCAGGTTTTGATTTGTAAGGTACATTGCATGGTATCTTCTGAGATACAAGTCAATTAAACTCTGACATCTGTTGCCTTTTACAAAAAATACACAGAAATCACATTTTGGCTAACATTGTAGAAAAAAATAATGTTAGATAAAAATGGCCATCTTCTTCTGGCTGTTTCTCTTCAGATGAAAATCCCTTGTGGCTATTTTTAATGGTTATAGCTTTGCATTAGTACCTGAGTTCATCTGGAAGCCTCATGGCCTCTATCAGAAAATGATATCAGAGGCTGTCTTCCATGTATTGTCATGGTTTGAATATAAGTTGTCCCCCATGGGCTCACGTATTTGAATCTTTAGTTGATGTTTGGGAAGGTCATGGTACTTTAGGGAGGTGGAGCCTTGCTGGAAGAAGGCAAGTGACAGGCCTTGAGTTTGGTTAACTCCCCCTGTTTCTGTTAGTAGCCTGCTGTTGCAGTGGTAGCAAGCTTTTCCCCAGCCTCTGTGATATCTGCAGTGATCTTAGCCATCTCCAGCTTCTTCCACCTGCCATGGCTTTTCCACCATAAAGGACTGTACCTCCTCTCTGGCATAATAAGCCAAATAAGTCTCTTACTCTCCCCTTGAGTTGCTTGAGCCTTAATGTTGTCTCACAGCAGCCCAGAGAGTAACTGCAACATTTATCAACTCTTCATTTCCTTTACCTGCTCATGTAGACATCATATAAATCTTTACAAGTGGGAAAACACATTTACACGTCTTGGTAGACAGAACTTTCTATTTTTCATTCTTAAACTATAAGCCTTAACTGGCATAGTGAAGGTCTGAGTATTAACTCCGTGCCTTGATTACATTTCCTCTCTACAGTGAGTTTTCACTGTGGGGCCATGAAGAATGGATTCTCTGGCAAATCTGAAATTTGAAAGCTAAGAACTTGTGCCATTATAATGGTAGATATTTCCCTTTGGAAAAAAAATATACTTACCATCACAAGTTTGTGACTAGCACATTGATATTATTTCTGTTGTACACTTGAAAAATCAATCTGCCTGAAGGTGGGGATGGATGTGGCCAGACAGAACCATCTAGATGTGGCCAGGCTGTTGCATCCATGAACTCGCTGCAGCTGTGTGCACAATACTTACCCAAGTTCTGGCCTTTCAACATTTCACCATGGGAAGGGAAAGGTCTCAAGTAGCACCTCACCTTCCCGAGAGACTAAGGTTAAGAGGGTTAAGGCTGGATAAAGGAAAAAGGGAGTTACTTTTCCCAGTGGTTTATCATCTTTGCTTTAGCACGTGACCAGACACATGCCATTAACGTCAATGCACATGAAACTTATTTCCACGATGAAATTACCTTGACTATCTATCTAATGGTAGTTTTGAATTGTTGGAAGGATCTACACTATCATGAAATCATTTAGCATCCCTCCCTAAAACTAGACTCATAAAGTTTTAGTGTCAGAAGAAGATTTGGAGATGGACTTGTTAGTAGTTAATCTCGATTTTTCAGGCAAGGAAACTGAAGGTGAGAGAATGTCAGGGTAACTGGACCTCTGAAATTCTGGCCCCAGAACTTGGATAGACTGTTCTAGAAATCTTGCTTAAACATGACTTTTTTCTATTTCTGGAAGAATAAAGTATGTTCCTTTAGAAATCAGTTCTAAGATCCCTTAGTATAAACCCTTTTGTGGATCATCCTTAAGGGGTTTGGGAGTTGCCAAAGGCTCTCAGCAAAACAGAAAACCACCAATGCTACCAAGAAATGCAGAGGACCCCCCCCCCACACCATTCCCTTTTTTAGCTGGTAAGGTGGAAATTTACCCCTACTGGTAAAATAAGATCTTCCTGGATACTTGGGATGATGCTGAGATGTGCCTGCGACATTTCGTAGCAGTTTTCTGGAATCCTCTGCTATATATGAAGAAGCTGAAGCAGGCATAAAGGCCTGTTGGAGAATTTAAAGGTATTGCCAGTGTGATAAACTGTGACAGTCAGAAATGCGTTCTGTCACCTGAATCATTTGAAGACTCTGCAGGTAAGAGCTTCCATTGTATGTTAGAAAGAGAAGTGAGGAGAGACAAAGAGTAAGAAAGGGAAGAAAGAAGGAATAGAAGGAAGCAAAAGGTTGGGGCTGAACAGATGGCTTAGTGGTTAAGCCTCTGCCTTATAAGCAGAAGGACCTGAGTTTGAATCCTAGATCCCATGTAAAAATGCCCAGTAGAAATGGTGGTGGCCTGCACTTCTAGCCCTGGAAGGGGGAGCCTGGGAAACCTCAGAGCAAAGCAATAAGAAGGTAGAGTAATCCCAAGATGATTCCCAATGTTATCCTTGGACTTCTACAAGCACACACTCAGGTGCCCTCTGATATACACACTCATACACAAACAGAGATCTGTGCAAAAATAGATAAATACAAAAGAAAGGAACAGATGGGGGAGTTGGGGGGGGCGGACAAGGAGGGCTGGAGCAAGAAGCTTCCTGCCCCATAGGTAGTACAGAACTCCTTGAAAGTTTGTTTCTTGGACCAAGTCCTTCAAGTGCTAAAGGCATGTCTGATTCCTCCCAGTATGGCCCTGGTCCTTTGCCTGAAATTTGTCCACTTACAGCTAACTGCAGATTACCTATGAGATATTCAAACTCTTTATTTTAGGATATCACCTCGTGTTCCCCTGAACCCACACAGTCAGAGCCTAGAAAGACTTTGAGTCCATCTTTCTTGGAGACCAGACTGGTCTTTCCTTAGGAGCTTCCAAATCTTTTGTCTTGTACTTGCCTGGTGCCACTGTCCTAGCCCACATCTTGCCATGAGCTGTTGCAGTGGTTTCTAGAGAAGTCTGTCCAATCCTGGAATTTTCCTTCAATTGCTCCAGTGTCTGCCCAGCCACAGCAAAGAAACGGTCATTGCGCATTTCTTCATCATTGTCTTCCTCAGCTAAGCTGCAGCCACACAGGCTGTCCTTGGGCACACACGACCTTCTTGCCCTTTCGCCCTTGCATCTGGTGGTCTGAGTAGCATGCTCTGCTTTCCTCTCTCCTCATCTGCTTCCTACTTAATGCTCCCATCTGTCTTTGGGGGCACTTTTAGGACACATCTTCCCTGATTGGCTGAGTGCACTCTGTAGCTGACACTGATTGAAGGATTCGACATGGACTCAGTCATTTGTCTCTCAAAACCTCAGAAGGAAGAAACATTTGGTGTCCCTGTTTTAGGGATGAGAAAGCTGACATTGCTTCACAGTGGGAAGCTAGCTACATGTTGCAATTACTTTTCGTTTTGCTGCTATGAGACAGAATCCATACCCGGCTTAGAGGAGAAATGAGGTATTTACTTGGCTTATGGTTCCAGAGGGGCTATAGTCCATTTATGACAGAAATTGCATAAGAGAAGGTAGGGCTGGAAGCAGAAACAGGAGGCCCATTCAGACCGCTGAAGCTGTGATGAAACAAAGCAAGTTAAGAACAAACAGGGCCAGGCGATGCATCTCATGGTCTACCCCCTGTGACCTGGTTTCCTCCAGCGAGGCTCCACCTCTTAAAGGTGCCACAGCCTTCCTAAACATTAACACTGGCTAAAGATGAACTGTGAGCCGTGGGCAGCAACTCCCCTTCAAACCAGGACGCTACTGAAGGTCACACAGCCTCTAAGTACAAAAATCACCTTTTGCTACTCATCGTTGCTTGATCTTGATTCATATGTTGGAGTATATATATGTGTATGTGTGTATATATGTAAAATTGGTTTTTTTAATCAGTAGTATTAAGTACATGATATAAAAATGTAAATGGTGGGCAGGAGAGATGGCTCAGGGGTTAGGACTCTGTCTCAAAAGCAGAAGGTCCTGACTTCAGATCCCAGGTCCCATGTAAAAGCCTCTGCCTTGCAGGCAGAAGGTCCTGAGTTCGGATCTTAGACCCCACGTATAGACGCCAGCGGAAGCGGGGGGGGGGAGGGGGGGGCTGCGTTTCTGGTCCTGGTAGGGCGGAACCTGTGAATCCCAGGCAGAGTAAACAAGGAGGAGGTGGAGGCATCCATGGTGGTTCCCGAATTCGCTCATGGTTCTACACACACACACACACACACACACACACACACACACACACACGCACGCACGCACACACACACAATTGAATAAATAAAATATTAAAAAAAAAAAAAAACGCCAGCCAGAAACAGCCTACACTTCTGGTTCTGGTGGGCAAAGCCTGGGAAATTCCAGAATGAAGCAAGAAGGAGGTAGACGCAATCCAGGATGATTCCTGAAGTCATCCTTGGTCCTCCACAGGGACACACAATGCCCTTTGATACACACACACACACACACACACACACACACACACACATACCCCACACACACATAAACGGTAGGAAGAACATAGAAAACAATGGCAGGAAATTCTCTTTTCTACCCTGCACCCCTGCCCCCCACTTCTTCCTAGAAGCAATGATGGTTTCCAGTCTCTTGTATATCTTTCCAAGGCCCTGTACATAAACATGAGAGTTTGTTTTTCCATTTGTGATGACATTTCTACTTGCCATTTTTAATTTCCTTTGTTTCCTTAACAGTATACCTTGGGGCTTATTCCATGTCAATATGCTAAAAGCTTCCTCTTCTCTTTCATGCCTAAATAATAGACCATTATAGGCCTATATCATATTTTATTTATTGGCATCTTTCTGTTGGGTCTTTAAGCTGCTCTCAAACTTTTGCTTGTACAAGCAATGCTGAAAGGATGGGGTTTCCATAGACATTTTGCACACTCGCAAGTTGGTCTGTAAGCTAAGAACCCCAGAATTAGCATTTCACATCAAAGGGCAAGTGCATGTATGATTTTGATGCCAGTGTTGGGTCGGCCTTCACAGGTGATGTATCCATTTATCCTTCCATGAGAAAGGGTTAGATCTCTATCATACAGCTCTAAGAAATATCATAAATCACTAAAAGGAATTTAGTGAGTGCCCCTTTCTTCATATCCTCATCACTGTGTGAATATTAAAACATGCTGACATGTGTTGGTTCTAGTATGTTTAATCTTACATTTCTCTTACACGAGCCCAGTGTCTTTTAACATACTGATGAACTACTTTGCTTTTCTTTCTGTTGGTTGACTGTCGGGCGTTGCTGAATCTTTTCTGGTATTGATTTATAGGTTTCGCTTACAGAGTAAGGAAATTTGCCTTTTGTCTGTGATTTATGTTTCAAATAGTTCCTGGATTTGTCATTTGTCTTTTGCCTTTGTTTATGGCGTTGTTTTCCATGAAGAAAAGTGTTCTTTTCATGTAATCAGATTTATCAGGTTTCTTCTTTTATGCTTCTAGGGCGTAAGTCATCATTAGACTAACCTTCCCCACGCCTAGACTATAAAATCCTCTTCTCTCTGCACGCCTGTCTGTGTGATGTTGTTTCATGTAGAGATTGGTGGACTGTTGTAGTTCACAAAACAGCCCATGGAGTCAGACTGACCAGCTGCCCTGGCTCGGTCCCTAACTAGTTAACTATTCCGTAATCTGGGAATGAGTCTCACGAGACATTGGTGATGATTATATTTAGGAATATGGTTAAGGAAGTGTCTGTTTAGGATTCCTCTTCACATTCATGGGTTAATAGCTCCATGAGATTACAGTCCTTGCTTCTGGCACTTCCCTTCACCCCACTCCAGAGGAGACTGAAGTGGGGAACCCCTTTGGTAGCACTTCAGCGCTTATTTGGATTGCTTTGCTGTTTGTTTTGTGTGGAGAGGGCAAGGCTAGAGTTCTGGCTGGAGCCACCTGAAGGACTGCAGGTCCCCCCCTTCCCCCCCCCCCCCGGCTGTATCCCAGCCCCTCAAGGACCCTGGCGCCTTCATGCATCTTGAGCTCTGTTTCCTGCGATGGGTCACCAGTGAGAATCTGTGGCATTCCCTTTGAGGCCTCCACGCTCCCCTTCCCTGTTCTCCCCCCTCCCCCCATCTCCCCCCTTCCTTTTCCCTGCAGAGCATCCCGCCTGTGGAGGTAGTTGCTCTTGTATTCTAGTCCTAGTGGCTTCAGCAGCTTAGTGACAAGGCTCCTTCACATCTCCATGTGTGATATTCTTCCCCGAATGAGTTAGATGAGGTTTGCTCATAGCATTGACTGTAGCAACCCTGATCACTTGACTGTCTCATTTCTGCCGATCTTTTGTGAACAGTCATCTTTTTAGTAGATGACCACCCTCAAAAATGCAACTGTGTCATCTTCTGCTGATGCTAATTAAAGTTTTAGTCGCCATGATTCTCCTTAAAAAATGTTTACTGCTAACCATGGCATTCAGAAACACCAGGAATTTGGGAACAGCTGAGATTTTGGTTTTGATTTCCTAACCCCATCTGTCTTATTCCCTTCTGACCTCTTTTCTACTCTCTTAGTGTTTCCTCTGTATAACTCATTTTAACAAAGGCCCCTTGAAAATTCCAGGGATAGGAGATGCAGCAGAGCAGAAAGACTCCTCATGTTTAATTTTACCACTATCATGGCCATTAATTAAAATAATACTTGGGGCACAAGTGTCGAGTACAAAAGGAGGCAGAGATAATGTCAATTGTGACTGATCTGAAGCACACTAATATACAGCCTGCATTTGGGGACAAAAAAAAAGATGGTACCTCTTTAGGAAGATTAAGCTGGAGGGAATAAGACATTTAGCTATTTTGTTCATTAGACATGAGTCTTTACAACAAGCACATAGAATAGAAAAAGAGGAGGGAGACACAGTCTGTGAGCACAAAGGCAGGACCTACTGTGTACTGAGCATTTTACTAGTATCATTCCACATGTGATTTGCAAAGATCCTGCAAGGATGCATCTTCGTTGCATATTTACGATGAGGACATTGAGTTGAAAAGAAGTCAAGTCACTGAGTGTTCTTGCCTGAGTGTGGTGGGGCCCAGGATTAGATGAGGGTGAACCTGGTTTCAAAGTCCAGGCTCTCCAGCTGCAGTGCATTACATTCTAGAAGCTCACAGTCCAGAAAAAAAGGGAGTGGGTGAGAAAAAAGTGGTGCGACCACTCTCAGTGGAAAAGGGAAAAATAATGAAAATTTCACAATAAACATACTGATATCTTAGAGTTTTCTTCCCGGCTGTGGCTTTTGGTCTTATGAGCTGTATCCTAATTTACTATGGCGGACAATCAATGGAGGGAGCAGTCACTTCTTAGATACCCCCACCCCATCCCCCACTCCCACCCTCACCCCTACCCCCAGCTTCTGTCTGATCAAAGATGTCTCCTTAGAACGCAACACACCTGTGCAGGCTACAAAACAGGTTTTGGAAATATGTAGTGAAGGCATGCTGTTTGCTCCGTTCTGGCAAGAATCCCAGTGGGGGTAAGACTGCACCTGACGGACTACCTGCCATCGTGGGCCCCAGGGGTTAGTTGTTTAAAAGCGCCTGACTGCGATCCCCAAACTCCCATGGCATGTTACTAGAGAGTTCTACAGCCCTCACACCTTTCTGGCCTCGGTTCTGCTACGTAGGCCTTTTCCATAGAAGGGGGAATGAATAGGTGGCTCTATTCACGGTCCCCGCCGGCTGGGCCACCTCGCTGATGGTCCACTTTGGAGCATCAGATTTTCTTGGGACGGTTCTAGCCGACCCCTCCCACCCCCCCCCACCCCCCCCCTGAGAAACTTCAGTTATCTCTCTGGTTCCCAGCATAGCTTCCTTACCCTGGCTGGAAACCTTGCTGTATTCCTTGGTGTTTTGGAAACAACATGTGCAGAGGGAGAGTTCTGGCTGCGTGACCATCGGATCACTTTGT
Organism: Typhlomys cinereus; assembly: GCA_023101885.1. Lineage (NCBI taxonomy): Eukaryota > Metazoa > Chordata > Mammalia > Rodentia > Platacanthomyidae > Typhlomys > Typhlomys cinereus. The sequence continues at coordinate 237,802 of JALPQD010000426.1, forward strand.
TCCCTGGCACAACAATCTCCCCTTTGTGTTAAACATCTGAAAACAGAAGTTCTAAATAACATTTTCATATTCGTGCTGATACTTTTTTTTCTTTTTAATGATTCGTTTGGGGACAACAGTTGGGTGTTTGTTCCTCTGTTCAATTCTGACGTGCTCTCTCTTTCTTTGATGGCACTGATGCTGCTATCCCGTAACCTGGAACTGTCCTTATGTAACAGTGGCGAATGCCTGCCTGTCCTTCTGGGACTTTCTGGTTGGAACCTTTGGGCCGCAGTGAATGGTTCATGTCTCACTGGGATGACTGATTAGTCAGAGCGAAGAGCCCTAACCCACTGTCCTGACCATGATCTGACTGGTTAAATTAACCAGCCACAAGGAGAAGAACTGAGAAGGCGGGACCAAAATAGCCACTTGCCCACCTCTTTCTAGAAATGCACAGGGGCTGTTCACAGACCTCAAAAGACCTGATTGGGACAAGAACCCAACATTGACTCCTGGAGAGATGAGAGAGGGAGAGAGAGAGACAGAGAGACAGAGAGACAGAGACAGAGAGACACAGAGAGAGAGACGGAGAGACAGAGACAGAGAGACAGAGACAGAGAGAAAGAGACAGAGAGAGAGACAGAGAGACAGAGACAGATTCAGGCAGAGAGACAGAGAGAGAGACAGAGAGAGACAGAGAGGGAGGTGAAGTCCTGGCCATAGTCTGAGTTCCATACTAACAGGTTTTGTTTTTTTTTTATTTTACTGTCCATCGTCAGGCATCCTGGAGCATTAGGTCAGCTACACCAGTGACAAGCAATTTGTGAACAAACACCCCTGCCAGGAAAGCTTTTTGGATTATTTTTCTTTATTTTGTGCTTACATTTTCATTCCAAAGAAAATACATGGGTGCGTTCTCATCCTTAGACAAACCTAGTATTACAACAATCCAGTATTGCAGGACAAATGTGGACATTTTTATTTTTCCAAAAAATGACCACCACATTTCTTCAGTGGCATAGGTAATAAATATAACTTAGCCCCCAAGAACATTTTTGTTTGCATGATTCAAAGCTATCCTTTCCTTTTCTAAAATTCATTCAACAAATACATGTTCAGTTGCCCTGTGAAAAGAAAGGCTACCTTGCTCTTCATCCTTGGGGCTAAAAAAAGGGGCACCATATCTTGGAATTCTGTTTCTTTATTTGAGATACATTTTTTTAAGAATTTTTTTTATTAGTTATTCAACTGTGTGCATGTGCGTGTATATGTGCGTGCGCGTGTGTGTGTGTATGTGTGTGTCTGTGTCTATGTATGTGTAGAACCACGGACGAATTCGCGAACCACCATGGACGCCTCCACCTCCTTCTGCCCCGGGATTCACAGGCTCCGCCCTACCAGGACGAGAAGCGCAGGCCGCCCCCGCTTCCGCCCGGCGTCTGTCTATACGTGGGATCTGGGATCCGAACTCAGGACCTTCCGCCTGCAAGGTGGAGGCTTAACCCCTGAGCCACCTCTCCAGCCCGAGATACATTTTTTTGATGTTCCTTATTCCTTTGGAGAATATTTGCCTTGGACTTCCTCTGGGCCAAGCACTGTGCTGGTTTCTCAAGCTGGGGGTAGTTGATAGGGCGGGACTCCCATTTCTAAAGGAGGATGGAACAAGGCTTTGTCTCCTCCACGTTCCCACCAATCCTTTGTATTGTGGGTCCACCCGTAGGAGGTCTTGGGAGCACTGGGATAAATTGATTCTTCTCTGAGAGGAACAGCATTCAACTCCTGTTTAACCTGCCTTTGCAAACTGAAATTGGAAGATCATTCTATGAACAGACCAGCTCCAGTAATGATAGAAAGACTACTCTGCGGCAGCCTGCATGAGAAATCCTGTGGAGCAACACTGATTTTTGTGTTTGTCCTGCTTTTTCTGATTTTTTTTTTGGGGGGGGGAATGACTTGCCCTACAAAGTGGCTGTACATGTTAAGAGTGTTATGTAATACACTTCTGTCCAAAGATCATCTTTGCCTGTTCCTGTCCCCCTCTCTCCTCAATCCAGCTCATGTGCTTTTCTTTTCCATTGTTTCTTGCTTAGGCAGTTTCTGCTCTTCTCATTTCTTATTTCACTTGCTTCATCAACTCCCATTGCCTGCCAGGGGATGGAGAAGATACAGATACAGTCACTTTGTCCTCCTTTTTTTTTTTTCATTTTTAAGAACAATTGGCTAGATGGCTCCATAGTGGCCTTTTTCCTAGTGAGATATTGTTGCGCAATGTCTCAGTTTCATTTATGTTTCCATGAGAAAGTGCCCTGAAAAAAATAGTAACTTCAATTGGAAAGAGTTTATTTCAACTCGTAGGTCAAGGTGACAGTCTGTCCTTACGGGGAAAGTCACAGCCATAGAAACTTAAGACAGTTGGTCACAGTGTATCCACAGTGAAGCAGCAGAGAGGAGCCAATGAATACATGCAGATGCCCGGCTCCCCTTCATCCAGTCCAGGACCCCACTCAGAGAATGTGCCACCTAGAGTGGATTGATCTATTAAGACAGACCCCCCAGCAGGATGCTTAGAGAGGCAAGAATCACTCCACAGGTGATTCTGCTGAAAAGTTGGGTGACAATTTGTTCTTGAGATTAAAAGACCTTGTCGGGCCTGGTTGTCTATTACCAACTGTGCCACTATCCGGCTCTGCCGATGAAGGTGTTCCTGGCTCCTTTAATGGGCAACCCCTGACATAGGTGTTCTTCTGCGTGGGCTACAACGTAGAGTGGGAAGATCCAGGCTGAGGGTAACCGACTGATAATCAAGTAGGCATGTCAAGGATAGTCAACCAGAGAGCTGGAAGGTATCACCAGTGTAATCAAAGCCAAGATGGAAATAAAAATTAGAGGACAAGTTCTATAGACAGTAGTTGTAAAATTTCTTTGGGTAAAATAAGGTCTTGAAGCTTCAAACAATTTATATAATAAATCCAGAACTTGGAGATGCAAAGGGTATTGGCATGTTTGGGGTTGTGTTGCTAGGGAACTCTGCCTCTGACTTCAAATGATATATTTCTCTCTCTCGAGCTCTTTTTTTGTCTCTTTCTTTCTCAAAAGAAAAATAGTTCTTTCATGTTTATGAACTATTATGAAAGACTTGTTAGTCTTATACAATGGATCACTAAAAGTAATTTGTTTGCAGGAGTGCTGATGCTACCAAAGGGGAGGTGGGAAGTAGAGGAGAGGCAGCCAGGCAAGTTCAGAGCACAGCTAATATGTCAGGGTCCTGGAACATCTGAGTCTGAGGGTTTGGTCTTCATCACAGTGTGCTGAGAGGTAATGTTTTTAAAAGCGAGACCGGGGAGGAGGCCAGCTGTGGAGAAGGGAAACAACTCGCTAGCAGATGTGTGTGACTGAACAGAGCTTGGAAAGGAGGGTCCAGGATCTCCGCCATGTGAGGAGCTGGGAGGGAGAGTGATGAAGGTCGCTTGATAAAAGCAGAGTCATTTCGTTCCTTCTGCTCCGTGGAGAGCTATACCTATGTGTCGGAACTGTGACTTGGTCCGACGGTCACCTGCATGGGGATGCCCTGTCTCCTACAGTGTGGAGTGGGAAGACACTGGTTGAGGCTAGCTGACCGATAACCAAGTAGGCAAGTTGGGGAATCACCCCAATAGGTGGAAAATATTACCAAGGAAAACAGAGGGCAGGATGGCAAGAAAGGCAGACAGTTGCCCCGGGCCGTGGCTGCTGTTGGATTCTACTACTGATAAAATGCCACCCCTTTGTTCTACTTCCTGAGGATCCATCCAGAGGATCCCACGAGGCATTTCATTCATGTTCACACGCCTGGCACCACGTCAATGCCAACAAGTAGCAAGGTTCGGGCGGCCCAGCGGCCATGGGGGCCATATGCAGACAGACCTCAGCAGAACCTTCCTGCCCACACTTGCCTCTTGCCTCTATTTCTCTCTCCACGCCATACTGGGAACAATAACACTCTGCCCTGCGACAGAGGCTTCTGAAGTCCCTGCGTGAGGTCCTCACAGCAATCTGCAGCCCTGTGGGAGGTGACAACATTTTACCATGACATTCCCGGGCATGCCTGGTTGAATGTGAGCATTCTTCTTACAGTAAACCACCCAGGTCCCACCCTCTCTACTACACAGCAAAGACCCTTGGCCCCAGCCATGGGGGTGCACTTAGCTTTTCTTTTTGTTGGTTCAATACACGCGATGAGCAAACGTCTGCGAGGAGGCACTTTCATGAGGTTTTCTGATAATGGATGACCCGGATGACTGACTTCTTCGCTGGGGTCTGTTTTCTATTTATAGCCTACAAAGAAATTCAGTGTCGAACTCTTTGCCGTTTTCCACGTTCACTACAAGTCGATTCTTAATCACCCAAGTCAGCGGGGAAAATAGCTGATGATATAAACCCACAACAGTCCCCCAAATTATTTGTGTTCGATTTGGATCTGGAGCCAGCGGCATGGGAGCATTCATGCGGTCAGACAAAAGCCTACTGCGTGATCTAGCCAACAGTTCCCAGTCTGGCTTCTCTCGCCCTGACAGCAGCAGGGTCTGGGGAACTTGCATATGTGATGCAGGCACACAGGCAGACATCAGGGTGACAGGTGGAGGAGGTGGCCATCAATCCTCTGAGTACAGCTCAAGATACAGAAGCACCTGGCCAGGTTTCTGATAATATCACATTTTCCTAAACAGCAAAGTAACATCGAAGTGCACAATAAGGAACGTTTTTTAGTAAAAGCAATCTCTCCACCTCTCCCAGCTCCTCCCTTAAGCCCACTCTCCATCGGCAGTAAGTACCCTTAGCCTCACCACACCTGTTTAAAGTCCTGTGGGTGGATTCTTTCTTATCTCCAAACTCTCAGCTGTGGAAGCTAAGTACCATTCTCTGGGTGTCTGTAACAGTTACTCTTTACTATCACTGTGAGAGAACACCCAAAGTCAAATAACTCAAGGGAGAAAGGAGAGATGTATTCAACTTATAGTTCCAGAGGGGAAATAAATACAGTCTTTCAAGGCGGCAGAAGCAGCATGGCTTGCCGGCTGAAACTGGCAGGCAGGCTAAGTCACAGCAGACCCATGGCAGACTCCACATGGCTGGAGCATTCTTGGAGCATCTCTCCTCTCCCACTCTGTATTCTGTTCTGTGCCTCTATATTCTGTTCTGAGGGTACAATGGGATCTATGGCGGTTTCATGGGATGATGGGATCTAGGGCTGGTCTTAGTTAATGCCGGGTGTGTGTCAAGTTGACACCCAGGATTAACTATCACAGTGGCAGAGAACAATAGGGATATCTAGTCTCCTATTCTAAAGGTTGGAGTCCCACAGTCAAGTGTGAGCAGGGTCATGTTCCCTGCAAGCTCCAGAGAGAGTCCTCCCATGCCTCTTCCAGTTCCTGATGGTAACCTTCCATCCTGGACATTCTTGGTTTGCCATGCATGTCTCTGTCTTCTTAATCTTCAGAAGCTGTGTGTAGGTGCACATGCATGTGTATATTTCTTCATGTGTACATAGTGTGTGTGTGTGTGTGTGCATGTGAAAACAAGAATCAGATGTCTTCAGTAGCTCTCTATCTTATTTATTTATTTGTTTGTTTGTTTATTGTGTGTATGTGTGTCTGTGTGTATCAGAGGGCATTGCATATACCTGTGGAGGCCTAAGGGTGACTTTGGGAATCATTCTGGATTAATCTAGCTTCCTATTGTTTTGCTTTGGGGTTTCCCAGGATGCATCTTACAGGCCCAGACATGCAGACCAACACCATTTCTGATAGCTGTTTTTACACAAGATATGGGATCAGAACTCAGGTCCTACTGCTTTTGAGTCAAAGACGTTAACCCATGAGCTATCTCCTTAGCTTTCCATCTTTTTTTTTAAATTATTTTTATTCAATTGTGTGTGTGTGTGTGTGTGTGTGTGTGTGTGTGTATGTCCTTTGTGAGTTTTTAGCATTAGGTGACTGGAGTTAGTACTAGCCAAATTTTTGGATTTTAAAACTTTATTCAAAGACTAATTTAGAGATGCTAACTTCTTATATTTGCCTAATGAAGATATTACTAGAGCTTTTAGCTAGTAAAATTAAGAATACTTAGCAAACCCCCCTCCAAATAAGAAGATATCCTGGAATAAATTGTATAATTTTAAAATGGAATGAATGTAGCTTTCAAAACGTTTATACCTTTCTCTGAGTTGTCCCATTTGGAAATGTTACAGATGTAGGTGTTAGCTTGATGATGGAGAGTTTGAGCTCTAGGCACATTTGTAAAGAATTAGTAGTCGAGTTAAGCCTGGAGTAAGCCTGCAGAAGGTTGTCTAGTTGATGGAGAAGACCCAGCCCATAATGGGTGAGACTATTTCCTGGGCAGGTGAATAAAATAGGAAGAGCTGATGGGGGGGGGGGTGGAGAGGTGGCTCAGGGGTTAAGCCTCTGCCTTGCAGGCAGAAGGTCCTGAGTTTGGATCCTAGACCCCACGTATAGACACTGGGCGGAAGCAGGAGCAGCCTGCTGGTCCTGGTAAGCGGAGCCTGTGAATCCCAGGGCAGAGTAAACAAGGAGGAGGTGGAGGCGTCCATAGTGGTTTCCGAATTCGTCCATGGTTCTACACACACACACATACATGCACATATGCACGCACACACGCACAATTGAATAAATAATAAGTTAATAAAAAAAGAACTGAATTTAAAAAAAAGAAAGAGCTGATCAGGGAAGTAGGCCTCCTTCTGTATATTTGCAGACATGCTGATCTGGCTAGTGAGGATCGTCCCTCTCAGCAGTCCTGGGGATTTGGTGTGACCAGTGTCCTTGGCCCCTGGTGTTGGTGTGGGCTCTCCTGCCAAGCTGAACAAGGAACTATAACCTGTCTGCTGTAAGAGAAAATAAAACTCCTTGTTCCCTTAAGCCAGTTGGTTGTGAGTTTATCAGCAACAATATAAGCTAACTGCTAAAGGTGAAGACTGAAGAAGAGTTTAGAAGGATGTTTTTCTGCATCGACTATGTTTACTGGGCATTTTTTCCATCTTAATAGATACAGAACATTAGTCTGTATTATTAATTAGTCTACTTATTCTATGGACTGGTGAGTTGATTTATTTGGGCCTGGATGCTCACGAAGAGGGAAGGCTTGTGTGGAGTGGGTTATGTTATTTTGTGTCTCCCCCCCCCAAAGTATAAATAAAATTGCATGCCCCTGATTGCAAGTTCCAAGTGCAGGCCCTCTGAAGGTCTCACAAATATGTGGTAGTAAAGATTTGAATCTAAATAAAGATTTGAGTCTTTTCTTTAATAAGCACCAGTTTCAATTTCTTTTGAGCATAAAGTAATGGGTATACATGATGTGGGTCTCACCATGACACAATGTGGGGTCACCTGAGAGAAGGCCTTCTGGGAATGCCTGTGAAAGATTGCCTTTTCTGTGTCCACTGATATGGGAAGATGCACCTTAAGTGTTGGCGGGGAATCCTGGACTGTGTAAGACAGAGGGTTGAGCAGTAGCAACCATTGCTTTGAGCTCTTACTGTGGATGTGATTTGTGAACAAGCCTTTCAAACTCCTGCCACTGTGGCCTTCCGGCCATGATGGCCTGTCACTGAACTGTCAGCCAGATAAGCCCATTCTCCTTTAAGTTGCCTTGTCAGGGTATTTTATCACAGCAATAGGAACACGGCATATTTCATCGCAGTTGTATTGTATTGTAGTCTGACAATATAAACTGCCAAGACCTAAGCATTCAACTTCTACCCTGTGACAGCAGGTGTATCGTCTTCTCTAAACCAAATCTAAAACAGAGTGAGTCTGCGGGCTGCATCTGTTCCCATGGCATGTATTGGATCAATAAGCCAGTCGCAGTCCTTTTATAACGCGTAGATTGGGATATCTTCATTTCCAAGGGTTAAATATTCCTCTGCCTTGGTTGTATTTAGTCTTTAAAATGTTAATGTTTTTAGTTGTAAAGCATGCAAAATCATCCCCAAGTAAGAAAAGAATTTGTTTCTTTCTCTTAGGAGAGAGTGGTAAACATTGGTATGTATCTATATGCCTGCGGTGGACAGCTGTAATGGTACGAGCACATTGTTTTCCTAGGACCATGTGGTTTAACACATGGCATAGGCAATCTTTGCAGCATCCCTGAGAGATGATTAGATATTGCCTACCCATGCTATTTACATAGGGAAGCCCAAGGCAGACCAACACTAAGAAGTGAGTTGCTCAAGATTAGTGAGCAAGTCAACTACATAGAGAGGAAAGGAAACCTGGGCTCTTCAAGCTGCATCGCCTGTCCTGGCTGGCCAAGGCTACCTCTCTGAGTCCATATTCTTGAATTTTAGGATCGCATGCTAGGCTGGTTTGGGTTTTGAAGGCCTGAATGTCTGACTGAATCAGATCTGGTTGCCCATTTCACAGCACAGAACTGCGGTAGCTGAGCCTTGGGACCTCGACCACCTGGTCCCTGCAGAGGAGAAGATAGCTATTGACTACAGCATTACCAAGCCCCCCCCATCTGTCTGTCAGAAGAAATGGTTTGGATGGAGAGGTCGACCTTGTTGTCCCACTCCACTGGTTGCTGGTCACACTATATTAAAAGTCTGATTGCAATTCCCAGAGCTGTAGCGAGTAGCAAGTGCTGAAGTACTTAGCTCTTTGGGAGCTCAGCTGTGCTCTCAGTGGGATGTAGATGATGATGTGAACTCTGCTCTTCCCACCGTGCTCTTTGTCATCTGCATGCCCTCACCAGAAACAGAGCTTGCTGCAGCCACATGCTGTTCAGGTCAATGCGTCCAATAATTGGGTTCCAGGATCCAAGGCCCCGGGACTCAGGTGCTGGCTGGGTCTCTGTTTTGCAGCTTTGCACATTTCTTTTAATTTGCTTCTTTTTTTTTTTTTTGATTGTTTGACATTTCACCTCTGTCCATGTTCCCTGAGACGTTTGGGTACCTTCATACCTTGGTCATTAATTCTCGTGAGACCCATACTGTAGGGATCTAAGAAATACACGTCCCCTGTTCTGCTAGGGCAGAGCCGGTGACATCCATTGAAAAATCTGATCCGTACTCCAGGTGAAATCTAATACTCAATGTGAGGAACAAGGGCAGGACCTCTACATGCAGTGCTTTTCCTGTTACACGTATTTTGAAGACATGCATTCATTTATAACACAAACATTTGGAAGTTTCGTATAACATCAGACTATGAAAAGACAGCCAAATGGTAATCATGACCCCAATTAAGAGGTGCACTCTTCAAAGGAAGATGGGATTCCATCAAAGCATGCCTTAGTCTTTGTTGGATCGTGTTGCACATGGCCATTGTTACACACCAGAAAAGCCACCAAGCAGGCATCCTCTTATCTCCCAAGCAAACATGCTCCATTGTTGGGAGTTTAATGTACATAAAAAGAAGCTTTCTCTTACACTGAAGCTTTCCAAACAAATGGTCACCCCTGAGAGGAAAAAAAAATCCATGGAGAAAATCGCTCGAACAAGCTTACAGTGTGGAAATAAACACAAGCATTATATGTACTGAATGGGAAGACACAGGTGGGAAATGAATTCTTCCGATAAGAAAGAAATGCTTAGTAGGAAAAGAAATAAACACAGAGGAGCGTTTGGAACCTTGCAAAGTCCTAGGAGTTTCTTTCCTTTTTTTTTCCCTTCTGGTTAGTTACTCATAGCCACAAGTATGTATATTATTTCCTTCTTGCCCACAATTTACTGAGAATCATCTTAGTAATATACTGGGGAATCCCAAATTTAAAAAATCTCATGTTCCTACAGACAGGCAAATCTTTTAACTCTCATAGTTACACTGTTCATGTCTGTATTATAGAAGAAATAATGAAGTTGTCACCGTCCAAGTCTCTAATGTTCACCTCCTCCCCCTACAAATGGTTTATGTTCTTTAGAAGGGACTTTTGCCCTAGTATCTGATGTTTGGAATAGGATGCAGAAACTTCTGTTGAGAAGTCTCTCTGGGGCAACTTACTTCCATGTAGCAGTAGGATTGCAGGATACATTAACCCTTTGCTGAGTGATGCAATGCACTCTTATATCAGAAATGGTGACGGAGTCCTTTGACTACGCTTCCCATTCTTGCATGTCTGGATGGTGGGCACAGCCAAAAACATAATGGTCAGTGTAATTCCTGCTGTTGCTATGGACTTGAACCAGTTGCCTGGACTCCGACCCCAGCTCCTCCCTATGGTACCTGAGGTCTTCGGGGACTCCTTTTTCTCATTGCAGATAGACAGGTATAATAGTATTTGACTCATAAGTGAATGAATACGAGTCGAATGCTTAGAGCTGTGCCTGGTTCAGAATAAATGCTGTGTATGTGGGAGCTGCATACCGAGGAAAGAAACTGAATACATCTCAGGACTAATTTGAAATATCACCAAAATGTGTTCTTGTTTATAGAGCGGTGTCTGCAGTCTGTGCATTTACTTAGAAGAGAGCAGGTGAGAGACAGCAGGTGCTTAGAAGCTGTTGATCTTGCTTGTTCTTCCTCTTTGCTCACAATGACTGCCCTTCTATTCTAGAACGACATCTGATCCACTTATCCACATGGGATTTCCCCAGGCTGCGCTTATCTTGAATGGCCCTGACGATTTTTGTCTTCACCTCCCAACTGCTAGCATTACAAATGTACCACCACAACGTGTTAAATTAAAACACTATTTTTAATTAATTTTTATTCTTTTAGAGCTTCATGGATGAGTACAATTATATATTTTTCACTTCTCGTTGCCCAATTCTCCTCCCCTCCCCCACTTTTTCCTCCTTCTTCCCAACCAGTCTCCTTCCTAAGGACATGTCTCTCTGTGTGTGCAGCCCACTAAGTTTCATCTGGGCTGACTTTAATGGCACGTTCCTGGACACTTGTGGAGCATTGATGACACATCAATGGATGTACATTCCATTAAGGAAAGTAGCTTCCTTGTCCCCATCCAACATGAACCCTCATTAAACTCTCCAGGAGGAAAACACTATTTTTTAAATTAAGTGTTTCCCCCTCATACTCCAATGTAGAAAGTATCAGAAAAGAGGAAGAAAGGGGATACTGGAATATCAGTAGGCGAGTGATAAGTCAAGCTGGCCTTCGATGGGTTTGCAACCGACTTGAAAGTAGAGTCTCTGTCAGATGAACCATAATATAAATATTTAAAACGTAACAAGTTGTGCATCCTTGTAAGCATCCACTTCTTCATTCCATATAACAATCTTTGTGGGTACAAATCTCACTGATGTTTCTTTTGAGCTACTAGGAACATTAGCATTTTGTGTTTGTAGAATAAAGGACTGGTGGAGTCAGAGTGTCCCCTGTGATTTGTTTGATTTACTTCCTGGATGACCAGTACTATAGTTCACTACTTAAGACTAATAAAAAGAAATTCTGTTTTGGCAATAAAATAAAAAACACCCTTTTTTAGCATTACTCACCCTTTTTTTTTAAAGATTATACTGTCATGGCTGATTTTAGAATACTAAATTTAAAAGCTTTCTCCTCAACATTCTGGTATCTTAAAGTCTGACTTTTTAATTATTATAATTGAACAATATAACTCCCTTCAAGTCAGTATTTTACTGATTGTTATAGATTTTTTACTATTACTCTCAGCTGTTTAATACTTTATCATTGCTATGTTTAACATTGGACATAAACTTCTAGGCTACATGCTTGCTGCAGAAATTCTCTGTAAGAAGCAACTCCACAAGAAGTGTTTGGAGCAATTAAAAAAAAAAAGACATTTGGATTTTTAGGTTGGGATTATGGAGAAGGGACATGAAAAGGAATACTCTGATAGATTATCAATTGATTATTCTTAGATGAAGGTTCCATTCTCCGTTAGGAGAACAGTTTTGAATTATTGTATATGTATGTGTATATATATATATATATATTACAGTGAGTACTATAATGTGATATACTATCACTATATTTATTGGGATTCCTCCCACTAGAGATTTCATGAAAAATAACCAGAGAATTTACCTTTAATGGAGCCACTAGCCAGCTTTTTATGTTAACTGATCTTGCAGAATTTTTTATTAATAAAATAAATAATATTTTATTATTTTTCACTACTAAAAAAATTTGTTGTCTTTCTCACATCCAAGAATGGCAGTTTTGGTCTTCCTTGCAGTGGTACTAATACACTGCTAAGAGCTTCAGATATGCTGATACCTAATTTAACTTGGAACTCGGCCTGTTTTGACCAAGAGTCTCCTTGTTGACAGGGAGTATTATACAATTTTGAGTCAGATGATTCTTGGTTCAAATCCTGGCCCAGCGTCTTGTTTACATTGTGCTCTTCACCTGCAGAGTTGTTAAAGAGTTTAGTGGGTAGAGATTGCCTTTATTAAGTGAACAACCTTTGGTGTATGCTTTATATTAACATTGTCCCTTCTTCCCTTCTGGGGTTCCACTGCAGTCCCTTTCCTTAGTGGACAGAAGGTCTTTAAAGCTACCCTCGTTCCTTGTGAGCCAAACATACTGTGTTACAATATTACAGGCCCCTCCCTTCGGAGGTCTTGGTTACTCTTCTGTTAAGCTGGAGGAGGGAGGGTTGACCTTTAGTTTGTGATTATTTCTAAGAGCCCTTTGAGGTCTGACCTTCTGTGACTGTTATAAAACCAGGAGTTAAGAGCAAGAGACAAGGAAGAGGGTCAAGGGGCCAGTGTTGACCACAGTGAATAAGAATCCGCTGGGGTTAGCGACAGGTTAGAGAAGATGAGGAGACATGAATTAGAAAATGTTCTACGATGCATTTTCCAGTATGTCCTCTATGAAGCACTGTAAATGGCAAGAGAGACAGACGATCCCTGAAGCAGCTTTCTGAAAACCTCTTGGGAGATGCTGACTCGTCAGGTTTCATTCCCAAGGACTTGGAATTGTTAACCTGCACCTGTGTTGATGTGATTCTCAAACTGAGGAACTCGGCGCAAAGCATGAGGCATTCCCAAAAGATGTCAGCCACACGGAATCAGGATTACTTCAAACACAGCTAGCATCCATTCGGACCAGTGGGACTATTTCGAGGGAAACTGTCTACAATATGCTGTCCTGATGTTGCAAGCCAGGAGCAGAGTAGAACATGGGTGTTGTTGGCTCCACCAATGGCTATGTAGACCCCATCTGTGTGACAGGTCTGAGAACTTATCAGGTGCCCCAGGTGCCGGCATGACTAAGGGCCGGAGACGTGGGCAGCATGAGATTCACTGATTCAAAATGGGTTGAGCCAGTATCCTGTGGGCATTGCCGTAGATAAATTTATTCTTTGTCTCACCAGAAAGCTCTTATAATTAGTGTCCCATTCACCTTAGTGAAATTCTTTAGATTAAAAAAATGTAGTGTCTAACTTTACGTTGAAACGAACTACTTGGGAGTTTCCTTGGCACCCACTGGAATCTGATTAACTAGTCTTGAAGTCAAACTAGAACCTATAGGGAGGAAGGTGAAAAGTCAAACTCTAGATGCAGACAGCCTCTTCCTCCTCCTTTTTGTTTATATATGTCTCTGTGTCTGTATCAGAAGGCACTGTCTGTGTCTGTGGAGGCCCAAGGGTGATTTCAGGAATCATCCTGGATTATGCTACCTCCTCTTTGCTTTGCTCTGGAGTTTCCCAGACTTCAGAAGTATAGGCCATCATCATTTCCACCTGGTGTTTTCAAGTGGGATCCTGGATCCAAACTCAGGACCTTCTGCTTGTAAGGCAGAGGCTTAACCCCTGAGCCATCTCTCCAGCCCAAGTCTCCTTCTTTTACAAGGCTATGACATTTCAGTCCCAGCTGAAATCCACCTGCATGTCTATTTCTCGTTGAAGGCATATGAGCAAGAGGCCTGGTGGTAGATTTCACTAGGAAAAACCATTTACTCTCACTGGTCTGATCTGTGGACCTTTTTCTGCCTGTTCCGCCTTTGGAAATATTCTGGCAGGTTGAGCAGTTATTTTGCTCATGTGGTGAGTAGCATTTCTCTGACCTTTTGTTATTTACTGAAACAGTCCAGCCTGTTTTCTTTTAAGAAAAGCGTGAAATGAAGGGGAGTCAGTCCGCACATGCTGACTTTGGTATCAGAAGACTAACTTTCGTGCCGCTTGGCTCCGGGTATTCTTTTAAAGACGTGGGGTCATTGGCCTCCTTGCCTCTTCTTCTCGTGATTTTTTAAGGAGTCTTCTGGGGGATTTTTTTTTCTTTCTTCACTAAAGCAGATGCATGTAACATCAGTAATTTATTTAAAACATTTCGCCACATTGAAAACACAGCCCCTCCACAAGCTATCAAACGACCTCTTACCACAGTGCGTTATCCAAAGCCTCACCTGACATGGCATGTGGGCTCTGGGGGGGGGAACAACTCGCCCCTCAGTAGCTCTGTGACTTGGTGACATGGCAGTCCTCACGCCCAGACAAATGCTAAGACACGTTCCCCAGGCTCTAACACAGCCTCAGAAGCGCTTTGTCTCCTACTCTCTTGCCTATCTGTGCCCAGAAAATCAATCTCCCTAGTATATTTCCTCTTCTTTCTCTGGTTCCTTATGCATACCCTTGCAGGCTGACTTAAAAGAGTAGAGAAATATCAATATTGGATTGTATCTTTAAAAATGGAAAAATGTGCTGCGCATGGATATTCGCTACTTGTCTACTTACCTAGCCATATCCTAAGTCAGCCAGACACATTCAACAAGGATTACATCTTTTTCATTGGGATCCTCACAGGGCCTGACCTTGAAGACACTACTTGAGTTCATCGTGTTGTTTCTCTGAGCCAAACATAAGGTCATTATCGAGTACTTAGCTGGGCCAGTGATTCACTAAGGCTGTGTATGATTTAATCATCATCTGTGGACTTGAGAATTACCAAAGCCTCACAATGGGCCTGGCTTTGGAGGTGTTTCATTCATCTCTCCATCATTCACGCCAACAAATATCAACCCGTCCCTACTACAGAAAGGCCAAGAGAGGGGTGAGGAGACAGACAGAAAATCTTCTCACGAAGTTTATGTGAGAATCAGAAAGTGAGTAAGTAAAATAAAAAATCAGGTCACAATCGACAAAAAATATATGGAAGAGAGTAAGAGGGGAAGGGAGTACTGGGGAGACTGGGATCCAAGCTCTGAGTAGCATTGGACTTGTCAGATAAGGAACCAGCCATGAGGTGTCCTGGGGAAATCTGTATTTTGGGGGGATAGGTTTCATTCCATGTTGAGGTTCCTGAAAGTCCCTCGGCCATCAGGACACAGCGTTGTTTCATTGCCAGGAAGAAAATGACGTCTCCTGGCACCTCTGTGTAGGAGGAAGAGCAGCAGATGTGAGCCTGCCTTCCGTCTGGATCATGGTCAGGGTGAATCTGCGGGGGCCGGGGTTGGATGAGACTCTGAGCTCTCTGCAGAATCACCTTAGCTGACATTCAAATGGAGATCCCTGATACAAAGACCAATAAACCCAGGACAAAAACCAGCCAACCAAGCGAAAACACATAAATTTGGGATAGGGAGATAGGTTAGTTGGTAAAATGGTTACAAGGACCTCCGTTTGATCTCCAGAATCTATGTTTTTAAAAACGGACCAAACTCAATGGTATGCGTCTATAATCTCAGTTCTGAGGAGGCAGAGACAAGCAGATTCCCTGGGGCTTTCTTTTGCCAGCCAACTTTTGCCTACTTGGTAAATTAGGCCAGTAAGAAACCCTATCTCACAAAAGATAAGGTGCATGGTACCTGAGATTGTCCTCTGGCTCCCATACGCACATGTACACACACGTACACCTGCATGCAAATCCACATCCTCATGCACAAACACAGACTTGATTCATTCTGACTGGGAACTGGAAACCCCCTCAGTTGCTGCCCAGTTGGTAAAAGAGCTAATACCAGTTTTATGGCCTCCATAGCTGTAGCTGACTTCTGAGAAGAACCAAACCCTTTCTGGAGCCACAGAACTTGAAGGCTTTTTACTGTTTGAAGGACGGCATAGCAGCATTTCTTGAAGATTGTTGGGGATGCCAGTGCACCAGGAGGGGTTAACGGGTGACTTGAAGAGTGGGTTCGTGTCCTACAGAAATCAGAACCACTGACATAAAACTCCCCTTGGTGTATGGAGGCCGGAAACCTTCAGGACGTGCTGTTAGCAGCAAGAACTCAAGGTGCAGGCTGCGTGGAAACGTGCCACGAACAGATCGAGGGAGAGACAACAGACTTAAGGGAAAACATCTGTCTGTTGGAACTGACATCCAAAAGCGCATCTGGGGCTGAGGGTCAGTCTTGCAGTGCTTAAAAAAAGGAATGTGGAGGGGCCCAACACAGGCTCTGGAAGTTTCTTGCTTTTTCTTTCTTTCTTTCCCTTTCCTTCCTTTCTTCTTTTCTTTTCTGTTCTTTTCCCCCATCTCTTTCTTTCGTCAGGATTTTCTGGGTGCTTTGTCCAGAATGCTGCCAGGGATTGATGGAATGAACTCATGCTGTCTTATTTCTCAATGCGGAAGTAGAAGTCACCTTGAGAATGATGGATGGCAGAGACATCTCACCTGTATTATTCTACACATACTCATCGAAAGGGCCATCTGTTGGTCAAATATTCAAGCATTTCATATTTCAGATAGATGTTTCCAGTAGTAAAGAGGGGCTAGGAAGATGAATCAGATGGAGACACTCTTGCCACTCAAGCGTGGGGACCTGAATTTGGATCCCTAGAACCCACTTAGAGGTAGTGGGGATGTATGTCTGTAATCCCAACGCTCCCCAAGTGAGAGGGAGGTGGAGGCTGGAGAGTCCTGTGGACCACCGGCTGTCCTGGCAAAATCACACAGCAACAGAGACCGACCCTGCCTCCAACAAGGTGGAAGATGAGGACCCCCACCCCCCACCCCAGGCTGGCCTCTGATCTCAGTTCATGGTCCTCCGCACAGCCACACCTGTTCACCACACACCCAACAAACGTGCAGGAAAAAGGAACTGGAGGAGAGAGACAGAGACCAACTACCAGAATGGAAAGCTCAGAAAATAGATCGTGTTCTCATAAAGCCTCAATGGAGACGAAGACCATCTGTTTCAATACTCGATTATCAGAGTCCCTTGACTGATTATTTTTCCTCTTTTTGCCATTGGTTTGTGTCCTGCGACTAGTCTAAGGGACTCATTTAAAGGAAGCGGATCAAGCCTTTGAGTTCTCTGAGAGGCAGCTGAGGGAATGCCCAGCAGTGCTCCCCTCTACCCTTGGACTTCTCCTCACAGCCCTCCCATGGGCTGAAGATGCTTCTGCTTCGCCTTTAGAGGGTTGTCCATGTCGGCTGAAGACTCCCATGGTGAGATACGGGAACTTGTCCTAAATCCTTGTAAGTCACCTTTCCGCATATTTCACAATGCTCTGTACGCTGAGTGCTAAACAGTCCCTCTTTTTCAGGACTTATCTTTGCTTAGCCACCAGGGTGGCACTAAGATGCCCATACACCCCATCTGAGCAACTGGAAATCTTATCCATTATAAACTGACAGCGGACAAAAGAAAGACAAGAATGCCTTTGCGTTGTGTTGTAGTGAGAGGGGAGGAGGGAGAGGTGGTTAATGAGGAATCACTGCTAATAGTGATTGTGTTGAGGCCGAAAGGGTCGGAGAATCTGCAGATACAGAGAAGGAGCAGAGGATGGCTGGTCGCAGGAGCACTGGGAAAGAAAGGCAGAGCGTAGGAATCAGCTCACCTGGACTGGGACTCAATCCTCCCCCACTCTCCACTGCAGAGATATGGTGGGCTCTCAGTATTTCATGCAGTAAATTAGGGTCTGAATTGTGTGCCTGTTTTCTCGTGACTCTCAATAGCACGTCCTCGACCTGTGGTGAATATTGGAGCACCAAGTTACATTGATGGCAGTTCCCTCAAGTCTCACAATCTAGATCTGTTAGATATGAACTCAGGGCGGTTGGCTTCATCGTGTCTCTGTCCTCCCCTCTCCCCCACACGCCCCTGCTTCCCTCCTGTCTTCATTCTCTCCCTTCCTTCTCTACTTCCTCTCCCCTTTCTTTTTTTTTCCCCTTTCTTCTGTCTCCTTCCTTCTAGGTGGTCCACATTAGATTCCAGCTTCTGAAGTTTCTGCCTCTACCTTCCCTGTAAGTGCCAGGATTTCAGATCTGGGCCACCCTGCTTGGTCATTTCCGTTTTCTTAAAGGCCATCGACCTGTTTTTCCTTGTAACCTTGTTTAGTGTTGAAGAGAAACTTATCAAGACGAAAAAGCTCAAATGTTATAATTCGTTCTTAGAAGAAATTTCTAGAACCATTTGGGGGCAAATGACAATCTGAGTTTCATCTTCTCCATTGCAGAGACATGACAGGCCTTTGATGCAATAACTTAGGGCCTAATGACTTGAGAGTAGTCAGCTGATGAAAATGTCAACTAGGTACTTACTGGGGTGTTGCAAAGCGGGGGTAGGGGGTGGGGGGAAACGATGCTTCTCTTCATATTAAACCTAGTAGTTGATCTTAGGATTTGCCATGTTTCCAGTACCCATCTCAATTCAAGTGCAACTCCTGTTTTAAAATCGTTTGCAGGTGACTGACAGTAGAGCAGGATCTGTGATGGACCAAGTAGAGTCCTGCCAGGTCAAGCAAATAGTCAGGGTATCTTGTTTCCATCATGTTCACATGGTGTTTTTCAGTAGTTTGCATCTGCTGAGCTTTGAGATGCTAGTATATTCTTTGTGGCTATTTCCTTCCTTCCTTCCTTCCTTCCTTCCTTCCTTCCTTCCTTCCTTCCTTCCTTCCTTCCTTCCTTCCTTCCTTCCTTTCTTCCTTCTCCTCCTCCTTCCCTCCCTCCCTCCTTCTCTCCTTCCCTCCTTCCTCCTTCCTCCTTCCCCTCCTTCCTTCCTCCCTCCCTCCTCTCTCCTTCCCTCCCTTCCTTCCCTCCCTCCTCTCTCCATCCCCCTTCCTTTCCTTCCTTCCCTCCTTCCTTCCCTCCCTCCTCCCTCCCTCCTTCCTTCCTTCCTCCCTCCTCCCTCCCCCCTCCTTCCTCCCTCCCTCCTTCCTTCCTCCCTCCTTCCCTCTTCCTTCCCTCCCTCCCTCCCTCCTTCCCGCCCTCCTTCCCTTCCTCCCTCCCTCCCTCCTTCTCCCTCCCTCCCCTCCTTTCTTCCTCCTTTCCTTCCTCTCCTCCTTCCCTCCCTCCTGTCCTTCCTTTCTCTCCTCTAACTTTCATTCCCTGTTCACTTCCGGGATATGCGTGGTGTGCCCCTCCTTCCCAACGTCTTCGACCTTGGCCGGTCGTCGGTTTGTTCACAGTTGCCATTACCCCAGCACAGAGCCGTATACGTACGTCAGCCTTCCGTCCATCCGCGCTGAAATCCTACGCTCGTCCAGTGATACTGTCTCCCTGGTAACAACCCCGATTTGAAGAGCCTAGCTACGTGTTTACAACTTGCCCTCGCCTCTCGCACATCCCTTCTCTAGTGTCGTTGCTGTTTATTCTTGTACCTTTCTTTGCTCGTTCTTTCGTTCTTTCTTTTGCTTCTTTTCTTTCTTTCTCTTCTATTGCTTTCTTTTTTCTTTCTCTTTGTTTCTCTCTTTTCTTTCTCTCTCCTTTTCACTCTCTTTGTTTTTTTGTTTCTTATTTTTTTTCTTTACGTGTGGCACATGTTTGTGTATGCCATGGCAGACACGTGGAGATTCGGGTAAGTGAGTTCCCTCCTTCCACCATGTGGGCTACAGGGATTAAACACCATTGAGTCATCCCAGTAACTTGCTGACCTGCAGTAGGTATTTCCTTTCATACTTTACTTATTTATCTTGTGTTTGTGTAAGTGTGGGTGGGTGTACATGCACTATGCCATGCATACAGCAGTCAGAGGACACCTTGTAGGAGTTAGTTTTATTCTTCCACCATGAGGACTTGACAATTGAACTCAAATTATTATACTTGGCAGCAACACCCTTTAACCACTTGGCCTTTTTGAGAGGGGTCAGCAAGCAAGATTGTCTCCTATATTAAGGACCTGGGGAAGGGTTTAATAGTAACACCACAGACCAGGATCCGATGGAGAGCAGGACAGGAGAGCTTTCTAGGAAAGTGTCAAGTTCTGTACCAAATCAGCCACAGACAAGACTCTGAAGTATTATGCTATTAAATTATCTCAATAATGATGGTGTAAATGACAAAGTACTACCCTAACTTCTTGAGATGGGAATCATTCCTTAGGCATACAATATGCAAATTAACCAACTATGAAATATGCTTGGTAGGGGCAGTTAATTTCTGTGTATTTTCCTTGTTTCTTCTACTTGTTTATTTTATGAAATTTTTTGCTATCTAAACAACTCCACCATTAATTTTTTTCACTTTAATTATTGAGAAATATAGATGCCATAAGAAAATTTGGTCTTTTGAAATTATGAAAAGATAGACACCATTTACCAGAGATCAGAAAACTACTTGTGGGCCAAATCTTGCTTAACACCCTTCTTTTAAGTGTTTTATGAACATATTAAAATTACATAATAATGGCTTGACATTTTTGTACATGCATGTAGTGTATTTTAATCATATTCACCCATCACCCTTTCTTGTCCCCCTCCCATTTGCTGATTTTCTTCTTTTTCGTTTTTCCAACTAGTAGTCCTTTTTACTTTTGAGTATGCATGTGGGGGGGCACATGCTACTTACAGTAAGTTCATGCTACTTACAGTAAGATGGGCAGGATTATTTATGGGCACCTTACCAGTAGCTACACCATGGAAGAAAAGGTCTCTCCCTAGCAACGATTAACTGCCCGCAAATCCTCAGGAAGTGATGGGGCTCCTGAGCCCCTTCCTCCCTCACTACATGGTGTTGATTGGGCCCAGTCTTGTGCCAGTTATCATGGCTGCTGTGCATTCAGGAGTACAATGGTCATGCCAGGCCAAGGAGACAGCATTTCACAACTCTCCACCCCTTCCTCTGGCTCTTCCATTCTTACCACTCTCTCTTCTACAGTGTACATTGAGTCTTATAAAGAGTGCCATAAATGCCCATTGTGGCTGAGTATTCTACAGTTGCTTATTTTCAACACTTTGATCAAATATGCACCTTTGTTAAGTGGCCAGCTATAAAAAGAAGCTACTCTGACCGAAGTTGACAGTTGTGGCTCAATACTTTATAGGCATAAATATTTCTTTTGGTAGGTAATGTGACAAGCATATTATGTTCGTTTAGCAAATCATAACAGTAGCTTCCCCACTTGGACTTATGACCTCCCCAGCTAATGGCATTGGTCAGGTTTACAGTAAGAGACGTGAATTCCCTTTTGTAAAGCCAGCTCAAATCCAAATGGAGAAATGGTTACTCCCATAACAGACTCGCCACTATTATACCAGTGGACGCATCTCTCCTGTGATGTGGACATATCAAATGTGTCCTGGGTCAATAAAATGCTGGCTAAGATCCATCAGTTATTTTGTAATACCCATTGATTTCCATTTTGTCTATCTATGTCTTTTTCTTTATCACTGCGATAACAGACTCAAGTAATTAAGATAGCAATCATATGACTTAAATATGACATTTACTCATTCATTTATTCATTCTTTAATGGGTGCCAATTCAGTTAGTGACACTGGGGAGTATAAAGATGAATTTCATTGTTCCTGAATGCTCAAGGACTTACAGTTTGACATAGACAAGTCAACATATCTGACCAGTCAGGATAGAACATGAACTATCCACATAAATTAACTGAATAACTGTTTGTGGCTCAGAGATGGTAAGATCCCTCAAGGAAGAAAAAGAGTTGTACTTTGCATGAAGATATTGCTTCCGTAAATGTGACTCATAGTAATTTCCCAGTAGGAACTTCATGAGAAATAGAAGCCATTTCCTTTATGGAATTTTATAAATTGCAGTATCCAAAAGGTGGAAATGATTTCGGATATTGCTTTGTGTGTAAAAGGCTTTATCTGGACACATGTTCCTTGTCACTATGGGGATAATCATATTTATAGAAAATGTTTGAAGATTTGAAGGAAGGCCTTCCTTGCTCACAGTGTAGAGATGGAGGGAATTCCCTGTCATTTTTACTGACCATTTATGCAACAAAGCAAAACTAAATGCTGCAGATTGCAAAGGCTTTTGAGTAGGAAGAAATGCTCAAATACCAAAGGGCGTCTAAACCCAAAATAAAATTACAGGCCATGAAATACTGTGACCTAGTGGCTATTGCTTCTTTTCCTTCTGCTGAATGACATAATGTTTTACATGTAAATTGAGCTTTTGGTAAATTCCTTATTGAGTCACTGAAACTTTTTTAAGCATTCAGCCCCCTACTTCTACAGTATAGTGTGTGCATGAAGCTAAATTTACCAGATTGGCATTTTAGGATTATTATCTACCTTGCAACCTGTCTTTTTGATTTTTATAATGCTCACTTCTCTCTTTCCTTTCCTTTCTTTTTTCTTCTTTCCTTATATCAGGCCTGGAACTCACTGTAAAATTGAGGATGACCATGTACCTCTGATTCTCTGAGTGTTGGGATCACAGATGTGCCTCCCATGCCTAGTTTATGTGAGACCAGGCATGGAACCCACAGCTTCATGAGTGCTAGGTAAGCACTCTACCAACTGAGCTGTCCCAGCCCCCACTGTGTTGGCTTTTTTTTTTTTAAATCTTCAAACGGCTATTGAGTTATCCCAGATAGTACAGATGGATGCCATGCATTCAAACATAGGTGGCCCATTTGGTGACCGATTCTAGAATTTCAGGTTAGTTTCAGAGTGAGATGACTGAGATTCCTTCCATTCTGTTTCCAGCAGGATATCAGAACTCATGGCTACATTCCAGCCACTCACTCTCTGTATTCTTAACACTAAGGTGCCAGAGCTAATATAGTTCAGGTTTGTCTTAGCATATGACTCTGTGAAGTTTTACTTACAGAGAGCATAATATTTTGACTGATAAAGTGAGTGTGCTTGGTGAGAAAGCCACCAAAAGAAAATACCAGCACTTCATCAGGTAACTGAAATGTTATGAGAGGCAACAAGCCCAAATACTTCAGCTTCCCTCTGAGTTGGGGACTTCCTGAAGCTGGCCATCTGACTTGGGGGTCCCCTGTCTCCCCTTACCAAGAAGCACAGGCCACCGTGGTCTTGAATGCTGCTTTTCCCTACTCTCTTCATAGCCCGGTTGTCATTGTAGCAAAGAATACCTCAGACAGAGTCTATGGGAAGGACACGCCATCTAGAAGCCCATCCTGCTGCCCCCCCCCATCCCTCCACACCTCCCTCCCTCAGCCAGCCTTCTTTGCTGGAATAACACATTTCAGGATGGTTACTGACAAGTAGGTATAATTACTGCATGCACATAGGAGGACTGTATTACATCAAAACTGTCTAAATAAACAGACCCTGCTGTCTCCCCCAAGCCCCACTGGGTATTTATGAATGATATTGCTTCCTCCTCTTTGTCTAACATCAGTAGCAAGGAAGTCAGAAAGCATTACCTCCAAAATGTGGAAAGAACACTGCGAATACACTCCTCTATTCTCTACAGCAGCAAGCAGCTACTTTCCTTTTCCCCTTTCTCCCCCACCCCCACCCCGAGATACCGTGGGCCCCCAGGCCCTGTGGGAGTTTTTCCTGGGTTTCTGATCTACCAGGATCACATCTGAAGACCCAGCAAGGCTTAGGTGCGATTGAATTACTGATTAGCCCCTAGTGCTGTGTTCACTCCAGTCTATCTGGAAGGCTGCTGATTCCGTCCCCGCACTCGGTGGCATGAACTCGCTGGTTTCTGCCCACATCCCCGCATTCCTGGGATGCCATTCACAGGCCTTAGCAAGATCATCTGACAGCCGCCTGGGAGGTCAACGAACTTTATACATAATTAACCGCTGGCAGCAAGGAGAATTCCTTCTTTTCTTCTTCTTCTTCTTTTTTTTTTTTTTTTTTTGTCCTTCCTTCTCTCTCCTGAGAAGTGGAGAAAGCTGGTGACACTGTCCCTGGGTTCCTTGGGAAGTAGTCTGTGGAGTCGCCTGGCTAGTGTCACATGATTTAAGGCTGAACAGAGTAAGAAAGTGATTGCATCCTCTGTCGGGCCCCACACAACAGTCACCACCCACACTGTTTATTCAGACTGGGATCTTGGCCATTTGGGGTTTAATCCAGAAGAAAGGGGGGGAGCCAACTCTGGAATGAATGCTTTTGAAACCCTGTCTTCTCCATGAAATGCAGCCAAGGATTCTTTTTACAAATCTATTTAAAAATCAATTACTGGGATCATATTTTCTTTTACAGCGGATCGTGAGCAACGGCTAATGGTCTCTGTTTTCACCCAGATTTGGAGTAGAGGGAGGTATGCAGGCGTTGGAATCAACCCTGTGTTTTGCTCTGGTATCTGATGCTTCCACCAAACTATGTGTGGGCAATTGGGCAACTTTGACCTTTGCCCAGCTTCCCACAAGAGAACAAGGAGAGAGGTGTGAGAAGAGGGGTTGATGAGAAAAAACAAGCCCGGGAATGACAGTACCCCGTCTCTCCCTGAGGTGCAGGCCCGGAGTGAAAGGAAAAAAAGAAGTGGGATCACAGACAAGGAGCGGCGTCTCCGAGAGGCATCGGTCCATCTGTCTCTAGTCTGGGCTGCAAAAAGTTATCTCAGACATGAGAGATTCTATCTGAGTTTTGGAGATCTGGAGAGGAGATTCCGGAACCTCCCTTGGTTTTCCACTCTTCTATTTAGCAATTCCTCCCACCAGGAAATTCTTTCTTCTGCACGGCCTACCCTGTGCATGTGGCAATGCTTGGGGGAGAAGTTACTGGCCCAGGCCACGCCCACCTCCCACAGCGTGTTTACTCCACTCTGGGATGGAGCCTGTTCCTTGCTTCTCCCTTAAAACTGCAGTGGCTTGGATTGTCCTTCCAGCACAATCTGAGGTTACTGGAGAAGAGACAGGGAAAAAGAGGTTGGGGGAAGGGAGGCAAGGGACGGCCTTTGTGAAGATTAAACAATGCCATGAAAAATGTTGGTGTTTCATGTATCTATCAGGGCCTAAAGATTGTAACTTGGAGGGTGAGCCTCCACCCAGGTGCGTGTAGTGAGCATAAAAGACCCTGCTGCAGATTTTAAAAGAAAGAATCCTGAGAAACAGAGGGGTTAGGATTTCACTGACCTAGAGCTATTGTAAGCCTCCGTCGTGCTTACGATTAGAAGGGCTAGGCTAGGGACGCAGCT
The DNA here is from genome assembly GCA_023101885.1 of Typhlomys cinereus. Classification (NCBI taxonomy): domain Eukaryota; kingdom Metazoa; phylum Chordata; class Mammalia; order Rodentia; family Platacanthomyidae; genus Typhlomys; species Typhlomys cinereus. The sequence goes on from JALPQD010000426.1 coordinate 262,964, forward strand.
CAGTTAGTAGAACGACTGCCAGAGTGCCCAGAGGACCTCGGTTCGATTTCCAGCATCACATAAACCAGGTGTGAAGGTGATCACCAGTATCCCAGCAGCCAGAAACTGAAAGCTGAAGGATCAGAAATTAAAGTCATCCTCAGCTACACATCAGGTTTGAGACTAGCCTGGGCTACATGAGACCCTGTCTACGATAGATAGATAGATAGATAGATAGATAGATAGATAGATAGATAGATAGATAGATAGATAGATAGACAGATAGATGCATAGCGTGCAAATAAATAAGAGCTAAGAGTCACAGAGGGTAGGAACCAATCCCAGGCAGTATCTAGGGTCTGATTTCCTCAAACAAGTGCTCCTGTCCTTACCCTTGTAGACATACACACTGATACTTTTCTCATATTCTCCAGCCTCTTTCTCTTTCTCAGCAGAGTTGAAGTGAAGGCCCATGCTTTCCACAATGAGTTATCAACTCACTGAAAAACTGTCAGATGACTTAAGAACGGGTTCCTTCCCTTTTATTTTATTTTATTTTTTTTTATCAAATTATGTCACTGTCCTTACTTGGGCTGCAGCTGTTCCAGAGAGGAAGACACTGCCCTCTTCACTGGGCTCCCCCATGTTCTGCAAGCAGGCTGACTGAGTGAGGTGTTACCTATATGATAGGTGAGCCTCGAGCCCTGGGCAGGTGATCTATGTGAGCCCATTGTAGCATTTAGGCTGCGCTGTTGCTGACAAATTCACAACCAAATGTTTTAAGGGAGCAAGAAGTTTTATTCTCTCTTGTGATTCTTGATTGCAGTTTTCTTGTTGGACTTGGCAGGAGAGCCCGCGTCAACACCAAGAGCCAGGGGAACTGGCCACACCAAATGGTCGGGGCCTTCCCATCAGTCAATCTCCCACACACTCATCTGGGGCTTAATTCATGTACAGTTCTTTGCAAATGTGCCCAGAGCTCTAACTCTCAACAGTCAGGTCGACATCTGTATCTAACTGCGGCACCCACTGTGGGGGGCTTCATGGCCCACCTTCATCATCTGTCAGTGGATAGTGACACTTGTGCTACCTGCTGTAGGGGCTCCCCAGAAACCCCCTCACATATCTTTCGATGGTGGGGACGCTCTGGGAGATGTCACCAGGCCACTCTGTCATTCTGCCAGCATCAACCAATAGCTTTAGGCCATCATACAAACGGTCCTCTGTCAGAATGACACTGCACTGCTGTAAATAACTACTTATTGATGCCCTAAATGTATAAAACACACTGCTATTTATTACAAAATATCTCAAGCAAACAGGAAGCACAAAGAATAAGACTGTGAACATTCCTGTTGCAAATCATGACTTTGTCATCTCCGCATTCTACTTTGCTGGGTTTAGAAGAGATAAAGCATCTCTCCCTCCCCAAGCATCACATCGACTGAGTGTGATGCTTGGTATCACAGTGAGTGATTTTGTCTTTCGCTCCTGTGTCCATGAACAATTCTTCGTGCTTTAAATGTCTTCATAGCTTATTTGAATGATAGTACCTGGGACTGGAGAGATGGCTCAGAGGTTAAAGCCTTTCTCTCGCAGGCAAAAGGACCTGAGTTTGGATCTCAGATCTCACACATAAAAACTTGGGGTGAAAATGGCAGGAAATCTGAACTTCTGGACACCTTGGGGAAACCCCAGAGCAGAACAATAAGGAGCCAATAGTCACCCTTGGTCCTCCACAGGCACACACACTCACACAGTCAAGTGCTCCTTTCTATATACAACCATGTGCGCGCGCGCACGCACACACACATACACGCACACACACGCAAGTTTAAAAACAAACAAAAACAACAACAAATAGAATAAAATGCTTGCCTCCAAGCTTTCAAATTTAAAAAAAATAAAATAAAAATAGAATGCCTTTCTGGTTGGGCAGCTTGCTGGATGACATGCTTCCCCACTTCACTGCCGGCATCTTCTGCTTTAGTCCTGCATTCGATTGCATATGATTCTTTTTTTTTTTCCCCTCTCTTATTTTGGTAGCCGTAGCCTGTTAATGGACCCCTGAGAGTCACATACACACTTTAAAAGCCCCCAAATGCCTTCTTTCTATCATTTCCCTTGATAGCTTGTCTGTCTGCTGCAAGAAAATATGGGTCAAAATCCACTTTTCCTCCCAAAACTTGTAGATTACGCACTAATGAGGGCTGTCTCCTAGTGCTGAGGTTGGAAGGTGAAACCACTCTGTTTCTTCGTGCTCTGGATTTGATGTATTTTTTTCTGCCTGAGACGTGTACACTCTTCCCATTTCCCTGTCTTCTCAGTTCCACGGTGACGCTTCTCATTTATCTGTCTGTTTTCACCCATTATGTTGAACCCAATCTCACACACATTTGCTTCTCTGCAAGTTCTGTTTGTGCTGCAGAGACTCCTATTGGTTAGCTGTGGTTCTTCCTGGACCTTCCTTCAGTGTTTTTCCTTGTTCTTTGTTTCGTACTGTCTTTGGACACAATTTTTTTGTAACTTCAATTGCCAACCCATCTATTTGGTTTTCATTTCTGTTATTTTAAATTTCCTCTTTTCATCTATAAATAGTATTTTAAAAGCATTCTCTTCTGTTTTTAGAATGTGCGAACTTTTTTGCGATTTGTTTTCTCAGACATTTTTTCTCTCTCCTGTTCCGTCCATCTGTCTGTCTGTCTGTCTGTCTATCATACTTTCCTAGCATGGCTGGCCATCTTGGTTGTCTGGTTATATTTAAAAATGAAGAACTAATATACTTTGGGGAGTTCTGAAGATGTGCAAAGATCTTGTCAACTTTCAATATCTCTGTAGACTGATATGTTTGTGTTGAGGGGAATGCCTAATGTTAAACCTGAATATTCCTAACAGGGAGTTTAGAAGATGGTCAGATACCCCAGAACACTTTATAGTTGGCTGGTAAGATGACTCAGAAGGTAAAAGTGCTTGCCACCAAGCTTATAACCTGAGTTCAATGCCCTGAGCCCACATGGTAGCGAGAGAAAACATCAATGTCCACAAGTTGTCCTCTGATCTCTACCTACATGTTGTGGCACATGCCCCTCCCCCCACGACCTGCAAGCTAAATACACAAATATTTATATAAAAATAAAAAAATATAGGATGGAAACCTGCCTGCCCCTGCTGGGATCTGAAATGTCGCAGGTCTGAAGGAATCAGCCTTCAATTTGCATATTTTTCTCTTTGTTGTGCTGCACGGCATCTTGCTGTCTAGGAATGTTTTCTCTAGAGGCCAAACCTCTGGTCTCATCAGATGGGACACGGGCTCCTGTCCAGGTGGGTGGAGCTAAAGAGAGAATCTACATGTCTCTGAACCTAACTAGCACAGTGTTTGTTCCATTCTTATTTTAGTTTTCTTGCTCCTCTCCCATCTGCAGCCCCAGAGCTGCCTGGGACTGTGTCTGAGCCTCCTGAGGGGCTGGCTACCGCCTCTTTCCAACCTTTCCAGCTCTAGCGTGGGGGTTCTGCTTCCTTGGGTCTGCTAGTTGTGCTGCCCTCAGTCATCTGCTTCCATCTTCTAAAGTCTTGTCTCTGTGACCCCCTCATCTGTTGTTCTCTTTGTCTTTGAGAGGCCAGGTATGTCCCACCTGCAGCCCACAGTCTGCTGGTATTTGCATGTTCTACAGGATAGCTATGAACAACTCTAAGCTTATCTCCGGGATAGTATACTGAGAATTTCTCTTCTCCGTTGTGGGAAGGGACCCATTGGATCAGCTCACTGTGTCATTTTGCTGGAATTAAATACTCAAGTCTACCTTTGAGGTAAAAATGATTGCTTCTTGGCCTTGTATTTAAGATTAAGTGAGATAAAGTTGGAATGTATTAAGCAAAAACCTAGAATCGATTCTAAAGGGTCTGAGCACAGAAGATTCTTAAGGGGTGGGAAGATGGCTGAGTGGGTAAATACTTGCTGTATAAGCATGAGGATTTCAGTTTGTATCCCCAGGACCGCAGGAAAGTGCAATGGCACATTGTAACTCCTGGGTACAGAGACAGGCAGATTCTAGGGCTTACTAAGTAGCTAGTCTAGCCAGAATGGTTACCTCCAGGATCAGTGAGAGACGCTGTCTCAAAAAATAATGTGAAGGGAGATAGAGGAAGACACCTGATGCTACTCTGGTCTCCACACATACATGCATGAGTGAACAAACATGTGTACACATACATATACATGTACATAAGTGCACACACTGGTGTACACACACACACACACACACACACACACAATTCTTAGATATCACATTGTTTAAGCCTAGCATTTTATTGAAGAGAATCAAACTAGGCTCAACACTGGTGAAACTACTTGCCCATAAACACACGGCCATTTGGTGGAATAAAAAAGCAGGAATAGAATGCAAAAGATAACCACTCCTTCCCACCACATCACAAGGAGAAACACATTTAGCCACCAGCTCTTGGCTGGTTGTCCTAACCCTTAGATCTGATGGTTGTGGAGCCTGAAATCACTGTGACATTTTGGAGAAACCACCAAGACTATTTGTATGTTTGTTTCATTTTTCGCTCCTTCCATATATAGTAATAATAGTTAGAGAATCATCAAGTGGCTTATTACTTTCCCTCTTTTAAAATAATATATGTGGGTAGAGATTATGCATATGTGTATATGTATGCGCATGTGTGTACTAGCATGTGTGCCCATGCAGAGATCAGAAGTCCATGTCAAATGTCTTCCTATATCACCCACCCCATCCCACCCCACCCCTTATTTGAGACAGTCTTTTCTGAACCCAGAGGTCATTCTTTCTGTTAGGCCACTGGTGGATTCACTTCTCTGCTTCTCCCACCAGTGAAATTACAAGCATGCATAGCCACACCCAAACTTTTAACATGGATGCCAAGGATCTGAACTCAGGTCCTCATGATTGCATGTCAAGTCCTTTACCCACCTGTACCTCTCTTCGACCCCTCCACTTTTGCCTTCTTAAGCACTTCATCAAAGACTGAATCCTATGGGGGCGTCTTCCTGTCTTTAATGCCCTGAGAATGGGTCATTTGAGCTATGTAATTAGCACCTTATTATCCAGCCCTTTTTAATTATTGAGTGTGCCTGTGCTTGATCTCTCCAGGGAGACTGTACGGGCCAACTTTATAGAAACGAGGCTTTCATGCTGTTATCAGTCCCTGTAGTGTTCTTGTTTGTTTGCTTGTTTGTTTCTGTGGACTAGTCGAAGAAGCAGCAGCCTAAAGGAAACCCATACCCAGTCTCCATGTCTGCAATCCTGGTTTCGGACCCTTTTTTGCTCCCTGTATCCTGAGCAATCCTCCACTCCCTGCTCGAGGTGGCCCCAAAGTTGACAACTACGCAGGTGGGAGCCCTCTTCTAAGCTGCCACTCAAACTGAGAACGAAAGGGGGGCACTATTCATAATTTCTCAGGAGCAACAGCTGTAAAGTGGGACTTTCCCTGACGAGCCGGGACATATGGTCACCTTCTGCGATAGATCACCTTGAGCGCTTCAGAAAAATTTGCACAGCTGCTCCGAAGATACCAATCTTTTAAACAAAAACCAGTCATCCCTGCCAGAGGTTGTTATCCACCGACCTGACTTCACAGGTGATCAAATTTTCAGTGTTTTTCCCCTTAGGCTTTCTTGTTTTCTCAGCTACTTTTGGAGGTGTACAGTGCTTGTCAGAGTAGATGGAAAGTTTGAGGATCAGGACTAGCGTGGGACAAATGTCTCTGTCTTCCTTGTCAATATTCTGTCTGTCCCAGAGGGAAGGAAAAGCCTGGATTTTCACAGTTCTGAGCCTCTTTCCTTGGGAGTGCTCGGAACACAGGGATCAGATCTCTACTACTCAGCAAGGAGGAAAGCCCTGGGAACTGGTAACAATCCACACAAAAGCCAATGGCTTCACAGTAATGGGCTACTTGGCGTCTTAGTGGAGTAGAGCAAGTTAAGGCATTCCAAAGCCAGAATGTAAACCCCAGGGATCCCGACTGCCTCATGTCTGCAGATTCTGCTGCAGTGCTTTGGCCGTGGTCATCTTAATTGCTTGGTCATGAATGGATATGGACTGTAAATTCCGAGGCACAGTTGGAAGATAGTGGTGGCAGGGAAATTCATCCTCAGTGCTTGCAACTTTCTGCCTGTGCTCATGGAGTGCTGCCTTGGTTGAGACATGGCATTGGCATGCCAAGGAAGATGGAGGCATCTCTAGGCCCTCCAGCAGTTTATAATCTTGAAGCAGCTCCAGAGTTATAAACGACTTATATTTAGAAAGTGAATGAAGTGCTCGGGGAGAAGGGAGGTACTGGAGAGATGGCTCAGGGGTTAAGACTTTGTCTCACAAGCAGAGGGATCTGAGTTCAGATTCCATGTAAAAACACCAAACAGAAATGGCGGCAGCCTGCACTTCCTGTTCTGGAAGGTAGAGTCTGGGAAAATCCCAAGCAAAGCAAAAAGGAAGTCTAAGTGATCCAGAATGACTTCAAAAGTCACCCTTGGACTTTTGCAGGAACACGTTGTTCTCTCTCTCTCTGTGTCTCTCTCACACACACACAAAGAAAAAAAGAAAGTACTACAGAAGTGAGTCAGGGTGGGGGTGGGTGAACAGTCTAAGGTGCTGTGTTGGGGGACTGGAAGAGCATTGTAAGCTCTGGCGACAGAGCCTTGGAGGGTCAAATGAAGGCACTCAGGTTAGATGATGTAGAAGTGGAACATGTAAGATTCAGGGCTATACCATCCTTTAGAAGGATTAGCTTGGTTGCAGTAAGACAAAGACCAGAAAGTAGGAGACAGGTCTGAATTGGCCTTGGTATTCGGGAGGGTTCGGAAGGTGGGGACTCAAAAGGAGGAGCCAGATATTGAAGTCACAGTTGCAGCTGATTGGACAGAGAGTAACGGGAAGAATTAAATGGGTCTTTAAGGGACTGAAGGGAAAGTGACAAATAGTTGCTGGGGCTGGGAAAGACAGCGGAGACCCACTGAGACTCTGGGAGAAGAAATCTCAACAGAACTTTGCTTAAAGTAGATGCTCAATAGACAAGAAGTTGAAAGAAATGGAAGAGAAGCAGAAAGAAAGGAGGATGTTTTGTCTTCTGAACATGCCTTCATAGCTGGAGGGAGATAGTGAGGGTTTTAAGAGATCTGGTGGGGGGGGTGAGAGGGCTTAGGGGGTAAGACACCTGCTCATAAACCTGGAGACCTGCGCTTGATCCCCAGAAGCTCACAGGGTGGAAGTTGTCTTCTGACCTCCTCCTGTGCTCCATGGCATATGTGTGACTTCTTTCTCTCACTTCTCTCTCAAATAAATACATTTTTTTTTAAAAAAGAGAGATCTGGTAGGATGGCTGATTAGTTGTTTCCTGTGAGTGGAGCGTATAAACCAGGAAGGTATGCAGGAAGAATGAAAGATAAATAGATGTTGCTGATAGCAAACAGAGAAGAGATGGAGCTTTGAACCCTGTGAAAGGGAGGAGGAAGGGCAAGGGGGCTATACTGACTGAGGGGGTGTTGCTTAGTGGCAGGAGCAGACATGCCATCCCAGAGTGAAACTGGGGGCTTGCAGACAGGGGAGGAAGTCCCCTTGTGAAGAAATGCCCCGGACAGATTTAGCAGACCATCTGCATAAGGAGAGTGCTTAACTTTCTCACGAGTCTAAGAATCCAGTTTGTCTGTAAGACTGGCACCATTGCTCCTGGTTCCTTTCTAACCACTGAAAATAACAGCTCAGTGATCCTTTCTGTGTTTAGAAATCAAGTCACATTGCATTTTAATGAAGCCTTACCATTCTTACCTCCTGCTTCAGAAAATAACACTTAAGGGGCTGGAGAGGTGGCTCAGGGGTTAAGCCTTGTAGGCGGAAGGTCCTGAGTTCGGATCCCAGATCCCACGTATAGACGCCAGGCAGAAGTGGGGGCGGCCTGCGCTTCTGGTCCTGGTAGGGCGGAGCCTGTGAATCCTGGGGCAGAAGGAGGTGGAGGCGTCCATGGTGGTTCACGAATTTGTCCGTGGTTCTACACAGACACACACACACACGCAAACACACACACACGCGTGCGCACATACACACGCACATGCGCACAGTTGAATAAATAATAATAAAAAAATTTAAAAAAAAAGAAAAAGAAAATAACACTTAACCAGTTCTTTGAACACGCTGTGCATTCCTTTGTCTCTTACATGCCTTTTGGGTTCTTCATCCCGGCCTTTGATTATATAGTGAACACTTGAGTTCCCTGATGACGTGGTATTTCCATGGCATTGTATTAATTGCATTGTGAAAATCATTTGCCATCAGTAGCATTACATCAGCTTTGAGAATGCCAGAAAACATAAACAAAGCCTATTTAGTGAACTACCTTGGCGGGAGCATCTGAGGAGAGAAAGCCTAAGATTTGGCAGCTGGCATGACATCTCATCTGAGTCACAATACGGAAGTTAGGGGACTCTTTCAAACTCCCTCCTTCCCATTTCTTGAGCAGTGTGCCACCAGCTTTTCTCTGGATGTATTTAAGGAGAGCAGGGAGGGTTCCCAGAATGTACAAACTTAGAAAAAAGCAGACCCCTATAGAGTCAAAATGTTAACATCAATTTCTTCAAATGCTTCAAATTTCTTCAAAGGTCATAAACCTGTTGGGTTTACCCAACATGAAAGGAGACGAAGCCAAAAGATGCTTGGGAAGAGTTTTAGTTCATTTGTGAAGCCCATTTTGGGAGGGAGACAGTTTTTTCCTTTCCTTCCTTCCTTCCTTCCTTCCTTCCTTCCTTCCTTCCTTCCTTTTTTCTTCCTTCCTTCCTTCCTTCCTTCCTTCCTTCTTCCTTCTTCCTTGCCTTCCTTTTTTCTTCCTTCCTTCCTTCCTTCCTTGTTTCCTTCCTTCCTTCCTTTTTCCTTCCTTCCTTCCTTTCTTTTTCCTTCTTCTTCCTTCCTTCCTTCCTCAACAGTTGTTTATTTAGTACTTTGCTGTGAATGTAGCTGCATATATACCTTGGCATGTTTGGAAGTCAGAGGACAGCTTTTGGGAGTCAGTTCTCTCCCTTATGGGTTGTAGGGATCCAACTTGAGTCATTAAACTTGTGTCTAAGCACCCTTGTCCCCTGGATTCTCAAAAGCCCACAGAGGCAATGTATTTTCCATTGATGTGCGTCTTTGCAGAAAAAGCATTTGATATCATCCTTATGCATTTTCCCAGTCTCCTGTGGTTTCTGCTATTATTTTATAAAACAAAACTTCATGAAGGGCGAGGGCTACCTGTCGGTTCTGTTTTGTGCATGCCTTGCTCTTCATTCAATCATTCAGAGAATGTTTGAAGCCTCCTAGATCCTTCCTCTCTCCACCGTTTCTTCATTATGTGGAGCCCTCATCAGTTCATACTAGCATCACCATCTTGCAGTGGTTTTGGATCTCCCTGTCTAGAGGCAACCACACATTAATAGTCAAACATATCACTTTGATGATTATCTGCACCCACCTGAGAATACTCACTGCACAGATTTTAAGGGGTCCCTGTGCCTTTCAGGGAGGCCGCTGAGGCTAATGCTGACGTGGAAAGGGATGGAGAACCACTGATGTGCAATCCATGCTCCAGCCAGTGCTAAGGCACATGCCATCAAAGGCAACCCAGATAAAACGCAGTGAGCCACACACAGCCAAAAAAGACATGAAAGCAGAAGGGAGACTAGTAGGGAAGAAGGAGGTTTATAATGGGAAAAGGAGGGGGAGATGGGATTGGATAAAAATAACATCAATTCATCATATTCATGTATGGATCTCTAAAAGAACCAAAATAAATTAGATTTATAAAATAGTGTGCCCTGTAGGGTGTTTTACGCAATGCTTATGTTCCAGTCTCAAAAGCAAAACAAGGGTTTGGAAGAAAAATCTGAAAACAGAAAAGCAAACAGGAAACACCACTCATCGCCCACCATCAAACAAGCAAGGCCCCGTCTTGGTGCTGATTGTTGACACACTTCATAAGTCTGTCTTCTTGCCGTCTTCGCCTCACACACTTTTAGATTAGTCTGGTTCTAACGTGACTTTACAACCACATCTGGCCACTTCTGGCTGCTTCAGACACCAACAACTGCCCTGTATATGGTTTTTCTTATTTCCCTCCAATAGATTTTTTTTTCTGATTATGTACGATTATGCTTGTGGTTGTAAATATTGAAAACCCATGTACGAGGACCATGTAAAAATTACCATCTCGTTGTCCTGAAGACCATTGACCTCTGCGAGCAACCGTTCTGTTCTCATCTGCTCACACACATAGGCATTAAGTTCACACACATAGGGTCATGATAAGTATGTGGTTTTTATAAGACATATATCAGAATCTTTCTGATCTCTTTATGTCACTGTATTCTCTTCTTTTCCTGGCTGTCATGTACTTTTGTATTTTTTGTAATGAAATATCAATATGCATTTATTTAGGGGCTGGGAAAATGACTCAGTTGTAATGTGGTTGTAGAACAAGCGTGAGGACCCAAGTTTGAATCCTTAGCATCATATAAAAGCCAGGAGTGATAGGACCTGTCCAAATGCTTGTGGGTATGCCTGTACATGGACATGTGAAGCCTGAGGATGATATCAGGAATCATCCTCCTTTATTTTTTCACCTTATTGTTGTTGAGACAAAGTCTCTAATCAAACCCGGAGTTCACTGATAGGGCTGGTTTGCTTAACCAGCCTGACCCGCTTCATCTGAAGGTTCCCAGGCTCTGCCTTTTTAAGATAGAATGGGAGAGCACTATGCCAACCCAACATTTTGCATGAGATCTGGGGGGGCCAAATTCTGGACCACTGAATCATCTCTGTAGTCCGACATATCCTTTTAAGTTGGAGCATTTCCACTAGTAACATCTGAAAGTCTCTCTTCCTGTATACTACCAAAAGATAAAGCATTTAAATTATGGGAAGGATGGATCTCACGTCTCTTGGAAACTCAAGACATCAAGGCAGGAAAGGAACTACACTGAGATCTTCCCGATAACACACGTAAGAGAAGAGTCACCCAGAGGCGACTCCATCGTATTAGCACTCGGTTCTGGGGAAGTGTTATTTACAGAAAGACGCCCTAAGGCCTGAGGTGTAATTTTATTTTTAGGGTGACTTTTTTTTAAATAACCTGACATTATTTGGTTACCACAGAGGCTTCAAACTTCCCTCTTTGCTTTAACTTATTCCTTTAGAGTTTTGTGAAAAGTTTTGGTGATACACCTCACACGCGACTTAGGAACATTTGAGTGAACCCGGAATCTATCCAGATAGATGTCCAGGTGAGACTGGGCATGGTTAATATTTTAAAAGCTTCGAAAATCTCTGCCTATGTGGCATTAGATGTCCAGAGGCAAGTGGAAGCTTTGCATCTATTTCCTGGGCTGGGCAGAGATATTAAGTCTCCCTTTTTCTCCTTGTTCTCTCCTTAGTCTATGAGTTCCTCCAAAGTCATGAGCTGTCTGATGCTTTCTTTGCTCATTCTCCTGGCTGATATCTGATCTTCTATCACCCTTCTCACTTTCTTCCTTGACCCTGTGTCCTCTCTCATCCCTCCCATATTCTTGGCTTTCCAATGCTAAGAAACTTGGCTCTTGTACATTGTGTCCAATGAAACGGCCCACTAACCGAGCTGCCCACGTCATTTGCTGCAACCTCAAGGTCATTGTCTGTCTTAACTCCTTTCATCCCTACTTTTTCTACTGCTAGGTTTTCTGTCCAACTAACTGCTTCTCCCAGCCCTCTTTTAATTTTTCTTTTCTGGCACCCTTGTGGGACCTTCAAGTCCCTGAGGACTTGAGGCTTCCTTGTGCTTTGAGGTTGGCCACATCCATTCTGCCACGCAGAGGACTCTCACACCCTGTTCTGTGAAAGAGCGCCCCCACTTGCTGTCTCAGCAGATGTGAACCTCTGGATAACAGTGGATCCCAGTTCTGGGAGTGGGGGGCAGGGAAAGAAGGGGGGTGACAACAGACAGGGAAATCTAATAGCCATTCCCTCATTCATCAAGATAGTCTCAGCTTCAGGGAAAGTTGTGAGCAGAATGCTAGTCTTGTTCTTTCATTCCAACAGAGCCTGAGCGTCATTTTGATGTAGTGCGCATGTGGTTTAGTGTGTACAACCTGTCTGAACACAGTAGCTCTTGTGGTTTATCTTTTACTGAGAACTGCTTTCTTTCCCTTCCTTTTCTAAGAAAATGCGAAGTTCCTAAACTGAAGTCTTTCTTGTGAGTTTGTCAGCGGTGGGTGTTGTGTAGGGACCTGCTGGTGCTGAGACCAAATGATTATCCAGTTCAGGCCATCTGAACACAAATCATATCAAGCGCAAGCACACAATGCTGGCATGTGACATTTGAACACCAGCCAAGAAAAGCATCCAAGTGGCTGCCACTCTCTGCCAGTGTAAGAGACCTGCCTGGTTTTCTACGTGTTTATTTGAGAATTTGAAACCAACCATCGCAGTGTGGGAGGGAGGTAGCATAGAGTGGATCTGTTTCCCTGCCAATCAATCCCTCTCTGACCTCTTAACCTTCAGGATGCTTACGACTTCAGGAACTAGTTCTAACTAAGAGGGAAGGGACAGGTGCATTTGCAAAGTTGAGCTTTCCCTATGTTTTTTTTTTCTCTCTCCCACTTCTCCCTGGCAGTCCTTCCCTGCCCCTCTATTCTCCTGCAGTCAATTGGGGAAGCAGGGAGTTCTGATTGAAAGCAACTGGGTCTTAGGTATGGCTTGTGGACATTCTCCAGGAGATTTACAGAGACATGGATACACAGAGCTCTGCTTTCACAGTCTCTGAGATGACGCACCCTGCCTCAAGCGGCTGCATCCTTTGTTGCCTGCATCCTTGGGGGAAACAAAATTTTCAAAATGATTAAATGCAGGACCAGTGAGATGGCTCACTGGGGGTAAAAGTACTTGCCTACCAAGTCTGATGACCTGAGTTCAGTCCCCAGAACCCATGTAAAGATGGAGGGAGAGAACTGACCCCTTTAAGTTGTCCTCTGACCTGCAGGCACATATACACACACGCGCGCACACATTCACACACACACATACACACTCAAGATAAATAAGTAAATGTAAACAATTTAAAGAGTGATCAAATGCATTCTCTTTAAGACCACTTGGAAGTTGCTGCTGATGGCAGAGGATATCTAGAAATGCCATGTTCTACCATCCTGTTCAGCACAAAGCAAAAAAGGAATCTCCTGAGATTATTTCTCCTAAAGCCTGTGCAAAGCATAAGGTGACCACAGAGCATGTGCTCTCTGACTTTTGCCATGGAGCAGCTTCTTCCCGGTGCTGTTGTCGAAGTGTGCTTGCACAGTGCAACTCCAAGGCATCGGCACATGCATCACCAGCTGCGTGGAGACAAGCTGCAGCCAGGCTAGAACAAGACAAGGTGTCAAGCAACGGAACATTCCAGACAGGGTGGGGAGGGGGGAAGAGATTTTATATAGTATGTTCAAGGGCCTATACCATTCTATAGGTCAGATGGACTTAGTTGAGATTAGATAACACTCCCTCCCCCACCCCGCACCAGAATAAAATATAGAAAGTTAAAAATGTCTACCCAAATTACACTGTTCTCAGAAAGAGAATCCAGTCAAGGTTGAAAGGTCGAAGACTTTAAAAATACAGATGGCTTAACCTGCCAATGCACAGTGCCACCCAGTGACTTTGTAGGCTCAGGAAACAGGAGGTTTGAGTCAAAAGGCAACAAGACAAGCTGTCGTCAAAGGCTGTTTACCGAGGGCGTTGAAAGGATGTGATGAAATGGGAATGGAATAGATGGAGGGCAGAAAGGGAGAAGACTTGATACTTGGGATGAGGTAAAATGAAATCAGGAGAAGGGCTGGCGGCGTCACAAGTGGGTTGGAGAACAATCGGGTCACGAGCGAGGCCGGAGAGTGTGCCTGGCAGGACTGCTCAGAGGGCTGGTACTCAGAGTCCAGGCTGAGTACGAAACCACCCTGCAAAGGTGACTGAAGAGAAAATCGAATCCTAGATGACAGCAGGAGCAACGTTAGAAAAAGCTGGAAGCAAAACACAGAGCTGGCAGGCAAGATAAGCCCATTCTTAGACATAAGACGGAACCGAATGCAGATAAGGCATTATCTGTCTAATCCACCATCTTTCAATAGCCAGGAGTTTGGTGTCTTTGAACTTCATTCATAAAAAAAGCAATACAGATTTAAAATAATATAACGGCTTATGGAATTCCACATAGAGACTCGTCGTTGATTAGAACAGTTCAGATACAAGGAATTTCAACAGCACATACTTGGAAAATATAAGCTAGGGATCAAAATCTAAGCCAATGATAAGATAATAAAGACTCGGTGCTAATCTGACGCTCACCATTTTGCAGTGGATGAAAGCGCGTTCTTCCTTAGGCCTGATTTGGTTTCATCATGTGCTTCATCACCATCATCACAGCAGAGCTGGTGAAAGAGCTCAGTGAGTAAAGTGTCTCTTCCCAAACCTGATGACCTGAATTCAATCCCCAGAAGCCCACATGATGAAAGGAGAGAAATGATTTTGAAAGTCGTCCTCTGACCTCCACCCATGAGCTCTAGCATGGGTTCTTCTTCTTTCCTTCCCTCCCTCCTCTCATTCCTCCTTCCTCCTTCCTTCCCTTTCTTTCTCTCAAAGTAAATAAAGTAATTTAAAAGAAAAAAAAAAGATCATAACAACAGAGCATGAGCCTCGAGTTTACCCTTTCAAGGCTTCAGTATATTCACTTTCTGTCCCCTGATCCTTTTCTCCTCTGTCCAAATAGTCTAGCCCTTCCTAGCACTTTCTCTGTATGCCAATCTCCCAGCACCGCCAGAAGAGTGCATATGGTTCCTGAATCCTAGGGAGCAGCAGTATGTGCATCCTGTGTGTGTCCTTCACATGTCTTTAAGTTCTCTAGCCGGGTTGTTTCTTTCCGAGTCTATGTCTTTACTCCCAGTTCCCTCTTGTCATGACCACCCACCACCCCTGAGACCTTCGGTGTCCAGCATTCTAGGGAAATAATTTATCTCAAGTAGGAACACGGCCGTTTCAGTGGACATCCAGAGCCACGTTGCTTTACTCTTCTGCAGCAGACGGAGCCAGGGGAGAGTTCTCTCTTCGAATGTTGGGTCTTCTGGCTTCTCTCATAAAGCCCAAGTCTTCTCGGACTCTGATGAGCAGTCCGTCTCTGTCCAGTACACCAGGTTCCTTTCTTCTTTGACTGGAAGGAACATGAACACTTGCCCCAGCCCGGGCCTCGTGTGCTTCTCTGTTTTCTCTCTTACGGACATTTCATCTTCTCCCTGTAATCCTTTCAACGTTCACGTGAGCTATTTTCTCCAAAGCCGAGCCTCCCGTGCAGATGTCTCCCACAGCTCTCCGCATCTCCAGTTCTTAGCTGGTCCCACTAGCTTAGACAACCCAGCACTTTTCAAAGCAAGCGCTGCTGCTTACTCTTCCAAGTTAATCCCTCCCACCTCAACACTGTCCGTTAAGGAGACCACCTGGTAATAGGGACACCTATCCTGGTCATTTCAATCATCTGTCTTTCTTCTACCTGCAAGCATTCATTCGATGCATTTCTCCACTTCCAACTCTGTCTTTGATGTCTGTCTAGAAGTGAAATTGATGTGCAATCTACTAAGATACTAGTATCTACTAAGATACTACTAGATACAGAGGGCTTTCAGGTCAGTTGCAGAAAAGCCTAGCAGAGGACAGTGTCCCCACCAGCTCCCAGGTGGGAGCCAGTTTATAGGCATGGAACCCTTGAAGCACAGGTCAAGGGCTTTCAAGGAACGACTCTGTGACTGTGCCCAAATTGTATATCGTTAATCTTTCTCTTAAGCTTTCCCAAAGGAATCTAAGGCTTTTTTTTTTTTAAATCAGGGTAACACTGGGTAAAAAGACACAATTAGAACTTTTGCAGATTTCTACACACTGACCCTGAGTGGATGCAAATTCCATGTGATGGGAAACATCCGGGTGACCTACTAGAAGAAAGACTTGTGGGGGCCAAGCCAGTCACAGCAAGGGCTCGACCAGAGCAAGGACTTATGGGGAACCATGCCAGCCAGAGCAAGGGCTTGTGGGGGACACATCAGTCGTTGTCAGGCCTTATGGGGATCCAGTGATCACTGGAGTTTCAGCTCCCTTTGCCTCCATTCCCATAGCTGCTATGCAGACCCACACAGCTGCAGTGGATTCCTGCCTGTCAATTTCTCCAGTGCCCCTCAGGACTTCCACGTTCCCTGCGTCAGAACTTCCGCTAGGACACAATCACAATGCAAAGGCCAACCTTCCTTAGCCCAGTAGCATCGGTCATGTGTAAGTGGCCATCCCTCTTCCCAGCCTTTTTGTCTACATACCTCAACCCAATACTTGACCCCCTTCCCCCTAGGCACACCACCCCCGGCCGTGGCACTCCCCTTCTTTTCTTATTTTTGCCTGTATGCCCGCTTCCCTGTACCCACTATTTCTTTTTTGGCTCCTTTCTCTGGGTTTCTGCAGCGCCTGTTTTTAGCTCAAATATACTATGTTCCCTTGTTAAAAAAATTTTTTTCAGGCAGGAACAGCCAGGGAAATGACCAAAAATGTGTGGATGGATTCATTTGCTAGTGTTTGGGGAAAGGAGGGGCATCTTTCTATGGATGGGCTGTTAACAACCTTCATAAACAAAAGATTGCCTTGTTTATACCTACTGGCCAGAGTCAGCATTTCTGAAATCTGCTTAAGGTGAAATGAGTGCTTTGTGTTTAAGAAAATCATATGGAGAGTCCAGAAATACGAAATGTTCACTTTGTTTAATGTCTAAGTACATTCCAGGACAGGTGGCCTCTCAACTTGCCCAAATAAAACAAAATTGGTTGGCTCAAAGCTATCAGAAAAGGAGTAAGAGCCAGGTGGTGAGACCCTAAGCAGATGGGGAATATTTACTTAAAGCTTCATTTTCTCGTTCTTTTTAGTCAAGTACCTTCTCTCAGATATCACATAAACTTCCTGTGTCTTTGCTAGACTTTTATTAAAAAGGTACATTC
Source organism: Typhlomys cinereus (assembly GCA_023101885.1). Taxonomy (NCBI): domain Eukaryota; kingdom Metazoa; phylum Chordata; class Mammalia; order Rodentia; family Platacanthomyidae; genus Typhlomys; species Typhlomys cinereus. The sequence continues at coordinate 279,981 of JALPQD010000426.1, forward strand.
CTGCATTGGTTTCTCCTTTGTCCAAAGTCAAGGGTAGACTAACCCCACAGGACCCATGGGGTCTGGACTACTTTAAATATTCCAAGTCTCCTTTCAGACTTTTCTTTGAAGTTTCCAAATCTCACAGTCAAGATAAAAATAGCATAGAAATTCATTTGAAAATAATGCAAGCCTCAGGGATTTGTTTTTTTCATGCCAGCTAAAGCCGTGTCAATCAAGATGCTGCAGTACAGACAGATCTCCAGAGTGGGCGTCTCACACCTCTGCAGACTCCTTTGCCCCTGACCTCTGCAAGGCTCCCAGCCACCTCAGGCCTTCAAGAAACATTGCAGTTCCCCACACAGCATCAGCTCTTGGCTATCTTTGAATTCTTCCTCTCCTTTGACACCTTCTAGCGCTATTGCTGGTTTTCTTCCTGTGTTCTGCAACAGGTATTTATGAAGTTTATAGGGAGAAAATTTCAGTATCTTGTCTCTTTTGAGCCAATCAGACACATGACCTTAGCTTCTACCCTTGTACATATCTTTAATCACTAATACCTTACAGTTTCCCTTACAATGATCATGGTTGGTCACTGCTATTCTGTGCAAATTCAGACATGGAACCAAGGCTACGTGATGCTGTTTGAGAATGTGGTCCAGGATAGTAAGAGTGGAGCTAGCTTTGAACACACGCTAAAGGGAGAGAGAAATTCAATCATATGGATGTCCCAGATTTTCTTCTCCAAAGAGTTTCTGCCTTCATGGGGGTTAGATGCAAAGACAACAGAATATGTTAGAAGAGGACATCTAAGGCTTACGAGGAAAGGTACCTCTTCAAAGGAAGCGAAGGTTTCCAGTGAGAGTTGTCAAGCCCTAGAGATGGCTTACAGAGAAAGCTGTGGTCTCCCCTTTCCTAGAAGCGCTGAAGTCACAACAAACTCCCCACGGCGGTTGAGCGTTGGCTTCGGTGGAGGAGTGGGGACCAGGATGAAGCCTCCTTGCTCAGCATCCCCTTGGTCCATTTGACCTGACATGTTTAGTTTGCCCTTGAAAGAGGGATCCATGCTCCAAGCTTCAGGAGGGAAGTTTGTGACTTATGAGAACAAGGAAAAGAGCATTCCTGTTTTCTTTTTTCTAGAGTCTCTTTTTGGTCAATCTATTATTATTTTTTGAATCATGGAAGAGCTTATTTTTTCTTTTCTGCTTTTCAGAACTTTCAAATTTACCTTTTGTCTATCAAAATTGCCCTCCTCAGTAGTGCAGCATACATTTGTGAAAAAGGCAAGTCCGTTTTTCCTGTTTTCCCGAGGAGTGATGTGCTGAAGGTGTTACAGAATTCACCAGCATTCCAAAGACACATCTTGAAATATCTTTCAATGAACATGTGTTGAGCATGCACTCTGTGTCCTGGGCAATGCTTATTGATTGCTGAAGAGAAAAAGAGAGGCGAGATAGGGGCTCTTTCTTTAAAGCACTTGCCTTTTCATGGCGAAGGTAAACATGTGTTTAAATAGCTAAATATACTACAGCGAAATGGTGATTCTGTTTAAAGGAAGGCTGTTCGTAATGAAAGATGACTTTGCAGTAGAATAACCATTATTACTTTGAAGTTTTACCTATCCATGTGATGGAATTCTTCCTTATATTAGCCTTGTTATCTTTTGAAAGGTTATTGTTTCCAAGTAGGTAATGTATTCTCATGTTTTGCCTACTGAAACAACTTAGAAAGTTGCTCATTGGTAAATCTTACTCTTCCCTTGTTCGCAACAACCCAATTTGTCATCCTCTCCCTCCATTCATATGAGTAACCACATTTAATCCCTTGAGTGTTTGTTGTGCAAAATTATATATTGATGCATATTTTTTGTTCCTTTACACAAAATCAATGTACTGTTGGTCCTGATCCTCACTTGGCTTATTAATGTAGTCTTATATCTTGAGATTTTGCTGTTTCCAGTTCATAGAACTGCATCCCTTTTCTTTCTTCATAAGTAATAAACCACTGTTGTAGTATTTCATTATTTTGAAGCTATCATGATATATCAGTTAGCCACTCTATCCTATGATGGCTACATCAGTAGCTGCTTTATGAGCATGTAGTTCTATAGATCAGCTATTTAGATTGGGGATTTAGCCTGTGGTTTTTCTGCCGGTCTTGCCAGAGTTTACTCATGTGGCTACAGTGGGGCACTATAACGGCCTCACTGGCTGAGAATAGGCTGTTATCTCCAGCTGGAACTTTCCCTCAGAAGGTGCTTCTGGGTCTGGAAACCGAGCAGTTATGTCCCAACATGGGTGCACTGATAAAGCCACAGTTTGTGTTATGTTTGCTCCTATCCTGTCGGTAAAGACAAATCACAGGGCCAGCTCCAGAGTCAAAATGGAAAGGAGTTCTGAATGAGCCGTTCTTTGGAAGTCATCACAAACTCTCCACTACACCAGGCATAACTAACCAGCCCCTAACTGAGGAACACCTGGTTACTTCCAATCTCTTCTTATTACTGATAATGCTACAATATATAATAACTCAGTTCCTATGTGAGCAGAAAAAAAAGTGACCAGAATTGGATTGCTGGGGTTAAAGGACAAATGTTTTCTAAATATGTATTCATTCTATTTCTGTGCTGTTGTTTTTCTGGTTATTTTAGGCATGTTTTTCTGTTGCTTGTTTATGAAATTTGAAAATGTGAAAAGGGTTTAGATAAACGCGTATAAACTGAAGTAATTATAAGCTCCTTAAAATAATATAAAGAGAAATGACAACCAAGTCATTTTGAATAAAATGATTTGAATAAAATCACTTGATCTTTCCCAGAAAATATATGTAGTGTATCAATAGTACATGCCTGGGTGCCATAAAAACACTTCTGGTATGTGCCTGACTTGTGTGGGTGCTTTAGAAACACATAGCTTGCATATAGCATCATACTTAAGTCTCAGAACAATTCGGTGCATATAATTGGCCCCATCATGTATGCATGCGTATGCCCAAGTACATGGTTAAAGGCTAAGAGGATTTTCCTGACTTGCCCCAGCTAGTAAGTTATACCCAGCCCTGTGACAAACTTTGCGTTAACCAAATATTTTGGCAGGTATCTAGACTTCATATGTGACGTCACTTCAAATGATGTGAGTTGACTTCATTGTCTCTTCCCGGGACTGACGGATCACCATCCTCTGCAATATCTCTCTCCTTTTTTTGTGGCTGAATACTCATGCTGATTTCACCCTATGAAAGACACTCTTTTTTAAAAAAATTTTTAAGTAGTTTATTTGTAATTTCTGAAACTGGAGAACATTCTTGAATGTTCTTGTTTTGCACGCAAACTCATAGTCCACGGGAAGAACCTTATCTACTGATCTTCCTCAGCAGTAACTCTTAAAAGAGGAATTCTCTTCAAGCCCGCCTGCTTGCTTTTGGACTAAAGGAAAAAGGAGTTGTTTTTTCAAATAAAACCTTGTCTTGGCCCTCTTGAAGCAGACATGGAGAATAGACTGCTTTGCTTTAATTCATTCTCAGGCGCCTTCTGAGGGGCTTGGTCACGGCAAAGTGGGCCCCGCATGCACACCGCCCACTTCCCTGAAGCATGATTGATTAGTAAAGCTGTTCAGCTCAAGGGCAGCCTGTTTCCTCCAGCCTGAATGTTGACAGGTCCGACATGCACAGATTTTCAAACAGGTCGCTCGTCCAGGCTGCCGGCTGCGGGCCAAGATGCTTGTTTTTCAGGGAGAAGAGAGGAGAAAAGATCCTCTTTGGGGAGCAGGGGAAGCTAGATGGACCAGGAGCTAGAATTTTTGAAGCACCCATTCCTGGTTGGACAGTGATCTCCCAGTGATGGGTGCCCGGCGGTGGAGGGAATGCAAGGAAAGGTGGATCTAAGATGTTCTGGCAGGGCTTGCATAGAGAGGTGGGAACCCCATCCGACTGGAACTCTCGGAACATCAAAGAGAGGCGATGTTTAAGGAGAGAAATCTGAGACCTAATCAGAGTAGTCTGTGATGGAATTTGGAACGAGAGCCAAGCAATGACACCATAAACAAGATGAGGTGCGGAGCGTGTCTTTGCATGTTTCTCCTTCGTGTGGCATCTAGCAGGGTGCCTTTTACAGGGTGACAGCCGCATAAATATTTAGCCATAAAGTGGTGGGGTTGGAAGGAACCTTAGAAACTCTCCTGATCAGATCTCCACCGTTTTGTACACGTGTAAACTGAGGCTCAAGGAATTTAGGTAAATGATCTCTGTTATTTTCCTAAGGCAAAACCAGGTACTCTTGGTAAAGTTCAGTTGTCAAGACATGTTGCTATCAGTAGAATGTTAGGTGAGTCACCATGGTGTGGTTTTAAGGTGTCCCCAGAAGAACCATGTGTTTAACGAACCATTGGTTGCGAGCCCGTGGTACTGAGAGGTAGCAGAACCTTTAGGATGCAGAGTGAGAAACAAGGAAGTCAGATCATTCAAGGGATAGACCCCTAAGTAAACCCCTTCTCTCTTGCTTTCTTTCTCTGCTTCCTGGTCACCATGAGACAAAAAGACCTTCTCCATGACAAGCTCAAAACAAGCGGGCCAAGCAATCCTAATAAAAATAAGCCTTTCTTTCTTTCAAGTTGATTTATCTAAGATGTTTGTCACAGTAGCAAAGAACTAGCTGAATGAAGGCTGGGGACCTGGCTCAGCGATTAAAGTGCTTTTGCCCCACATGCAGAGGACCAGAGTCCAGGTCCCCACATAAAATCCTGGATGGGTGTGTGGTAGCCCACCTGTAATGCCAGTCCTGGAAGGCAGTGCCTGGGGATTCCCAGAGCAAGATGACTGGTCAGACAAGCCTATAGGCAAGTTCTGGGTTTAATAAGAGACCAGGCCTCAATAGAATAAAATGGAAGAGTGATTCACAGTGATGCCTGATATCAACTACAGGCCTCTACATGCATGCATGTGCTCACACACCCATTTGTACATGTGCCCACACATACTTGCACCTTCACACACATGGAAAAAGAAAGATATTGAAACATTTAGAAAAGCTAATATAATGAATGAATTCATAACCTTTGGAAAGCAACTTATTTCAAAGCCACTTATTTTGTAAAATCATATGCAAATGTCCGCTTGACTAAGTCATTCATTAACTGTAGGTAATCACTCAGGTACCTCTGTTGGGGGCAGTAGGCAAAAGTATCCTTATAAGGATGAATTGACTAGGGTCTTTGCAGAACTTTAGGAATCTGGGTTTCAAGATATTGGGACCATCTTATAGAAATGTCTTAAATGTCAGAGTTAGATGGAAACATTGTTTAAGGTGTAGGTAGCCAGGAAGGGAAAATTCCTCTTTAAGTACACTATGGTGAGCTGGGTATCAATGAAACAGCAGAAGCAGAAATCATGAGAAGAACATTTCTGTCAACTGTGCTTCCATGTCCTTGCCTGCTTGTAGTTATTACAGAAGGTGCCTGGCTGTCTAAGCACAGCTTGCTTCACGCCAGTACCAGCCCACAGCCCACCAGCCCAAGACCTCCAAGTCCATGGCCCTTGCTCAAGTCTATGTACTGTTACATGACTATGAAAATGGAGATAAACTTGCAAATATCTTCCAAGATGCATTTGACAGAATTTGTTGTCTAGAGTCCCCATCAACACGTGATAGAAGTATCTAGAGTCTTACTTTCCTCTCTGAGGTATTAGGGGTCAGATATTATCATCATTTGGAGGGGATATAAATCAGTTATAATTTCACCAGTCACAGAGCACATTTTAGAAGTCTGTTTATTGGTATCTATAACTGTGCAAACCTGTTTGGTTTCCTGTGTCATAAAGACAAACCTGCATTGAACTTAAAGCAGGGATTCTAGTGCCATGTGGGTTCAGCTAGGTCCTGTCTGGTGTGAGGGGTTGTGTGACTCTAACTCTAAGAATACCGGTAGTGGTATCTGCCTACATTCTAAGAATTTAAGGAGGTGAGGTTTGTACAGAATGAAATCAGCTGACCTATCTGTGAGGTTTTCTGCAGAGCAAAGGCAAAATATAAACCCAAACAAACAAAACAGGAGCACGTCTGAAGAAGTAGAAGATGTATACTCTGGGAGCAGTGATGGTCCTTGAAAAGTTTAATGGAATTTCACTTGCTTAAAAGGTGTGTGTGTGTGTGAGAGAGAGAGACAGAGAGAGAGAGAGAGAGACAGAGACAGAGACACAGACACAGACAGAGAGACAGAGAATATGTATGCAGTATAACTGTTTGGTTTTATTTATTGTCAGAATTTCCATTTCTTACTTCCATTATTTACCTCCATGGATGGCTGGAAATGCCAAGGTTTTTATTATTATCATTCTTTGATGTTTTCAAACATGAATACAACGAATCTGTGTGTTTTCACCCATTGCCATGCCCCCTCCTGTCTCACTTCATACTTTCTCCTCTCCAGCCAGTCTTCCTGATGCTGTCATATCTTCTTACATGTGTGGCCCACTAGGTTTCATCTGGGATATCTGTACCGACAATTGCCTGACAATTGTTGGGGTATGGACGACCCGTCGGTGGGTAAATCATTAAATATGGATGCTCCGCTCCACCTGTCTGGCATTAGCCTTCAATAGTCTCTCAGGGCAATAGTCTCTCAGTATTTCTTGAGATCTTCCCCTTATCTATGTCAAATACCGATTGACCAACTTCTGCACAAGTATGGTGGAAGTGGACATCGAAGTGAGTTCTTGGATGCAGCAGCCCTGCTGTGACCAGAGGGCACTGTCTGACAGCGCCCCTCTTCAGCCTCAGGCTCTTAAACTCCTAACCGGGGTAGAGGAGAAAAGTGGGAACACCCTAGCTAGGACAATCACATGGGCGTGTGTCTGTTGCGTGTCCTTGTGTCTATGCAGGTGCCTCTATGTGTGCGAACACGTATGCGTGTCATGGATTGATTGTCATGCCATGTCTTCTTCTCCCACCTCCCAGTTCTCTCCTGCCTCCACCTTCAGTTACTGAAGTAAACATTGCTTTCTGACTAAACAAGAACCAAATATCCCCCAAACCTCAATTAACCAAATTAAATCCACCTTATGGCACAACACTAAGACACATGGTGAAAAATCCCACCCAAGATAGATGGAGGAAGACGGATCCATTGAATCTGAGACTTGTTTGGTTTTGTGTTTCCTTTTAACCCTCCACCTCCTTTTGCCAACAAAACAGTGCTTTCTCTGGCTATGTACTCTACTTCCTTCCATCCCATAGATAATGGTTTTCATTTGCATTTCAAACATTTGCCAGTGATTCAACAAGGATAAAGATGAGAGACTGAATATTACATTATCTTATGAAAGGTTTCCCCTCTCCTTTCCTCTATTCCAATGTGTTTCTCCTCTTCTCCCTCTTCCACCCTCCTTCCTTTCTCTGTCTTTGTTTGTGATATTCCCCTCTGATTTACTACCTGTGAAGTTACAAAAAGCTAACCATGGAAGTGTCTGACACCTTCAGACATTATTCCCTTAAAGAAGCGGACACCCCAGGAATTAGCTGAGAACTAATGGGTGGCTGTGGACGGCGTTTCAAACAGGACAAACTATTGGAAGTAGCAGGGAGCCACCAGTTTGGATGACCTACCCAACATGGAATTCTTGATTCCCAGTGGGTGCTGGAAACCTCTCCTGGATAGCTACCGTTCCCAATCAGAGAATGATCTGGAATCAGTGAGTGACCTGTCTGAACTGTCCAACAGAGAAGAGTCAGCAAGGCCGTTTGAACCAGCCAGGGCTCTGGAGGCCTCTTCTAGTCATTTCAGTTTCGTTGTTGTATGTTCCCCTCTATCTTAGTCCATATATGTGTACCCCCTCCATGTGCCAGCAAGCTAGGGCTCTCTTCTGTGCTGCAGAAAACACCATCGTCTCTCTCCTGTGCCCAAATCATCCTGTTTTCTTTGTTCCAAGAAGTCTATTGAAATAAGGGCAGATCAATATGAAGAATTCTTCTTCTACTACTTCTGGTGGTGAAGTGGCATTGGAAATATATAATCTGTGTGTGTGTGTGTGTGTGTGTGTGTGTTTCAGAGGGGCACTGCATGTCCCCTGTGATGGACCAAATGAGACTTCAGGAATCATCCTGGGTTGCTTCTATCTCCTTTTTGTTTCACTCTGGGATTTCTCAGGCTCCACCTACTAGGTTTCTGTCTGACGCTTGTATGTGGGATCTGGGATCCAAACTCAGAACCTTCTGCTTGCAAGGCATTCTTAACTCCTGAGCCATTTCTCCTGTCCCAAGTATATATAATCTTGACACTAGTATGGTAGCATTTCTTCTATGTATTTATGATACAAGGGAAGATAACACAATGCAATGTTGAGAGAAATTCGACACATCCAGAGACCCCAAACCCACAAAGCCTGGGGAACCTGGCTCTGGTCTTTTTGGAGGGCGTCGTTTCGTCTGTGTGATGAATCAAGGGCTGCCCTGCCTGAGTTAACTAAGCATGCAAACTGCATCCAGTGAGCAGTTCTTATTCATTTTCCATGTATTCTCTTGGCTTTGATCTTCCCATTTCAAAGCCAAGAAAACTGTGGAGGGAGAGAAACGATCACATTGTATGTCCTTCTCCAGTGTGGGCAGCAACGGCCTCAAGGAGGCCTTTCAAGAAGGACGCCCCTTGGAGTAACTCCAGTGACTAAGGCAGCCAGACTCCCTGCCCCTTCATCAATATTTCATAGGATTGATTCCTTGTTTAGTTACAACTCTTTTCGGAATCTTCACAAAAAGAAGCTTTCACCCAAAAGCAAGTCTTTCAAAGAATATAACTTAGAATACCTTTAAAAATTTCAGAGAGTCATTTTTAAACAAGTTGTATGCCGATTGACTCTGACATCGACATATTTCTTGGGTGATTTCCTAGCAAGATTCTTCGGTTGACTGGACACAAAAAACAAACTGTGCCCCAGGGTTGGTAAAGGTTGTAAGGATGTAGGTGATGGGGAATTTGTTTCTTCACAAGGATTTCAGTTCTCCTAAAGGAAATAAGCTCCCTCCACAACCCAGGGAAAACAGAAAATGTTGCAATGCTATAATCTTGATGCTGATTCCTACATACCTGCGAGCTGGTTAAATTATAGTTTTATTGAATGCTAACGAACTCTTAACTCCTCTCCCGCGTAGAATTTTAAAAGCCCTTCACTTTCCGGGGGTTATAATTATGGTGACCACATTTTCCATACCAAAAATTAAGGCACATGGCCTGACAAAGGATTCTTGTGTCACTTCTAGGTGCGAGACCACCCATCGTTGGATTTTTTCCTAAAGCAGGCATTTTCAGGCAGGCCCTATAAAAATAGAGATTCGTTAAATAGGCATGTTTTGAGACTTTTCATTAAAAGCCTGTCATGCAAACAGTATTTTATTTCGTATCTGAATCAACAGGCTATATCCTAAAGCACTATTTTTATAGCCTCAAGGTATGTGTTAGCCTATTCATAAAAACATACTGTTGTGGGGAGTAATAATACCCACCATTATCCAGGTGGAATAAAAAAGGTCCCAAGTGGTCTCCTCTGGGTCTTTAATTTTCCTTTTGAAGATAAAGCTCCTTATTTCACTTTCAAGGTTCAAGGTTTTTGAACCTCGCAAATGATTGCCAGTGAGGTGTACCAGATGTGAGCAATTGTGAACAGTTGTTCTTGAAAAGTGGGGGAAGGAGAGACTTTTTCTCCCTTATTTTCTCCCCCTACTATCAACTGTAGTTTTCCCACATGTAATTTTTCACACCTTCAGAGCCATGGCGTTGGATACTGTGGCCAGGATTGCTGTGGTCCAGGCAGGAGCTGATATGGTCCAGGCAAGAGATGTTAGTTAGGCCGAAGGAATCTTCCACATCAAATAGACTGATAGGACAATATAAAGATGTTGAGACCAAGGCCCGCTTGACCAAAGATTGTATGGTCTACTCAACATCATATTGGGAGAGTCAGCACCTGACCCCCAGCTTGCTGATGAACAGTCTCTGTTTTCAAGTTGGGAGGGTGTCTGCTGTTACCGAGTGAGTCTGATGGATTTTCAATCACTCTGAAGTTGGGGGACAGTGCAATGTCACTCTGAACTTAATGATTGATGGAGGGAACCATCGTACGTCATGGAAAAAAAATCACTTGTAAAGACTGAAGAGTTGATGTCACCTTGGTACACACACACACACACACACACACACACACACACACACACACACACATTCTTATAACTTGTGGAGGCTTGAGGATGACTTTGCATCCTCCTTATGCATCATCTACCATCTCACTGATGCTAGCTGTCGTACAAGGTCCTGGGGTCTTCCTGGCTCTGCCTCACCAGCGTTGTGATTACAAGCACACAACATGGCACCCACCTTTTTACGTGGGTTCTGAGGCTCTGATTTGGGTTCTCATGCTTACACAGCAAGCACTTTTCTGAACTGAAGTATCTCCCCAACCCTAAATTCAAGGAAAGTCCTATACACCACACATCCTTCTGCCAGCACATCACTGTCTTCCTGCAATGTCTAAACTCCCAACTAGCAGCAATCGGCTAAAGTACATGCACTTTCATAGTAAGCATGTCCTGTAGAAGAATTCACCTCAGATCAGCTATTACATAACTACAGTACCATCTGCTTCTCAAATAACGTATAGCTTTCATTTGGCTTAAAACTTAGTGGTTGACTATGCTAAAAGTAGGTGGCTAATGGTTGAGTGTGACATTCATCACAAGACACGGATACTTCGGAGATTTTTTTTCTCTCTCTCTCCATGTCATGAAGCAAATATGACTACAGAATTGATTACCCTTATTTCTTTGGAATGCATTAAAAATTTCAGAGATCATTCTTCATATTTGTGTCCTTCAAATTGAGATTCATGAGAAAGTATGGGATCTCTCAGGGCTTGAGGACTCCGACCTTTCATGTTCCCAAAATGCATGGGTAGATTAGATGTGCACAGCATTTCTGATGAGACCAAGAGACTGGATTGAGTCAGGATGCTAGGTCAGGTCTACAGACACTTGCTGACTTAGATTCTGACTATCAGCGCTATTGTGATTGTGGGTGCTACAGCTGAGATGCCACATAAAGTTATGGCAAGAACACAACTGCCATACCCGGAGCCTTGAGCCTAGATGAAGGGTATCAGGAAAAGTTACCTCTTACCATTCACTATGGTCAGCTCTGGAGTTTGGTGTCTTTGTAGAGAGCTAAGTTAATCATGTGCTTTGCTTTGCCTTATCACCCTCAAAGATTCCTAGTATCTCAGTCCATGGTTTACATAGCTTGCATCTCCACGCTCCCACCTATCTCCCTTTGCGTGGGGACCACTTGGTCTGAAGTCCAAATCCTCCAACACATCCTCTTGCTCCTTCCTCAGGGACTTCCAGTGATTGTTGACTTCAGTCTGCATGTCCTCCCTACATTTCCCCAAAGCTGACTCTTTCTTGCTTCTTCGTTCTCATCTTGAATGTCACTTCCTCAGCCAGACTCCTCCCTGATCAACTAGCCATTCACTGTCTTGTCACCTGAACTCTAATTCTTTGGCCATTTTTATAGCACTCAGTCTTTCTTATGCTATGACAAAATGCCTGACATCAACGACATAAGGGAAGAGGGTTATTTGCTTATGGATGCAAAGATTTCATTCTGTCATAGTGAGGAGGGGTACTGGGAAGCAAAGCAGCTCACACAGCAGTCAGGAAACAGAGAGAGACAGAGACAGAGACAGAGAGACAGAGAGAGAGTCTATGCTCTTAGACTTTGTCCTCTCCCCTTTAATTCTATCAGGGCTCCCAGCCTAAAGGATGGTGCCAATATTGAGGGTCTCCTGTGCTTAGTTAATCCCCTCTGGAAATGCCTCAACATAAAGAAATATGTTTTGTAATCTCCTATGTGCTTCTCAATCCAACCAAGTTGGAAATCAAGTTTAACCATCACACATATAATACAGCTACCATTTTTCCTCCTTTTCTCTCTATGAAAGCAGGGGCCATTTTAGTCTTGGGGATTCAACATCTAAATGAGCAGATAGAGAACATGCTTGTTGAGTGAAGAGCTGTGAAATGAGGAGAGAAAGCACTAAAATTACAGGTGATTTAAATCTCCCAATACTTTATCTGAGTAAAGTATTTTTTTCATAATCCAAAAGAAATGCACACAGGTCTGTTTTTCTTAATTCCACATTTCACCTCCAGGCATTTAGCTGCTTCTAATTGGTCAGAGATTCATCTGTCGCATACAACAGACTGACCTAGGTAGGCAGAACCCTCCCCACCCCCGCACTGCTGTTCTCAGAAGTGCTTTGCTGGCCAACCATCTTAGCCCCTGGCACCATTTCAGTATCTCCACTTAATGCATCAGAAATATTCAGGGCTTATCCTGAACTCAAAGGCCGGTTTGAATTCCTCAGTCAGCAGCTGCTCGTGTGTGAAAACCCATCTCAGATACTTAAATAGAGCTGGTGGTGTCACACAACACACACACACACACACACACACACACACACACACATACACACACACACAGTGCTTTTTTCATTTGAGTAGGTTAATGACACTGAATACAAATGACCTGTTCTCCAATCAACTGGAACTTGACCCAGATGTAAAGAAAATGCTGGCTAAGAAGTGGAATTTGGTCAAAGATAGACCTGCTATAGTAGAATGAGGGGATTTATAGTTACTAAAATATAGACTCTCTAAAATGGTTGCACTTGCTTGGGCAGCCCTCGTGGTTTCCCTGGGTTTGGGTACTGCTCCTGGGATTTGACTTTAAGAAAGAAAGAGGAGAGCGAGGGCTGGAGAGATGGCTCAGAGAAGAAGCCTCTACCTCACAAGCTGAAAGATTTGAGTCCAGTCCCAGATCCCATGTAAAAACACCCAGCGGAAATATTGGTAGCCTGCAATTCCAGTCCTGGAAAAAGCCTGGGAAACCCCAGAGCAAAGCAAAAAGGAAGTAAAACAATTCAGGACGATTCTCAAAGTCACCCTTGGGCCTCCACAAGGACACACAATGCCCAATGATACACACACACACACCACACATACACACACACACACTGCACGTGCATGCATGTGCAAATAAATAAAAAAAAAAGAAGAAAGAACTCTTTCCAGAGGTTGGGAAGGGTAAGAATTGTGTTCTTGCTCTCTAAAAATGAGGTTTGAACTCTAGTAAGTGGTGAGCCCAATCCCATGATGGTCTTAGAGTCCCACTTCAGACACCTTATGAAACACGAAGGGTACTGGGGTTCCAGTCTTATTAGTTTGAGGGGGAAGCTGTAGACTGACTTTCAAGCACTTTGTTCTTCAAGAAACCTTTAGAATACTTCTTTTCAAACAGAGGAGGGGCCTGGCTTTCTATTAGCAAATCACAGAGACTATATTGTAGTGTAAAACTATTGAGTCAGGCTTTGCATTCCAAACCAGTTACTTATTTGCTCTAAGATCAATGATGTAACCCCTAATTTGGGTATGGTCCTAGAGGGAGGATTTAGCAGTCTTAGTGTTCTGTTCCTTGCAAGGGGAATGATGGGAAATGGCTCCTTCTCACGCGTTATCCTGGGAGGGAACATCTGTTCCTTTGCTCAGTTCCACGGGAAGAGCAGGACATAGCACTAGGTCTTGTGGTGAGAACAGGTCTGAATTATCTGACAAACTCCAACTAATTCTGAATACATGAGTCCTAAGCTAGAAGAATGAGATATTTTAGTAAACTCAACACTACGTTTATTCTAAAAACAGCCAATAGGCTATTTCTTTAGAACCTTTATTGATTTATTTACTTACTTATTTTACACACTTGAATATAACAGATGTATCTTAATCCGCCGTCCCATTTTCCCATTATAACTCTCCATCAAACTCACTCTGGTCAAACTCACTCCTACTTTCAAGTCTTTTCGCTTGTGTTTCATTTGATGGCATATGCCTGATTTGATTCATGCTCCAACAAGTATCACAGATCAGTGGGTATACCACTGAGGATAGCATCTTCTTTTTTTTTCCTGTCAGTCTTTATCTGACCCTTTTTTCTGACCCTTTATCACCCTTTCATGGTGAGATGTCATTAGGACAATTACCTGGCAGTTCTTGTACAAGTGTACATATCTGTCATGAAATCATGGATGCCATAGCCCTAGAGATACTATCTGGCCCATTGCTGTCTCACTTCTTTTATAGAACTCACATACAAAAGAGATGCATGACACCCAAACTGTACTGAACATCTTTATCTTTTCATGGATGGAAGATCTTTGAAGATCTCATCAGGCCTTGGGGTCATCATGAAGAACATTGGTTACATCGGAAATGGTTGCTAGGGATTGGGGGCTGATAGTAGCTAGTCCGGCTGGTAGTTGCTAATGGCAAGCAGCACTTTCTTTGTTGGTTGTAGTGGAGGAGGGGCTGAACAGTAGGTCTTCCCATCCCTCACAGGACACTTGTCAGCCTGCCTCTAAACGCATAGACTTGGAATGAGACGATGTGTACAGACTACCCAACACACAGAGAAGAAATGTCTGGTATATATGAGTAACTTCCATCCACTTATCTGTGATCAGTTAAGTTTATTCTTGCTTTTTCTTTTTGAGAAAGGACCTTCCCACACAGTTCTCAATGCCTCAGCCGCAGAAGCCCCAAGCTCTGTCTCAGGACAGGCAGAAACTTTCAAAGCTGCATTCAGTATTGCTTCCATTTTAAACAGAGCCTCCACGGATGCTTAACTGCAGGGAGCTATTGTTCACCAAGGGTAAATGTTCAAATTGGTCATGTTCTGGTTTATACATTGTCCTCTGACACAGGTCTGCAAAAAAAGAATTAAGAAAAATTTATTATTTTCTCACATAAGACAGCTATAGAGAGGGTAAAGTTCCTATGAATTTTGGGGGAGCAGTTTGATTTTAATTTTGAAAATACTAAGCGCACATAGCTTTGATTTCGTCATTGTATATCCATACATTTTTCCTACATGTGCTCAACGATGTCTGTGATAGCATTATTTATTTTGTCTTTGTAGTAAAGACAAAAACAAAGAGAAAGAGAAACGTGTGTGTGGGAGATTGATAAAATCGATAAATTGATATTATGAAATAAAATACATTAAGCAATAGGACACATGTACCCTCACAGGTGCATGCATATGTGTAAACATATATGCATGTATATACATGTACGCATACATATACAAACTCATAGAATGATGCTTATGGTCTATTTGTAAATATTTTTGTGTGCATGTGTATGTATTTGTGTGCGTGTGTGTGTGTGTGTGTGTGTGTGTGTGTGTGTGTGTGTCCCCGCCTATGAAGGCTCAAGGGTGACATTGGGAATTTTTGGATTGTTCTATCTTCTTATTTCTTTGCTTTGCTCTGGTGTTTCCCAGTTTCCTCTTCCCAGGGATAGAATTACAGGCCGCCACCATTTCCACTCAGCATTTTTACGTGGGATCTGGGGATCCAAACTCAGGTCCTTTTACTTGCAAGGCAAAGACTTTAAACCCCTGAGCCATCTCCGCAGCCCACTTGTGAACTATTTATGTCTTCATTGTCTTCAATAAGTCTTTAATGATAAGAAAAAAATTAGATGAACACATGCATACACCTGAATAATATCTTCTGAACGGATATATAATATGCAGTTTCACTAACACATTATATTATAAATTAAAACAACTATTATACACTAGTAGAAGGAAGATTTATGCACATTGTTTATATCACAGTAAAATGTTCATGATTACATTATATCCTATTTTCTTAGGGACACCTTTTTTCTTGTCACCTTTGCACCTAGACTTCAGTCTAGCTTTTCCGTTCAATAGTTCTCAAACTGATGCTTACTCTGTCCTTTCTTTCAAAAAGCTTTTGCTAACACTGCAGAAGTGAAGACAATGGTAGTCATCACAGCAGTGCACAAATGCTTGTTCTTCCACTTTGGAATTCTTACACAATCCTGAAATGGATAAGGAAGCAGAAGTTCCATTGTCCTCCAAAGCGCGGCAAAGGTACGCAGACAGGAAGGTCTAGAGCTATGTCCCACATGGGTGCCTAGCTCCTAAAGCCAGGCCATTTCTGTACATCATTCTGCCTGTGATGTGGCCCTATGAGTCCGCTTCTCAGAGTCTGTTTTGCAGCTCAGACATATCATTTGAAAAAGATTGAACAGAGAAATGATCCTTGGATTGTTTGGTGTTGCTGCCTTCTATTTCACTCATTGTTACGAATTTGTTCCATACTTTATATTCATCCCAACTTTGATCGTATGCTAGCAGAACTTTCTAGACATTTCCCAAGTGTATTCACTCATGGCAAGGTTCCCATGATGTGACTGCCAACCCTATCTGTGCAGCCAGGTGGAATCTACCCGGCTTTCAGGCCTGGACCTGGTTCAGCAGAGCAATGTCATAGCATTGTTTATTTTCATGAGATAAAGAACAAAGACAAATAAAAGAGAAAAATCTGCTTTTGAAAACTTTCGAGTAATGTAATTTTTATTAGTTGAACTCATTCTAGACGTGGCCTGGTTTTGATTTAGGAGGTTTCCATCGTTCTGCAGCCTGAGTACACCCAGGGTGGCCATGTAGCAGTCACAGGCCTGTCTGGGTCTCCTGTCTCCTCTGCTGACACCTCTCCTTCAGCTGCTTACTGAGCCGTGATCTTGAGTGGCATTATCCCTGGTAATCTCACCCTGGCAGGTTAAGAGAGTGGTGGTCGTCACAGGGAACCATACCCACGAGATAGACCTCCAGCCCTGTTTTAGCAAAGGCTTTTTGGAGGAAATAATAACGTAATCGAATCCTGAAAGAGAAATGGTAGAGTTGTCTGGTCGCTTGGGACAGGAGAACAGTATGCATGGGGGCAGAAGTCAAAGAAACAGCGTACATCTATACAGCTGTGAGTCTCCAACTATTGGGCCTTCCCTCTGCAGTGTTTTGATATTGTGCAGATATTGACTGCAGATTAGTTTCTTGACCATGTTAATGGCTTGCTAGGAACAAACCTTTCCTGGAATAAATGGCTTGGCTCTCAGACACTCTCTTCAACACCATTAGTAACATTTGTGACTTCTTTTACTTTTACTTCCCTTATCTGGTCATATCCATCCCTTCTTCCTAAACTCACAGGAGCAAATGATACATCTGAGTGAGATGCAAGTGTGTGTAAAAAGTCTTGTATAAAAATGAAATGGAAATTGCCTGTCTTTCAATTGATGTGATACCCATTTTGGAAAAACAGGGAAACGCTGCAGGCTGGAGTTTCTGTTTTCAATAATGAAGAGGAATATTCACAGGCAGGGACAAAAGAAGACAAAGCGCCCCTTGCCCGGGGGCTGAACACTTGGGCTGTTTTTATTTGTCTGGGACAGAAACCTCAATTGACAAATTTTCCTTCATTCTTTATGCAACTTAAGGCCTTCTCCTCCATCTAAGGTTCTGCTAATTCCTGACAGCACAACTTAGTTTTCCAGTTTATGTGCGCCACAATTTGGGAGCCCTTATAGCCTGTCTTAGAAAATTATCTAAATTTATTTTTTGGCTTCTGCAAACTGAAGAGGTGAAGACCACATTTGGAAATTCACATGCACCAAAGCCTGTGTCGGTGTGAAAGAGAAAAATAACAATTTAGACTCTGTGAAGTAAGCTGGCTGGCCAATGCTGGTTCAAGATCAGTTATATGGAATTGTAAAAGAAAGGATGAACTGTGTACATGTGGTTAATACTCAGTAATGGTAAGGGTCCCGTCATCCATAAAGTGAATTAGTGAGAAGCTAAGACACCCAAATGTAACTCCTCTTTTGCCAGCGTACTTCCACTAAGTATAAATTAGAGGCAGCAGCCCCAGAGATTCAGCTAGTTGGAAACTGAGTGTTCCATAGTAAATACTCGTTCATGTGGGCCACATTAGTCACATGTGTGTAATAAAGACAATAAATCTGTGTAAGTATAGCTATGATGAAATGTGTATAAAGCACTTTGAACTCCTCAGAAGTAAGCAAAGTATAAATAGATAGCATGCTCAGGCACAGAGAAAAATCAAGAGCTATTTTAACACTTGGGCTAGTGATAATTTATTGTTCGGTCTCTGCAGTTGAGTCAGGGCTTCTAGCGTGCTATATATTAACGGAGACAAAAATAGTCCGTACACATCATGGTCTTGGACAGATTACTGAGCAATCAGCAGAAACTGCATCAAACAACCACTCCCTGGCAAGCGAGGGATTTATAATATTTAAAATATTCATCCTAAAAAAATCCAAGCTGTTTTGACAATTTCGTCTGTTAGTCAGTGTGGTTCAAAGCGAGGTGGCATGGCATATGTCACAGAGAAAAAGATAGCTAAAGTGAGTGGTTTACATTCCATACTCAAGGCCCAGAGCGCTAGGGTTGAAATTCTGGCTTTCTTATTGGCTGGGTTGATCTGAAGCAAGTTACTTAGCTTTTCTCTGCCTCGTTTCCCTCAGTTGGCAGGGTTAATGCTGGTGAGTTCGCCCAAGAAGGTATTTTGAATAGTGCCCGACAAAGCCAGGGTTGTATGTCTAGATTTTGTCACAGAACAGAAGTGACTTGAAGCAGGTTGCTTCATCTTTCTGATGTATGGTTTATTCTTTGTAAAATGAGAAAGTTGAAGTTCCCCTGGCATGACCATGAACGTCAATCAAATGGATGCCACCTGGAGAGTATCTTGTCCCAAGCAATGCCCACTACTGTGTTCATTCTATTGTTCCAGATCTTTCCCTTTCTGCTTTCCCTTTTTTAAAGTGGCTATTTCTTGAGTACTTCTAGGTGCCAGATACTTTGCTCTTTTTCTTCTGAACTCTGCCCCTCAGGGAACACAGTCACACACAGTCAGAAACTTGAACCTGAACTCAGCTCTCAAACCACAACACTTGTCCTTGTCAATCATGGCCTGAGGCTACTTTTCCTTAGATACGTCTTTCAGAAAGCCTTTGGAGAGATCAGCCTCAGGCACTCCTGGGTCACTTCTTTGTCAAGTTGGACCTTGTTTTTCATGTGATTACTACCTCATGCTGGTCTCTCCCCAAGCACAGTCACTGTTCTGAGGAATATACTCCTCCAATAACTTTTCCTGATTCACTTACACACAGGCTGCTTGTACCCAGACTGGGGACTGATCAGTGGAGTCACCTGGTCTATGTCAGCTGTGAAGGTGGCCGAGTACCTGGGGAGCGGTCCACAGTCCCAGTGTCTGTGTGGGATGGTTCGTCTTCATGGTCAGTGTAGTTGGATTTAGAACCACTCTGACTAGTGAAGAGTATGTCTGAGAATCTCTGAGGACATCTCCAGAGATTAACTGACTGTTGGGGGGGAGAGACAGTCTGGATATGACACCATCCCTCGGGTTCAGGACAGATGGGATGTAAGGGAAAGCCAGACAATTGTTCCTGCACGCCGATGGGCAGATATCTATGAAACAGCGAGCCAAAATAAAGAATTCCTTCCATGAAGTGATTTCTGTCTCCTTTGCCACAGCAAGGTCAAAGTAACCAGCAACAGGCAGTTACGGTTCCCTCTCTAGAGCCAAAGCCGATGTCCTTCAGCTTAGCGACCAACAGCTGACAAGTGTCTCTTTTGATGTCATAATTGCCCCCTAAGCACAGATGTTCCTCTTGAAGCCCAGCACTTCAGGATCGGGACTATTCTGTTTCTCCAAGGTGTTTTTTTTTTTTTTTTTCTTTTTGGCTCCGACTGACGGACACTTATCTGTGCCTGTGTGGTCTTGGAGACAGCCTGCGTTTTATTGGGGTGCGGCCGCAGTGCAGGCCTCTTGAATGGTGGATGGGGTGTTGGTGCTCTGCAGCAAGCTGTCTCCAGAAGAAGCTGAAAGTCGGGCAATTGGAGAGGAGTGTGGTTTTTCTTCCTAAAATAAATCACACTGCTTAATGTACACAAGGAATGAGACCGCAAAGAGAGTACAGGCGTTCGTTTGGTCTCCCAGGCAAGTGTTTGTGGATGTCCAAAGGCGGTTCACAGGCGCATTTGTCCAAGGCCCCACATCACTCACGGGGTGCTGTCATGATTCTCTGTCTTCTGAACTCCTGCCACATGGGCAGTGATCCCAATGCCACCCCTTCTCTTCAGTCATGTCTTCCACAGTCAGTTTACTTCTTGGTGGCTTTGAAGCATCTTTTATCTAGAAGCTGCTTCAGCCCTGCGAGGCACCTGTGGGCACAGCTCTAAGCTGGTAACTGCGTGGGGGCTCCAGCTATAGCTGTCTCTGGTGAAAGAGCTGTCCCGGTCCCAGTAAGTGAGACCCGTATCCCAAATCAGATCCATCCATGGCTCCTGGCCGTCCTTGCCATAATGGCTCAGCTAATGTGACGCCTCCAATCAGAGACATGACTCCCATAGAAGGGCTGTTTTCCTTACTGGGGGGGGGGGTAGAGGTAGGCACCTTGCCTCTGTCCTTCTTGTCCTAGCCCTCAGCCCTAGACAAGGCTTGCCTGGAGAGATCGCTTCCTGCCGTCTCTGGTAGCTTGCCCTGGAGAGGGGATGAGCTAATCTATGGGTTCCCCCATCTGCCAGGTGAGCTTACTCTGTGTTCACCATTGTTCATGGACAGCATTTCACAGTCCATATGGCAAAGGAGGGGGTCTGAGCCCTGCCTTCGGCATGATGTGCATTTACTCACACGCCCACAGACGCTCAGCGAGCCACACGTGGTAGGCACCTTGCTCGGCACTCTAAGCAATAGTGAATAGCCTTCAGCTATTCACAGAGGCCTTCAGATAGCTCAGGAAGCCTGCTTCTGACTTGCTCCTCCCCACCGCGGCCATGTCTATATTATGCCTGGAATCATTTTTGCACGACTTGTTCCTGTCAGCAAGTAAATGCCCCAGGTAGGCCCAAAAGGTTTTTTTGCTCTGCGATCTCGCCTCAAGGAGTCTAACACGAACAGAGCTCCATGCTAACTTCTCAGTCCTTCTCAGGGTACGAGTGCTGTGTGAGCAATAAAAGTGGGGCGCTGGTGCAGAATGAGTCAATGAAGCCAGTTTTATGGTCTGGTTTATAGCACGGATCTCCCCGAGAGCAGGGTGTTTGCATAGCCACTCCTTGTTTCAGGCTGTTCATGTGCAGGGCAGCTGTGGGAGCTGCTCTCCGTCCTGTCACCCACCCATGGGCATCTCCTGATCCCACAGGAGCTGGGCATATTGTCTCAACATCCCTCCACAGAGGTCAGTCGGCCTAGGATAACACTCTGCCCTTATTCCCTGCAGTTAGCTGAAGATAACCGTGTGTGTGTGTGTGTGTGTGTGTGTGTGTGTGTGTGTGTGTGTGTGTTTCTTCATGTAATTGATACAGCTGGACTGTCTCTGGCAGTGTCCTGTTTATCCCCTTGGGCTGGTGGTCAGCCACCTGGTCAATCCAAACGTATCCAGATGAATCTCCTGCTTCTTTTTATCTCTCCCTTTCTTCCTACCCTGATAAGATAGAAATTTTTGCCAGTAACTCTTCTTCATACCAGCGTCTTAAGGACATTTTGGAGACTATGATTGACATATCTCAGTAAGACCTGGCCTTTGTGCACTAGAATCACCACAAAAATCTTAATGCCCAAGTTACTGCTCAGACCAGTTTACTCCTCTCTACCTTGGCCTCTCGTGTGGAACCCAAGTGATTTCACCATTAGCAAGAGGGAATATGGCTGACCTAAGGGAAAGCAAGGGAGACATAGCAAAGAGGAAAAGAATAGAACCAGAAGAGAGAGGCGGAACCTGGAGCTGCCCAGACACAAAGGACTGCGAGTTGAAGTGACTCAGCAGGCCTGGGCATCTGCGCACAAACCTGGTGACCTCAGATCAGTGCCCCCCAACATGGTGAAAGGAGGAAATGGACTCTTCAAAGGTTGTCCTCTGACCTTCACACAGAGAACAGCAAGAGCCATGTGACATGGCTGGCTGTCTGCTTTAAATAAGTAAATAAAATAATAAGCATTTTAAAAAAGAACATTAGTCACTGATTGCCCAGTCCCCTGTTCCTGAAGCCCAGGAGTCCAGCTGTGCCTAGGGGAAAGGCAGGATCTCTGTGGCAAAGTATGCACTCATCTGGCCTTTCCACATATCACACCAAGACTTTCTAGCTGAGGAAGCCGGAACTCAGTGCTCCCTTGAACCTATCATAGATTCAGGTTCCTCTTCAGGCAAACCAAAGGGGTTGTGCGGTTCAGGGATCTGGTACGAGGCCATGAAGGTGGGCACATGCTAGGTACTCTGCAAATGGAAGTCTAAGGATCAAAAGCCTTTGAAGAAATGTCTGTCTCTAGTTCCGTGACGTATCCTCCAGTCTTCTCACTAGCTGTTGTCCTAAAAGGTAGTGGTTCAGGAGAGCTTAGTAAAACAAACAAACAAAAACCCTAAAATATAGCAAGCCAAAATAAAACGTGACAGAAGGCTGTGCTCATGAAAGGACAGCATGCGTTCTCCCCTCCCCCCCCAAGATCCTGGGATGATTCCAAGACCTTCAATGCTTGAGACTGTCTCTGCAGGTGAGGACCCTCCACAGGAGTAAAGGGACCTCAAAGCCCAGGAGGCAGGTTTGTTAGTCAAGGACGCCCTTTGCTTTCTGCCTCCCACCTTCTCTGTCTAATGACTTTAGCCATCATCCTCAGCAAGGGACAGGGTCTGTGAGTCAGGCTGGGGGAACCTGCCTCAGTCATCCAGCAAGGACTTTTGAACCAGGCCCCAACCTTTTATTTAGAAGTCAAACTGAGATGAACTCTGTCAGCAGCATCTTCCAAATTAGTAACCTCAGGGAAGAAAGCAAGGGCAACTGAAAGTTCTGAATGCTGAGTTGGAAATGAGTTGTGTTTCTCCCTTTCTGTGCTTATCAGCTCTGAAAGCCCCCCTGTTGTCAGCTCAGAGTGCACAATGAAACACAGCACCTTCTCTGGGTTCCTATTTATGTTTAAAGTCATGAAAAGTCCCCAGGATCACAATGAATTAAAGGGGCTGTTCACAGACACGTTTCCATGGGGCGTTATGAGAACAGTGGTTCCAACGGACCTCCCGGATGGATTTAACTGCTTATTGTTTTGACTGTAAGTAGAATACAAGAAAGGATGTGTGTGCCCGTAGGAGCCCTGGCAACTAAGAGCCAAGGGACCCTATCCCTAGAGGTCTAAGAGTGTTGTTGGAGAGAGACACACACATACACCCTGCAATGTGGCCTTGGTCCCCACAGCTAGCTGCTTTCAGGCAGAGTGCTCACCAAAGGAGCCCCTCACGGGCTGGCAGCGAACCATTCAGGTTGCCTAGGTGGGCCTGGGAAAGTGGAAAATACTGTGGAGACTGTAGCCGGGGTGCAGTGGGAGGACAGTCAGCCCTTGCGGACTCCTTCTCCTCCTCTCTCTGGTTGTGTGTGCGTGGGGGGGGGTATATGTGTGGTGGGGGGATCAGTGTGGCCCCAGGAGCCCCTGTAGAGCCACAGAGCTGAAGTCCTTTATTTTCCATTTTCACAAAAGGGGAGGAGGGTTCTTCCTGCAAGTTTTACTTAAGAACAAGAATTCCTAGCAACGCCAAGAGCTTTCCCTTGATCGTGGGAATGCTCAGCTCTCTCTTGCCTGCTCTTTACTATTCGAATGGGATGTGGTGATCCAATGAGAAAACTGCATTCCTAAATGACATGTAGCTTCACATTTCAAGACTCATTTTCCATCTTAAGGCTCCTTAAATGTCTGCTGGGGATTGTTCGATGATTTGGGAGGAAAAAGAAAGAAGGAAGGTTACAGAAATATAAAGTGTTCTTTTTTTTTTTAAGTAATGTCGACTGCTGCATTCAAATGATAGTGCAGGATGCCATATGCCTGCCTATCTGGGGTCTTTCATGAATGAAGGAATGCATTCCGTATTAACACTCATCGTAGCATCATTTTGACATATGTCAAGACACAGAAATGTCACAGATGAGGAAACAGGAAGTTGATGAACATTTGATCTCGGCATGAGGACATGCCCAGCAGTAAGACACCTGGCGTCCACGCCACAGCACCTGGTGAATGATGGGTTCTGTGCACCATTCTTGCCATGTTTCATCTTCCCAGGCTCCAGCTGCCAGGAGACAGGGACTGACCATCCCCATCTTAGAAATGAGGAGGTAGGTTCAGGGCTTGAAATTTTTGTCTTATCAAGCAAAAGGAGTTTTGACTCTGAGTTCAGAGTCCCAAATCCCGTGTAAAAATGCCAGGCAGATATGGTAATGACCTATAATTCTGGAAACCCCAGAACAAAGCAATGAAGAGGTAGAGTAATCCAGGAAGATTCTCGATGTTACCCTTGGACCTCCCAGGCACACACACTCAAGTGACCTTTGGCATACACACACACACACACACACACACACACACACACACACACACACACATACACACACACACACACACACAAGATTAAGGAGGAGCCAACTCGATGAGACTCCCTTAGAAACTATTTTTTCAGCATCACTGTTCTATCAAAAGTCACATGGGGTAAATTTCTTCAGCATCAATGTCTACCAATAGTCACATGAGGTGAAGGTCCAGGACCCACGCTGAGTCTCATTCTCATCTTACCTCCCTCCTGACCCCAGCATCTGGTTCTCCGAACATCATGCGGATGGGATTACACCCCCTCGGTCTCTCCCTCTTTCCTTGCCTTTACACATGGGTGCTAGTGCAAAGCATGTGAGGGGTTCCTGTGTATTGCAAGTGCCATCAATGCCAAACATCTATAAGGACCCGGAGCCAAGTAAGAGACCTGTTTTCTCTAAGGAACCCAGGGCTGCTATTTTGAAAACGGGTCTCTGGGGTCAGGCTACCAAACCACAGTGGCCTGCTCACAGCCCATTACAGATTCTGGACTTAAACTGGCCATGCTTTGAGAACCCACATACAGTTTTCTCTTAGCCCAACTCTAGTGGCTCTGCCCGGGTTGCTGATGGACTCTCAAGAAGTATGCAGTCATCTGAGGACCACTCACTCCTATTCTCCAAGGCAGAAATTTTTGTGTATTAAGGACAGAGAAGTAGACAAAAAAGAAAAAAAAAAAGCAGCCACTGTCAGTCAGGCTGAGCATGTAGAAGTCTTCACAGAGATTCTCAAATGAACTCGAGGATAGAAGTTGAGGACAAGCCAGAATATCCTCTCTGCTTTGAGATTATTTTAAACCTCTGTGTTGGTGCTTTTCCTTTTTAATTGAATCAAGTCCCATGACTTTTGTGATCCCCAAATCCTCCATAAATTCTCTGCAATTGACTTTCCACACCACCACCCTTCATGCCCCTTACACTCCTCCCCTCTTCCCTGCCTGGGAACCTGCCCTTTAAATTTGACATGGCTGGGATTTTAATCGCCCCTCAAAGGCGTAGTGACAATTTCACAACAAAGTGGGGGGGAGAAAGGGGGAGGATGGAATTGGAAGGGGAGTGAGTTTTGTTTTCTGCTCTGATTAAGAGAGCAACTGTTCTCTCTTTGTCCCCTGGGGGGGGGGGCTCTTGGCACCAGGCTGGGAAGACCTCGAACTTGGTGTTGCGACATCCGAGGGCTTGCAATGAGTCTGGGGCCCTCGAAGGTGCACTGCAGCTGTTTGAATCAAACTCTTATAAAAACTTGCCTGGGAGATTCTCGGCCCTTGCCGCCTTGCAGTCTTTTCTTCCTGGCAGAGAAACCAGGAAGTTTTCCTTTCCCAGGATCTCCGGCAAGTGATTGTTTCCCCACACTAGATTTTCATCTGATGGAAGTGAACATTCTTTGTTCTGAAAACCTTTGCCCACGTCTGTAAACCATTTCCACCTCACGCATTCTGCAGATACGTCTGTAGAATGCTCCAGCCCCCTCCTAGGCACTTTTCCGTCTGTGCTCATAATGTGGGGCCATTTCTCATTTCTAAACTCGATGAGCCTTGCATATTTTAGCATCTTGGAGCGCCTTCTTGTTAGGTAGGGACGGCCACATTCAGGTGGTTGCTGATCTTGGGAGATTAACAGTTGGCAAAAATCCCCTGTAAGGAGTCATTTTAAAGGTAAGTAGCCTAAGTTGTGGCTAGTTGGTCATTTCTGCCACAATGAAGTTTGCATAGCCTCAGGGTCTTGATTGATTTATCAAGAGGGCTTTTGCTTCAGGAGACCCATTCACTGGAGAGACTTAAGGAAGGGGACTGCACTGGGACTATGTGCTTAAGGAAGTCTGATAACCAAGTGTTCTTTTCCTGGCGTATGCAAGTCGCATTCCCACGCTAGCTGTCTTGGCGATGCTCTTCTTGGGAAAAGGAGAGGCTGAATTCATTCATCAATCACCCTTCCACTGAGAGATGGGAACACCCACTGAACTCCAGGGAACACCTTCCTTCCCAAGCCCTTTCCTAGTTAATA
Source organism: Typhlomys cinereus (assembly GCA_023101885.1). Classification (NCBI taxonomy): domain Eukaryota; kingdom Metazoa; phylum Chordata; class Mammalia; order Rodentia; family Platacanthomyidae; genus Typhlomys; species Typhlomys cinereus. Next base: position 306,308 of record JALPQD010000426.1, read on the forward strand.
AAGCAAATGTCCATGCTATGACTTACAAAAGATGAAACGGGGTCTCAGTAGGAAAACTGAGATGAATTGCTCTTCAGATAAGCTTTGTTAGAATTATAGGCTTCTAATGAGGCCTTGAAGGAAGAGATTACCCAGAGAGAGGGCCACCATGTATATAACATGACAGGTTCTGAAGGGAAAGACTACTCAATTCCCAGAATATTAGGAGACTTGTAACATCACGCCATAAGCAGCATGCTGGAGTCCCAAAGAGAAAGAGTGACTCCGATTCCAAAGAGCAAAAGGGATTTCTTGCTCTTACACATGGAGTCGGAGAAGTAAGTTCTATGCTACATTTTCTAATCTGTATGTTAGAAGTCGGAAAGGCACTGATTTTTAAAAAATAGCTAACACTCAAGATTGTCTTAGGAGGTGGAGAGAGAGAACTCTCTGACAGCTGTAAGGTCTTGAGAAAGGGAGAAAGAGAGAGAGAGAATTCACATGAGTGTATGGCTTGACCTGGGGAAGAGAGAGCAGCGGCTACAGAATCTGTGATCGAGCTCACAGAGGTGGCTGGTGTGACCGTAAGCTTCAGCTGTCAACTAGAGATGAAAGCTAGCTTCTAGACATTTCTCTGAGGAATCCTGTGGGCCAAACAAACCTACAGGGAACTGGTGTGAGAAGACCCAGTTTACAGTGGATGAGACCACCGCTGAGTAGATTAAGAAGATGAGAGAGCCGGTCAGCATCTTAGCAGACTGGCAAGCTAGAAAGCAGTCGTAGGCCTTGCCCCTCTTTCAGCATTTCCTGTGACTATTACACAGCTAATTCCCTTGGCTCCTGATGCTGATGTGATGCTCGCTGCGATGAACTATAACCTATAATCATGAGCATGGCTAGAAAGTCCCCTCATTCCCGTAAATTGTTTGGGTCAGGTATTTATGGCATCACAATTACTCTTTCTGCTGCTAAGAGACAATGCTTAGACTCAAGTCCATGCCCTCCAAGTCCCATGCCTACCCCACACTCACTCATCCATCATTTACTGACTGGTTCGCCTGTGTTTTCCTTTATTCATTCATTCATCTTCTCACTCCTTAATCAATAAAGCAAGCACCAGTGATACACCGAGCTCCGCCAGGTAGATGGGCAGCTCATCTTGAGCCCATAGCATGAGGTTATGACACCACAGTGCTGCCTGGACATCTGACCACATACACTGTCCTCCTGTGCTTCCCCACCCTAACCCCCAGTGTATACCTTGCATCCGAAACCACAAAGGGATGATGGGAGACATACCAGTTTCTCAGGACTGATCTTGTCATTATAGAAAATACTGACTAGTCTGCAAATGATTTTCTCCCCTGGGTTCTTGAACACTCATTTCCATCTGGCCTCTGCTTCCCAACCTAATAAAGTCCACGCCTGTGCAGATTGCTGACTGAAGCGTAGGAATGGCCCTTCTGGGAAAGTACGCAACAAACAGTGCAGGCAAGAGGCAAGCTGGGGCCACTGCATGTATTTAGCTTTGCTTGAAAATACCGTTCATAACTTTCAACCTTCCTGATCATTGTCCTCAGCCAAGTTCTGGAGCGTCCATTATAGAAAAGGTGCCAGTGCTTTCAAGAGCTCGAGACTAGCCTAGGCCATAGGATCCCAGGACTCTTAAAATAACTCGGCTACTGATGTGTCAGGAGCTCTGAGTCTCTCGGAGAATATGCTGCTCATATGTATACCGCGAGAAGGAGCTAGCAGAGGTTAAGAAATCTGAACTTGAATCTCCTGCCCGTCTTCCACAACGAGCCAGCTGTCCCAACCTCAGGAGTGCTGTGAGTACCCCTGGGTACCCCTTAAGAATCAACCAGGGCTAGATTTCAGCTGGGATGCCCTCGATATGCCGGTTGTTCACGCAGCCTGAGTCTCATCTGATTGGTCTGGAGGCATCCCAGCTGGTTGTTAAGTGTTTTGAATACAACTCCTGGAAATAATACATGTGAAGGAATTTGTAGATGGAACAACACACCGTTAGCCAATCTGACTGTGTCATTTGATAACTGCTGCTTTCCAGTCTAACTGAAAGTATATTTCTATGTGTGCTTTTCTTTTTCCTTTCCACTAGCAAATTAAGTTCTCAAATTGGCCCGCATGTTGGTAGCTCAGCAAAGGAGAAATGCTGTAATATTCTCTTCCAGTCTCATCTTAAGACTGCGGTTTCAGGGAGCAGAACATGTGTCTAGAGGACCATTAGTAATGATCTTGTGAAGGAAGATTATACTTAAGGAAGGGGATTTTTGACAAAATTTGAGAATATCAAGACAGCTGTCCCACCACCTTGAACCACCGGTCCTTGGAGCATTGTGACTGAGTGGAAGACAGTCAATACTTTTTAAAGGGGGCCATGTTATATGGCCATTCACAGAATTTTATGAAACTCCGTGTTTGGGTGCATCCGACAGAGACACAGTTGCACTCAGGGAAGACGATGGAACTCCTTTAGGCTGTTCACAGTGTCCTGCAGCTGAAGGGTAGAATTTTAGAAATCTGTGAGGGTGTGAGTTCCAGGCCACCCCTCCAGAGCAGGGAGACAGGAATAAAAGGACCTCTAACACCTGTGCAGGCTTCTGCTTGGGAGTCCCACTTCTGTTCCTCAGTGAACGATGATTTGGTTTCATAATCTTGCCGTGGTCCCTTATTATTTAGTAAAATGATTGCTAACCTAGGAAATAAGTTATCTGGGATTCCAGCTACCAACTGATATATATATGACTCATTTACCTTTCTTTTCCCCCAACTTTTTATCTGTAAAGTGGGGGTCAAATGATCCTTATTTCATAGAATTTTAAGGAATCACATGATTATATTAATTCCTGTCCATGGGTACATGTATATACTTATATAAATAACATCGACAAATATCTATGTGTATCTTTGGAGAATTAAAGTTAGGATACCTACTTCCCAAGAAAAATTCACAAATATAAGAAACTTGGCCTAATATTGTCATGGAATTTATGAATTACCTAAAACCAGAAGACACTGAATAAAGAGTTCTTTTATCCAAGGGGAAAACCCTTTCTGTGCTAAGATTCTTGTTTTTTCTCACTTAAAAGGAAACTACAAGTCAAAAATAATTATACTCAGTATTCTACACTAAATATTTCTTTATGATCTCCTCCCCTAAAAATTCTGAGCTCACTCATGTCAAGCATATGCCAAATGAGAAACATTCTGATGCATAAAAGGTCCTATGCAATTATCATAACTCTTGGTAACAGTTTGGTTTATCATAACAGGAAAAAATTATTAAATCATACTTCAACTTATTTCTGAGTTTAACTTCATATAAAGAATGATTTTTTGATTCCTTACGGATAGAGGGGAGAAATGTATTTTTTCTTTCAATTTGTTTTTCCACATCTACTTAGAACAACCAAAAATAGGAAAACTACTACGCAGTTTCTGGAATCTACTTCCTCCATCCATTTTTTTTTCCTGTACTCTGTTCCAGCTCTGATGACTGTAACATTTTAAACATGTCATTTATTTTTATTTTGATTTTAGCTTGAATGTCCCTTCAGCAGTGCCAGGGTAAAACATTTTTAGCTCAACTAAGAAAACAAACATGTTTAAACAATAATATCCAAAATGTTCAGGTAGAATTGGTGTTCCGGGGTCTGTCATTTAATAGTGAGTAAAATAGATACTGCAGACAATTTTTTCCTCATCTCAGCTCTTTCAGTTTGTTTCTAGAATAAAACAAGGAGATTAACTAAGCACTACTCTTATGTCAGAACTTGTGGTTGTTTTGAGTGCTTATGTCAAGCTAGCAACTATGATGCCCTTTATTGTTCTTGTCTTGTTTCAACTTTTAGTCACTATTCATGGACATCCTGCGCAGAATCTATGGCAGCAGAGTCACTAGTGTGTTCCAGTATGGCTTCTTTTCTTCTGTGCCTTAGACGTTCACCTCTCCGCCATCTTAGTAGAGACTACCTCAGCCCAGCTGCCATGGCAGCCTATTATAGTGATAAACAATCTATGGTACTGGTAATGGAGATTTCGACAATCCCAATAGAGGGACTCTAGCCACTATTCCTGTCTGTTCTCCCTCACAGCTCCCAATGACCTTGGCAGATGTTAGCATGTATAGGCGGATCACAAGAGACTCTACGGTATGACTTCTTTGAGCTGGTGGTCCAGGAAGGGGGGGGGCTTCTCAATGATATTCCTGTAAGTCATCCCTCATCTCTGCTCTGTGAGTAAGCCCAATAAACACACTCATTTGCCATGTAGGACTTTGGTCGAATCACACTTTTTTTTGGTTTGTTGTTAGTAGCCCTGAATGCAAAGGTATTCTGGAAATCAACTAGAATAGTCTGTGTCTTGTATGTATTAACCCAAGTATAGATCACAATGAAAATCTGTACCCTGGATGGGAGAGATGGCTCAGTGGTTAAACCTCTGCCTTGCAAGTAGGAAGTCCTGAGTTTGGATCCCAGATCCCATGTAAAAATGCCAAATGGAAATGGCAGTGGCCTGTATTTATGGGCCTAGAAAGCAGAGCCTGGGAAACTCCAGGACCAGGCAAAGAGGAGGTAGTACAATCCTGGGTGATTCCCAAAGTCACCCTTGGCCTCACACACACACACAGTGTACACACACACGCACACACACACACACACACACAATATGTATCCTAATACATATTTTTTTTATTTTTATCTCCTTAACATGAAACATGTTTGTCATGGATGGTTGACTAGCTTTCTTCAAGAAGTTTCCCCAGTTTTATTTTACCCTTTGTGTTCCTAGGTCTTTTTTTATATGCACTTAGGTAGGCTTTATAAGAGTTATTGTCCCCAACATCTCTACTCATTGCATGCTTATTTGTGCTCCGTGCTTACAGATCTTCTGAGCACTGCCAGGCCATTGACTACTAAGCTTTATTATTACACTTGATCTGAATTTATCATGATTTCCTTTGCAGTCCACCTGCATGGTTGCTGATAAATGACCATCACACAGCTTAAGGGAACAAGGAGTTTACTTTCTTACGACAGTCTGGTTACAGTTCATAGTCCAGCTTGACGGGAGAGCACGCACCAACACCAGGGCTGAGGGAACTGGCCACACCATCACTGCATAACGGCTAAGAGATGGACAATCCTTACTTGTAAGACCAGCATGTCTGGTCAAGTATACAGAAGGATGCCCACTCTCTCAACCAGCAGTCCAGGGCCTAATCCCACCCACCATGGGCTGGGTCTTCCCTACCAACTGGACGATCTCCTTCAGGTTTGCTCTGGGCTTAACCATCAACTCTCTACAACTGTGCCCAGAGCTCAAACCCTCAACAGTCAAGTTGACACCTGTGCTTAACTATGACATCTCCTAGCACTCAACCTCCAGAAATGAATTCCTCATTTACTTTGTGCCTCCTTTACTAGTTGATTTAAAAGTAGACATGAGAAAATGTATCTGATGGCTATTTAAATCTTTTCACTCCCTACAGGTTGAAAGGCCAGACATTAAAAGTTAAGGTTTCGGTGTTATTTTCTTTTAATCACTTAAGCTGACACAGGGACCGAAACTTCAAAAGTATAAAGTCTGACATTGTGGGGTGATATATACACATCACATTTCTTAGGCTAATTAGTACTTAGAAAAAGTTTAGTTCCAACACAGCATAGATGAAAACATTGTAATCATAAACAATTCCATTAAAATTTGATTTATAATATTTCACTAAATATTTTTGCATGTGAATCAATCTTTTCCAGTCTCTTAAAAGATAGCGTCTAATCCTAGTGATGGGATCTTTATCTCTGATTCAGCATCTTTAGCAGAAGGCACTCTTTGCTGTAATTACCTTTGTATCCATGCCAGCCACAGGGAAGACATGCTCTGTGAGCTCAGTGACCATTGGTGGCGTGCAAATTTGTCATAGCATCATTCATATCTGTGTGTCCTTGGACATAAAACAGAAGTACAGGTTGAGAATCGAAAAGCTCAGATTAGAAGCATTTTGGATTTCAGATACTTTTGGATTTCAGAATATTTGAATATTTGTAACTAGACATCTTGGCCTTAGCACCCAGGTCCAAACAAAATTCATTTAAGCTTCACATAAAATTTCACAGCATACACACATGAAGTCTTGGATGAGGGGGCATTTCAGATTGGGAGATTTCAGATTAGGGGTACTTTGCCTTTGCTAGTGAATGAAGGTTTTCAAGTAGTTTTATAGCTAACAAAATATCGGTCATGTGCGGTCACTGTTTAAAGCACACTATGTTCATAGGAATTAATTCAATCCTCACAAGAACTGACTGGGGCACACACCATCCTTTTCCAGTTTTATGGATGAAGGAATGAGCACAGGAACATTGAGCAGCACATGATGCCCGGTGATGAATATGCCGAGGGTCAACCAATGTTTGTGCCCTTGGGTTCTGGTCAGGCTTCCCTCATGCACTCATTGTAATCCTGATAGAGCCACTAATTATATTGCTTTGTGATATTTACAAAAAAAAACACATTGAAAATTGCCAAAGAACCTACATGGATCATCTCTGTTCTTCCCCTGCATAAAAATTTTAGATAGTGTTAACATTGCCTTGATGGTGCTCATTAACATCAACCTTTTAAGGAAAATGGAAAGAGAATAAACTGTTTGGTTTGTATGCAATTTAGGAAACAAGGTCTAGTGGCTTCTGATGGCCCACATGAGAGCCCCTGTGGAATGAGTCAGGGAATGAATGTCACCAGACATTTGGTGGCTACCTGCCTATAGACCCAGGAAATGTTCCTGTTAGACCCAGGGTGGGGACTCAAGATTTTCCAGGAGACTAAATCAGCCTCTTGGAATCAGGCCTATTTATTCAATGTTGTTAGACCAATAAGCAACTTTTAACTAAAACAGTCAAGACTCCAAGAACAAGACTGCCATTCTGAGCTCGAACACACAGGACTTGAGTCGCTGCTGTTCTGCCATTGACAGTGTCTGACCCCTTTGGCTTGGATTCTAGGACAGAATGTTCAGAAATCACTGGTCGGTAGTGTCCTCTACATCTGCCCTCAGATTACCTTTCATCATCCTCAGCATGTAGTCATCCCAGAGGACTCGATATGTAACTGAAGACAAGGAAACCTATAGAAACCTATGCTACAGAGGCCAAACGTACCAGTGAATGGAACTTTCATCCAACTGGAAACAGATCAGAAACTTTAAAGCATTGGAAAATGCAAGCTACGGAGTGAAATTCTGAGTTCTACCATCTTATGAATTCTGGCTCTCGATGCCAACTGTGTGTGATTATAAACCTAATGTGGCTGTTGGTACAGAGTTGGCAGTCTCTAGTAGCACTGGAGACAGCCTTGCTGTGACCTGAGACCACAGAAAACTGTCCTCCTGGCCTGTCATCCCTCACCTAGTTTATGGCCTAGGCAGTCAGGCCTAGTACTGAAAGGAGACCAGGTACCCACAACTCAAGAGAACTTGATGGTTCTTGGTAATAAAATAAATCAATGAAAAAAGAAGGACGTATGAGATCCCCTGAAAATCTTTCCACCTAACCATCTAATCTTCTTCTCAAAGTCCTTCAAAGAAGGAACTCAACCCCACTCTGTCAGCTTTTGCCTTGTCAAATGTCTCTTTTTAAAAATATTTATTTATTCATTTATTTGGGAATCAAAGAGAAAGATTGAGAAAGAGGAGAGAGAGACAGAGACACAGACAGACAGACAGACAGACAGACAGAGAAAGCATATAACTCATGCCATGGTACACAGGTGGACATCAGAGGAGGATTTTCAGGAAGTTAGTTTTCTTCTTCCACCATCTGGGTTTCTGAGGATCAAACTTGGGTCTCCAGATTTACAAGCAGGCGCCTTACCACTGAGCCGCCTTGTTGGCCCTAGCCTGTCTCTTTCACAAGAAAAGAAAATTGTCTTCAAAAAGAAGGTTGTGTGTTTAAAGTATTTATATAAATAAATGATAATAGATGATAGGGATGGTAGAAAATTGATAAATGTGATACAGATGAGATAATGCTAGATGATGTAAAGGATAAGTGAGGTAGATAGATGATAGAGATGACAGATCACAGGTGACTGATAGGACAGTCCACAGAAATGAGATTGATGATAGATTACACAGATGATAGATAGGTGACAGATGACAGAAGACAGACAGGTGGAGATAGGTACCTAGATGAGGAAGGGAGGATGGAAAGGAGAAGAAATGGATGGCTGAGAGACAGCTGAATGCTTTTCACAGTGACATATTTATTGTGGAATCATATACCAGAGAGCCTCTGAACCCCATTCAAAACAGACCCTGCCTTCCGTCACACTCCCCCCCAACATTTTCCACATTCCACTGAAGTCACACTTTATGTTGTTGCCACACTAGAATCTGTGGCTGTCAGTCGCCCTGACTGAAGTGTGAGCCCTGGAAGGCAGGAATTACTGTTTCACCCGTTTTAGCATCCAATCCAGTGTGCATCCAATCCAAAAGTGCTATCATGACCAATAGATTCTTGATGGACAGGGCCATGATGGGCAGTACACAGTGTTAATTTGCATATAACTTCCATGATCTGAGTGAGTATTGTGTGGTCTCATTCACCAGTGTTTTACTATTAGCAAGGCAAGTTTCATTACCCCTGTAATCTCAGAGATCACTTACCTCACCTTGGAATGACTTGGTCCTACACCCCCAAGCCCAAATCTTCCCATTTTTAAGACACTTTCAGGATTGGTTCAAGTATCCCCCTGTCCCTCCCCTTCATACTCTCCCCTTCCCTCAGTCTTAGTACGATCCCTTCTTTCTCCTAATGTCCTTCTTGACCACACCAGTGTCCTTGTTATCTATTTCTCTCTAGGATCTGGTAGCTAGCGGTGCAATAAGCTCTGGGCGCCCCTTCCTAGGTGGACAATCAGTGACAACCAGCAAAAGCTCTGGAAGCTGAGGGCCCGGCTTGGTGTCCTGCAGCCCTGACCATCCCCAAATGCGACTCTAGAACCTGCTTTAACAAGGAAGTGGTGGACTTGCGTGGTGGACTTGCTCTAGGGTTGAGAGTGGGACTCTAAGATGATCTAGTGCAAGAACTCAGCCCATCCAGGATTGTCTGATTCTGTTGTTCCATCTCCAGGAGCATCTCTATTTTTAATACTATTTTGTATCTTGTTTGTTACTTGGATGTTCCCTGGGCTTGTGTGTTTCTTTCTTTTCTCTCTAGATTTTAAAGTCTTGACAACAAGAGTTTTTGTGTTCATTGTTGACCTTTCTGTAACTGGGCCCTTGTGATTCACTAAATGCTTCTGCACAGGTGAATGTAAAACATCTGGCCTTTGGCCTTCCTTAACTCATAGGAGTAGATTCCTTTCCTGGCTCCCTGCCATGTGTCACCGCATAGTGTGGGGATGATCTGGCCTCAGAACTACCTCTCCAGGCTCTTCCTGAACTGATTGCACAGAAGTGGATTTCACAACCTTTCTTGACAGTCCATCTCAAGGGCTACCAAGGTTTCAATTACCTTGAACATGACGAAGTTCTCCGGCTGAAGTCCAGCTGCGCTTTCTTCGCCACAGTTGAAGTCTGCTTCTCCTCACATAGTTTCAGATGTAGGGGAGGACTTTTTAAGCCATCCAGGAAGAATGCTGCGTATAGGGCCTGGATTCAATAAAACCAGATTTCTCAAAAACAGCTCTGAGCATCTTCTGCTACAGACATGGGTCTGGGCAGAGCTTTTGATTTTATTGAATCCAGCTGAACTGCTTGACTACATTAATAATGGGGCTTCGTTTCCAACTGCTGCCTCCTAGTCTTTTCCCCTAAAAGCCTTATGGTTCGCTTAAGCAACTGCTAATACAGGAATAATTGTCGGTGGCATCATTTCCTGTTGGGATTTGACCACCGGGATGAGGTTTTTTTCCTTCTACAGGATCTAGAGTTCTCAAGCATGCCATGCGTCTTTCCTCGATCATATTTAAACTACAGTAAACAGGTCTAACTGCAGCCATGACGTGAGTTGCAGCCAGTTCCTTTATGATGAGAAATTAAAGGCTAAGGAGATGGTTCGGTGGATTAAGAGCTTGCCAGCCAAGTGTGAGGACCAGAGTTCAAATCCCCCAGAACAAAGTCATGAGCATCGGCAAGCCTAGTGTTCTTACAGGGAGATAGGAGCGGGAGAGAGGAAGCTTGCAGACCAGCTAGACTGATCTATGCATGCAGTGCAGCATCAAGAAACAAAGAGATCCTGCCTTGGTCAAGGCAGAGGAATAGGGAAGAGAACCAACCGCTGAGTTGTCCTCTGACCTCCAGACATGGGCATCCTTACTCAGATACACATATACATAAGCACACACACACCAAATGAGCATGCACATATACACATTCTATACATACATACATATATACATACATACATATATACACACTTACATACATATACACATGCATAAATAATTCAGAGGTTACATTGGATATTGAATCTGATAATTCTGCAGAGTACAGGGCTGGAGAGGTAGCTCAGGGTTTAAGCTTCCGCCTTGCAGGCGGAAGGTCCTGAGTTCGGATCCCAGATCCCACGTATAGATGCCAGGCGGAAGTGGGGGCAGCCTGCGCTTCTGGTCCTGGTAGGGCGGAGCCTGTGAATCCCGGGGCAGAGTAAACAAGGAGGTGGAGGCGTCCATGGTGGTTCCTGAATTCGCCCGTGGTTCTACACATACACAGACACACACAGACACAGACACACGCACACATACACATGCACATGCACACAGTTGAATAAATAATAATAATAATAAAAAAAATTTAAAAAAGGAATACCATTTGGTAGGGTCCCCAGGGTAGGCTGGCAGATGTTTTCACCCCACACATTCTAAAAAGAACCTATTCATTACGCTTTTACGGTACCATATTTCTTCCTGAAGTTGCCTTAGAAAATTATATCTCACAATCAATTTTCTTTACTCTGGGCTTGAATTGGAGAAACAATAACTTTGGTATTTGTGTTTGCAATGAGGTATTTATATAGAAGTCACTACTGTGCACAAAGTCATATCAATCACCTCCCCCTGAAGTAGGAATATGGGCTACTGTAGGCACACACTGGGGAGTCAGATAGCATGAGTTTGAATCTAGCTCAATCACATTTTACTTGTCACTTTGGATGAATTACTTACTTCAGTTTCCTCCTGTGTAGCAGGAAAATAATTACACTACCTACTTTGTTGGTCAAGATGAAGCTTGGATGAATGGACATTTATGAAATGCTTATACTTAACTCTACATAAATGACTATTATTGCCTGTTTTGTCATTTGGTTGAAGAGTCAATACATTCATTCCTCTACGCTCGGCTTCTATTGGGATTCAGGCAGTTAATTTTAACAGAGGACTGAAAGTCTAATAAGACCTTGTATATTTTGCCCTTTTGGCAAAAATCGAATATTATTTATCTTTATCTGAAGCTTGAGTTTGGCTGTTGCTCTGCTTCTTTGCAGGAGTTTAGCATGGGATTCCCCAAGCTGGAAAAACTCACAAACAAACAGGTCTGTCATGAAGGAACAAACCTGGAGATCAGGGGCAATGAAGTGTTGGAGAAAAGTAGAAGAGGAGGCTTTAGAGACAGCTTCGATGGTCACATCAGGAAGGTCCCACAGAGGGTTTTCAGGTGGAGAGGGGTGCACTGGGCAAAAGCGTTAGGAGTTGGGAACCAGGAAGGCAAAGATATAGAGAACAGTGCAGAAGTGGGAGGTGAAGTGGGAGGGAACCATGAAGTTCTGGTGGTGGAAATGAAGGCTCTGATGTCCCCACTAGAGATGCAGGGAAGACGCCGTTCTGGTGGTAGGTAGTTGTGCAGAATTAGCATAGTGCTAGAAAATAAGGTGAGTGGGGCCAGATTGTGACAGTCTTCGCAGAGCAGGCAAATGAGGTTAGATCTGGTTTAATAGAAAATAGGAAGTGAGAAAGAGGTAGGAAGCAGTCTCTAGAGTGCTCCGCAGCTGTGTCCTCGCGTGCCTTCCTGCAACAAACAGCACGACCTCAAGTTGGTCTGACACTCTCCTGTAGTGACGGAGGAGTAAGAACAAGCTGGGAGAGATGCAACCTCACAGTACACCCGAGCTACCAAGTCAAAGGGCCGCAGAACCTGGGAACAGGTTCTGTGTTAATAAAAAAGAAGCAGTGCTGGAGAGGTGACTCAGGGGTTAAGACCTTTGCCTCCTAAGTGAAAGGATCTGAGTTCGAATCCCCAGATCCCGTATAAAAAAATGCCTCATGGATATCGTGATATGGCAGCAGCCTGTAATTCTGGCCCTGCAAGGCAGAGCCTGTGAAACCCCAGAGCAAAGCAATAAGGAGGTAGAGCAATCTAGGATGATTCCTGATGTCACCCTTGGCCTCCACAGACACATACTCAAGTGCTGCTTGTATACATGCCCCCACACACGTGTACACCTACATCCATGCAAACACAGACACAAATGAAGAAGTGTTCTTAGTTGGTAATGAATGTGGAGGTGGGAATCTTCCCCACTCTAGTATATCAACTGGGTCAGAACTCAGTTCTTTACAGATACAGTTCTTCAGCCTGTTAGATTTTGACTGGTTTTCTCAGGGCATCCAGTGGCCGCTGATCCTGAATGTCTCCCTTGTTATTTGGCGTTGGGTGATGTTCTATGCTTCCTCTCTGGACACTTTCCAGGGTCCAAATGCAGACTGGGCAGCCCCAGGCAACTCCCCTGTGTCAAGGCTCTTGCCTGTTAAGTGAGGGGAAATAAACAGCAAGTAGGAGGGGGAAATCTGTGTTCTAAGAACTGCTCTGGTTTACACATCTACACTCACCCAGCACTGTGGTCACATGTACCGGCTGGTGAAACTGAGGATGAGTCACTTTGCAATTACTCAGAGAGAAAGAAACATGTTTCTGAAGTCCAGCCGTGTTGGCTGACGCTTGGAATCTCCTGGGCCAGCTGTGTGCTCCACACTTCAGGTGGGGAGGAGGAGCCTCCACTGAGCAGTAAATAGGTTAGGGAGCATGGGTCTCCCACCGTGAGACCTCTGTGCTGAGGCCACGTTTGTCATGTAGCCACTCCTTCTCTTTGTCCTTGGCGCCGCAACTCTTGTTGTAAACCTGTGCTACGACAGTCTAGTGATGGAGACCAAACCCTCTGCAGCTGAGGCAAGAACTGTGTTGATTCAGCACGAGGTTACCTAGGAAGGCCCAGGGAGAGTCCTCGAAGCATCTCTGGCAGCAAAAGAGGACACTTGAGCTTGATCACGGTCACTGCAAAGGGGAAAGAATTCCATCTGGGGTCCCTGGGCCTGGTGATGCCTGCCTATCATCCCTGCACTCAGGAGGCAAGATTCTATGTTAAAAAAAAAAAAAAGAAAAAAGAAAAAATCATCCTTGCTCAAGCAAGTGGCCAGGCACATGCCATTAACTGAAACCCAAATGAAAGTTTTAGTAGGGCTCTCTCTCTCTCTCTCTCTCTCTCTCTCTCTCTCTCTCTCTCTCTCTCTCTCTCACACACACACACACACACACACACACACACACGCATGTATGCCTGCATGGGGATAGAGAAGCAGGAGGGAGACTGATGGGGAAAGAAGGCGTGTAGTAGAAAAGGAATAACATTGGGATTGAGTAATAAAGGATGAAATAAAACACGAATTCATTGTATTCATGTATGAAACCCTAAAAGAATATAAATATAAACAAACTACTGAAAAAAATCTATGAGAGATGGGAGGGGTACCACCAAAACAACAACTGCGATGAAAATGATGACAATGATGATGGAGAGGTAGCAGTGGTATCATCTGCCAAGCACCTAACTTCTGACAGCAGATACATATGCAGAAGACAGGAGAGCAGTCAGCAAGAAGCCCGAGGCACTGAGTCCTAAATTAGTCCAAGGGAGGGATTTCACCCCATGCAAATGAACAAAGAACAATACATGTGACTCAAAATAACCGTTATGCTCTTCACTAAGGAGGACGTGAGGTGGCGAGGTGACCTTTGCAAGGGTTGAAAGTTGTAAACTTTTCAACCACACTGTTTTGATGGCTGGGAGACTTGAGAAAGAATTGCCTCAGGGTACCATTTTGGAAAAGTGATTCTTTTAAAAATATATATTAAAAAAACTACTTCCTGCTTAATATTTGAGGGCAGATTTCATTTTGGTTTTGCCTGAAGACATATGCATGAATGTCTGAATTATTTAAATCTTTCATGAAAAACTAATGCCAGGAAGTCTAACGGTACCTGGCTCCTGCTCAGCTGGAAGTTTAGGATGGGCAGAAGGGGCGTCAGGACACTGGAGTTAGGGTACTGCCAGCCTCTCCTAGAGGGAGTGCATATGGCCATGTTTTCCTCCTACTCTGCCGCTTCTATTGACAAGCCACGAAGATAACATCCTGCCAAAGTGGAGACTTGGGAGAAATGGATGGAGGGGAATGCCCATTTTCCCTCGCTCTGAATAGCTACCCTGGGCTTGACATTCCCTGAAGGGAGTCTCTGAAATCTGGGAAACAGGAAATGCTAAGAACCGTTCTAATTTGCCTGATCATGTGAAGCCCTCTTTCCATGTCGCAACAGGCTTTTGGAAGAGGTCTTGGGGTTGTGGTGAAGCCTTCCTAGTTATTAGCTCCTGAGAGAACATGGCCGATTTGACTACTTAGCCTCAACTTCCCTCTTTCTACGCATGGAAATCCTGATACCCAAACCAGAAATGAAAGCCACGCAGCCTCATAGGCGATCGAGTGTCAGCAGGGCCACTGAGCAAGGCATCGGTGCCTCCCCATCCCTACAGAAATGTCCAAACCATCTTCGCTCCCTTTTACCGCACCCTGTTTGTGTAGGTGAATAATGATTAGTCAAACCCTCTCTCCACACGATAACCTCCAAAACACTCGGCTGTAAGGATGCAAATAATTTTTAGAACAAAATGACTCAAAGGATTTCTTTTTTTCCCCTGGAAGGGTTGAGATGGTTCCTGGGTTATACTCTTCTGTCAGGATCTATCAACTGTGATGTAGGTAGTGTTCATTTGGCTGAATATACATCATGTGTCAACAAAAAAATTAATAAAGTAGATTGAGGTTGAGAATAGGAAAAGTGGACAGGAGGTAAATGACCCCATTTAAAGGGATTTGGAAGCATAAATGTCGGCTGACAAACACTAAGTAATAGATAGGTATTTCAGTTAATGCCATTTTACCAGGTCAGCAAGTAAGCATTCAGCCTGGTTTGCTACACACACTGCTGCGAATATTTCTGCAGCTTCAGGTCCACGTTTCATAGGGATATTTCCTATTCTGTTGGATTTTGACTCCTTTTTCCTTAATAGAACTCACCACGGTACACAACGTCCCAGGACTATAAAAAGTGAATGACCGTAAATGTCCAATCTGCCTCCGAAATGGAGTGCTTCCCCTGGCTCTAGAACATTCTACTGAAGTTAGCGTATGTGTTGCCCTGAAATGAAAATATAAGCAAAAGGTTTTGAGACAATTCCCAACCAGCTTTCCTTGATTCTAAACAAAATTCACTTCACGCCCACAACTATTACTTTGGAAAAATCAAGGAGATGCATCAATATGCAATCATATATTCATTTTAAAAGAAAAGCAGGGCTAATTCCTATGGAGTCAGAGAATGGGGTAAAGCGCTCTCTCTCTTTCTCTCCTTTTCCTCCCACTATCCCTTTGTACATGGAGTTTCATGTTTGTTTTCTAAAAAGTCAGTCTTCTTAGCATCACTTCATCTTGAAACTAGAGAGGAAGGGAATGGAAGGGCAAATTGCTAATATCAGAGACTTCTGGAAATTCCCCTTTTATGGTACACGAGTCTTTAAGAATAGTTCTCTTTCAGTTGTGTTTTTGTGAGTTGGGTGTCAGGCAGCGTGCCCAGCCCTGCCTCTGGTTGGGCCCTGTTTATTTGTACACCTTCCGGCTGTTTTCAGGACCTGGGCTGGAGACCCAGACTTGAAGTGCAATGCTTAGGAGAAAAATAACCCAGAACGGGTTCTTTTTCTTTTAGAATGTAAACTGGTGCTGAGATGACTTAGCAGTTAAAGCGCTTGCTGCATATGTTAGGGTCCCCAGCTCCCACATAAAATGCCCAGCGGGTAGGTATGACAACTCATCTGTAATTCCAGCTCCTGAAAGGCAAAGTCTAGGGATCCCCAGAGCAAGCTGGCTAATTAGCCTTAACTAGAGACTCGGAATAAGAATAAAATAGAAGAACAATTGAGAATGATTTCTGGTTATCAATCTTGGGCATACACACACACACACACACACACACACACACACACACACACACACCATCATGTGCACATATGCACTTATGTGCATGCACATATGCAAACATACATACACATACACATACCTATTGTATACATGCAACAAGAAGATTAAAGTAAAAAAGGTCTGAGCACCAATCTATACTCTCAGAATTTTGAGTAATTTAACTTATATAGTACCTTTAATAAGGTGATAAGTCTCACATGAATTAGTGACTCGCCTCGAGCTAAAGGGGTGAGCAGACATGAAGGTTTGTAAATTTTGTAAATTTCTGTTGGCATTTAGGTGAATATATCCAGTAACAGCTCGGCTTAATTAAAGCTGCCTTTAGATCAGCACAAGAAGTGATTAAAGGGAAAAACTTTTTTTTTCAATCCACCTTGAAGATGAAACACAGATCTAGGAATCTGGTACCGAGACCAGCCAAGTCCAACGGGTTCACAGGGAGAGGCTGGTACAGCCCGGGCAGGGCCTCTGGAGGAAGGGATCTTGAAGGACATCTTACATCTCACAGTCTGGACAGCTGCCTGGGGACTCAAGGACCTGGAAGGGCTGCTGGCTGGAATGTTGAGAACATGTGACACAGCCAGTCCCCTGCCTGAGCTGGAGAGACTATGCTAATTAGCACAGCCTCTGCTTGGATTAGATCGGCCAGGTAAGCAGTATCAGGTTCTTCCGGAGTTGGCAGCAGGAAACCAGGGCTAAATGCTTTCACTGTGGAGCTGCTCTTGGCAGTTACTTATTAATTGCACCTCAAGGCATCAGGTTAGACAAGAAAACTACTTTCATCAAGTACCCCCACAAGCTCCTCACTTCATCAGTCTGGGAAATCTCCTTCCTGGGGATTCCCCTAAAGACAATGGCCCATGTCTAGGAGTGAGGATATAGATTTTGGGGCTGTTACCTACCCATCAGAGCACCCCAAGATTCTAGATTCCCCCGATTTAGAACTAGACAAATTTTTCATTGAAATGTCTTGACTTTTGAGTTTCTCTTTCCTGCTACGGTGAGCCTTGTCAATGTTTGTTTTTGTTCTAATTTTGGCTTAAGAAAAAAAGAAGAAGAATGTTTGGGTACAGTGTAAAAGTTTTCACCTATCCAGACTGGAAACTCCCTAAGTCACCTCGAAACCGGACAGGTGCTGAGTGTGTTTGTTTCTCAGTCAATAAACAGCGCATGCTTGGCCAAGAAGTCAACCCCGGCTGTAGCAGCCGTGTCCCTGGCCCTAGGTGAGGGTGGGAAAGGAAAGCCTATTGCTCACCCCCTTCTTTTGATGGGGGAACACATCGTGTTCTCGTCGTTCTCTTGGCGGTGTTTTGATGGCAAATGGCATATAAACACAGGTGTGGCCTTTACACAGTGCACTGTGCTACAATTAGAAGAAGCGAGAGGTGCTAAAGCCAGACGGAGTCAAGGCTGCGAGCAACCAATGCTTGTATGAATAATTCCAGAACCCACCACAGGCAAAGGGTCTACACAACGCACCCATCTTCTCACATACAGAAACACTTAGTGATACATTTTTAAAAGGGACCGTGTAGATCCCCCACCTCCTGGTGTACATCCCGCAGCTCGGTTGGATAGAAGGGGAATTCTGGGTAACCTCACTTAGAGGAAGGTTTTATGAGGAATCTGATCCTGGCTGGCTGGTTTGTCTCTTCCTCAGGAGTCCGTGTCCTGAACGACTTTGCCCTTTGCCTTTGTCATCCTGTTCTGGTTCTTGGTCCAAACTTTCACACCAAAAAGTCCTTAATGACTCAGGGAAGAAAGCATGCATTTGTCAGATGCACAGGTGACTTAATCATTGAGTTGCACAAAGGCGTTCTCATCTTGCCCTAGGACTTGCTGTCTAACGGTAAAGGAGGGTGGGTGGCCCCAAATGCGTGTCCTTATGGCTCCTTGCCCTGGCTTTGGCTCACTGGACACCACTTCCCAGGAGACCGAATGGCAGAGAGTAGAGGGAAGAAAATGGAGGGCCTTACTGCCAGGCTTGTTTGTCTGCCACATTTTGCTTCCTTGCCAGGTGCTTTTGCCAATCTCTACTCCTCTGAGGAGGAAGCAGCGTGTCAGAGCTTTGGGTATGGAGCCTCGTGGTGACTGTGAGGTTCTCTGGGTAGTGGTCACTGGGCTAAGCCTGAGATGACTCCAAAGCTGGATTTGTGAAATGAGTCTTGGGTTTCTGAAAGTCACTCCTGTTTCCGTTTCTGTAAATCTCTAGGAGGTGGATAAGTGGACGCCATGTGGTACTGCTGTCATGTCAAAGCAAGGGCGAGAGTGGAGAGGGCATTTGAGTAAGTCCTAGAGACCATCTGGGATTGTGGGTTTTCAATGAGGTCAACTTTACCTGCCAGGAGACATTTGACAAAGGCCTAAAGATGAGAGAGGGAGAGATGTTTATCTCTCTGTGTGTGCACTTGTCTCTGTGTGTGTGAGTACATACATGTACAATCTCGTTGTGTCTCAGGAGTTGTTCACTTCTTTTCTGAGACGCAGTTACTCAGTTGCCTGTATTGACGACCAGTCAACCCCAGGGACTTGCCCGTCTCTGCCTCCCCAGCAAACACCAGGATCACACGCCTGTTACCCTGCACGTAGCTTTTTTTTTAAACCAGGGTACTAGGGACTGACTTTAGGTCCTTCTGCTTGTACAGTTAGTAGTTTCACCAACCAAGAGAACTTCCCAGCCCTGTAGACATTTTTCTGCTTCCTAGCTACCCGAGGATTTTGACTGACGTTTCATGGATAGAGGCCCAGATAGTGCCAAATATCCAATCATATCCAGGAATGATCTGACCCCAAATATCAATTACGTTGAGTCCTAAAACCTATTCACATTTTGTAAGTTGACAGCACTGGGCTGATACACATGGGAAAATTCCTTGCCGTATTCCCCCACGGGACAGTCTGCTGACATTCCATTCCTCTCTAGGGCCGGATAAGCCACGGTGTTCATCTTGCTCTCTTGGCCTCCTAGGCCCTCCCAGTCTCCACCTCCTTAAAGTCGTTGTTAATCACCTCATGGGTAATGAACAGGATCTTTCATGGCTGCAATGGCCCCAGCATAAGAAACGTCTTCAAGCAAGAAAGAGGACAGGTGTACCTCGCTTTGGTGACATCAGTGTTCTCCCTGGCCTGGGCGATGCTCCCCTGAGCCTGGAAGGGAGGCGAAGGGACGGACATTCCAGAAACAGAAAGGAAGAGAGGGCTGAAGGTGACTTTGTGCTCAGGGTGGAGCCTGCAAGGACCTACAGTTGGCAGAGTGCCCAGCATCTGGTCAAACAGTCCCTCTTCTCCCTTCCCTACTCTGCTCAGGGTGAGTGGCTGCATTTCTTGTTCCTTTGTCCCCTGCTGGCATGCCGCTCCGTCCAGGGGCTGCTCTTCCCACACGATGCCAACAGGGGGCAGCAGAGAGCAGCACAGGACTCCGGCGTGCAACTATAGTCGCTCCCCTGAACTGCTGAAGGTTGACCCCCTGAACTCCTGCAGGTTAACCCCGATCCCCTGCTTTTCCACCAGACTCACCCATAATTCAGTCCACAGCATGTCCACACCTATATGGCTTGCAATCCCGTGTGGGCCTCTTCGAGACCCAGCTTCAAGACATGGCTGTTTGAGTGCTTGAGACAGTTGCCTTTTTGGGCTGATTTTTCTTGAGGCAGGAACTTTGATGTTAACCAGTCCAGTGCCTTTTCCAAAATCTCCTCTGTTCATTTCTTTTGATTAAGAGAAAACTGTACCACTTGCTCCTTGTTGAGTCTGAGCCAACTTCCTCTAGACACTTGGTTCTTATCATTCCTACCCCAGTAGGCTAAACTATACCATCCTCTTGTTTTCGTAGAATAAACCGAAAGTCAGAGGCATTAGCCAAAGTAAAGCTGTACAGCTGTAAGTGGGGAGTCCAACTGTGGAGTCCTGAGCTGCTTTCAAATCCATGGTTCTTCGATTTATAGTATTTGCAGGTTTGTTTAAGAAGATATGATTTCACTGTTTCATTCATTCAGCAAGCACACAACTTCTGCCAGGTCTCTGGCACCGTGCAAATCTGGAAAAGTAGACAACTCAAATATGAATTCTGCCCTAGCAGAGGAGACCTGAAGAGGCAACAGCAGGCTCATCATGGTGTGTTGAGCTGGGGCAGCAGCTCAGAACGGGACATGGTGGGGGCAGGGGCTTGGTTAAAGTTTCACCGAGGAAATGGCCCGTGAGACCAGTCTACATGGACGTCCCAGCTGGAGGACATGGCTGGGGCTATGAGGATTCAGGGGGTTCGGCCATTGGTCATGGGGTGTTTAAGACAATCCTTGAGATGGAGCATAGTGGTGCACTGGTGGAATTAGGGGTAATTCCAAAACTTGGCAAGCTGAGGCAGGAGGATTGCTACAAGTTCAAGACCAGCCTGGGCTTGGTGAAATAGGGATGACACCCATTCTAGTAGAATGTGGGGAAAGATTGGTCAAGTGATAACAAGCTACCATTTCTTCAGTGTTTGAGTTTCTTCCTATTTGAAAGTGGTAACTTCAGCAAGGAATAAAAGAAGGTGCTGTACCCTACTATGCCAGTCAGATTCAGCTCAGAGCTGTGTGACTCTACCCTTGTGTTTTCCCTTCCTCCCTCCCTCCATTCTTCCCTCTCTCCCTCTCTTCCTCTCTCTCTTTCCCTCTCTCCATTCTTCCCTCCCTACATTCTTCTTCCATCTCCTCTTCCTCCATCTTTCCTCCCTCTCTTCCTCCCTCCCTCCTGGCAGTGAACTCAGCCTTCACCGTGGGGAAAGGAGGAGAGACAGCGTCAAAGGCCAAATAAAATAGTTTTTCCATCACGAGGGATGGAGCCGGCAGTGGCTGTTTGTGTGGGCAATTTTGCAAATTAATGAAACAATCTTTCATTTTAGAATTTTCCCCCAAGAGGAATGTTCTTAAATGTTCAAGTACCTAGAATTGGGCAAACAAGGTGTTACCAAGGGGGCAGCTCTGCCGAGTGAACGAGTAATGACCACATCAAAACGCCTGCATGCCTGCCTGGGAGAGGTGTGGAGATTCTGACCTCAGAGCGTTTGTGCAGGTTTGATGCCAAATATATGCTTCTAAAGAATTGAGACATTGTTTTCTTGCAGTTTGATAAGCACACTCCTTGATGTCTACTTATAACTGTTTGTGCATGGGCACTTACTACCAGGACATGAAAGCGACATTTTGCATGTTGGCTGAGAGTAAAGTCTGTCTGTTTTGATTTCGGTTCCAGAGTCCCCTACCCAAGCCCTTGCTTGAAGTTACAAATTAGTATTTCTCTGATTGTCGTCCAAACTGTCCTGCCAGCCGCTGTCCATTACACACATAAGCAGCAGCTAAGATTGCTGCTTCCTATGGAGGGAGGAGCCCTGCGTTGGAACTCACCAGTGGATCCACTGAACTGCTTGCTAGCACATTTACCCATGGGCTGACGGCCTCTCTAAAAGCCCTCATCTAACAGAAAGCCAGTGTTTGGGAGGCATTTGGTTTCAGCTTGCTTGTGTTTGAACATTTATATTTATAATAGCGCTAATCTCCAAGGGACTCAAATCACATTAAGAGCTTTATCTGGGGCTGCCAAGGAAATTAGCATGTATCCACATGACTGGGAACTCTGAGAAATTGGGGTGGGCCAGCAGAAATTTAATAAGCTCCAACTTTCATTTCAATTATCTTTTCCATGAGATTTGTTTGGAAACCCACAAAGTTAGACCAGGCTGTTAGCCGTCTGGGTAGTAGTACTCCCCCACCCCTTTTAGCACCCCCACCAGAACAAACCTGCCCCTTCTCTGAACCTTCATGCCAGAGGTCTTTTGGGCCACAGGGACCCTCTTCTTTATTCATTCCCTCTTGACTTCACACGTGCTTGTCTCCACCAGAGCGAGAAACATGGTAAGATTTTTCCCTTGCATCCAACCTGGAGATGAAGTCACATAACCGATGCCCCCAATTTCCTTGGCAGCTCCAGATAAAGCTCTTGGTCGGTGGAGACTGGATGGTGTAGGGGAGACAGAGGCAGTAGTAGCTTAGGACCATGTAGTCTCTGGAAATGTGGGGATGGGAGTTTTGGGGGGAAACCTAGACAGATTGATTTGACTAATCAATATGGGTAATTTGGTAAAATGCACAAGCAGGGGGAAAATCCTTCTTGGCAATCAGAGAGACGACCGAGAAGCAGGGGACGCCCCAGTCGCATTACACAAGGGGAAACCAACATGACTTCAGAAGTAACTGGTTGAAACTACAGTAAAAGTTCCGTGGAGTCAGCCTAAAAAGAGGCCAATTCGCAGTTGCAGTGAACACATAGTTTCTGTCACCCGTCAAACTGAAAGTGGGACTGCTGTTGGCCAGGATGCAGTTAGTCAGGACCTCCCACCCCCAACCTGGGTGGCTCTTTCTGAAGAGTTTTTCTTTTTGCCAGTAAGACATTTCATTTATTAACAATCAATTCAAGTTATATGTGTAGAAAGAACACTACAGAAGACCAAAAAAAATATCAAATGGACGGAGCCTTATGTCGTATGATACAGAGTGTTAGGAGAATTAAAATTCAGAATAATAATTGAGGTATGCCATTTACTTCCACTGATAATAAGGCATAGATACAGTTGAATTCTGACATCATAAAATGACATTAATGTGATGATCAATATAAACAAAGCTGAAACCATTCCTACTTTTTAAAAAAATATATTGAAAATCATCCTTCTTTTGCCACAAGGAGTTCCAGAAGGTGAGAAAAGAATGCTTTCTGTGAGGTAGCTCTTGAAGCCCCGGCAGGAAGGAACGTCATCTTTCCAATAGCTTCTTTCGCTTTCATGCTGACCCTATCAAAATGGGGAACAACTGCATGTGCACACGACAGACTTCTCTCCCCAAATCTAAGATCTGTGTGCCAGGGGAACCCTTGCTATAGGCAGCCATACGCTTAAACGTTGTTCTGGATTCAGGATGAAAACTAGTCAAAAGCTACACATCAGTATTACTAGTCCCATCTCTTTCCTCACTGTGCGCCCTCTGGCAGCTTATGATCATAACTGTGGTTTCTCATGCCCAAAAGGAAAAATCAGAGATCCCCTCAAGGAAAAGACTTTTAAGGGGAGGTTGAGGTACTATGCTACTGTTTGGATGCTCACTGCAAACATGTGAATGATTCCAACTCTCACGGGCTGAGGGTAACAGAAGGACTCCTTAGAAGGCCAGAAGAATGACATAGGCAGCAAAGCCTGAGTTCTACAGTGCTACCTCAGCAGTGAAAATATCAATAACTTCGATTTTTTCTCATAATATAAACTTTACCAAAGAGATGTTATAAATAAGTAGGCCTTTGTATTCCAGCCTATGCATTTTAGCTCTGCAGAAGTCTGTTTCTCTGTGTTCTTTGAGGCTGTATGCAATGAAGTGACTTATGGGAGAGAATGCTTATATCATAATTCTGAGTTTGGTCCCATCTCCAGTTTTTAAACTTTTGTGGGATGTGGGATCCAAACTCAGGATCTTCTGCTTGCAAGGCAGAGCCTTAACCCCTGAACCATATCTCCAGTCTCCCATCTCCACTTCTTATTTACTTTTTCTATTTTCATATATAGGTAGGGAACATGCATGTATTGTGTTCACATGTGTAGGGGTTCATGTGCAAGTGGGGGATACAAATGTACATGTGTGTGGAAACCTGCTGGGACTGAAATTGGAAATGGTCCTTGATTGTTCTTCCACTTTATTCTCTTTCAGATAGGACCTCTAGTCAAATCTAGAATTTGTTGATGGGGCTATTCTTGCTAGCCAACTTGCTATGAGGATTCCCAGTCTCTGCCTTCTGAGGCAGGAATTATAGGCGGACCACCAGAGCCACCTGGATTTTACACAGTATCTGGGTATCCAAACTCTGATCCTTTTGCTTATGTGTCAAGTACTTTAACTGGCGAGCCATCTCCCTAGCCCCCATATCTAATATTTCATTAAAGTATGATATTTATTCAGAAAAGTGCACATATTGTAGGCATAGAGCTCAATCAGCTATCACAAAGTGATCACTCCCACGTAACCACTATTCTGTAGCAGAACATAGCCCATATCACAGAAGCCCCAACTTGGTTCTAATCACTCCCTGTTCTCTCCCTTTTTGAAATGACCATTTTCTTACTAGTTGCTCTCTTTCATCAAATACTATAAGGACAGACTCAAATATTACTTATTAATCCTATAGGGTTCCTCTATGTTATTGTTTGTAATAATCTCCTTATTTTAGTTTCTAAATAGTCATTAGTTTGTGGTATGAATATGCTATCTATGTAACTTTGGATAATTATTTGTGCATGGTATTTTTTAGTCTTATGAGGAAGACCAGTCTGCACATTATTATGTAAAACTTTCGATGCAGTACTCCCATGTATTGCATGTTTGGCCAGTCTCAGATTGAACATGGTACCATGTTAATGGATGCTGCTACATGGTTATCGGAGTTTTAAACATCATTTATGTTGTCACCAATCTAGGTCGACTGCATGTGACATTGAGAAGGTTACACATTTTTGGCCATTTGTAAGATAAAGAAGACAAGTGTGGTGACTTGCCTCTGGACTGTGATAAGGGTTGTGCTGACTGACAGATGTGAACACATGTTGCGCTTCATGTCTGTTTTTATTTTTTTATGATAGGCACCAACATATCTGCATGAAGGAGAAGTTTATTGACTTGCCTTTTATGTAAGTTCACTTGTTGTTTAATAGGCCTTTTGAAGTTCTACTGTGTTTCTGAGGTCAGGAAGCTCTGTTACCCCACAGTAGGATGGTACTATATCAAGGTGAGATTCACTCTTCAGTTACATTTGGCAACTTAGGACCTTTAAAGATTAACACGGGTCTCAAAAGCAAGAGGACCTGAGTTCATATCTCCAGATTCCATGTAAAAAAATGCCAGGTAGATGTGGCAGTGGCCTGTTAGTCTGGTCCTGGAAGACAGAGCCTGGGAAACTCTGGAAGAAAACAAGTAGAGCAATCCAGGATGATTCCCAATGTCATCCTTGGGCATCCACAGGCATGTGCATTACACACACACACACACACACACACACACACACACACACACACGCAGTATAAAAGTCCAGAAAGCTTAAGAAAGAAGCTAATTTTTAAAAACCTTTTCTTGTATTTTCATCTCACTTATAGGGCACTAGTAATTTTTAAAATTAGATTTTTCCTTTGGGCATTTCACACTAAAGATGATTCAGGTCCCTTGCAATTGCATTTTGTTTTGACTTTCTTTTATTATGACTTACATATCACAGACACTTTTCTTCCTGGAATGTTAAATGTATGCATCATCCAACTAAAAGGAAAAAATACTGTCTTAATAAAAAGGAACAAAGAGAGAAAATAGATTATTTCTGTCTTTCAGTTCCAAGCAGGGAAAAGCCTTCTTTGCTTGTTCTTCCAACATGCCAAGGTTGAGGTCATGGGTCTAAATCAGTTTTGAGTTATCTGAAATGGGGGGAAAATCAGTCCAACAATGTTTGGAAGCTTGAAGAAACAAATATTCCACAGTCTAATAACCCAAAGATGACCAATAGGTTTTCTCTGCAGGATCTGGTAGGGCAGGGCAGGCAAGGGAAGGTACATTCTGATGGAAAATTCCTATAAAACAGTATTCTAGGACATACAAGAACTACTACTTGGAGGGGCCCAAAGTAATACCATGGGAATCTTGAGTACCATATGGCTCTGATGAATGAGGAATGCCATAGTGTCTCTGGCTGATGGGGTAATTTACAATCAACAGTGTCACTTACCATAGTGACAGTTACTCGTGACTGCAAACAAGGCTGCATCTAAGCAAGGCATCCTTTAATTTTGTATACAATTGTCTCAGCGATATTACAACATGACTTTCATTCCATTTGAACTGGGGCCCTAAACAGCTATTGTGTGTGTTCTTAAAGCAGCAATAGGTAGTTAGGACAGTAGCGACCCTGCCTGGGATTCTAATTTCTGGTGCCTTAAAGACTTTGGCATGTATTTCTTTCAGTGTCTAGACTGTCTAGCACTTTCCTCAATTTGTATATAGCAGCATGCCACATTCGGTACCCGAACACCCCCAGTCAAAACTCCTCTACCATCCAGGCTCAACACTCATGTTGGCGTCAATGACATCAATGTTTTTAATGAGAGCCAGTAGGGCTATGTAGTGGTCTGTGTCTTTCGGCTTCACGGTTGCTCAGCCTTTTACATCCTCCCTCATTTGGATACACAAACCTGAAACAGAATCTTAGCATCACTTAGCAAGGGCTAAGTTTCATCACCTTAGCATCACTTGCCAAGGGCTCTTGGGGAATGTGAGGCCTTTCTTTGCTCTTCAGATAGGATTTTCAAAGCCCAGAGAGGTGGATCCCTCCATAGAGAGTGAAGTTGCTGGAAAAGCTATGATCACCAATCAGAATTAGAGTTTGCCACCGTCTGGACTGGGCTGGAACTGCGGACATGGGGCTTGTGTACACAGTCATCCTGATGAGTCGGGGACAGCACAGCTCAGTTGTGTCCTGCAAGGGAGGGTTCTCGATGCATACCTCTTCTCCCAGCATTCCAGAGGCTGAGGCCAGCCTGAGCCAGCCTGAGCCAGCCTGAGCCAGCCTGAGCTACGTAGTTAGACCTACTCATAAAATATATCAAAACAAATAACAATAAAACTACAACTAACTAGTTAGGAAGTGAAAAGCAGCTCTCCTCTGCCAAAAGGTGGCAATGAAGTTATAGGGGCTTTTTAAAATTTCTTTCAAAAATTTTAAATGCATTTCATCATTTTTTCATTCCTTGATAGTTTCATACACAAATGCAATGGATTCAGTCATATTTACTCCATATTATTGGATCCTATATACCTCCTCTTTCTCCCATTAAAAACCTTCTTCCCAGTCTTCCACCTACTTTCATTCATGTTTTTGTATGTGTGGTCGTCCACTGAGTTTCATGAGGGTTACCTGCATTGGCATGTGCCTGGGCACTTGCTGGAGCATTGGTGATATGTCAGTAGGTATACCATTGAAGAAAGTGACTCTATTTTCCACGGCTAGCCTAAAAACCTTCAATAGTCCCTCAGGGAGGTGTGGCACCTATGGAGTCTACCCCTTCTACAATGAAATGTTGGCAGGCAAATCTTGTGTAGGTCTTGTGGAAGTAGGCCCAGTTGTAGTGAGCTCATAGGTGTAGCAGCTCTTCCATGTCCAGAAGTTACTGTCTGGCAGTGCCCCTCCCAGCCCCCTGGCTCTTATAGTTTTACCACCCATCTCTTCCATGATACTACCTGAACCTTGGGCGGGGAGTGATTTAGATGTCCCGTTTACTTACTTACTTACTCTCTGTAGCTGGCTATTCGTCATCTCTATATTAAGCATCTTCCACCAGAAAAGGAAACTTCATTGTCAAGAGCTGACAACTGCACTGATCTATGGGTTAAAATTACAGCTTTTGAAGATTTAAAATAACATTCAGTAAAATTACCTTTTCTAAGTGATATGTCAACTTAGTGAAACATACCTGGTGAAACCTGCCTTCCATCAGCCTTGAACTTATGCCCAGAGATGTTCAGAGATAGCAAATATTCCTATGAACCCTCTAGGTTTCTATGAAATAACCTTAACCTTTTTTTTGCCATTTTCCAGGGTGTTTCAGGTTAGGATGACTGCCAAAGACATTTAAATGATGTTTTAGACTCAAACAGAAACAAAAAGCATATTATATTCTAAGACTTAAGAATTTAAGGAATTTGGAGCCTGCCCTTCATAGCACTCCACGTCTGGAGTCCATGAGTTCTTTTCCAGCCCCATGCTGCTCGTGGATCCATGCCTGGAGTCCACACGTTCTCCAAAGCGCCCTAGCCCCTCATGGTACTCCATGTCTGGAGCCCGTGAGTTCCGTTCTTTCTCTCCTCTAATAAACTCTGCTGCAATCCTCTATGTGTGTTCGCATTTCAATCTTTGTCTTTGAATACAAGAACCTGGATATATACAGACTTCTAGAGAGTGATCCCACAACATTTGGTGAGCAGACAGGAGAGGTAGATTTCAACAACTAAGATTAATATCCATAAATCTTCAAATGTGGGGACCTGGGGACCATCCCAACATCTTATAGATGAGGACCATTGACTGCTCACACTTCCTTTGCCCCAACTCAGCAGGAAATAGCTAGAGCAGTCATCTCCTCCTATTCCTTGAGCAGTCAAGTCCTCATAAAGTTAAGGGGGGCAGGTTTAGAGCAGCCATGCTGAGGTCTCCGAAGGTCTTAGAAAGCCACTTCTAGGATTACCCTGAAAGAATACACCCTCTGATAACTCTCTCCAATCCTTTGCTTATGAAAAGATATGGAGATTAGTTCTCTGTTACAGAGAACTTGCCTTTCCTGCCTACCTTGCCTTTCTTCCCTCCCCCTTGCCTAAGTGTATAAATATACCTGACCCTGGCAGCCATCTTTGGCACCTGCCCCTCATGGCACTCCATGTCTGGAGTCCATGAGTTCTTTTCCAGCTCTTTGCCCCTCAGTGGATTCCATGGCTGGAGTCTGTGAGTTTTGTTCTTTCTCTCCTCTAATAAACTCTACCTTAATCCTCAAAAAAATTTCAGGAATTTGGCAGAGGTGAAAATACATCAGAGAACATGAGACTGAGCCATTTTTATTACTCTCCTTTATCCAACACAAATCTCTCTACTGCTGTCCTGTGATTACAACTCTGATATTAATGAGGTGATGGTTAAAAGGGACTTGCAGACCAGCCTCAGGCTGCTCCTGCCTGCCTCCCAGGATGGTACCAGCAGTGCCCAACATTGCATACAGTGTGTGGCACCATTTCCTAGCAAGTTAATACATGTCAGCAGGGTCCCCCTTCCAGAAGATTGGAATCCCAAGAAGTGTGGACCCAGCATTCCCATGTATGAATGGTCAGTCTGTGTAGCCAGCGTTCGTTCTTGTATGTGATTAAGACAGTAGAGAATCACTGCCTCCTAGAAAATTCAGAGCAGACCTGTTCTAGAACAAGGCTTGCAAATAGGAAGAGAAATCAAAATAGAGGAATGCATGTCTGCTGATTAAACCTAAAATAAGGAGTTCTGGTGAGGTGGCTCGGGAAGGTCACATGGTGGAAGGAGGACTAATTTACAAAAGTTTTCCTCTGACCTCCACCATGCAATATGATATGCATGCCCAAGCTCTCTCTGTCTCTGTCTCTCTCTCTCTTTTTTCTCTACCTCCCTCTTCCTCTCCTTACATTTTAAAATATAAAATATTTTTAAAAGCCCCAAAGAAGCAAAAACCAACCTACAGCAAGGATTAAATGAGAAGGAAAGGCATATGACCAGGAAGACATGATAGGAACCTGAGCTGGAGGGATTTGGAGGTGACAGAGGTATCCATTCCGAGTTAAAGTGCTCAAGGAAGCCAAGTCATGGGGTCCCAGAGGGCCTACACTTTGTCCCTTTGTCCCGACAGTTCTGTATCCCCCCCCCCCCACACACACCTGGCTATTGAGTCAGGAAAAGTTCTCGGAAGAGAGTTGTGCAGAGGTGGAATGGCGATCATGTTTGTGATAGACAACAATTCAGCTTCCGTTTGCTCTTCTTTCACTGAACATATTAGAGAGATTGCGCTGAACAATCACCGTCTCAGACGCGGCTTCAGAAATGTTGAAACCAAGCACTTCCGACTGGCTGGGTTCCGCTGCCATGAGCACAATCGTGCCCCACCAATTCCCAACCTTCTAGAAACAAGCCTGACATTAAAGGATTACTCAGGAGAGCACGGGCAGCTTCTCATGAAGTGCCATGTGGACACGGTCCTAGGAACTTACAGATTTTTCCTTTGTGAAATATGAAAAGGGTTAGGTAATTTCATGGATAGAGGAAAACCTGTGGTCAGGAGAGCTAGTAAAAGACATCTACAGAAGGGAGACCACGGACCAGGAATGGGCCAGGACTGTGTTCCTGGGTGTAGGCGTTGCTTTCTGTTCACTCCTGAGAGCACAGTTCCTTTTAGTCTTCAGGGTCTCCCCCCCCAAAAAAAAGGTAAAGTCCAGTTGTCATTTAAGAGGCCTATGAGTCACCTATCTCAATATTCTAAGTAGATCTCAGGTGGGATTTGTTTTGATGGTCACGCTTTTCCTGGATCACGTGGGAAGTGTTTAGTTTGGGATTCTCGTCTCTCTCACACAGCGTTTTTAATCACCCTAGAGGCGGCGCACTCGGCACCAGTCCGCAGATCCAGGCCACAGCTCAGAGGAGTCGGCAGTGCACACCGCACGTTCCCGTGGGATCTAGCTCAGCAGTGTGCCCGGGGCGCGGGACTGGGCAGGCCCTGTGACTTGTGGTTTCTCGTGGTCACAGGGTCTCTTTTCTGATAATGCAGCCCAGCCAACTGACTCATACTCCAGCTTGCTGCTTGGGAACCTGCCCCAGGATGAGCCTGAACTCCCACAGTTCTGAGCCCCTGAACATCTCCAGCTTTCTTTAAAACTTTTTTTCCCCATTATTGGGGATGAAACCCAGGCCCTTGTACAGGCTAGATGAACACTCTACTGTGCTATCCTCAGCCTTATTTGTTTTTATTTATTTTATTGTGTGTGTGTGTGTGTGTGTGTGTGAGAGAGAGAGAGAGAGAGAGAGAGAGAGAGAGGGGAATCACCCTGGATTGCTCTACCTCCTTATTGCTTTGCTCTGGGGTTTCCCTGGCTTTACTGTCTAGGGCCGGAAGTCAAGGCTACCGTCATTTCTGCCCAGCACTTCTACATGAGATCCGGGATCCAAACTCAGATCCTTCTGTTTGTGAGGCCGAGACATAACCCCTGAGCCATCTCTCCAGCAACCCTTAACCCTATTTGCAATCCTCAAGGTTCAACTCCTGTTTTAGCTGTTATCCCCTCTAGCCAAATTCTCAATGTGTTTGTTCAACCTTGTCTTGTGATTCTTGAGCAGGG
The DNA here is from genome assembly GCA_023101885.1 of Typhlomys cinereus. Taxonomy (NCBI): domain Eukaryota; kingdom Metazoa; phylum Chordata; class Mammalia; order Rodentia; family Platacanthomyidae; genus Typhlomys; species Typhlomys cinereus. The sequence goes on from JALPQD010000426.1 coordinate 337,567, forward strand.
TTACTTGAACCCCTCCATATATTGCTTGTTTCCCCCGAGGACTAGATATCCCACATCTTCTCTGCATCCAATAGGAGAAGCAAGGTGGTGCTGAAAGTGTGCATGTTGAAGGGTTGGCCAATCCTTCCCCCACCCCAATCTTAGTTTGCTAGTGTGGATGCAGTTGTCCAAAGTGACCATTGCTACCAGCACCAACGGCTGTGGACAGTGGGTGGCCTGAGTAGTTTCTGGCTTTGCTTGTGTCTCCAGAGTCACTTCTCCGCAAGACAGTGACCTTATGTTGGGTCAGCCAGCTGTCCACTGTCCTCTGGAAGATCAGCCTTGTCTCTGATTCTCATTTGAAACTTGTGCATGATTCTCTCTCCTCCCTCCCCCGCCTGTGTAATTCTGGCAATAGAATGCACACTGAGATACTCTCCATAAGTGTCTAGTTGGACAAGAAGCCATGACAGCGTATCTTATGCATGTGTTAATGAGCTCGAATCCAGAGCTCTAACCCCGGCCTTGCTCAGCATCCCCATGTCCCAGCACTAACAGCTGTTGCCACTGACCGAGCCTTTGCATTTTCCCAGAGATAGAGCTGTCTGCTGTCCTTTCTGGGCACAGGAAGACCATCTGACAAGAAAGGAAGAGGATTGTCAAAGAGCCAGGCAGCGTGCCTTGAAATGCATCTGGTTTTATTCATGCTGAGTCTTTCCAGGTGAACTAAATCGTAGACTATAAAACGAAAGCAGATTTTCCTAGGCATGCCCACATGGAACACTCTGAGTTCACCACAGGCATCAGCCCTTCCCTGGCACACAAAGAATGTGATCACTCTCCTCTCACTGATGACCGTGGCTAGAAAACATATCTCGCGGGCTCCTCCAAGACTATCCTGGTCATCCGGGCTTTCACAGAATACATGGTTCAGGAGGCTGCAGAAGGGGCAGGCTGGGAAGAGGTTGAGACTTGTTATGTCTTGAGGGTTCTTTGGGATGTCATACTAGCAAGCTGTGAGCTTTCAGTAGAGCAAGGGACTTGTTCTAGAATAAAAACGGCAGGACCCATGCTGTGGAGTTGGCAAAGCCAATCCTTGACACAGGTTCAAATCTATGATAGGTCACTAGGACATGAAGTTCAGAGACATGCAGTGTAACGCTTCCAGAAAAAAAAATGCCCAGGCTGATTTCTTAAGCACTCATCAGGCGAGGCATGGCCAGAAACTGCCCATGGCCAACTGGCTTCAGGTGCCACCTACTGGAATGTCATCTTTTTTTGCTCTTTTGACTCTAACATGTCCCCCCTCCATGGCTGAACCCACTTTCAGCAAGTTCCTATTAGGAAATGCAGTCTCTCTGCACCCTGCCCTCCCATCAGCCTCCATCAACACTTGCTGCTTTTAAACAAGTGAGAATCAAATATTCAGACTTCAACCCTGGTCCTCTGTATTTAATCAACAAAGAGCCCCCTCAGCCCCCGGACCCCTAGCAGTGGGGTCCCGATGACTGCGATTAGGCCAAGCTGCAGAATTTAACAAGCATGGGCTTTCAGTTCCCATTTTTGGCATGTTGTCATGAATTAACTCTTGCAGTGGCAGGCTCCGCCATGTCATGCGGTCACAGGACACCAGGCGGGCACAGTGGGGCACTCTGTGCTGGTCCAAATTCATGTCCTACTGGGAGAGATCACTCACTGACCATGGAGCCTCACACAATGACAGAGTGCATGTTCACATACAGCTGTGACACTGGTGAAGAGCAAGGAGGTGACTAGATATAGCCCCAGATGCCGTGAAAAACAGTGATGGCATCTCTAAGCCTAGCCCTAGGGAGGCTGAGACAGGAGGATCCCTGGGGCTAACTGGCCAGCAAACTTAGTTGAACTGGCAAACTTCAGGTTTAGTGAGAAACCCTGTCTCAAAATAATAAAATAAAATAAAGCATTAGGAGATGGCTCAAGAGTTAAAGTCTTTGCCTGACAAGCAAGAAGACCTGAATTCAGATTCTCAGATTCTATGCAAAAATGACAGATGAATATGGCGGCAGCCTGCAATTCCAGCCCTGGAAGGCAGAGCCTAGCAAACCCCAAAGCAAAGCAATAAGGATATACATACGCACATTCGCCTGCACATATCCAAGTACACATTGCACAGAGAAATATACACGCATATGCCTACGCATGTGCACATCTACCTGCATACGTATGTGTACACAGGAACACACACACACACACTCACATGTCTGTGGTCTCTGTTGAGGTGGAAGGATCACCTGAGCCCAGGAGTTTGAGACCCATGTTACCCAGGGATACTTTGTCTCTTGAAAAAAATAAACAGTGTCAGAACAGGCAGAGAACTCGGCCTTACACTCATAAAGGGATCGGAAGCACAGAGACATATCAGAGGCCACAGCAGCTTAGCTTCCCTGCAAGAAGAAACAGGGGCATAGACCAGACAGCCTGGTAGAAGAGCCCGAGCCCCAGAGGGTTTCGAGGTCAGGCGAGGGCCTGGGGAAAGGAAGGCTGTGGAGCAGAGTGTTTGACTGGCATGCGCCACTCCAGAGGAACGTGCAGGAGACCCACCACCTGCCATACGTGGTTACACTGACAGACGTGATGTGTATCAGCGCGTCCCAAGTCACATCCCCTGGAGAAGAGGAGAACGAGATCAGGAGTAGCAGCAGCCCCGTGGCAAGCCGGTTTTCAGAGGAAGCGCGTCTAAGGCCTGTAGGGAGAGCGAGCTTCTCCGCACACGGAGGAATGCCAGCCAGGTACTAGGCTGTCCTGTTCTCATCCGGAACACAGCCCCGCACCCGTCTCGCTGCCTACTTTTTTATCAGTCTAACATGGGTGTGTAAAGTACTTCATAAAAGGAAACACAGTCCGCCATACATTTGTGAGCATACATTTGCAGAAGACCTTCTACGTCTATGGAATTCCACATAGTTCAGAAATCTTGATTTTGCTTTCAAGGTTCCCCCACAATACAGGGTGTGTTGGTGCTTCATTCTGGGGGCGAATAACATGACATATCACATTTCGTTGTCTGTTTATAGGCACTTGGGCAACTTACTTTTGGCTTATCTTGAATATTGCAGATATGGATATATTCATGTACAAACTTTTATAGGAACATATATTTTCAGATACTCTGGTTATAGACTAGGAATCAAATTGCTAGGTCGATGGTAGTTCTAACATGTGTATATGTGTGTGTACATGTGAGTATGATTACTTATATGGAGACACGTATGTAGACCTTTGGATATCATTCCTCACCTTTCCATTGGGCTTGACACTAAGTCTCTTCCCTACTACTGTAGAGGTTACCCCTCGTTTCTGGAGATTCTTGGGTCTCCCTCTGTCAATTCCCAGAGGCACACAGGAATTACAGAACTTTCCACTATGATTCTGGCATTTATTTACCTGGGATCTCAGGATCCAAACTCAGTCGTCCTATCTGCTGGTGTGGCAACCAAGCACTTGACTGACTGAACCATCCCCCAGACCTGCATTTAACTATTTAAATAACCATCTACTGTTTTCTACATTGTGTATAATTAACTCCCCATCACCAAGTAGCTTTGAGTAGCTCACATAGTCTCATCTTGTGTTTCCTTAATGACTACTGGTTGAACAGATTTTCACCTTATTAGTCAGATTGTGATCATTGAGCAAAACTGTCTACTTGAATTCTCTGCTCATTTTCCAGTTGGGCTACCTGTCCTTAAGTTGTCCAATTGCAATAAGTGCTCTGTTCAACATGCGTTCATATTATAAAGATACTCTAGTTTCTCCCAAACAATAACATGTCTGAGTCCCAAAACAAGAAAGGCCTGAACACCAGGAAATACAAGCTTCTCAGTGGATGTTAGCATACAAAAAAAAAGTAGAAGAGGAGAAGTAGAGAAAAATCTTCCAGTGCCAAAACCCTGGAAGACGATTTACCAAGCCCTGAGATCTGAGAGATTCCAAGAACAATGCTGATATGCCTTAAATATAAAACGTTTCTAAAGACTCGCATGGTAATCTTAATCACCAACTGATGGCGCTGTTTTAGGAGGTTAGAGAATCTTTAGGAAGTGGGGCCTAGCTGTAGGCAGTGGTATCCGGGAGTGTGCCTTGAGGCTTATCCAACTCCAGTTTCTCTACTTCTTGATCTGTTAAGATGTAAACAAGCAGCATCAGACTTCTACTAGAGTGATGGACAGTACCCTCAAAGTGTGAGCCTAAATAAACCCTTCTCTTGTAGTCAGGTAAGTTGGCACACACAATGACAAAAAAGTGATTAGCACAAGTGTCTCCTATTGAAGCTCTGTGAAATCAGTGTGTCTCATACAAGAAGGGCTTTGAATGGACTGAGAAAACTCTCGTCCAATTAAACTACAGTGCAGTGTTAGAATAGTACGGAACAATGACATACAGGAAAAGTCTGGCCAAACTTAATTAAAAACCTCTCAGGTTGGTGACTAAATGAGCAAGCAAGCCAAGGATGAGATTTCAGGGTCTGGTATCGATGGAGTGTTCATCCTCTCTGGTCCTGGTTAATTACCCAAACATAAGCATAAACATAGCTTTTAACAAACGTCGTTCTACGTGCATTTCTTTGGCTGTTTTCATGGATGTCTTTTGAAGTACTGAAATGATTTTGCCTCTTTGCAGACCTGAGCCTACAGGTGATAGTGTGGCCCTCTGTGCAGTGTTTGCACAGTGGGGTGCAGTAGGGAGTTTGTCTGCATGCTTCTCTCTAGCTTGCACCTCCATTTTGGAAGGGAGGGGGGAGGTGAAGCATTTGAAGTTCTGCCCTGGACTATGACTCATTCTGAGCATAACCAAGTATCCTTTGACCTGGTCTTGTGGCTGCGGATTCTCTAGGGCACCACAGGTACCTCTGCAAACTATTTTCAGACTGTGTCCTGCTCAAGAAAGGAAGCAGACTTCGGGTTCCTGAGGGCTGTCACCTCATTTGCATCCTCGGCTAAATTTGCATGGCAAAATACACCCCAAACTTCCCTGAACCCACCCATGGTAGCCGGCAAGTTTTATTTTTGTTTTGTTTGGGTTTTTTCAACTCCTGTCACTGGTCCAGCAGGTTTCGAGTTACAGCTGAGTACTGCTTAGATTAGGTTTCCTGATGCATGATTCAAAAGCCTCCGCCCAGATCAACCTCCACTCACGGGGAGATAATTTTGGGGAGCACTCCTTGCAGTCCTCAAAGAAGAAGAATGGTGCTTCTCACTCACACCCTGTCTCTCCACCAGCTCCGAGCCCGCAGCTTGAGCGACCTTCAGCTAGATGCTTGTTCCGTTTCCTTTTCCCCTCAGACCTGGAATCAGTATTTTGAGAGGAAAGGGAAGGTGTAGCAGGAAGAGTTCAGGGTCAGAAGAAAGCATACCCCTACCCAAGCCAGCCTTTTCTGCAAAGGAACTCTCGGGGCTCATTCAGCACAATGTGGCTGCAGAGGAAATCCTGCCCAGCCGATGGGAAGGGGGAAATGGAGTCACTTCCTCACCAGCTGTCGGGCTCAGGTAGAAAAAAGCCCTCACTTCCTCGCGTGTGCTTGCTTCCCCTTTGGCTGGAGAGCCAAGTCTGATGTCCAGACAGTCGCCACTTCCTTGTCCTCGTGGAGAGCTCTGGGTTCTGCTGACTGGGGTATGTCCTTCTCTCCCGTCCCCTTCACCTCCTTCTCTCCCCGGCATCCTCTCTGGTCCTACAGTTTTAAGTCAGTAATAGATGGCGTTGAGAGTCTCATATCCCTGGAATATGAATGTACAGTGCAGAACTACCAGGCATCTTTATGTTTGCGTGGACATCCAGAAACAACTCTTGACCTTGCTCATCTCTCTTGTCTTACATAACAGACACGAGTGCTGTACCCTTCCAACATCCTGGATTATTGTGAGCTTTTTTTTTTTTTTATATCTAGGCAACATCTTCCAGAACATGCTTTCCTAGCCCTCAGGGCACAGCCCAGATCTCCCTGACAGAGGGGAAGAGGGTTAGATGCCTCTGAAACATGCTATTCTGCGTAGCATCCAGAGCCTCAGGGAACCTGACCAGTGAGATCCCACTTGGAAGAGGAGTCCACTGTGCTTTGGTGAATTGTCCCACAAGCAGTCTCTGGGACTACTGCAAAAGAAATGGATTTAAAGTTAATCTTTCAGTACTTCTCCATTAGATTATGTTTAGAAAGACTGTCATATAATGAAAGAAATCATTTTCTTTTGCTTGCCTGCATATTTGCCAAATGGTTAATAGGTGACAGATAGCTGCTCCAGCGATGCAAAGGTAAATAAAATACGGACCGGCGGCCCCAGGTGCAAATGGAAGGATAAGACCAGCTTGGGAACAGATGATCTTCTTTCCCTTTCAGTAGCAAGAGGTCAAAGATTGTTCAGCTCAGATTAAGGGTTTGGAGAAAATCATCTGCGGAGAAAAACTGCTTTGACCTTCCAAACGAAGTGAGTTCACTCAGAAGTTACAGGAACTGAGTGGAAGAATTGGGCCAGAATCATTGGAGACCTTGGACTGAGAGAATTCAGACTTGAGTGTGGAGATGGCATATGTGATACTGAATAAACCACTGCAGCTGTGGTATGAAGAGGTTTACTGGGCCATAAGACTGGAGGCCAAGAGAGCAGATGAGACATCGGAGTAACTGGAGAAAGGTGGTGATAAGCACAGGGAAGCATTTCAGTGCTTAAGTTCAGACACTGCCCTGCCCTGCCCGCCCCCCTTCACCTGTAATACTCACTAACTTGACCTCCATCTCTGAAAGGCATGAGATTGCTTCCCTTTGAGGGCTTCTTCTGGCCCCAGGGACCGCTTCACCCATGCACATGATGGGCTGGGAGAGCTGGGCTGTGGATGCCTGCCTCAGCTCGACTTTTAACCTCCACACTACTCCATGGCTCCTGAGTGATGCCTGTCCTATGCTATCCCTGGATCACCCAGCAGGGTTAGCTCCAGAAGGACAAAGCTTCCATTGCTGGAGCAGGTGATTCCCACATATCCACTTTCCTGCTCCCTCATGGCTCCACTCAGCAGCTGCCCTGGCATAGTTTCCCAGATACGCCACTTATGGCTCCAGGTCTGCTTCAGGAGACCTGCCCTAAGGCGGGTAGGGTCTACTAGTGAATGCACATGGAGGAGGTAGAAGAATGCATCAAAGATGGTCTCAAGTTGGCTTATCATTGGCATGCACACAGGGATGACAGGAAGAGGTGCAGGCTGGGTGGAGGAAGGGGTGCTGTTCTCAGCTGGGGCACAATGATCCTGGAGCACATCGTGGAAACAACTGGACATCTGGGGACATGCTCCATTGTTAAAGTGCTGGTTGTGCAAGCATGGGAACCTGAGTTTGGATCCCTGGCACCCTGTAAACTCCAGGCACAACGACATGCATCTGTGATCCCAGCACTGGGGGTTACAGAGAAAGCACGATTCCTGGAGCTTACTGGCCAATCAGACTAGCCAAATCACTGAGCATCAGGTTCAATGAGAGACTCTATCTCAAAAGCTGAGGTAGGGAGCAATTGAAGAAGGCACCTGGCATTAACCTCTGGCCTTTCACGGACACACTCACACATATGTACATCTATCCTCATTCACACATACAAACATATGTGCAAAGATGCACACACCGAAAAGAAAGCAAACTAGAGTGTGAATCTGGCAACCAGGGTGGAGGGAGTAGAATGGCTGGATCTAAAAAGATCTCATCATAGGGACAGAATTTAAGATGAAGAGCAGTTGGCAAAAAGACACACAGCGGTCCAGGCAGAAGCCAGAAATATCAAGCGCACGCAAGGACCAGCACAGATCATTAAGCCTTTGATAAGCATTTCCAAATGCAAAGTGTTTCTCCATTTCCCCTTCTGTAGGGAGTCCTCAATTATTGTGGGCAAGAGTTGGGGGGGGATCTTGGGAAGTTCAACTTAAGCCCAATCCCATCCTTTTCAATTCTCAGTATTATTTAAATCTTTTCCACTTTTAGCAGCCTGATCTGTTTGTGTGTTTGCAATCTTATCATTAGCATACATGTCTTCAAGGATTTTGAGTGGGGGGAAGGGAAATTCGGAGGCTGCCTTTAGGGACAGAGAGACAGAGGAAGATGTACCAGGGAAGGGTTGACAGTAGCCCCGTGACCCTGCATTGGAGAAACAATGAGGTTCTGTGGCTGCTAATTCTCAGCACTGCCTGATGCTGACCAGCTCAAATTCTGGAGTTCAAACTTTGCCCTGTGAGCTACTCTGGGTGGATCACAGAGACTATCCATGGCCTCTGAGTTTGAAATTTGCGCAGAAGCAACCAGGGGCCTATCTCCTGTCTCAGCTGAGGACATCAGAAGGTGGAAGGAAATCCTCCTAGAGACTGCATAAGTCCCTGGACCTGTGATCTGTGTGCTCATGTATGTGTGTGTGTGGGGGGATCAGGGTAAACCTAGCCCGACCCGACATGAGCTAGGGACCCCAGCACCCATTGAATATGTAGACCGAGCTTTTGCCAGAATTGTGTGACAAAGGCCCAACTTTTCTTTTTCCCTCCTTTGTTGCTCTGAATACATAAAACGAACATGTGTTTATTTAAAACGGCTTTCAAACTTAAACAAATAGTGGCAGGCTGTTCAAACAGACTTCGGAAATCGCCCTAATCAGGATATTTGGAAAAAGCAAGAAGATTCCGCTTGGAAGTGGTTTTTCAGTTGTTCAGCCCTGAGCCCATGGGGTTCCCTGTGCACACTGGATTTATGCAGTGCACAGGGCTCTGGGGGCCGGATACAGTCTCCAGGGATTAAATGATTCACCACTGCCTCTTCTTACACCTTATCTGGCAAATCATTTAAAAAGCACAAACAGACATATTTTAGTGCCCCTGCCCAGCCTCCACCAGGACATGGAGCTGGCCCAGAAGTAGGGATTGTTCTAGAAATCACTGACCATCTTCAGGAGGGAAACTGACTGACTCCCTGGGGTGCTGGGTAGTGGCTTCTGTGGTGGGCGTGACCTCCGGAGGAGGGCAGCACAGGTGCGGCAGGTGCTGAGCTCTCAAAGGCAGGGCGGGGGGGGGGGCACACTGCTAGCACCATACCTTTCGCCTTTGTGGACCAGGGCTGGCGGATGGTTTAGAGGAACAGATGTTCATCTTCACAACCACCTGTGGGGCTGCGAGAGGTAAATAAGGCTCAGGATTGGCCACTTTGCTTAAAGCAAAAAACTGATAAGATATCAAAAGGCAAAGTTTCCCTCGCACTCGTCTCCAAGTTGAGAGCCGTTCTAGACTAGACTCCTGGGGCTGCAGAACTCTGGCGTCTCTCTGTGGGTGGGGAGATGCTGGTTGTCTTTATAATGCCCATGAGAAACACGGTTGCTGGCATGTAGGGAACAGGGCAGGCAGAATTTCCTAGCGTCTTTTACCTCAGCCCTCAGTCCTCTGGAGCATACAGCACAGGGTCAAGCCATCTCACCAAACTCCATCTTCTCCTCTGTCACTTTCCCACAATGACTCCACTACCAGGAGGGTCACATGACCAACGACTGAGTTTCTTGGAGATTTGGCCACAGAAAACTAAAGGAATCAGGGACCAGCCCTGACCCTCTCCATATGAAGCTGGTTTGCAGACAACCTAGGACTAATGCCCTGAAGAACTCGGGTGCCATTAGCTAGATTTCGAGGCTCACCCAACTGTCCCTCACAGGGAAGCCAGGAAAGACCACAAGTCACCAGGTGTGGCATGAACCTTGGTGTCCTTTCTCCTGCACTAGCTTTGTGGTCCCTGCCTTCTAAAAGGGAAGTTAGATCCTTGGCAAAGCATCTGGGTGGTGTCTCAGCTGTGCATGGAGCACTTAGTTCATTCTTGCTGATTGCTTGGCTTTTCCAGGGCTCTAATTTAGACATTCCTATCAACGAATATTTAAAAAAAGAAAGAGAGAGAGAGAGAGAGAGAGAGAGAAAGAGAGAGAAAGAAAAAGAAGAAAGAAAGAAAGAAAGAAGAAAGAAAGAGAGAGAGAGAGAGAGAGAGAGAGAAAAAGAAAGAAAGAAAGAAAGAAAGAAAGAAAGAAAGAAAGAAAGAAAGAAAGAAAGAAAGAAAGAAAGAAAGGGAAAGGAAAAAAAAGAAATCCTTAGCGCCCCCTTCTGGCAGCAGTTAATCTAGCCCCTCCAGAGGCACCCAGCATCCACTTGGGTGGGCCAGCAGCAGTGCTGTCAACACTGTTGGTGTTGTTAAGCTGGGTCGTCCTTTTTCTGTGCCCCATGGCCACCGGAAGTTTAAACTAAGGCTTCTCAACCCGAGCTCGGCTGCTGTTTGAGGCTGGGTCATTCTTTCTAGTGGTTGCATGTATATTGTTGAACATCATCTCTGGTGTCTACCCATTAGATATCAACTGTTTTCCTGCCTCAAATCATGAGAACCAAAAATGGTATTTCCGGTCACTGTGAATTGGAACTTTCCCCTAAGGGGAAAGATGGTCCTCATGTGAACTACTTTTCTAAATCATTGCCAGCTTTGCAAATGGAGCCATCAGCCACTGGGCAGTGGGCAGCTGAGCATAAGCCCTGCATGATTGCTGGCCACAACTTGGCTGACTGGCCAATTGGATCCTAGGAATTTATTTTAAAATAAAACTGAACAGGTAGACACCAATTCATATACAAAGGTGTAGCATGATATTGCTCATGGTGTCTAAAGTTTGAAACACCATAAATAAATTCGTTAAAAGTATGACAAGAGATAGTGTAACTTCATGTTTGTTGTCCTGATTAATGCATTTAAAAACATGAGAAGTTTCCCCTAGTGATGGCTTTAGGCTTCCTTTTAAGATTAATTCAGAATTCTCAGAGTAGAAATTATTTCAAACAAACGGATTGGTAAGACTCTTGGTGGAGCACAGGCCAAATTCAAAACAATAGGGAAGAGTTGGAAGGATGTCTCGGAAGGAGAGGCCTAGCTACAGTGGTTCAGGCCTGCAATCCCAGAACCGGGGGTTGGGGGGTGAGATAGGGAGTTCCCTGGAGCTTGCTGGTCCGTCAGTCTATCCCAATTGGCAGATTTTGGATTCAGTAAGAGACACTGCCTCAAAAAAACATACAAACAAACAAACAGTGGAGACTAGTAGAGGAATACTTCTGACATTGACCTCTGATTTCTACGTTCACGCGTACATACACACATAGGCATGCTCCCTGATGACACACAAGAAATAAAAATAATGGCGGAATTCAGAAAGAGGTATTCATTAGTTGAGGAAACATTTGCTAAGTTCCTACAGTATACTCAGATCATGCCCAGCATTGGAAAAAGAAAAACACACCTGGTCCCTCACTCTAATAACCCATGAGGGGGAAAAAAAAACCCACTGTGAGCAAGGATCCTGCCACCCCACAGCAGTGCCCAAAACTATGGCACGGTGCTACTTTCAGTGGATTTAACCTTGTTACAGTGAAGGGGGAACTATAGTTTGTTTTTCTCTTCTGACATGATTTAGTCACACCAAGTGGGAAGCGCTCATCTACTGATGTATATGTCCAAGCATGCATTCAGAGAGTCATTCAGATATTTATTGGGTTCAAATATTTATTAGAGCATAACTGTCCCCAAGCTGGAAAAGAACACTCAAGTGATTTGTTCAACCTCAGGCGACCCAAAGCGGGAGCTTTGTTATGACATGTCACAGACACAACTTCAGATGACGCCACAGGACAAAGTCCCTGTTATTCCTCAGGAACCTGTATGTCCAGTGTCTTGCCTCTTTAAGCACCTCGCAGGGCTGTGGCCGGCCAGTCTAGCCATTTACAAGGAAATCCTGGGACAGCCTTGTCCCCTGGCACCAGCCCTGTTCTTGATCTCAGAGCTTTAGAGCCCAGGTCAAGTGTGCCCCTGCTGGACCACACACTGCCACAGAGCAGGGCATTACACAGCCAAGTGGTCATCAGCCAAGGGAAGGACGCCGGCTTGGCTTTGCACTCACCACTTGGCTCCATCATTTAGACACACTGACCTTAACCTCTCTGAGTCTCAGAGATCGACACTGCCAGAACCAAGCAATAGTATGATATAGCTTTGTACATAAGTTCCTATCTACTTACTCAGTTCGGTCTTTAAAAACAAATTCTGTTGATTATCCATCAAAACCACCACATCCTGGCATCTTGGCAGATACAATGCCAGGCCCTCCTTGCTCCTTCACGGCTGCTCTGTGACAGATGGGCCCATGTGTTACAACAGACAGACAAGGTTTTCATCTCCGAACAGGAAAAAGTAAATGGTATCATGAGATTGGTATGAAGAACAAATAAAAACAATGCATGCTAGGCATGTGGTCCAGTGCCCACCATACAGTTAGCACTCAATAAGATGGTATGCTGGCCATCATGCCATGCTTTATTATTATTGTGAATGACCATGCTAGCAAAAATTTGCCAAATGGCCAATGTTTTCCACTGCCCCCGCTTGCTGTATGGGAAAGCTTTTGCCCTCCCTGATGACTAAAGTCCTTTTCCTTTCTTCTCTCCCCTACTGCAGGATGCCTTTGTGGAACTATACGGCCCCAGCGTGCGGCCTCTCTTTGACTTCTCCTGGTTGTCCCTGAAGACCCTCCTGAGCCTGGCCCTGGTGGGGGCCTGCATCACCCTGGGTGCCTACCTGGGCCACAAGTGAGACCCACGGGCCTGCCCCAAACAAATATGCAAAAGGTTCACAAAAGCAGTAGAAGTAAGATGCATCCTCAATGATGCACCACGAAACCAAGTTGTGGGCTCTCTAAAAGAAAGCAAAACACACACACACACACACACACACACACACACACACACACAGCTTTCAGGCAAAAGGTCGAATCAGCTATTTACTGCCAAAGGGAAATATCATTTATTTTTTACATTACTAAGAAAAAAAAGATTTATTTATTTAAGACCGTTCCATCAAAACCACCAGTCTTTGGAAACCCTACCACCAATGGACAACAGTTGCTTTGTGTGGATCTACCTGCTGACCTGTGCCTATGAAGTAAGATCTGTTTTTCTGGGTTGGCCAGACTGGTTTACCTTCTGAAAGGCAAATGGACCAGGACCTCTGAAAAGCAAATGGACCAGGACCTCAGCTGCTGGGAACCTTGTTCTGGCTGCTCAAGGCAGGGGTGAAAGCTGGCACGTTACTTGCATCCACTGGTCCTACGTGTGGGATACTGCAGAAGAAGGCTTGGACCAGGAAGTCTGGTCTTTGGCCTGAGAAAAGACTCTTTGCATATCACTCATATGGTACATACCTAGTTGTCGGACAGACATTCAGATGGATCAGAAGGACGTGGAACCTGCCGAGACTTCCCTGCAGAAGACAGTAATGGGGAAAATGCCCTTAAACCATAGGAAAATATTTTTTTAAGCTACCAATTGTGCCCAGAAGCATTTTAGCAAGTTTATATAATATCATCCAGTACCTTAAACCCTGAATTCATATATTTTGGATACACCCTACCCCCTCCAATCCTTACTCTGTCTTGAGTAGAAAGCAGAATCCTCTGATTGAGAAGAAGTGGACCGTTGGCACTTCTTCAGTGTTAGAACGGGGTCACCCACAGCATCAGGCGGCCACAAGTGCCTGCTTTTAGGAGACCCATCCTGTGTGTCCACCCTGAGGCCTGGGGCTGGCTCCGAGGCTAAGCCCTGGCTAGTTGGCCTCCTTGGAGGGTTTGGAACAGAGCAGTTGGTCTTCGAATGTTTGAAAACTGGCAGAGCTCAGAATTCATGGTAAGCAAGAGCAATAGTGTCTCCCTGGGGACTGCAGCCCTCAGGCGTTCAGGCCCGTTCCTTGTGCTTGGAGCCCAGAACCTAGAGCCTGGGCAACTCTTCCGAAGACATGTCTCACTGTGGAAGGGGGAGGACGGAGCGCCCTGCCTGTCCCCACAGACAGAGTGGGGAACGTGGTTGAGCCTCCACCCAAGCAAAGAAGGCAAACTCTCAGCCTGTTCTGTTTAAAGCAAGGCTTTAAATGACTTTGCAGAGGATCATAAATCGTCAAGGAAGTGCTAAAGTGAGGTGACATGGATTCGATGACTTGTGTCTGTGGAATTACATGTAAAACAGTCTCTTGTCATTGTAGTTTGGTTTTATTTGAAAACCTAATAGAGGGAGGGAAAATAAAAAGTCCCAGATATGTGCAGAATATGGAGATTTATCTGTACATCTGGGGCACTTAAAGAAAAAAAATCAATATTTCTACAAAGAAACAGAAAAAAAAAGAAATCCCTGGCTAATGAATGGGAAAATTTTTTTTCAAGTTATAATCAGTCAGGAGACACTTGTGGGATAACTAGCTGGCATTATCACCTTGTATACCATTTACCTGCATTAACTTTGGAATGTACTTTGTTCAATGTGTATTGCTTGTGGTCGATATTCAGAAAGCTGCTTTCAGAAAGAATACGTGCATCTCAGCATTTTTTAAAATTGTATTTAGTTATGACCTCTAGAATATTTGTTAGCAAAAAAAAGTTAAGATTGAGGGTTTTTTTTTTTTTTTTTTTTTTTTTTTGTCTCTTGATTCTTCCAAGGCATTTCTGCAAAGGTGAGATCATGGCTGGTGGAGTGACTTTGGTTTTAGCCAGAGTTCTGTGCATGCCCACGGGATTGCTTCTTGTGATGGATGCAGCCATGGTTCGTTTGACCGTGATCCTTCAACGTTTACTTCTCCCAAGGCATTTAGCTTGTGTTACCGGAGATCACATGCATGTTTGGTCAAACCCGCGAGGCTCATTCAGTTAGGAATCAAACAAGGATTCAAATCCAGCCACGGCGGAGGGTCGGCCTTTAGAGAGCTGCTCTATGGGGGGCCTGCCCTCTCACCATCCTTCTGCAGGTCCTGGCTAGGGGAGGGGGCTGTCCTTCAGCAGGATTGCAATGGCACCTCTCCATTCCTGAGAGAGCCGGACAGCTGTGGTGGGGAGCCAGCCCTCCCCCAGTCCGCCTCAGGGAATAAGATGGTCAGACCTTTTCAAATGATTCTAATTTTTAAGCAAAATATTATCTTATGAAAGGTTTACATTCTCCAAGTGATGAATATGGAATATTAAACACTGTGCTGCTATCCTGCCAAGATCATTTGAAGGGAGTGGGTTTGCAGTGCCCGCCAAGTGGCCGGCTCCTCCAAGCTGCTTTAGAAGTAACAATGAAGAACATGGACATTTTTAATATAAACCTGTTCACATTTTGTTTTTTGTTGTTATTGTTCAGACTGGGATTTGCAGAGTATTTGAAAACATATATGTATATGTATATATATATATATATCTATAAATGTGTATATCAGAAAAGGGTCATAGGACTTAACTTCTACTTGGTTTTCTCGAGATGTGGGCATTTGTTATCTGGTTGCAATGATAAACTTGCCCAGTTGCCAGAGCCTGGAACTGTACAGTATTGTGGCTGCACTCACTCTAAGAGTAATTGATGTTGCATTTTTCTTGTTGAAAACCACATTAGAAGTAATGAATGTATATAAAAGCCTCAACTCGCCATTTTTCTCTTCCTCCTGTTTTTTGTTTTTTGATAGCCTCAATTATTTCGAAACCAGACAACCTAGAGTCATCCTAATGTATTTCTTACTGAATAAAAATCTCAACTCTTTGGAATCATCCCTATATCAGAAAAACTCTGGTGAAAATATTGATAAAACAACTATCCAAATCTAGGGTCAAAGGCTCTCAAAAGAACCCATAAGAAGAGTATTCAAGAATATTCTGAAGTCTCAGCTGATCGGTTGCCCTGAAAGAGAGACCAAAAGGACTAGGTTCGCTCTGGAGGATTTTTGAGGGCAATAAAGACATTTGCAGACCTGAAATTCATATCAGAGTGGCAATTAAGGAATCATTTTCTTAGTTCAAGTATAAACTAAACATCCTTGGGCTCATCTATTCAGGCGTGACCTTCCTCTATCCATACTTTAAAAAAAAGCTGATAAATACTTATTTCTTACATCTCAAAACCTAGCTGTGGTCAGGGAGTGGAATGTAGCAAGTAGCCATCAATCCAGAGGAGTTATGCAATCAGAATTAAATGCAAACAATTAGGTCACTCCCAGCACATTCACATTAAGGATATACATTGAATTGAATGGGAAGAATTACAAATAGTTTATATTTGAAGTGAAACTTTTACTAAAGCATTTTATAAAGATAAGTGTCAACTCTTATTCATATTGTGGAAGTGCAGGCAGGGTGTTCTTATGTTTTATCATTTATAGCTAGAAATGTACACCTACACTATGATAAGAAGCAGGCGAGGATTGAAATATAAACCAGACTAAAGAAATTAGGGAGTCAGTTGAAATTCTATTCTGATCTCATCCTAGGATGTCTATTGCAGCCCAGACAAATGTGGTTACACACTTTTTAAGAAATACAATTCTGCATTGTCAGGCCCATGAAAGCTCCAATCAGATGTGTATTGTTGTTCAATTTGGGTCTTTCATGAATTTTTGTGTATCATTATTATTATTATGGGACAAAGGACATTTGTTGTGAGGGAAAGATGAAGGAAGAATTTTTAAATGAGTAAATCATTCTCAAGATCAGACTAGAGTGTAGAGGTTTTCAGAAAAGCCAGAACTGTGGGGCACCAGGGGCTTTTATGAGGATCTATGTGATGACCCTGGAAAGCTGATTCCTTAAGTACATGTCGGAGGCAGGAGCATTGACATGATTGGAAAGTCCAGCTTGACAGTGATGTGTATTTCAAGTTGGATACATCTAATATAAGTGTAAACAATAAGTTAGACATTTTAACCAACAAGAGATTTAATGAGAACCTTCTGGTTAGTAGGGACATCTGTTCCTAGGTGTTTAGTATATGGGGGGGAAATTGAAATAAAATTGAATGAAACAAAACCACATGAGACTGCAGTAGATAAATGAGCACACCAGTCCCTTTGCCTTCACCAGTGAATCATCTATTCCCTGTCTGTGAACAGCCACGAAATAGGCATCTCACCAGGTACAAGGAAAAACAGATGGAGGATGGCTGGTACCTTCACAATTCATCATGACTTCCCCACCCCCAAAATAGCCTCACACCAAGGCGCCATGGTGGTTCTGTGCACCAGATTCAATACAGAAGATGGAAGCCCTTGTAGACCATGGGAAGTGTGGCTTGTCCTGAGTGTGCTACCCACCACGACAGTTCTGCAGCAGTGCTGAACACCTTCCTGTCTGGGAAATCAGCTGTGAGCCTTCCACTGGCTCATTTCACAGTCTCCTTCCCAAGGTAGCATCTGCATGTTGATGGGAGGATTAGATTTCTCGTGGGGAAACTTTCTTTTGTTGGCTTTGTTTATTGTCATATTTTCTGAAGTCTTCAATCAAGTTTTGCCTTCGTTTCCAGTTATCGGGCTTATTTTTGTTTTAAGGGAAGTAAGTGTACAGTATATTTTATGGTTTTTTTTAAATGGAAAGTTTGTTATGAAGATTTTCATACCTGTACCTTCCATGGGCTGCTTCTTTAGATCAATACTTTTAGGGGTGACTGATAGCTACAACACTGTACATACAAGAAAATATATGAGAAAGCATACTTTACATAGTTAAGGTAAAGTAAGTCTCCAGTTGGCTACCGCTAAATATAATGGCACTTTGTTTGTGTTGTTGGAAAAATTGTCATTAAGCGCTCCTTGTCTGTTCATTTAATTTTGTGAAGAAAAATAAAGTACAGTGTGAGATATTGCTGTGCTCTGGAATTGTTTATAATGTGTTAACATGACTTTGCCTGCCATTCACCATCATTAAACGAGACTTGGGAAATCCTTCTTAACAAGCCAGTGAAGCCATCATGAACCCCATTCTAATGAAGTCCTCGGGGACCCAGCTAAGGGATCGTCTTACCAGCAAAACCACCTTTCCAAGGAAAAGCTTTTGTTGCTCGGTCTCTGATCATCTGAGCTGGGTTCAGGATGGAGTGGCCTTGAGTTCTATTGCCTAGCGGGGCCACCATTGATGTTTGGAAAGTTCTTCCATATGGTGAAAGACTGCATGTATTAAAAGAGAGAAAGAGAGAGAGAGAGAGAGAGAGAGAGAGAGAGAGAGAGAGAGAGAATGAAGCTGAAGCTGAAAGCTATGTCTTGAAGTTAACATTGTAAGAAAACCAAACTCCAAAGACACTTGCTTTAGAGTATGTGAATTTGAAGGTATAAGAGATCCAAGGTTTGTTATTTATGTGGGAGTACTAATATCCTAAGCCTCCACCCTCCAAGTCTCCTTCCTTTTCATTCAAGTCAAAGGCTTTTGATAGTCATACCCACCTATGCCTATCACCAGTGTTCTCATACCTTGGAAGATAGGTACTGGCTTCTCTTAGTTTACAAGAGTGAATCGAAGTTAAACAATATACCCGAATTCTTGATTGCCACAAGGAGGACTAGGTCTTCCCATCCATTCAATGATCTCCAAATTACTACACGCAGAATCATGGGGTGACAATCTTTCTGAGGAGACCCCAGATGTAGGATGTTGACCAAAATCATTACTCTCTATATCCGTGAGTCACCTTCACACATGAGTCTCCCTGAGGCCAGAGCAGTTCTCCGAGGACGTGCTACTGTCCCCAAGTCAACTGTGATGTGCTTTGTTAGTACGCTATACCTGAGCTGCCTCAGACAGGCCAGAGGAGGTACTGAATACTTACTTTCTCAGTTTCATGCCACAAACCTTCAGCCTTTTCCTATGGAAACTAGGTGAGGTCAATAAGTATAAACTACCCATTGTGTAAAAAAATGCCATATGAGGCAATACAATGACAGGGCTGAGAGTGACTGAAGAGAGAGCAGTGGGGGGAGGGAGTGATTAGAATGGATGGTGTACATGTATGAAGTTGCTAAAATTTATTAACCAGAATTAAAGATTATTAAGAGGAAAAAGAAAATGTGTAAAATTCCTGGGTGTCAAAACATTTCTTTGTTTCTCAGATTCTGTTAAGAGTCACTTCATTGTGCTATGTAGATTTGATTGTATATAATTTAAAAGTGATATAGCAGATTTATTTTAAGATGTAAGTCCTTAACGTGTGGGATGAGCTTCTTATTAGCATATGTCAAAATTCAATTTTAAAATGGCCTCAAGGGACAAGGCTCCCAGAGAGTGATCCAATTCAGTGATTCTCCGGGAGACACAGGGAGGGGTAACATGGCGCCATAACACAAGAACAGCTAGAGTGTGGATGACATGTTTCGAGATAGCTGATCCCAGAGTCCAAACTTTCCAACACGTTCCTAATCTCTTTTCAGTCCATATGGAAATGACCCAAACACTTTATCAGGAAGCACAACTACTTCACGGGCAAGACTATGAATTATGTCACACACAAAAAGTTCTCCCATGGAACCTGAGGATAGTTTTCTTTTTTCAGACTATTAAAAATGCATTCAATATGAAACCCTTAGCAGCTATGTGCATTTGAATCTTAAAAATCAAATATCAGTCTAAGCTTGCAAAAATAGCACTTGCCTTTCAAACTTCTAATAGGTGGCACCCTGCCCAACTCAGTGGAAGACCCCTCCCTTGGAGACCTTCTCAAAACCTTTTGTACTTAACTAGACACTCCAAGCAGCAAATGCTACCCATAGGACCTATGTGTGTAATTGATTCTGCCAGGACTTAGGAAACAAGTCTTGAACAAAATGTGAAGACTACCTTGCTAAAATTTATTTTGAATGTATAGAGTCTACTTTTGTTGTTCAAAATAGTAAGCATTAATTCATTAACTTTTAGAAATGTCATCAGCATAAAATAGAGAGGGGATCAAAATATGAACTGGAAGAATGAAAGAACAATGGCAAACGAAGAGATTTTAAAAACATGTTTCTGCATTTCTCATATTAGAGAGTGCTAACTTTCACATCATGTGGTACTTAAATTTCAATATGTACAGTGTGTGTGTGTGTGTGTGTGTGTGTGTGTGTGTGTGTGTGTGTGTATCAAAGGACACTGTGTGTGCCTGTGGAGGCCCAAGGGTATCTTTACTTGAATTGTTCTACCACTGCTTTTCTCAAAGGTTTCCCAGACTCTGCCTTCCCGGATTTCTTGTCCACTGTGGTCTTATCAGCTCTGGTGAATTCAAAGAGGACCGCTGATCTTTCAGCATAAATAAAGGGCTGGCAGGATGGTGGTGTCATTCATTACCCAGAGAAGGACTAAAAGATGTGAGGTGGATGGGGCTAAGATCATTGGAAGAGTAATGAACAGCAGGATGAGGTGTGGTGGTACATGTCTCTAATCCTAAAAGGTGTAGGAGATAGTAGCCAGCTTGGACTATAAAGTTAGATGAGAGAGAGAGAGAGAAACACAAACATCAAACATCTAGAGGTTGATAGCTGTATTAGTCAGGGTTCTCTGAAGAAACAGAATCTATAGAATGTAATATATATAAATAAGTTTATTAAAATAACTCACAATAAAAATAGTGTTCTTCAAGGTAGCTGCCCTCAGCAGCCTTGTTTTTGTGACTGGAATGTTCCACAAAGCCAAAAGATCCTGAGAAAGTCTCAAGCCGTTGCTCCTCCAGAGAGTTGAAGATGCTGGGTTCCGACGTCGGTGAAGAACAGCTGGGTTCCTATGTCAGCGATGAACAGCGAACAGCAGCAAGGCCTAGAGACCAGGCTCCAAAGACAGCGGGAACAGCAACAACTGATGGAAAAGGTAAAGCTCCAAGTCAGCCAAGGATGGAGGCAGCAGCAGCAGCAACAAAGAAGCCCACGATGCTCTAAAGGCGAAGAACTTGTGCACAGTGTGGATTTCACAGCAAGCGGACACATGATAAGGGAAGAGCAAGTCCTTCCTCCTTGCACTTCCTATTATCCGGTCCACCACTGGAAAGTACCACCCACTGTGGGCTGGGTTCTCCACAGCGATCAATCAAATATCTGCAGACTTGTTCAGGGGCCATTCTAACCATTAACCTTCCACAGCTGTGTCCCAAACAGTCTGCAACTGCCAAGTTGACACCAAAATGCAACCATAATAATACTCTACCTGTATCTGTTTCCTGAATACTAAACTTATGCCCAACTCTGTATTTATCATTTCTCCTTTGTTAAGCAGCAAATGTGTGAATCTTAAGGCACAAACAAAATTGTGATCAGGGCCCTCAGCACATAGATAGTATGTGGATTTGGATCAGGATGGTCATCTGGAAAAGGTGAGAAAAGATGAAACCAATAACAGAGCCCCGGAGTCATGACTCACAGAACTTCCAAAGAAGAATCAGCAAAAAAGGAGAAAGTGTGATGATGAGGATGAGGATGATGGTGACATTAATTCTCTTTGAAGCCTTTCAAAAGTCCAGAAGTAGATGTCATCATCACCTGTTTCGTTGATATAGAAAAGAAATTGAACAGGTAATTGAGGTAAACTAAGTGAAGCTACAATAACAAGGAGACCTTCAGAAGGAGAATTTTGAAAAGATACATACATATAACTGAACACAGTAGATTCTCACTGTGGTAAGTGTAAAATCAAAACAAACTTAGATAAGAAATAAAGGCATAGAAAAGGATTTGTTCCCTTCAGCAGGTAAGGGGAGCACTGAACCTATCTTGAAAGCAAAACCTTTCCAGACCTCAAACACAGGAACCAGGGCAGGAAGACTATACCTTTTATACACAGAAAGGCCATTTTGGGAGGGCATACTCCTGAGCATGTTCACTGTAAAATTATACTTCAAGAAGGAAAGATAACCTATGCATTTTGGGGCACATTCAGCTCAAGATCATGGAACACATGTTGGAAAGGTTAATATAGGGCATAGGAACATGCTTAGCCTGAACTGCAAGATGGCAGACAGGCACACTGCTGGGCATCCTCGACTTTCATCATAAAGTTTTTAGTTGGAAAAGGAAAAGACGCTTTGAAGGCGATGTAGGATCTTTGAGTACAACAGAACCATGATGGTGCTGGATGATTGACGGTCACTAAAGCCCGCCAGGGGCATTGGAGTTCATTGTCAGACACCCGAGAAGAGTGAGGAAACCGAGACAAGGAAGGAAATGGATGGAACAGACATAGAGTTATTGGAGAAAAGGGAGAAAGAACTCCTGACAGCGAGAACTTCAAGGTAGGAATATCAATCTGTTGCTTTGCGCCACGGGCCTCTATAAATCTTATGAAGGTAATTAGGTGGAGATGGAAGCAAACTTTATTAGAATTCATTATGCTTTTACTTTCATGTATGGGTGCATGGGGATCATGTGTGTGTGTGTGTGTGTGTGTGTGTGTGTGTGTATTTACATGTGGGTAGATGTACATATGTGCGCAGGTGTATGTACACGAGTGCCCTTGAATGTACATGCCGGGAGGCCCAAAGGTGATATCAAGAAGCACCCTTGACAGGTCTTCCACCTTTTGTGTGAGTCTCTATCTCTAAATTAGACCTAGAACACACTGTTAGGATTAGTCTCGCTGGTCACCTTGCTCTGAGGATTTCCAGGCTCTGCATTTCAGCAAAGACCTACCAGGCATTTTTTTGTCAGGGGACCTGGGTATCTGAACTCAGATCTTTTTGCTTGTGAGCAAGGACTTTAACTACTGAGCCATCTCTCCAGCCCGGAATTGGATGCTTTTTGATCACATTGTGGGCTCAGCCAGTAAGGAGTCCACATGCCTTAGATATCTTCCCTTTGCCCATCCAATTAGAAGAGAGGTCACGTGTGCTACAGTAACTATCTCAATGGGCTCCACCTTAGCACCTAAGAGGTGCTTATCTCCTGCTCAAAAGCCTAAGAGGAGTTCACCCTAAAGGTGATTCATATGTGCAGGTAGCTCATCTGACCATCTCTTTTCCAAGCAGTGACCCAGAAACACAGTCTCTTTTCTGTGTTATGGTGCGTGATCTCCAACAGGAGATTCATGGGAACATCTTAACCTTTCAAGACTTTTCAAAGCTACAGGGAACAACCTTCCTTTCAGGGTGTCGATCCTTAATTATAAGGACACTGAAATACCTCCCGTTGGGATTTGCTCTGTCACTTTGAATTGATCCAGTTTGAATCAAGCCTTTACCATTCTTATTAGAGTAGCAACAGCACCCCCAATTTGGATCCTCTTTGGCTTCAGTTTCCCTTTACCTTTCAGCCCTCTCTCTCTTTAGTCTTCCAAGTGTGTGTTATCCGAAGAGTTAGTAGGACGGTCTGCTACATGCTATACAAATGTTTGATAAAATTACAAAACAGGTCACATAAACACCAAATCCTTGTAGAATCCTTGCTCTCATAATCCCTCTCCTTTGGAAGTGGATTATGATTTCTTCTTGTTATCTTTCTACTTTATGATCTTCAGAATAAAGGCAAAAGAATGGAGGCTTCTTTCTTCTCATACCTTTTATAAATTCTTTCTCTCTCTCTCTCTGCTCTTTTGGCTCAAGTATATGTTTCAAAATTCCTTTTTGCTGTTTTGTGTTTTTTTAAGGCAAGCGAAGCTGATTTCTGTCCAACTAACTCTATCAATCATTAGTCTGTGTTCTTGATCATTAGTCCCTACGTTGTGCTTAAATCATGCTTTTTAAATTATCTCAACCTCCAACATTAATGAATGGATGTCTATCTAGTGTAATCCAATGAATTCTTTTCTTCTCTCACCCAAAAGACAGTGCTCCCTGCCTGGACTTTAATAAAGACTCGGTTTAGGCTCTTCCATCACTCTTGCATGAGCACCAACAAAAGAATCCAGAGGTCACTGTGAACAAGATGGAGGCCGTTTTTCTCCCTCCATGCAACTGGCAAGTCTGTTTACACAGTTGTACAAGGCTGGTGAGGACACGAGACCGTGGAGTCAGAAACTCCGAGCAGTTGGTTACTCACAGTAACTGTGGCTATTAGAATTACTCTTGTGAAGTGGGACACCCCGAATCTCACCATACAGGGATTGTATCACAGAAACAGAAGCTGTGAGCTTGGGGACCATGAGCTCTTTTCCCAGGTCTTCTAGAACATTCTAGAAAATGCAGTGAAAAGGGCAATCAGGAACATGGGGGGGTGGAGAGGAATCCACAGAGGTCCTTTGGTCTTTTCACAGTGACACAAAAGAAGCAGGCAGAGTCACCAAATGTTAAGATATCAAAATATATGACTGGGTCTCAGCTGTCAGAGCTAAGTATTCCAGCCACGGCCTCATTCCTTTACCATCCCAGTCTCTGTTTATAAATGGAAAAATCCTGATCTCCAATACAATGAGTCCATTTAGTAGTTTGAGATCAATAATAATAAAAGCCAAGACACTAGATTGTTGATGTCAGATAGTTCCTAAGGCAAACAGTGCTTACTTAAGTCATCCAAATTCGTAATGCCTAGGGCTGGGGAGGTGTGGCTCAGTTGTTCGAATGCTTGATCAGCACAGGGGGAGATCCTAGGTTCAATACTAGGCACTGCATGATTTGGGTGTGGTAGCACATTACTGTAATCTTAAAACTCGGGAGGTACCTGGGAAGCCTGAATGCTCCCTTACATTCCAGCTGTGGCCCACAAGGGGTCTGAGCAGATGTACAGTCCAAACCTAGGTCCCTCCTGGCTTTCTTTTACCACCGTTTTCCATACTAAACACTTTGGAAACATCGGTTCACTTCAGTGATTCCATCCTAAAATCATTTCTTGGGCTACAAGATGGCTCAGTGGGTAAAGGCGCCTGCTCATAACCTGATGATCGAGGCAGTCATCACAGCACACATGGTAGAAGGAGAAAACTGACTTCTGAATGTTGTCCTCTGACCTCTGTGTAGGGGCATTTGCATCCTCTCTCTCTCTCTCTCTCTCTCTCATTTTTTCATTTTTAAAAGGCTGTCAAATGTCCAACTTTAAGGATAAAGAAGCTGAACTCCAGGCATCAAAACCCTGGAAACCAAGTCCTGGCATTTCTAATAAACATTTATCTGGAACCATTTAACAGATTTATTGTGTCGAACGGGATCTTGCTACTTACATGAGTAAATGTCTTTCAGACTGAGCTGTTTGGGAGCCAGGACCCACGGGCCAACCATACACACATCTCTTCCAGCGGAGACTTTGCATCTTTCCATTTTCAACAGTCGCTTTCTCCTGAACGCTGTGTTTGTGGGTCCGCAGCATCGATCCTTGTCCACCTCTGAACCTCAGTGGAAAGTGCAGACTTGTAAGTAAAGCTAGGCAGGCAGTGGGCTTCAATCTTCTCTCTCAGGGGACACATCATCGCCTATATCCATGTGGAACCTCTCAACTGGAGAACAACAAGGAAAAAAAATAAAGGAGGGATAAAATATTTATGGGAAAATTGTTTCTCAGAAGCAGGCATTTGTTTGGAAAGCTTGCAGAAATATAATTATTGTCTCCTCCGTTTTTTCTGTTGTTAATATGAAACACTTTCAAGTCCCCTGCTTGTTTTTCCAGGAAGCAATAAT
Organism: Typhlomys cinereus; assembly: GCA_023101885.1. NCBI lineage: Eukaryota > Metazoa > Chordata > Mammalia > Rodentia > Platacanthomyidae > Typhlomys > Typhlomys cinereus. The sequence goes on from JALPQD010000426.1 coordinate 362,944, forward strand.
GCAGTTTTGCCTTGGGTGGTGCTTAAGAAAGCAACTTGGTTTCCAACGTGACGATGTTTCCGTCAGAATTGCTCCTTGGGCTCCTGCAGTTCTTGCATGATTCCGCCCTGCTCCCGCGCGGGGCAGGCCTCGCTTCTTCCCTTCGGCCATCACTGAAGAGTCATTGTCCTCATTCAGCCATAGCTGGACTGGTGGCCTCAGATGACTCTTACCTACCTACCGGCGGTGGCATTCCACAGGAACCCTCTGGGGAACAGCTGCCAGCAGAAATAAAATGTGAGTCACACAGGTGGTGCTTGACTGTCTGGCAGCCACATTAAAAACGTTTTCTTGTGTGTGTGTGTGTGTGTGTGTGTGTGTGTGTGTGTGTGTACACAAGAGGGCACTGTGTGTGCCTATGGAGAACCAAGAATAACTTTGGGAATCATCATGGATTGCAATACCTCCTTTTTGTTTTGCTCTGGGGTTTCCCAGGCTCTTCCTTCCAGGGCCAGAATTGCTAGAAAAGTGAGAAAGAACTCCTGAGAGCCAGAAGAACTTCAAGGTAAGAATATCAATATGTTGCCTTGCGCCATGGGCCTTTATAGACCTTATGAAGCTAATTAGATGGAGATGGAAGCAAACTTTACTAGAATTCGTTTTGCTTTTACTTTCATGTATGGGTGCATGGGGATCGTGTGTGTGTGTGTGTGTGTGTGTGTGTGTGTGTGTGTGTGTGTGTGTGTGTTTATGTGCATTTTTATGTGGGATCTGGGGATATGAACTTAGGTCCTTTAGGTTGTGAGGCAAAGGCTTTAAATCTTGAGCCATCTCCCCAGGCCCACATTTAAAACTTAAAAGACATCTTTTGAAATTAAGCTTGATGATGTACTGCAGTTAACCTAAGACAGCATGTCAACCTATACTTAATCTAAAAACTATTGTAATCACTTCCATGCTTGTCCCCTGTTATCTGTTGAAGTCGGTGGTGCACATTTCATTTGGAGGGAGCCAGGGCCACACGCAGCCAGCCGTTGCCATCTTGGAAGGCCAGCTCTGGCTCGAGGCAGGCTGTGTCATAGTTCTCAGCTCACAGTGCCTGTAACGTGCCTTCCTCCTACATTCTCTTCCCACCCAACTGACTAATTATGTTGTGAAAGCAGGAAACCATCTTCCTAACTTCTTCTTCTCTTCCTTTTCAACATTGTCCAAAGAAATTACCCAAAGAGCTTATCCAAAGGCTTAAAAGACATTATTCTTAGTTCAAAGAGGGAAACTGGTCGGGACGTCATCCAGAGAGGGCTGCTGATTGGCAGGCAGTGATATCTGATCGGGGCTTGAATTCCAACCTGCTAAATGTACCATTTAAGCCAGAGCATTTGCCTCGTTTTCCTTTTAGTTTGGTAGCCTTTTAAAATTAATTAATTAATTAATTGAGAGAGAGAGAGAGAGCGAGAGATGCATACACACGCATGCCATGGCAAACAGATAGTGGTCATGGGATAACTTTCAGAAGTCAGTTCTCTCCTTCCACAGTGTGGGTTTTGGGGGATCAAACTCAGGTCACCAGATTTGGGAGCAGCAGCCTTACCCACTGGGCCATCTCCACCTTCGCATCCTTAATCTTTCCCTTCTCCCAGGCTCAACAGGCTGTGACTTGTTCTATCGGCATCACGAAATCAGGCTGGGATAACACATACAATGGAAAACGGCATCATTTATTATTTCAAACCGCCAAGCCCTGTGTAAATCCAGATGAGAACAAACCCAAGACAGCGACGCCGATGGGGGCAGGATTCAAATCGAAGACCCAAATAAATGAAAGAAGCAAATTCCTGTAATTGACCACAGTCAACCATTTTCTGAACCAGGACCAAACCTTGACATGTCATTTTTACTTACAGCGAAGAGAGAGGGCAAGAGGACGAGAATGATGAATGACCCCCCTCCTCGGGATAATCATCAACCGTGGTCCTTGGAGCCAGGTACACATCCCCGGAATGCAGCTTGAAATTATCTAGCAATAAACTTAGTTGCTATCTCGACAATAGCACTGCAGAGAGCTTCGAGCCTGCTTTGCCAAGACGTACACTTTAAGGCACCCACGGAGAGTTCCTGCAATATCTCTACCTGGAAGCCATCTGAATATTTCCTCACTCTAACAGCTTTTAGATTAGTGACATTAGCTCTTCACATTCCCTGGGAGTCATTTGAAACTTCCTTCCTCATTGTTTTCTTTAAAATGAGGTCTGGGGGCAAGGGAATAGAGACATATGTCTACCCCAAGTGCTTTTTGAAAACGGGGTTCCAATTTTGGACTTTTCCCATTTGCCTTCATTAATTACTTCCTTTCGGTTCCACCCAGTTGTACCCTAACTGATTCAAGTTCAAGCTGAAACTGTAGTCATTATGTATCTCTTCCTCTTGCCTCTAGAGAAGCCATGCATTCAATGGAAAGAAAACCAAGATAGGAAGCAAGGGTGGGGACGGAAGATCTTGGGATTTACATGTTACTCCCACTCAGCAACGCAAGATCAAAAATGCCCAGGTTTTACCTCCAAATCCATACTCTGTAGTTGTTCAGCATGTAGAAATAAGAGAAGCAACCAAATGAGAACCAGCAAAGGGCCTTGAGTCAGAGCCAGTGATGCAGAACCAGGGAGTCTGCCCCTCACCTTACCTTGCATCAAGAAAGAGACTCAAACTCAAACACAGGAAAAATGGTGAGTGTGGGGGGAAAAAGTGAAGGCTTCAGACACACACTGGCCAGAAGGGGCTGACCTGGAAACTGGAGGTGGACTAACTGGAAGCAATGCCTTCCCCACCCCTCACCCCCCCCCAAGAACTAGTTAGAGGTGCACATTTAGCTGGAAGTAGGGGTGGGGAATTAAGAAGGTGGTTAGTTGGTGGCCAAATTTGGCGGCTTGGGATTATTACTCTAGGTGCTGTCACAGCGCTTCCTGGGTTGTTATCAGAGGTAGTGGTCTGACTTCCTCCAGGTCTGTCATCCAGCAAGCAGGGCCCATGTATGAGCCGCTATGGATAATGGGATAGCTTTCTGGGTGGCTGGCTGCTGATCATAGGTCAGAGCTCTGATTTTTTGCTTGTTTGCTTGTTTGCTTTCTAATATTTTATTCATTTATTTGAGAGACACAATGGAGGAGGAAGAGGGAGGGAAGGAGAGAAATAGAGAGAGAGAGAGAGACAGACAGAGAGAACCCCTATGTGCAAGGATAAGGTCGGAGGTCTCTCCTTCAACCATGTAGGATTCTGGGAATCAAACCCAGGTCACCAGGTTTATGAGCAGGCACCTTATCCATTGAGCTATCTTGCTGGGCTAAGAGCTTGTCTAGATTCAAGACTGTTCACCTTCTCCTTCTCCTTGCCCAGAGAGCTTGGAAGTGAAGGGAGAGGTGCATGATGACTAATGTCAGAGTTGCTTTCTCTGTTGCCGTGAGACAACACTTCCAGAGGCGAGATAGTCCATTGTGGTGGGAAGGACATGACAGGTGACAGAAGCGGGAGGTGGCTTAGGTCACTGCAGACATCAGAGAGGCTGAACAGCTTGCTGACTGCAAGAGTATTCCACTAGAGGAAGCAGAATGGGGCTCTCCAACCTCAAGGCACTTCCTCTGTGATGAGTCTTCCTCCAGCAAGGCTCCGCCTCCTAAAGTTGCCTTGGTTTTCCCAAACATTAACAAGAATGCAAACACACAGGCCTGGGAGACAACCCACATTCAAACCATGACAAGGAAGAAATTAGTAAAAATCATAGTAAAACCGGGCTGTGCTTAGCCTCCTCTCTCTGCCACAGTGCAGTTATCCATTAGCATAATTACAGATCAACTCCAGTTAGTTAATAACTAAAAACGATTGTCCATAATCCCCTTTCATCTATCTCCATAGGAACAAATTATCCAAAGGAAGCCTACCTAGCAGGACAGGTGACTCTCAGTGTTTCTTGGTTTCCAAGAGCAAACACAGAGTTGCTCTGTGAATGTCTTATAGGCTACTAAAAGTTCCAACTGAACAGACCCTGGTGAACGTCCAAAAAAAAAAAAAAAATGAGGTAGTATTTTAATACCTTCAAGAGCATGACTTTGGCTCAGTGAGATGGGTACAAAGCCCAGTGACCTGAATGTCAGCTTTAGAACCCGCAGAAAGCTGAATACAGTGGTTGACAGCATTCCCACTTGAGATGCGGGCAGGAGAACCTCCCACATGCTCGCGAGCCAGCTAGCCTGGAACGTGCAGAGAAGCAACAGAAGCAAGAGAGACCTCAGGGCGAAGGATATGATGCAGTGATAGAGTAAGGTCCTGAGTTGAATTTCTGGTACTGGAATGAAAGAGAGGGTGAGAGACAGAAAGAGACAGAGACAGAGAGACAGAAAGAGAGAGAGGAAAAGAGAGAGAAAGAAACTCTTCCTAAAATGCTAAAAATGGTCGTCTGACTTCCACATATACCATGGCATGTACACACACACACACACACACACACACACACACACAAATAATAATACTTTTTAAAAGACCATTACTATATGTTGCAGTTACTCTGCATTGTTGCCACCAAATGCATGGCTAAACAGCTTAATGAATCAAGGGGTTTTCTTTTGGCTTACCACTCTTGTTACACAGCAGGAGATCACAGGCCAACAACAGAGACCAAGGGAAATGACCCTATCAAATCCATATAGGCATATAGAGAAGGACAATCCTTATTTTGCAGATCATCATGTCTGGCCAAGTATACCAAAGAATGCTAACCTCCTTAACCAGTCCCCTCCATCTAATTCACCTCGCTCAGGATCTAACTCGACCACTAATTTCTTTTATAAATATGCCTAGAGCTCAAACTCTCAACCTTCAAGTTGACACCTGCATCTAACTATGACACTCCAGTAATACTAATATTTAGAGACTTCCAAGAAGAGTCACCATACCCAGCTTTACTTAAGTTGGTTCCACGAGATCAAATTCAGGTTCTCATGCTTGTAAAGCAAGTGCTTTGCAGATAGAGTCCTAGCAGGATCTCTTAGACTCTTCCCAAGGAGAAAGGAGCAGGAAGCAGCAGCGTGCCCGTCAGCGACAGCCGAGCGGCCCCTTCCGTGCACTTCGGGCCTTCCTGGACATGCTTGGTCTCCCTCCAGATGACTGCAGACACTAGCAACTCAGCAGCTGTGGCCAGAGCGGGAACTTGGTCCAGTTAGATAAGAGCACTGGCCGCCAGCCGCCAATCAATCAGAAAGCTTTTAAGATGGAAGTGTATGAAAAATGTATTAATACCAAGAAAAAAAACTGAATGTCATGAAGTTTTGAAACTTAGAAGCACTCCAGAGAGGAGAATCGAGCTTCTCACAACGTAAAACATGCTGTAAAGATCCCAGGTCCCTGCAGAACCCGACGCACCTACTAAGGGGGTCAGCAAGCACCTCATGGAAGGTCAGGTCGTTTGTGAAGGGGGTGGAGTGAGACGGCTAAAGCAGGGTACTCCTTTGAACGCCCCCTAGGCAAATTTCCTTTCTGTAGCCCACCAAAGCAGCAGAAACACTCATTTGTGTTGTGCTTTGCACAATCACACGCCTTCAAGTTGCCACATTAAAAAAAAAAAAGCCCAACTCTTTCCGAGGCCCCTGTGGAGTGAGGTGATTATGTCGAGCGAGCCTTTCTGGGTTTGGGTTTCCTGCAGACCAACAAAGAATATGGAAACATGTAACTCCATCCTGCTCAGAGCGCCCATGCAGTGCGAGCCTCAATTAAAATGTTTGTTTACTTATCTGCTCATCTAATTATTTAAAAAAAAAAACCTCACTCTTCAGTAAGTGAGAGTTTGGAATCTGACATTCAGCCATTTCTGAAATATGACCAAAATGGAAACCCAGAGAAAGAGAACTACACGAGGGAAAGGAAATACACATGAAACCCCAAATGAACGACCCCGAGTCCCAGCCCCTAACAGAAAACCATTTTCTGCAGAGAAGGTATATGCACAAAAGAGGAACTTTTTAGAATTTTACTAGTGATTTTTATCATGGTAAAGTGAGCCACAATCCCAGTGAGAATTCTTGCTGTTATTGCTAGAAATGCATACAGCCTGTATTTCTTTCCAGAGGAATTGGGTATCATTTTTATTATTGCTCTTCACAAAAAGCAAAACAGAAACCACCTGAACCTCTAAGAGGTAGATCAGATTTTATCTTCGTCTCTCTCTCTCCCTCCATAAGTCTTTGTGTGTGTGTGTGTGTGTGTGTGTGTGTGTGTGTGTATACGTGCTCCAAAGGAGGAAACATCGCAAAGTGATGATTTGCTCTGGGATCAGCCTAGCAGGTTGGTGGCTGGGCTGAGGTGAGACTTGTCCCCAGAGCCCAGTCCTGGCGTCCTCCCCGGAGCTATCTGAAAGGCACTGTGTACCTAGTAGCTATGCCGACAGACAGTTTTTCTACCTAAGTTCTCCCACTTGTACCATGAGGAGTCCCCGAAGCTGCGCTGCCTCACCACTGAGATCCCCGAAGGTGGTTCTTTTGGCTCTTTGTAACTAACACCCCCTGGATGCAGGCCAAGGTCCTGCTTATTCCAAAGTGTCTTCTGCAGCAAATGAGTCGCTTGGTTATTTTCAGCGTGATCTGGCGGTGTCCCCCACGACTGATGTCTTCCCAAGGGTTGGATGTTCTTCAGAGGAAGAACAACTCTCTTCTCTCTGCCAGACCCCTGTGCAGTAGAGAGTTGAGGAGAACTCCTCCTGGACCCCGGGTCAGTTCCTAGCAGCACACAGGAAGGCTGGAGGAAGCCCACTGCCCTGGGCAGTTCCTCCTGTCTGCAGGTCAGGCGATGAATTCAGATGTGTCTTCCTATGTTTCTTCCAGCAACTGATACTGGGGAGCTATCCCAGTTGCTGGGGCGGAGTGGGGAGATCAAGGCAAAACTAACAAGAAAACCCGAATCACTCAGGACAGAAGGACGGCCCCATAGTGTCTCACAGAAAACCCCGTGGAACAGCAGCTTCTGGAGGCACCAAGCACCGGCCTGTCTAGTACACGCGAGAAGTGCCACGGATTACATTTCCTTCTTGCAGAGCCACACGAGCAAAGACCATGGGAAATTCCACGGTAAAGAACCTCACTCAACCTAGTGACCCCTGCCATGCAGAGGAAAGAAGAGGGGACATGAAATACCACGTAAGGGGCATTCAGTGGTCTCTAGCAAGAGAGAAATCCCTCATCCAATCTGGTCCTCTCTAGTTGACGGATTTTTAACAACTCGCCTCTCCAATCTGAGCTTCCCACCGCTCCCACCCCACTTCTCCCTGCACAGCAGTAGAGCGGCCAGCTGGTGGGCTGAAGACTTGGGTCCACCCTTCAAGCTGTTGGCCCTTCATACTGCAGGTAGAGTCTTGGCTTTGCTGGGCTTCATATCAGACCACTGTTTCTCCTTCTGCCCAGCATGTGTGTGTGCATGCACACACACACACACACACACAGCACACACACACACACACACACACACACTCGCTAAGTCCTAGGGATCTTGGCATCCTTAGTGCTGCCACCTACTGGCTCGTGTCTCAGAAGATCCCCAAAGTCAATCCAAAGACCCAGAGATTTTTGTCACCAAACAGGATATTGCCTCTGGTTTTCCTCTGTTTCTTTCCCATCTTATTCAACTTTGACATATGCTTCTCAGCTAACATCAGCATGGGTAATGACCCAGTGGAAGATCTGCATCATTTCAGGGGTTCCCTTAATTCTCCAGCCACCATCTTTACCCCAGGAGTAGAGGCACTCTGGTCAGAGTTCATGAAAGCTGTAGCAATGCTTCTGCAAAGACAGACTTGGGGTTACCTTGCCCAGGGAAGTTTCTGGTGCTGGGATCCTTTCCACTCAGAAGGATGCTCCTGTGGTTTGAAGGTTCGCCAACCCCCAACCCTGAGTTAATGTGTGAAATCCCAAGGAGAAGACTGGGGTGCAGAGGCCAGCCTTTGTTTCTCTGGCCTGGTGAGTTTTCTTGTTTATTTTGCTCTGATACTCAAGCTCTTGCCTCAGCAGCTAGGGTATCTCCCCAGCAGCTGTTGCTAAGGGAACAGATATTGAGGAGGAGTATACGGCCTTTGGAGGATGCAGCCCACACTTATCCACATGGCCTGTGGGTGAGAGGGACAAGCCTGGGTGTAGCCGTTGGGGTGGTAACTAGAACAGAAAGGTGGAGTTGTCATGATCTGGAGGGGTGCCTTCCTAAAGGAGCCCCCAAAAACTGGGTCAGGGGCTCAGGTTTGTAAGCCTGGTTTCTTGGGAGGCTGGAGAATCCTGTGTTCATGGTCAAGTCCTTCCTGAATCGCAGAACAACTTCAAGTTCAGTCTGACCAGCTTAGAAAGTCTGTCTCAAAATATAGATAGATAGATAAATAAATAAACAAACAAACAAACAAACAAATAAATAAGTAGAGGAATGCAGAGATATATAAATGGCAGAGCACTTACCTAGCATATATAAGGGTCTAAGTTGCTGACTTGTATCCAATGCAGAGAGACAGAGAGAGAGAGAAAGAAAGAAAGAAAGAGAGAGAGAGAGAGAGAGAGGGAAGAAGGGAGGGAGAGGGAGGGAGGGAGGAGGGATGGAGGGAAGAGAGGAAGAAATAAAGAAAAGAAAGAAGAAAGAAAATAGAGAAGGGAAGAGAAGGGAGCAAGGGAGGAAGGAGAAGGGAAGGAGTGGGGAGGGAAGGGGGAGAGGAGGAGAAGAGAGAAGAAAAGAGGACAGAAGAGGAGAGAGAGGAGGGGAGGAGAAGAGAGGAGAAGGAAGGGGAGGGGAGGGGAGAGGAAGAGGGAAAGGGAAGGAAAAGGAGGGGAAGGGAGGGAAGGGGGAGGGGAGGGAAGGGAGGGAAGGGGGAGGGGAAGGAAGGGAGGGGGAGGGGAGGGGAGGGAGGGAAGGGGGAGGGGAGGGGAAGGGAGGGAAGGGGGAAAGGGAGGGGAGGGGAAGGCAGGGGAGGAGAATTGAAGAGGAGAGCCCTCTGGTAACCAGGAGACAGCTCTCACCAGATGGATTCCACCAGCATCTCCACCTTGGTCTTCCCAGCCTCCAGAAGTTGGAGATGTAAACTGGTGTGATTTTCCACACAGACTAGGTCAAAGATCCTTTTTCTACCTTTCATTTTATCCAAAGTCAAATCTTTCCTAACCCAGTAGAGGTGCCATGGGAGCCAGAAGCTCGCTCCTGAGGCAGGCTCTAGGCGATGCAAGAGTGTCCCCCCCTCTCATTCTCTGCCTCCACTTCACCAGAACTTTGGCTTCTTCCCTTCTGAAGGGCACCCTCCTTGTTCTTTGACGTAATTCCTCTGATCCCCAGACTTCTTGTATTGAACCCCCACTTTCTCTCCCATCATCTCTTTCTTCTCGCTCCCTCTCTATATTTTCTTCTTCTTCTTCTTCTTCTTCTTCTTCTTCTTCTTCTTCCTCTCTTTCTCTCTCTCTCTCTGTTTCTTCACAGATCTGCATGTCAGTCAGTGACACTCCCCTCCTTACCGCCCTGTCCCTGGATGCAGACAGCTTCCCGCAGCACCTCTGGAATGTCAAAGAATAGGAGGGTCTGGATTTCTTATCTGTCTGTCAAACCTCTTCATTGTGGCCAAGCTCATTTGACATGGGGGAGCTTCCTAGCCTCTTCCCTCCATGCCGTAGGAGGATCTTCTTACTCAGCAGCTGTTCGGCCACAGCATGAGGATGGGGTGCTCTGCTGGCCCAGTTGGGAAACTGCTCTTGTGGGACCCAGCACTGGGGACCTTGATGGAGAATGGAGAAGCCAGGAACATGACGCAGCAAAGGACGCCCAGCACAAGGGAAGCTGGGGTAATAGAAGGGTGCGTGTATTCCTCAGAGTTCCAGGGAAGAGTCAGGCCTCCAGGAATCTCACAACAGGTGACCAACACGTCCATCACCAACAGTCACTCTGCTTGATTTCTGGGCTCTCCGACCTTCATTCTCGGAATCTTTCACAGAAAATAAATCGTTGACACTGTCTCTGTCTCCACAGATCGTTTGGAATAATTGGCGTGCAACTGGTGGCGGCTCAGGAGAGCAGAGAGAGGATGAGACAGAGGGATGATGGATCGTGGGCCTGGTGATTAGACATGCATCACAGAGCCACTGCACTCAGCTTGGGATTCCCACCCCTGAGATGAAGGATGAGGACGAGGTCTGAGACCTCCCCCCAGCCCTGTCCAGCCCCCCGAACTCCGGACTCAGCACAAAACAGGACCTAGAGGTCTACCTAGGGAGAGGGCAGCAGAGGTGGGAAATCTGAAACTAGTCAGGACACTTAGCTCACCTGTCAATGTGCAATGAATCCACACTCCAGCAAGCCTCGAGTTCAATGTCAGTTCACCTGTGCCTTCTGCCCTCTACAGAGACTTACTTTCCTTTTATTTGTGTGTGTGTGTGTGTGTGTGTGTGTGTGTGTGTGTGTGTGTACTAGAGGGCTCCTGAGTATGTGTGCCTATGGAGACCCAAGGATGACATCAACAATCAGTCTGGATCCATCTACCTCCTTATTCCTTTGCTCTGCAGTTTCCCCAGCTCTGCTTTTCAAGGCCAGAATTGCAGGCTGCTACCGTTTCTATCTGGCATTTTTACATGAGATCTGAGGATCCGAACTCAGGTCATTTTGCTTGTGAGGCAAAGGCTTAACCTCTGAGTCCCCAATGTTTTATTCTGGAAGAAGTTCTAACATCCTTGAACAAACCTCAACATCCGCCAGATCCCATTTGTTTGAAGCAGTGTTTCGTCTGGCCTCCTCCAGTGTCTGAGAGGACAGGTTCAGGCCTCAGACGCTCTTGTCCTGCAGGGAGACACAACCACGGGGCCGCTGATTCTTGTCACCTATCTTCCCTCACAGCTGAGTGCCAAGGACTAGTTCCCAGGAGCCATGGGACGTCCAGCTATCCTCCCTGTCTTCTCAGTGCCTGCAAACAATTCATGGTGCCAGGGCACAGCCATGCAAACTGGGGGCACCTCCCTTCTTGGCCATTTGTGTGTTCGTTCGTCAATCCTGGTTTTTTTTGGGGGGGGCAGTCAAGGAGCTCACAGCCTTGACTAACACAACCTAAAGAAGAAATAATCACCACTTCCCCTGAGTGCTTTGACTGCTTGTGGTCTCCAGCACATCTCTGGGAGACCCTGAAATAAAGGTGTTCCTAGTGCTCAAAGCCACATGCTTGAATAGACTTATAATCAGTGAAAGACACATCTTACATCTCTAATGCCTCATAGAGCCTTACACTTGCTGCTCAGACAGGCGACTGTAAACAGAGATGAAATAAGTGTCCAACTATTGCACAGGATTGATGGAACATCCAGCGTGCAGGTGGGTATTTTTAAGGGGAAGGTCGATCTTCCATCCGGACAGTTTCACAGCCAGGTGGGAAGCCCAACCCAAGAGGTACTCGGAGTAAATCGACAGTCCCTCTGATGAGCAGTCACAGATCTACTGACTGTGCTGCACAGCACTGAACTCACTGTCCGAGCTCATGCACTCATTACAGGTAGGCTTCCAGGTCTTGGACTCGTGGGCCAGCCCTGGTAAGAGCCAACAACCGCCTTGCACATTCTGAGCTGTGAGAGGAAGCCGTGGACCAGATACCAGGCTGATTTTTTTTTTTTTTTGCGGGTAAAAGGGGAACATCACCCACCCCTCCCCTCAACACCACCCCAAACCTAATTAAAACCAACCTGACACTAAAAATAGGACAGAGAGGAGATGGAAAAGACAGGCAGAAAGGAAATTCGTTTCTGACCATAGGGGCTGAAAAGGCCTGTGTCTTCCCTCGGTTGGCGGAGTGGTTGGTTGTGCAACCCGTGGGCTTTAGCCCGGGGCCTCTTATCTGAACTGTCAGTTAAACCGACAGAAAGGCAGCTCTCCCCGCAGTGGAGCCGAAATTAGCTCAGGCCCAGGGCCTGGGCCAGAACAGGCTGGGGATGGGAACTTGCATGTGCGCACAACAGACTAGCTCTGAAGTAGCCCTTTCCCTTCCTAGGCTACGTTCAAGTTGCCCCTGGAGAAGTCCCAGTACTGGGGAGGAATCTGGAGCTACACACACACACACACACACTCTCACATATGCATGCATGCATGTGCACACACAGCCCTCAGTTTCTCAAGAATAAAAAAGTTTCTCAAGAATAATAAATAAGTTTAATAAATTGACCATCTGGGGCCATCTCATACTCTTTAAAGATAAAGAGATCTAGCATCTAGTGCTAGACACTATCCCAGGTCAGTGAAATCTGAAGTCGTTGACACATCAAAGCTTCCTGTGCGCTAGGGTCCAGGAGGCACAGAGGCAAAAGCCCGGTATGCCTCCTAGATATGGGGCATGCTGTGTTCACTGCGGGCACGTGCTACTGAGCTAGCCTTTCTCGTGCTGCTGGACGCCAGGGTCCCCGGCCCGGGCCACAAGACTCTATTTCTTCCGAGGCTTCCTTCTCCCTGAGCCTTGGAAAGATGTGGGTGCCTGCCAGTATGATTTAGTTATGGAAAGGAGGGGCAGCCAGCAGTAAGAGTATGGATTAGCACGCACCCTAGGTCCAATCCCAGCATCCTCTTCCCTCAAGTCACAAGGATTCCAAATTGTAAGGTGAAAGACTCCCCCAAAGGGTAGCTACTCTAATGCTGCTGTTGATGCTGCTACTTCGGTGGTGGCCACCATTTTGCCTGTTCCTTCTCTTCCTCTTTCTCCTCCTCCTCATTCTCCTCCTCCTCTTCCTCCTCCTTTTTCTCCTCTTCTTCCTTCTCATTTTTTTTCTTCCCCTTCAAGTGTTAAGTCCTCTTTCAGCTTTGTTGTTTTCTCGTGTTGTCTTTGTTTTATACTATTTAATTATTTATTTGTTAATGTTTTTTTTTAATTTTTTTATTATTACTTATTCAACTGTGCACATGTGCGTGTGTATGTGTGTGTGTGTGCGCGCGCGCGCGTGTGTGTGTGTGTGTGTGTGTGTGTGTGTGTGTGTGTGTGTAGAACCACGGACGTATTCATGAACCACCATGGACCCCTCCACCTCCTTCTGCCCTGGGATTCACAGGCTCTGCCCTACCAGGACCAGAAGCGCAGGCCGCCCCCGCTTCCCCTTGGCGTCTATACGTAGGATCTGGGATCCGAACTCAGGACCTTCCGCCTGCAAGGCGGAGGCTCAACCCCTGAGCCACCTCTCCAGCCCTGTTAATGGTTTTTAGAGACCGGGCCTCTCTTGACAGGGACCTCTGCTGCGACATTGTGGAGAAGCTGCCACGTCTCAGAACCACCACCACCATGAGTCGGCCTGTGGAATGTGGAAACAGGCAGGATGTGGTTTGAACTGACAGAAGTGGAGCACCCCATTTCTCCCTGGGGGTTGGCAGGGATGGTGAGTGGTGAGGAAAAAACTTGCTTTGGGGCCGGCAACCTGCTGGCCACCTCACATCTAGGGCAGCCCAGCTCTTTGCTAGTGACCAAATGGTAAACCTACCTCCACCGATACATACCGTATACTCAACTACCAAAAGGTAGTGGCAATCTGGCAGACAACATTTCTCCTTTCAATAGAAAACCTTTGTGGGATAGTTTTTAACACTTGAGAAACTTTTATATATTTTACATGACAAGACTGTTCATAACTGTTGTTTTCACATGAGGATGCTGAAATAGGGTTATCGTGTAAGGATCGAAGGTGCTATAGCCACACCATTCTGAAAACGCTGATCTGGGAAGTTAAGCAGGGTCAAGTTGGTAAGGATAGTGCTTAGATGGGAGGATGGAGCAAAGGAGGCCTAAGAGTCAAAGACTTCTGAAGTCTGATCTGAACTCCGAACAGGGCCTCATCTGAGAAAGAAGCTGGCCTTTGGCAACTGGGCCCTGGGTCATCACATCACCCACTGCAACTTTGCCTTGGGGTTCTGTCACTATGTCTGGGTACCATGTGTGAGGACAAAGGTCTCTGCAGACCTCCCATGTGCCTCCTAGCTAACCTCTGCCTGCCCATGGATAGCTTGGTAAACATCAGATAAGAGTGTGATTAACTATGAAGAATGAAAACGCCCAAAGGCCCGAGTCAAAAAATATTTAAGCCCAGAATTCTCTGAACTACCACAAGTGGGGAGAAAGAAGGGGGGCCAGTGCTGACCTCCTAAGCCAGTTAGATGAAAAGCCACTCCTGGAAAGGAGAAAGGTTGGTGTAAAGAGACAGGAGTCTAGCTGGAAACTGACAGTGATTCACATTCTTCTGAGCTCCAGAAGTCGTTGGGCTTCACCCGCTTCCACTGCGGGCCCAGGAGCAAGCACAGCCGCCCAAGGCTCTCCTCCGGGGCCTGTCCTGGGTGTTCTTGATGACATCAGCTGTCTGCAAGGAGAAGAAGGCTCTGATGAAAGAGCCTTCCCAGCGCCCTGCTGATTGGCTGCTCTCGTCCAATCATTGGTGGCCGTCCTTGTGAATGACTTGGGAGAAGCCATGTAGTATATCTGGGTCTCAGAGTCCTTATGTCAAAAACCAGGGCAATAGCAGAAAGATCACATGATGCTTGCTGGTGAGGATGATGTCATCGATGAAACTGATCAGAATACAGCTGGGCACGGGGCGAGCGCCCCGGGAGGCCAGCTATTGCCGCTCTGGAGCAAGGTTCCTTCAGCCGCGCCATAGACTCTAAATCATAAAGTCTCAGCCTGTTTTCTTTTTTCGGAATAAACATTATCCAGACCAGCAGGCCCTGGTTAATGTTCACGTGGCATTCTCCCCTTTGTTTTCCATCTCTAGGAAGAGAAAGGATGCAGGACATCCACTCTTACGAATCCCACCTCCGTGAGCCCCTTAGATCAATGGGCAACTATTTTTACACGCACGAGTATTTAATGTATGGTAAAGGTTACAACTCACATCCGTGAGGAAAGGAAGGCCCACTCCAAAAAAAAAAAAAGGAACAATTGGCTAATTATTTAGCAGAGGACGAGTCTATTTTTATCATTTACCACACACCAAATACTTCACTGACAGGTCAAGAATCTTGCCTTCCAAGATCTAGAGTCAAATAGACATACATCAGAATGAGCAATGCCTTTCTAAGCACAAGAGTGAGAGAAAGACAGAGATTTTACCACATAAAATTAATTTACATGAAATAACAAAATAAATAATAATAAAACCAGAAGCTGGGGAGACTGAGTTCGGATTCTGAGTTCACATGGTGGCCTGCATCTGTCACTGAAGAAACAGAGGAAGATGCCTGGGGTTCATTGGCCAACTGGGGTTCAATGTAGCTAATTGGTAAGCTACACACACACACACACACACACACACAGTACACATATACCTGCATGCACACAGACAAATACACACACATACTATGATTACTACTATTATTGATAAACCAAAGGGAAAATACCATGTTAAGTCAAAGTGTTTGCAAAATTTATTAGAACCTATTGTTCTATTGGACTACTACTCTTTTATTTACTTTAAAGATTATTTATTATTTATTTAAGAGACTGGGAGAAGGGGAGGGAAGGAAAGAGAGAGAAAAGTAACAGAAAGAGACAGAGAGAAAGAGAGAGCACATGCATGCTATCGCATTCAAGTGGGGGTCAGAAGACAACTTTCAGAAATTAGTTCTTCTCCCTCTATCATGCAGGCTTTCAGGGATTGAACTCAGGTCACCAGATTTGTGAATACCTTACCTACTAACTCCACTATCTAGTTGGCCTTCCATTCACTTTTTAAAGCTCTTCGTATATTATCTTCGTATGTTAGCACTTTGAGGCTAACATCCAACAGATGTTTCATATCTACTTGTGGGTAGTGTTCTCTGTCTCATGGAAATTTGGAAGCCCTTTGCAGTTTAATTCATAAATCTATAGAAATTAATTATAAGCTGACTTCATGGTATATCTATCTATACAGTCACCTTTAAAGTCACCTGAAATCGACTGCTTGCCAAGAACAGCACACACCGCCCTACAGAACTGTTTGCTGTTATTAGAGTCTTAGGTAAGTAGAATTACACAGAATTTTGGATCTATGTTCTTCTGTTGCCTTAAAAAGGAAAGAAGAAAAGAGCTGATAATTATTTTTGTTGGAATTCAGACAAAAAGCTGCCAGTCTTTACGCCCTGTCTGTTTTCAACCCATGTGCTCATTTCTTTGTCCAAAGTACCAACAAAGCCACTGCCAATCTCAGAATGTTGTCAGAGGCAGAGCCAGGAAGACTATTCATCCAGGCGTGGCTGGCTTGTGTGGAGTGGGAGACAGACTGTTCCGTGACGTCATCTTCCAGTGTCTTCTCCTCATGTGCAGCCAAGGAATCAGTGAGCCCCATTCCTGGATCGGTTCCCATGGCGCTTTGCAAAGCTGATGTGTAGAATTTAAACAAACAAACAAACAAAAAAAAAACCAAAAAACTTGGATTTCTGAGCCAGGTTTATCATCCCCGTTTCACAGGGTCAGAGGCAGAAGGATGGCAGGTTCAAGGCCAGCCTGGGCTACAGAGTAAGTTCCAAGTCAGACTGGGCAACTTAGTATGATTATGCTCAAAAATCTCAAAATAAAAATGAGAACACTTGCTTAGAGCTTGAAGCCCCAGGTTCCATCCCAATTATAGCAAAGAAAGATAGAACCAAACCAAAGGGGGAGGTAAGCACAGAACCCAGTACTTCTGAACAGCCTTCATTCCTCATATATAAAACTCTATCACGTTTTTATTAGCCTCTGGTAATAGAGGAAAAAAAAAAGATCCGGGAGGTGATACCTTACATGAATGTCCTCTAAGTGACCTTGAGGACACAGGGATGTGTAGATGAGCTGTGAAAAGTCCAGATCCAGAGAGAACGCCTGACTCCTGAGCCAGTTTGCCTGACTGCACATCTCTCTTTCAGGGAAAGGGGCGCTGCCAACCCAGCTAGACCTCCAGCAAAGCGTGCCCTTCCTTAGAGCTACTATGATGACTGGAACAAGCTCCCTCTGGGTGACATAATATGTAAATGGACCCTGTGCTCAAGGCCCGCTTCCAGGAGATCAATTTATTTGCCTGGTAGAAGCTGGGAGTCACTAGATTTAAGCTATGACGCTATTGCTGTTATTCATTGGAACCATAGCGGAAATAGGCGTCTGGCTGACTTGGCATTGCCTGCCCTAAGGAGGATGGGGGGGATGGCTTGATTTCAGTACATCAGTACCCCCTTGCAGGAAATTATTGTGAAACACTTATTTCTAATGGTCCTGCTCAGGCACACAATAAGTGCTTAATGTAACTCGTTGGTATTAAAGAAAAGCCCAGGGCTTCTCATTGTCTCTCCAGGGGATCCAAACAAGGGCTCATATGACAGCGGTTAAAGAAGCTGTGTGGATCTCAAGAGTCATTGCATGAATGCCCACTCTTCAACTACTAGAAGTAAACATAGACGAACAGCATGTTCCCTTTAAAATAACATGCTTCGTGATATTCTTTTCTAGGAAGAAAGAGAAATGCAGTAAAGAAACCAAAATAATTTTACAACACTCAATTTTTCTTTCTTTAGAACTTTTTTTTTCTTTCAAGCAAGGAACTTATTTTCTTCTGGGGGTGTTTCCTCTGACCATAGTTTTTGCACCAGGAAGAGTCAAAATAAAAAGAAATAGGTATAGAATCTTTCACCAGAGACTTTGGGCATCTGTGAGGGTGTTTTTCAGGGAGACTTTTAAGTTTGTTTTCCCCCTTACCCAGGGCTAAGATCTAGACAAGGAAGCGTCTCATTGTTCTTCTGTCTGGGATTATTTTTCTAATTCAAGAATGGCACCCTTCAGGGGTCCTGGCTTTGCGGAGGTATCTCTGCTCTGACATTTCATCTTGTGTGGTCCTGTGCTTTATCTCCTGACACCAGGGTAGAGCCCCTTGGAGCCCAAGGTCAAGGTCGCCATGAATGGGAAATGCCTGGTAGACAAACAGCCCCTTTGGTCTGTTCTCAGGTATCCTTTGGGGGTTATAATGACTTCCCTCTTTCCTTTCAGCTCAGCTACAGCACGCAGACACCTTTCTCCTTGTCTGCTATATTGCTTGCAGAGAATCCTCTCTTCTCCCAGCTCCCTGGTACTCTTGCTCGTACAGCACATGCTTTATCAGTCCTGCTGGCACATCTCCTCAGCCTTCTTTTTTTAAAGAAATTATTTTATTTTATGTGTATGTTGTGTGTGTATTGGAGGGCATGTTGTGCATCCCCGTGGAGGGCCAAGGGTGACTCTGTTTTTTTACATGGGACTTGGAATCAGAACTCAGGACCTTCTGCTTTCGAGACAGAGTCTTAACCCCTGAACCATCTCTCCAGATCCTTTTCAGCCTTTTGAATGCTTCTATACCATTTCCTATACTAGATCCTCTTTGTTTAAAATACTTAATAGGATTTCTGTTTTCCCGGCTCCCCCTGATACAGGCAGTCTTGGAGTCAACCTCAGCCCTTGACCCTGTCCACCTTCTGATCCATCTGTATCACTGTGGGAACCAATCACTAGAGCTGACAAGGAAACTATAGATAAAATCCAGAACTGAAAGTGGCTTGAATAAATCACAAGTGTCACTGAACGTAAGTTAGTGTGCGAAAAACAACGAGCTCTGGAGTTAAGAGTGGATTCGGATCTTTTGGGGCTTGCAGGCAATGCTAGTTTGAGTGAGACATTTAGCCCATGTTGGAGGTCTGCACTGCGTCCCCCGAGAGCTCCCTTGTAATCTTACTTGGAGATGGGTCACCGATCATGATTAGTTGCGTGGTGCACAGGCTGGGGCTAATCCATCAAGCCTGGTGTCCTTTTAGGAGACACAGACACCAAAAGCAGGAAGTGACTGAGACATTGAGGAGCCACATCTACAAACCAATGATTGACAGTCCACTGCCAGAAGCTAGGAGTGAGCCGGAGGATCCTCTCCAGAGCATCAGAGAGCACGTGGCCCTGCGGCATCCTGACTGCCAGCCTGCCGGACTGCAAGCGAAACCGGGTCCTTGGTCATCCAGCCTCGGCCCCAGCAAGCTGAGGCAATATCAGAATCTCACCTTTCTTATCTGTAGAAATGGGCTAGCGATACTGCCTAGAAATCTGGAGATTGAAATAAGGAGCTTCACACAGTCTGTCACAGGTAGAGGGAAGTGAGACACAGCTGCTATCATTGTGCTCTAAGACTGACACAACTGCTTGGCCACAGAACTCCCTTCCTGGCGATACTGCCTATACACACGGAAGTTCATACCACACATGGCCACATTCTCTTTCTCTTTCTCTCTCTCTGTCTCTCTCTCTCTCTCTCTCTCTCTCTCTCACACACACACACACACACACCTCATGCATACTGGACACACATCATATATATAGGCCACATACACCCAACATATCATAAACACATTACACATGTACTTCCCAATAACATATCTACACACACACAACACCCTATACCACATCTACACTTATACAGTGTGCGCGCGCATACACACACACACACACACACACACACACACACAGCTCCTATATACACCTTCAGACTGTTCTGTGTAAAGCTCTTTACTATTTAGTATTAATGGCAGGATTTGATATACTTTTGTCCCTTTAAGAGTTTCTAGGATGATTGTTTCAGGCAAGTGTGATTGTTATATTTTGAGAACTGTAACTATTTTGGCCAGGTATGAAAACTGAATCTAATGGTGGCCCTGGGAGAAGACCACTAGAGAACATTTCTTAGCTTGGCCCTGCCCCACCAGAAGACATTTGTCCCTGTGGTTTTAATTTCTGCAGCCTTAAACACACACACACACACACACACACACACACACACACACACACACACAGAGAGAGAGCTGCCAGTTTAGAGGTTAAAGCCTTTGCTTCACAAGTAAAAGGACCAGAGCTTGGATTCCCAGATTCCACATAAAAATGCCAGGTTAAAATGGTGGGGCCTGCAATTCTGGCCCTGGAAGGCAGAGTCTGGGAAATGCCAGAGCAAAGCAATAAAGAGGTAGAGCAATCCAGGATGATTCTTGACGCCACTCTTGGGCCCCCATAGGCACACACACCCACGTGCACTTTTGTACACACATCAGCACACATATGTACATGCACTCATGTGCAAAACACACATGCATATACCAACCCACTTGCAAACACACACACACACACACACACCTCTGCCAATTTTAGAAAAAGAGCAAAAAGGGCACTTGTTTTACATTTGCCAAAGTATTTGTCCTGGATAGAAATACGTAGACGTAGTTTCCTCTAGGAGCAGCACAGAGAGAGGCCACTGTCTGCAAATCTGTGCTGGCGGCTCTTCCACAGCTCAGTACCTTCTTCGCCTTGTTACCTCACAACTCTGCACTGCCGGGCTGAGATGGAGCATAAAGCTGCTGGGCTGACCTCTCTCTGGGCTGCGCTGAGTCATATCACCTTTAAGGCCTATTTGGAAAAAGCTTCAAGCCATTAATAGCTCACCTCCCCAGCACACGCAGAGCCTCCAGGAGAGCCGAGTCCCTGGAGTCTAAACAGCAATTAGACAAAATCCTAAATTACAGAGCTCTCACTCCACAGAGAAAGGCAAAGTATAATTTCGCCCCCTCCAAAAGCCCACAGCTTGGTTTCGTTCCCCTTCTGCAAAAATGCTGCCAGTAGCTCCCCGAGCAGCCTCTCTGGACACGGCAAAAATAAAGTGGACACAGGATGTTAGCTAAACTCTGTACTTGGAACACAGGTGAAGAGAGGGACAGATGGTGAGTGTAGGGAAAATAAGACGAGAGACAGAGAGAGAGAGAGACAGAGAGAGAGAGAGAGGAAGAGAAGGAGAAGGAGAGAAAAAGGAGAAGGAAAAAGAAGGAAGGGATCAGAGAGGATAGATGAGAAAAGGAAGGAGGGGAAAAAAAAGGAGGGAAAAATCTCTACTCCATTGTTATCAAATCCAAATATTTCTCTGTGTCCTAAGTTTCATGGTATAAAACAGAACCCTATGCTCCAATATTTTCAATCCAGTCAGGAAAAAGTGCCACACTGCCACTAATCCAACTGCAAGCAGCTTGCAGCATTGAAGATTCCCAAAGGAAGAGGAAAGCAATAACTTCTGAAGGAGGAAATGGTTCCAGGAAGAGACGGGAGGGATGCCCAAGGCAGACCCCTGAACAGGGCCATGGAGACAGAATTGGTCAGGAAAGGAAGTTGGGGGAAGTCCAGGCTGGGCACCTATGCCAAGGAACCTCCTTCATCCCCAGTGAGTTCCCTGATCTCTAAACTTCCCAAGGAGTACACATCCCTCTTAGAACACTTCTCCAGCGAACTAGCCATGAGTTCAATGAAGATTTCAGGGAAGAACTCAAAGTCTCCTAGAGGTCCTGCAGTTGCTTGAGGGTGGGGGTCGTCTCCCCTTCCTTTGCATGCTAAACACAGGGCCCAGGACATGAAAATCCAGATTTTGGTTGCTGAATGAATGGCATGTGAGTGAGAATAAGACAACACTTAAACACAAGCAACTTAAGGGGAGAAAGGGAGATTTATTTGACTTATGGTTTCAGAGGGGATCTAGACCATAACTGTGGAAAAAGCCTGCAGGCAGCGGAAGCTGGAGGTGCTTCAGGCCGTGTCCGTCATCCTGTAGACTGAGAGAGCAAGCCGCAGACTGGAAGAGCAGATTCCCGAGAACACGGGTGGGGCTATCCAACCTCAAGGCCTGTCCCTTGTGACACGCCTTCCTGCAGCAAGGCTCCGCCTCCTAGAGCTGCCAGGACCTTCTGAAATGTTAACAGCTGCCGAGAATGCAAACACATGAGCCTGTGGGGATCAACTCGCGTCCACACCATGATGTGAGTCCAGCATTTTCTAGACCCAACCTGGTCAATCCTAAGATTTGGCTTGAGAACCAGTGAGCTCTCCACTGGGCCAGATTCAAGCTTCCCTTGCAACTCCGCATCTGGAACATTCTCAGCACTGTAATTGCTGCCTGTCACTGAGGGCGGGGTGGGGGACTGGGGGGGGGACAGGACAACTCTCTTTGGCCTTGGGTGTCCACCTGCTAGAGCCAAGGAGAGTTCCCCAGTATTGGGTTCTATCCAGCTTTCTCTAGACCGTAGGGATGTCTTGGCTCTGACCCAGATTGGATTTGGTGCTTCCGCTGTCTGAGCACCAGGCCAACAGGCAGAAGCTTTCTGGAAGCAGCCCTGAGGGAGGCTGAAGGAACCAACCTTGGGAGTTTAAAGAGCATAGGGTGCAGAGAGAGAAGCTAGGAAGGCAGCTGGAGCAATGAGAGTGGGGCATCTGGCAGAGCCTGCAAGAGATAGGACCCAGACAAGGGTCAGTTTTGGACTGTGGTGAGCAGGAGGAGTGCAGCCCATGGGCAGAGGGAAAAGACCTCCATTGAGTTCTGAGAAGACAGAGGCCAGACTTGGTTGTGGAAAAATATCCCCCCACCACCACCTAGGTCACTTTTTATAGCTCCTGTTTCATAGGTACCTATCCATCAATATTCACCACTAATTTCTTTCCCAGACTTCTATGAACTTATATCTGTGGGGCTGGGGGACATGGCCAAGTGTATAATCAGGGTGGGTGCAGTGTAGAGAACTCTGACCTGAAAGACGATGACGCCTGGTGTTGTCGGTCTATCCACATTCCCAAGATAAAGTGTATTTCTTCCCAGGTAGTGGACTATTTTAAATCTCCTTTCACGACATACCGGAAAAACACTACTATATAAATGTTCCAACAGGAAATGATGTGTATAAATCATGTGATTAAGTTATTATGGGGTAAATCAAGAGCATCTGTGTGGGTAAGTATGTGATCCCATCACTGATGATTCGCTGTTGTGTTTAATACACTCTCAACTTATCTAGCGTCACAGAGCCAATATGCTGTCTATCAACTGTTCCCTCACTTGGCTCTGCAACCACCAAGGCACAGGCTTGAGGGACAGACTGGCTGGATCTAACCCCAGCCCCACCCCTTCCATGATGGCCACCAGAGGTAAGACATTTGCAGTAGAATTTGCAAGTAAAGGCACAGCACGGCTGGGATGGAATGATTCAAAACAATAAATCTTATCTATGTTTATCTCCTTGACTACCAAGATATGATTTAAACTGGACTTAATTAATCACCTCTCCAGACTTGCCATTGATTTTTTTTTCTTTTTTTGCTTTACCAAATAATAAGGAAAGAGGTTTTCCAGTATCATGGACTTCCCATTTGTACTTCTGTCTAGCTTGATTCCAGAACATCTCTGGGCACACTTGACTCTTTGGAATCTGTAAAGCTGAAAAAGACTTTCGTAAGTCAGATAACCTCTAATTGCCCAAATTTGTAAGCCTGCAGATTTCGCCTCCTTAAGTCATGGTTAATTCAATCAGCAAACACTGCTTCTTAAAGGTTTCCTGAAACAGAAGATCTGAGCAGTTGGCCAAAATGAATTGATGTGATTTCAGCACTTTGTGATCCTGAGCCTTTCCTAGCAATTTAGGACTGGGTGCCTGAAGGTAAATTACGCCAGGTAACAGTGGGAAGTGAATTAAGCCAGGGGGATTTGTGTTCCCAGTTTCCAGAATATTCTAAGTACTCGGTGTGGATGGATGAATAAATGATGCTATGGGTAACAACTGAAGTACCATCAGTACAGGCAACTGTTAGACTCGTTATTGTAAGATGCACATCACACATTAAGAGTCCTCCCATGATAAGTAGTTATAAAATGATCTCATTTAATTTACTAAGTGCCAATCTTAAATCATACTGTGAAGCCAAGAACACAGCCCTGAAATTACATCAAAAGCCTTCTTTAACTTCAGAAAAAAAAAGAGTTATCGGAAGTATTACTAGATGTCAAATTTCTCTTGGGTGGTAAAATGTAATTTAGTTTGCTGAAATGTACTTTTTTCAGGAACACAAACCTTTCATAAGTAAGGCACACTATAGAACATCATTGATTAAATCTAAGAACAAATGCATCTGATGGAATATGTGAAAGACATGCATACAGACACGTAGAGGGGCAGAGAACCAAGGCGACAGCAAGAAAGACGTAAGACCAAGGTGGTCAAGGCTTGCGGAACGGCCTGAAAAAAGTGGACAGCTGTCATCCCCATCACCAGCACCAGGGAGGATGCACTGTATTAGCAGAGAGAAGGAAGCGCCACAGGTTGGGGTCTAGCAAGACAACCAGGCCAATGTCATGAGACTTGTATTGACAGCACGGCTGATCGAAGGATCACAGCACTCACCTGCCCTGAACCACATACTGGTTTTCCTTCTGGACTTTCCTTGGTAAACAGGTTCAATCTCTTAGCCAGTGCAATGCCAGCTTTGTTTTTCATTGTGCACAGTAATGTTCTGGCCACTTTACGATCGGGATCTTAGCTCTTTACTTCTACCTTCATGGAGCTAGTGAATTGGAAGAAGCCTAGACACACCGTGTGTTTTAAGCCCCCACATTGAAATTTCAGTGCAGCATGTTGGAAATTTGCATGTGGTGTGAAGCAGAATGAGATGGGGTGTTTTCTGGGGGGGGTATGATACCCATTAGATGATGCTTTCACACTCAGACACACATCCACAGTGGCTACATTCTTCCAAATTCACTAGGCAGAACTTATTATTCATCTAAAATTTTTTATTTCACACTCTCAACCAACACATTCCTAGCAAAGGGGAAAACATGTGACTACAAGCAGCCAACCCAACCTAGGTGGTCCCGGACAGAAGGAAGGGAGAGGATTATAGTACAACCTTCCTGTACCTTCGTATCTCACTGGAGCAAGCTGAGCCGAGAGTGTGCATTTGGTTGGTGGCATATTCTTAAATGCACTGCTAAGCTGTGGGGCTGCCTCTTTGGATCTCTTTCTTTCCACCCCTATAAATATAAATCTCATCAGCTTCCTTTTTGCTTAATCTGGTCAGAAGAGATCTGTAGCTAGGGACTGTCTTGTCTGATAACAATAGTAGCCTACATTACAACCCCCCAGAGCCGAAAATAATTTTGAAGCCATCATACTCCATGCTGTTGACAAAAGGATGTTTTTCACCTGTAATGTTTTAAAACTTCGTGGAAAAGAAACTAAACAAAAATAAAGACAGCAAAACGGGCTCAGAGACAGAAGCTTTAGCAAAGGAATTGGTAAAACACATTCATGTTTAACTGAAAAAGAACTCAAATAAAAAATAGTTCAGAAAACAGAAGCACACCAATAGGAATGTGAAGAAAACATGAGAGCCAGCTATTTTTAGAAGTGTTTATATCTATAGGTATAATCTTAAAAGTCTGTAGAAACCAAATCATAACATTCAGAAAACATGTATTGTAAGTGTGTATATGTGTGTGTTTTGCATGAGTGTGGATATAGATGTGTATGTAGGCATGTATACAAGAGGGCATTTGAGTATGTATACCTGTGACATCAGGAGTCATCCTGGATTGCTCTATCTTCTTATTGTTTTGCTCTGGGGTCTCCCAGGCTCTGCCTTCTAGGGCTGGCATTGCAGTCTGTTACCATATCTGCCTGTCATTTTTAGTGGGATCCGGGATCCAGACTTAGATCCTTTGCTGTTGAGGCAAAGACTTTCACCCCTGGGCCATCTCCCCAGGCCAACCATGTATTTTTAACTAAGATGAATATTATACCATAGTATAGTATTCTATATGTATGGCATATATAGTATACCAAAGAATATATACCATAGATGATGAATACTACAATTTTATTTAAGACTTTTTAAAAAGTAGGGCTGGAGAGGTGGCTCAGGGGTTAAGCTTCTGCCTTGCAGGTGGAAGATCCTGAGTTCGGATCCTAGACCCCACGTATAGATGCCAGGCGGAAGCCGGGGCGGCCTGCGTTTTTTTGTTCCTGGTAGGGCAGAGCCTATGAATCCTGCAGTGGAGGCCGTCCATGGTGGTTCCCTAATTCACCCGTGGTTCTACACACATACACACATACATACACACACGCACACATGCACAATTGAATAAATAAATAAATAAAAAAGATTTTTTAAAAAGCGAAACTGTATACTCTTTCTGAAATTTTTTCCAAGTACAAAAAGAACAAAAGTGGAAAGCTTGAAGCTTCCACAATAGCTTACAATGCTGCTGTCTTTCCAGCATAGAAGGCAAGTGGCAGCTGAATATGACAAGAAAAGCCCACCTGAGGTTCAGTGTATTTTATTTATAGGAAAAATAAAAGTGTTTCTTGTTGTAAATGATGTGATAGGGATAATTTGTTCTGTATCCAATTCTGGCATAAGAATTACAGCCTTTATTTTGTATGTGTATGGTGTGTGTTTGCGCGGGGTGGGGGTGGGGGCGCGCAGGGCAGGGTATGGGAGCATGTGTGTGGTAGAGGACAGCCTTTGATTTTCTGTCCTTGCTGTTCAGTGTCAAATCTCTTCCTTGCTGCTAAAGCCAAGTGAGGTGTCTCGCAAGCTCCCCACTTCTGGGATGTATGCCAGGATCCCAGACACATGCGTTATCCAGTCAGATTTTATGTGGGTTCTGAGGATTTGAACTCACATCACCAAGTTTAGACAGCATCTCCCCAGCCCAAGAACTAGAGTCTCTCAAATGTTCCTCTTTTCTTTCTCTTTCTTCATCTTCAACAGTCACAACATTTAGTCTCTATGTTATGGGATACTTCAATGACATCATAGAAGGAATTACAGCATGTTCTCTGTGTAAAAATTACCGGAAGAAACTCTTGCTGAATTCCCCCCCAAAGATAAGCTTTTAAAGAATAAACATTCTAGCCTTATTCTCAACCCAATTTTCAATGTACTTAATTTCTTTTAAATAAAGATAAAAGACCATGATTGTTTACTTGTAATGAAGTAAAGTCATAAGGACCGACCAATGCTTGTCTTTTCTTCCTGGGATTGTGGATCTTTCTCAGTTACTCTACAATCCTATAGCCAGAACCCCAGGCCTCCGAGAACCATGGTGTGGGGACACCTGTCATTCACAACCATGCCACAGGATGCCAGTGTTGTGTTTCTGCTACAGTAGACTTTTACTTAAAGTGAAGAAAAGTGAAAGTCTATTTTTCATAAACAGAGACATGGCAATTGTTTAAGGCTCAAGTTGCAAGCCTTATCTTACTTGTTACAATTTAATTTTTTTTGGCATGTGTGTATGGGGGTAGGGAAGTGTATAAAAGGACCCCTGAGTGTGTGTGCCTGTGGAGACCCAAGGGTAACATCAGGAATCATCCTGAATTGCTCGACCTCTTTACTGTTCAGCTCTGGGGTTTCCCAGGCTCTACCTTCCAGAACCAGAACTGCAGGCTGCCGCCATTTCCACTTAGCATTTCACATGGGATCTGGAGATCTGAACTCAGGTCCTTTTGCTCACTAGGCAAAGACGTTAACCCTTGAGCCATCTCCCTAACTCGCTATGACTAATTTTTACAACACCTTTTAAATCAGATTCTGAACATTGCATATTGGAATTAAATGAACCTTTGTCAATAACAACACAAGGTCAAGGTAAAAACAGTTGTCTTGAGACAAGTTGAAAAATGTGAGCACCCACACATGCTCAGAATGAAGGCCTCAGAAAACTGAAAAGTTTCCATGTTGCCATGTGAGGATGGTTGCTGTTATTTATAGATTCACAAGATGTCTGCAATCCAGTATCCTAAGAACCAACAAATAACAAATTAACTAGTGTTTAAAATTCCCTAAAATTGTTTTTAGGGTGCAAGTCTGTTTTTGAAACAGACTGTTGGATAAATCAAATTTTACTTTGACTGACTCTAAGATGTTTTAATTGCACTTATAACTGAATCACAACTGATAGTTACATTTGGTATTTTAAAATTTCTCTCTGGTCATGTTCCAAACCCTGTCGTGAGTAATGAAAGTCTTGTAAATTAACATTCATGTTTTTTTTTTTTTTTAAAAAAACTTGCTATTAAAAGAAAAGCATTCCTTTTGTCTTACAAGTGAATAAAATTGGCATTCCCCAACTTGAATACATTCTATTAAAAGTGACCATATTTGTGAATGCCTGGTCTATGCATAAAGGAAATAAACAAACTGTAAGATCTACAAAGACTACAATCTAATTAGGAGACATGACTCATTCATATGCAAATAGGAAACCAGGGCTTAGAGATGGCTCTGCCATTAAAACACTTGCCCAGCAAGTAAAAGCACCAGAGGTCAAATCCCCAATGCCACATAAAATGCCTGGTGGATGTGGTGGCCTGTCTGTCATTCCAGTTCTACAAGGCAGAGCGTTGGAATCCCCAGAGCAAGCTGGCTAGCCACAGTTGCTCTACAGACCCTGGTTTTACGACTCAGCCTCAAAACAGTGAGGTGCAAGAATAATCCAGGACAACTCCTGATATCACCCCCAGGCCTCCACCTGTATGGACCTCCCTAACATGCACGTATAGACTCAGTCACACATACAAAACAAACATACATGCGTGTACATGCTCCACACAAACACACACACATGAAAATGGAAGAAGAAAGAAAGGTGTGGAAGACTATGAAGTTCAAAACATGTAATGGCCTGTTATGGTTTGAAATGTGAGCTGTCCCCCACAGGTGTATGTGTGGGAAGGTCATGGTAACTTTAGGAGGTGGAGCCTTTCTGGGGGAGGGCGTGTCACAGGGAGCAGGCCTTGAAGTGGGTTAGCCCCACCCTGTTTCCATTAATAGTCTGCAGCTCTCTCAACTTCTATGATGTCTGCAGTGGCCTAAGCCACTCCCAGCTTCTGCCGCAGGCCATACCTTTCATACCATGATGGACTGTGTCTCCCCTCTGGAGCCATAAGCCAAATGAATCCTCTTTTCTCCCTTAAGTTCTGTGTGAGTGTTGTCTCACAGCAACATAAAGAGTAACTGGAGACGGTCTATTCCAAGAGGCGTGTCTTTGCATGTCAGCACAAACAGGAAGGCTTTGGAGGAGGTGAAACATGTGTCCTGTTGGGACAGGGTCACCTCCTTGCAATGTGACTGCTCCCTGCTTCACAGAGCCAGGCTGACCCTTTTCCTCTGGCCTCCTGGGCAGCCTCTGTCTTCTGCCATTTTGCAAGCTCTTTCGTCATATATTTTGTTATAACCTTATAACTTGCAATGTTCCCACGGCTTCATGTATTTGAGCACTTGGTCCCCAGATAATAGATACTGTGTGGGGAGGGGATAGGTCCTTTGGGACATGAGACTAGCTGGTGGACAGGACCACTTGGGCAAACCCTGAGGGTTATAGGCCAACCTCTCTTTCAGCCCCAGTGTTTCTGTCTCCTGGTCCAGAAATTGAACAAACACTCTTGCATGCTTCTACTACCATGAACTCTGCTAGGATACATGGTACCCTCTCAAACCATGAGCCCAAAGAAGTCCTTCCTCTCTAAAGGTGCTTCTGTCAGATCACGAGTAGCAAATGCCAGGTACAGAGAATACCATCACGGCTTATTCTTTGGCACTTATGATAGAGTGAATGCATTACAGTGTGGTCAACTCATCTCCCTCAACTCTAAGTCCACGAGCTTCTTACGATCCTCACAACACAGAGCCAGGCAGATCATGGCCAAATGTTCCCTAAATGAATAACATGCCAGGTCAGGTGCATTAGGGCTGGAGGAGGAGGGAGCTGGCCCACCTGTCCAGTCAAGAGTTGCTGAAAGCTAGTGTCATAGTTAAGCACAGGTGTCATCTTGACTGTTGAAGGTTTGAGCTCTGGGCACATTTGGAGAGAATCAGTGGTTGAGTTAGGCCAGAGCAAACCTGCAGGAGATTGTATAGCTGATGGGGAAGGTCCAGCCCATGATGGGTGGGACTAGGCCCTGGAATAAAATACTGAGAGCTGATTGAGGAAGTTGGCATCCTTCAGTTCACTTGGCCAGACTTGATCTGGCAAGTAAGGATTGTCCCTCTCTCAGCTGTTATGTGGTAATGGTGTGGCCAGTCCCCTAGGCCCTGGTGTTGTGCATGCTCTCCCTTCAAGCTGGACTGAGAACTATAACCGGACTATCTTAAGAAAATAAACCTCTTGTTCCCTTAAGCTGTTTGATGGTCATTTATCAGCAATCATGCAGGTGAACTGCAACAGCTAGGGAGAAAAATGGCTGGATTTGTGAGGGAAGAAAAGTTGTGCCATGATGTGCATGTGAAGGTCAGAGGACAGACAACCTTCGGGTGCCATTCCTCTCCTTCCCACCTTGTCTGAGACCAGGTCTCTTCACGCCTGCTGCTTAACCCAGGCTGGGCTAATGTGGGCCTGTACAAACCTCCCTTCATTCCCCCTCCCCAACTCTTTCTGTGTCACAGAATTAACCAGCTCAATTACTGAGAAATGAGCATGTTGCAGTAAGAAGTGATTGGCAAGAAGGGGCGGCATGGGTGAGGGATGGACCACCCTCTGGCACACACCCAGGGCCCAGGCTACTGTGCACGCTGAGGCCTGTGCACGCACGCTTCTGTCGCAGCTCATCCCACGCAGCTGAGCTGCAGGTCACAGTTCACCCTGGGTGGGGTACTCTCCTGGGGTCAGCGTGACTCACAGGAGCCAGACATGCACACAGGGACGAACTGAGTGGTTATCAGGTAATCAACATGTAGTTTAGCTTAATTCAGGATATTGGTTGCCTAAGCAACAGAGAGGTTACAACCGCAATAAATTATGGTCAGTCTTATCAAAACAGAGCGGTTAGTGTTTTACAGCGGGGAATTATCGCCCTCGTTGTTGGCCGCCAAACACAATTCAACACAGAAAAATGATCAAGTTGAGATGGGAGGAAAACAGACTAGATGGAGGTCCAAGGTCCACGAAGACCGTAGTTTTGACCTCAGACAAGCCAGGGAACAGAAGCTCTGCATCCAATTTTGGCTCGGCTCCAGCAGCCCATCCCGGGAAGCTTCGTAGGAAACCCCTGGGTCTAGTCCCTACCAGTGCTAAAATGTGACCGACAAAAAGTTACTGAGAGGCTAGGCCTTGGACATAGAGCGTGATATGGGTTACTTGGACTAAGGTATGTGAATCATAAATGTTAAAGAGTGAGATCAAGGCCAGCCTTGGGAAACTTCACAAGGCCCTGTCTCTAAGTGAAAAATGTAAAAAACAAGCTGGGGAATCAGTTCCGTGGGTGGAACAATTGCTGTGCAAGTCTGAAGACCTGAGTTCAGATTCCCCCAATCTTACATTAGAGCCAGAGTCATTTTAAAAATGTCTGTGGTCCCAGTGTGAACCCACAGGAATGGGAGGTGAAGACCCAAGAATCTTCAGAGGATTTCAGCCATCTATCCTGCAGCAGTGGTTTAGAGATCTGGTCTCAGATAAGATGGAAAAACAAAGAACAACTTCTGAACTGCATATTCACACATGCATGTGTGCACACACATACATGTTCAGCCATTGTACACTTAATGCTCACCTGACACACACATACACACACCCACGTGCACTTAGCCATCACATACAACCAATACACACAATAGATAAATAAATACACTCGAGTGGGGCTGCAGCTGGAGCTCAATGATAAAGCACCTGCCTAGTCTATGCCAGTGGTTCACTCACCACTAACACACATGTACACGCACACGCACACCACACACACCCCGATATACACACGCACACACCATCAGCCAGTTGCTGAGATGGGTGAAACTGTCAAGCAAAGAATCCACATCTATATAATAAATTCTTAAAACTCAGTCTTGTCAACACTCACAGAGACCTTTGGGGGTGCTGGCACGGGGCTAAGTGGGAGATTTTTGCGCCCAGTCCTTTGTTCAGACTCATAGCCCCACAGTCACTCTTCTTGGCCTCATCCCCAGAGTTTGATTAATTCTCTAGCACACGGTCCGTATTTAAATGCCTCTGTCACTCGTTGGGAAACTTGCTCATGCATGTGATTTGGTGCGAGCTCTCTCTCTTCCTCCCTCCCTCTGGTTCTGCATATGCTGCTCTCTGCCCAGCATGATTCTGTCCCTTGTATCCCACTTCTTATTCCTCGTCCTTTTCTCCTTGATTAAGTGCCGCCTGTCCTGTATGTGCCACATTCACCAAAGCGCTGTGTTGCTTTGGGGCTCTGTACCTTGGCTCAACTAGACAGCACCCAAGGAAGACCTAGGAGTGACTCCTTTGCTTTGTTCACCCCGCAGAACCTTCGACTCTACCTTCCAGGCTGGGACTTCTTGTCAGTAAAGGAAAGTAAGCATTAAAAAAAAGACAATAGTCAGAGAATTTTGCATCTCTGATATTCCCCATGAGGCTACCACAGTACTGATTTCTGAACACACCTTGGAGGACAGACGACTGTCTTTCATCTGGAGGGACTTAGGTACATGATGGGTTATTAGCCAAATGTGTGGAGGCAGTGAGCTGTGCTGCCAGTGAGAAGCAATGTCACAGAAGGGGGAACGCCCAGGCAGCTGCAGCCCCATCCCTTCTGCAGTCCCAACAGATGTGGAGGAAGGAGACAGGTGTGGAGGAGACCCGCATCAGCAGTTCCACAGAAGCAGACAGAGCTCAGAGAGACAGATACCAACAAGCTGACTTCATTCTTCTTTCTGTCTCAGAGCAAGAGGGTCCAAGCCCAGTGCCACGAGCCCCGGGGCTCTACCAGCAAGTCCACACCTGGCAAAATGTTCCATGCAAGCAAGCTGTTCCATGCAGGGCTTTTGGATGGAAGGCAAGACAGCTTCTTGGTGTTCCTGAATGTGACCTTCCTGGACTATGTATTCTTTCTCTGCTTCTATGCATCCCATCTGTTGATGAAATCAGCATTCATGTGGATTTGGTCGAATGTTCTCACTTTCAGGGTTAAACAAAACAATCAGGTACATAGAACTTAAATGTTCAGTCTGATGAGTTGTGACAATTATATATACTGGTGCAACAACTACGTCAAAAATGAAGATAGAGAGCATCCTGCCATTCCTGGAAGGTCCCTGGACTCCTTTTCAAGGACCCCTGTTTTCCCAAGGAACTGATATATCATCATCATTTGTCTACTTTCACACATCACTGAAAGGTTATCAGACAGTTTGCATTCCCTTGGTTCTAGATCTTGGCTCGACATAATGTTCCTCTATGTGGTGTAAAGCACTCACTCATTCTTTTCACTGGACGAGTGTGCATATGGGTTGTTTCCACTTTGGGTATTATGTAAAAAGCTGCTGCTGGGTAGAGGAAATGACTCAAGGGTTAAAATCTTTGACTCTCAAGCAAAAGGACCTGAGTTCGGATCCTCAGACATTTAAAAAAAAATCCAGGAGGATGAAGCAGCTGCCTGCAATTCCAGTTCTGGGAGGCAGAGCCTAGGAAACTCCAGAGCAAAGCAAAAAGGAGGTAAAGCAATCCAGGATGACTCCCAAAGTCACTCTTGGGTCCTTGTCATAATTGAGGATAGGTGTCAACCTGATTGTTGAAGGTTTGAGTTCTGGGCACATTTGTAGAGAATTAATGGTTGAGTTAACCCCAGAGCAAACCTACAAGAGATTGTCTAGCTGATGGGGAAGGCCCAGCCTATGGTGGGTGGGATTAGGCCCTGGAATAAATGAGCATCCTTCTGTTCACTTGACCAGACATGCTGGTCTGGGAAGTAAGGATTGTCTGTCTCTCAACCATTATGTAGTGATGGTGTGGCCAGTTCCTTCAGCCCTGGTGTTGGTGCATGCTCTCCCATCAAGTTAGACCGAGAACCGTAACTGGACTGTCGTAAGAAAGTAAACTCCTTGTTCCCTTAAGCTGTGTGATGGTCATTTATCAGCAACTTTGCTGGTGAACTGCAACAGGCCTCCACAGACACACACACACACACACACACACACACACACGAATGCCCTCTATACACACACATATGCATGCATATATACATGCAAATTTTTTTAAAAAGTTGCTGCAGCGACGGACAAACCCTTAGTGTACATGTATGCAGTGTTCACATCTAAAGTTACATCATATCTATCCTTCTAGGAAACCATCAACAAGCTCCCTGAGTCATCTCCCCAGATCCTGTTTTTAGCAATTTCTTCCTAGAAACTGTTTATAACAGAATCATATGCATGTCCTTCCAGGTTAATGTTTGTGTGGCCAACGTAAGTGTCATGCTTACCACTTATGTCGCAATGGTAAGCATTTGCACACAGAAATTAGTGATTTGTTTGTCATTTTAGTTGTTTATCTCGTTGTTGTGACAAAGGATCTAACCAGAAGCAAACTTAGGGGAGAAAGGATTGAATTGAATCACAATTCCAGGCTACAGTCCATCCTTATAGGAGAAATCACACAGCAAGAGTCAGAAGAAACTGTCCATCTACAGTCAAGAAATAGAAGGAGGGCTGGAAAGATGGTTCAGGAGTTAAGATTCTGCCTCACAAGCAGAAAGACCAAAGGGAACTAAGAATCCCTGAGCAAAGCAATAAGGAGGTAGAATAATCCAGGATGACTCCTGAAGTCACCCTTGAGCCTCCATAGGCACACATGGTGCCCTCTGATACACGTACACACACACACACACACACACACACACACACACACACACACACACACACACGGAATAAATGCATATTCTCTGAGACCACCTGCCTAATGCCTGGCCCTACCCACTATTAAGACAAGTCTTCCCACATCAATTAACCAAGCAAGCTCATCTTTCACAGGCAAGCTTCAAGGCCCATCTGTCAGGTAATTCTCAGTTGTGCCAAGTTGACACAATCTTCATATTTACAGGAGTATCTTTCTCTGGAACTTCGACTCTTGCCGCAATGCTGATATATTCCTGATAGAGTTCACCAGCAATGCATTGAAAGAATCTAGGTTACACAAAGAACTCAAAGCAGCCTCACCCCGGTCTGGAGAGAGCAAATCCAAACCTTTTTCCTCCATGTTGATCAAAAGTCCCTCGGTGGCATGCACAGAGAAAGATGGGCTCTAGCATCTACCAAGTGTCTGAAACATAGCAGAAATGGAGAGACACTTCAAAAGCAATTCATTTCCTCCCTCTCCAATCTGTTCTCAACTTAATAAGAGAACTCATCATATTCTGTAAACGGCTAGGAGTCCCTGCAGCCAAGGCGTACGTGGAAGCATCCACCACCACCTTGCTTTCTCCTTGCCTGGGTTTAGCTCGACTTCTTCCGGTCTTCTGAAACACGATCAGCTCTCATTTCAGACCAAAAGACAAAAACAAAACCCAGCAGCATATCTGTGCTAAAGCTCGTTTCCAGAGAGGGCAAACTCCCTTCTGGCATCTAAAGTGGCTCGTCTGGTTCTTTTAGAGTTACATTAGATTTGTTCTCAGGAATAAATAAAACCTCAAGCATTCCTTATCTCTGCCACCAGGAACAAAGGTGAGACCTTAGCATAGGCAGGTTCCTTAGCAGATACTTTCTCCTGTGAGAAAAATGCTCGCTTTAGCTTTTCCGCAGACACAATTGTTTTCCTTGTCTATATGCAGGCTTGGCTGGAGCACCTGACAGTAACTTTTGCACATCATGATACTTCACACCTGAACACTTCGCCATCTGCCTAAAGGATAGCCACTCAATCACAGCATAGTGATCATACCTAAGAAAATCAATACCGATAATGTCTAATGTAGAATCCATATCGAAATTCCCACAAGAGTCTTGAGAATGTCTTTTACAGCTGCCGTGGTGGGGCATGCCTTTAATCTCAGCACTTTGGAAGCAGAGACAAGAAGACTGTGTGCTAAAAGATCAACCTGTTCTGTCTTTTACAGTTTTAAATAAATCTTAACATACAATTTAGGTTCATATATTACCTTTGGTTTTCATGTCACTTTTAGTGTCTTTTAACTTCAAAGAATGCTTCTGTGCATTTGTTTTGTGCTGTTTTACATTATCTGCTCTATCAGTTCCTTTTCTCACCACTGAGACCAAGATATTCGGGGTCAGATGTATCACAGTCCATCAACCCTGGGAAGGCATAGTGGAGCTCCCGGTGGTGAGAATGGAAGATCCATCACATGGCGACAAACCAGAAAAGCAAGAACACAGACCCAAACTAGAGGTGGGTACCACCTTCAGGGTCCACCCCTAGTGACCTGCTTCTGCCAGCTAGACCCTGGGTCTCTAAAGTTCCACAGCTTCTGAAAATAAGGTGATCGGCTGGGAACGAAGTGTTCAAATGCATGCGCCTGTAGAATACATTTCAAATTCAAGCTATGGAACTTGGGTTTGGCTTTTTGCTTTGTCGTTTTAATCTATATCAATTTTCTTATAGAATCACGATCATCTTAGATTTGTCCATGGCTCTCTGATGATTGATTTAGAATAGGAACAGGAATTCATAAAGATGACAGGGAAAATTTACATCATCAGAAGTAAAATATTGTGGCCGTTTGTCTGCATGTCACTGATAAATTCATGACCGAAGAATTTAAGGGAAGAGAGTTTTATTCTTGCTTACAATTCCCTATCACAGTTCATAGACTAGTTTGGCAGGAGGGTCCACACAGGAGCTAAGGGAACTAGTCATACCATAAACACAGGGATTGCTGAGAGAGGACAGACCTCCTCCTCACTTGACAGATTGTGAGTCTACCAAAGTGCTCCAAAGTGTGCCAAATTACTGCAGCGTCCTTCTCCTTCTAATCCACCTCCCAGGGAATGCCCAGGGGCTGCGTCTTTCCACATTGTTTAGGTACTCTCCCGCAGACTTGCATACAGCTTGCCTGAATTATCAAGTCTTTGGAGATCTTTCCAGAGCACAGCCTTCGGATGTGAAGTTGACACCTGTATCTAGCAAGAAGCACAGGTATTTTAGATGCCTTGGTGCTTAATCTGATCACTCAACAACCAATTCATTTTTTAAAAAGTATAAAATAAATGAAGTCGGAGTGATGGCTCAGTCAGTCAGTAAAATGCTTGCTGTGTAAGCATGAGGCTCTGAGTTCAGATCCCAATACACGTACTAAAAGCCAGGCAAACTAGTGTATGTCTGCTACTCTAAGGGTTGGCGACATGGAGACGGTAGGATGCCAACCACCCCGATCAAATTAATAAACTCTAGGATAATTAAGAGACCCTATCTCAAAAGATAAAGTGGAGAGCAACAGAGAAAGACACTTAAATTTGGCCTCTACTTACACACACACACACACACACACACACACACACACACACAAATGAGTACATAAACTACACATATACATACAAAATAAATAATGAAATTAACAAGTCATACAATGTACAAATCTGTATTTTCTAGTTGCTTCCATGTGTGACGAAAGCTCAGTAGTTCTCAATGTGAATCTTGTTAACAGCAACTCTTACATTTGTTTGTTTGTTTGTTTGTTTAACCAGCTACAGGCAGCATCCTTTTCTCTGCCACTGGGAAGAGATTGCTTTGAAACCAAGAAGAACCTTTCAAACCTAAAAACTCAGTTTTCCTAAACTCTGATACAACACAAATTCCAGCCAGAGACAGTGCAGAGGCAGGAGATGATGGAGGTGCAGAGAGAGACCTCTGTCCCCATTTAGAGGTCACTGGTCACTCATCTAAGTCCATCTCATTCACCCCGCAATGTGCTGCAGTGCAATCAGGCCCCTTTTAGGAGAGGAGGGTGAAGCTGCTCCTATTTTGGAAATAACACGAACAGTCTGTAGAAGCCACGTGTTATGTGATTCCCTTATCAATAGGAGTCCTGGTAACTGGAGAAAGGGCACTAGATTTCCAATTATGTTTTAGGAAGAACTCAGGGAAGGGAACAACAAAGGCCATCTTGTAGTTTTCAAAAGTGCTTGTTGAAATTCAGCCTTATAAAACATCTTTCAGGAAAGGGAGTGATTTAGATACATATGAGCATGTGTGTCATATGATGGGGAATTTGATGAGCCCATATCATGCTCAGTGTATAGATGTGATGTGTTCTGTTTGCCGACCATCTCTAGCCTTTAGCAGCTCTTCCTGAACTCAGATCTGGTTCTATGCAACCTGGTGGATATGTCCATGTACCTGCTTAGCATGGCTCTTCATCTGGGGGCAATGGCCTGCTGCCAAGAAAACGGGTTGAACATCAAACCCCTCACAGTTGCATATGTATTGTAAAGTTGCATAAGTAAAACAGCTTTTGGGTGAACTATCTTTCCACCTTAGGGTGTTCTTTGGGGGAAACACCCTAATAATTATTAAATTTGGAAAGAATTCTTTTGTGAGCACAAGACTGGACACGATGTCACGGAAGATCAACCTGGGGGGGGGATCTGTTCGCATCGCCATTTCTGTTTTCTGGGTAACTCATGCCTTGATTGTGTGTGCACCAAATTGCAGGAGCAAAGGTGGCAGGTGAATGCACAATGACAGGCAGAGCAAAGTGGATCAAACACAAGGTGCAAGAGCCCTCATTCTGGCTGTGCCTGAGAATATGACCTGCTCTAAGTCTCTCAGGGGCTGCGCCCTGGGAGAGAAACAGAGTCTCCTTTGATGGCATCCTTCCCTTGTTTTTGCAGGAGATAGTGGTCTTCATGGTACAGAATGAGTTAACGAGAAGGACTGTTGTTTCTTTTCTTCTGCTCTGACTCTGTGGAAAGCTGAGTGAATAATGATGTCGTTGAAAATATCGCTTTGTACCCCGCCTGGCCAGCGCCTTGTTTTGTAGGGTTTCAGATTTATCGAGACAGATTACACCCTGGCATGTAAATCACTTTCTAAAAGTAAATCAGGCAGTTTTCCATAATTCCTTTCTGCCTCCAGGGCGCAATTGAAGACACTAAAACAATAATTTACTATTAAGTGGGATCTTGGGGGGGGGGATTTTTTCCTAGGGATAGTCTAGTTCGTTATGTGGCTGAGGGCTGCTTCCTACCTTCCGCCTGCTTTGGCCACTCCTTGTTTATGTCTGAAAGGAAAACTTGGGGCTCCAGATTTTGAAGGTGAGAGGTCAGTTGCACTTTTCCGGCCTAGGAGAGGCATCATCTGGTCTCCGGGGTCACAAGACAGCGCCACACAGAGATGTGCCTTTGCTGTGTGGACCAGTCATCCTCAGCCCAGTTTTGATTTTGACACTTTGAAGAAAGACCAGCCCGAGCTCCTTTTAGAGATGGGCAACATCACTGAGACATTGTTTCTCTAGAACAACACAAGCCTTGCATTCTTATCCCATGTAGGAAGTAACCATCTTTGAAACGGACTTCTGCGTTTCTTC
This sequence comes from Typhlomys cinereus, assembly GCA_023101885.1. NCBI lineage: Eukaryota > Metazoa > Chordata > Mammalia > Rodentia > Platacanthomyidae > Typhlomys > Typhlomys cinereus. The sequence goes on from JALPQD010000426.1 coordinate 402,028, forward strand.
TGATTTGCAAAAAAAATTAATGATAGCTTATCAGCGCCTTCAGCTTCAACCGCTAAGACGGAGCAGCGGGGACTAGGGAACTGGGGTCATCCTTAAATATTTGCAAAAGTGGGTGCTGAAATTAAAGAAGCCCCCTTTGAGAATTGGCGGTTCCAAGCTTATTGAAGATGTAATTACTTCTAGCCTTTGTAATTTTGTTCCTCTTTCATGGATGGAGAGAATTACGTAAACAATGCCTTTCCGTGGAACTTAATATTCAAGAGCGGATTTGGGTGGTTCGAGATGAAATTAAATCACATGCTTGGGTAGGCTGCATTATTAGTGACCTCGAAGATACAGTCTTGAATTTCCTAGCTTCTAGCTTCCTCCTACGGAGCCGCAGGCCTCCTCCCGGTTGGTCACTGGGGGCTTCATTGGCCCTGTGACAGCCAATCCCATAGCAACAGCAGCAATGCAGTCCCGCCTCCACATCCGCCCTTCGCGGTGTCATCATTCCCTGACAGCCTTGAGGCCACCTCTCCCTCTTTTCTTCTCTTCTCACGACTCCACTGTTTGCCTTCTGAAGGGAACACTGCCTTTTCTAGCAGTTTCTCATTGTGTGGTTCTCAACGTAAGGAACTAGAGAAGAGGGCTGGGCGTGTCCTCATGAGATCAGGATTCACGGTCCTTTCCATTTCTACGTGTGTGCGTGTGTGTATGTGCGCTTTGCATGTGGGTGGGTATTCGTGTGTGGGGGGGTGTGCGTGCAAGATGGCATTTGAGTGTGTGTGCCCTGTGGAGGCTGACATCAGGAATCGTCCTCTGTTGTTCTATCTCCTTATTGCTTTGCTCTAAGGTTTCCCAAGTCCCACCTTCCATAACCAGAATAAAGGCCACTGCGGTATCTGCCCAACATTTTTACATGTGTTCTGGGGGATAACTCAGGTCCTTTTGTTTGTGAGGCAAAGGCTTTATCCCCTGGGTTTATGGTCTGATAGAAGAGCTCGGTGGCAGCAGTAGCTTGTAAGGGTCATGCTACCTTTGAAAACTGGGCTCAATCACAAGACAGGTGTTTAACAAGTAAAGAAAGCTCCAGTAAGAGATGGAAATATCATATGCAAGTGAGAGGTTCATTTGTAAATTTGTCAAAATATTATCTTTGCACATGTAAAACACTTGTTTCTAGAATTCTATCTAGACTCTCAACTCAGCAGTTAAAACACTTGCTGTGCAAGCAAAAGGACCAGAGTGAGAATGCCCAGAGCCCAAGAATAAAATGCCAGGTGGGCCTAAGGGCTAGAAATACAGCTCAAGAAAGCAAGCCTGGGAATCCCCAGACAAGATGGCTGACCGAACTAGCACTAAGGGAACGCTGTGGCTTTAATTAGAGACCAAGGCTCAAGACAAGGTTGATTCCTGCTAACACCCTTGGACTTCTGCACACAGTCACACTCACCCATACACACATGTGCACCCACCCACATGCAAACGCACACACACACCAGCACACATTTCATGTACACATAAAAGAAGAGAATGTAGTGTGTATATTATTATCTTATAACCAGCTTTCTTTTATCCTAACAGTCTATTATGGATGCGCTCCCTTGTAGTTAAACATTTTTATAAAACATTTTTTGTGGCTCCATATTATTCCCTCTGATGGGCAGCCTATCATTTGCTCAGTCATGCCGGTATTTTCAGTTTTAAACCGTTTTGTGATACATGGACTTAGGCGTGTGCTTTCCGACCTTTTTATTTATTTTTATTTCTGGTTATTATCCATTGAGGCATTTCCCTGGTAGAGACTGTGCTTAGGTCTCACTAGCAAATAAATCAGAATCGTAACATGGTATGTCGTGCTACACCTGTCAGTCATGTCAATGAAAAGTTGCCGGGGAGTCGGAGGTACAAAGTGTCTGTCAAGTCTCAAAGCCTCAGGGCTCCAGGTGCACATCAGAGCCAGGCGGTGCTCCATGGAGTGGATGCACCTTAGTCCCGGCACCAAAGCTCCCAGCAGCATTTGCTCCTGACTTCTAGCAGTTCCTATTTACTTTTACATTTGTTGCTACCCAGTGTTGCAGTCTGTCTGCTTGTTGCTGATGAATTCACAACTAAACAACTAATGGGAACAAGGGGTTTTACTCTTGCTTGCTATTCTGGTTAGAGTTCATAGTTCAACTTGGCAGGAGAGTTCACACCAACACCAGGGATCGGGGGATATCCCCAACCACATATCCACATGGATTGCTGAGAGAAGGGCAAACCTTCTCACGTGCCAAAACTGCAAGTCTGCCAACATCTGCCAAAGTACTCCAGAGTACTGAACCAGCCCTCCCCACCTTATTCATCTGCCCAGAGAATGGCCCCACCCACTGTGTACTGGGTCTTCCCTTATCAGTTAGACATCTCCTGCAGGCTTGCTCAGGGCTTTCCTTAAGTACTGATTCTTCACAGATGTGCCCAGAGCTCAGCCTTCAACTGTCAGGTTGACACCTGTAGCTAACTGGCACATTGCACTAGTAATTATTACATACATTATAAGCTGAACTCATAAGGGTCTTTTTTACATTATTGATGAGACTACCAGTTAAAATAATAAGAGATATAAATCTCTACCATCTTATAAGTAATTTTTTGCTATGACAAGAGAATACTTTTATTTCATAAAACTTGTGTGCAAAAAAAGAAATTCAGCCAAAATACCACCAAATCTCTATAATCATTATGGAGTGGTAACTTTCCTGACTGTTCTGTTGGTTCTGCCTTTTCCTCACACTGTTTTACATAATAGTGATCACACTATACACACGGATCTATTATTCTTTTTCACCATGTCTAAAGCATAAACTTTTGTTAACAAATTTTGTTCTTGGACAATTTTATACATGTATGTAATACAGTGTGATCACTAACCCCACTGTCCTTGATTGTCCTTCTCCCCTACCCCTTCAGGAAGCCCCCTCTTCCTTTCATATCTTCTTTCTCACATATCACAGTTAATCCTTTGGTGTTGTGGTAGATATGTGACTCAAATAAATCATTTACTGGAACAAGGGACTCATTCATACTGACAGTTCTAGGTAATAGTCCGAGCCGAAAGAGAAGCCTACTTTCTAGCTTGTTGCTCTGCCAAGATTCCAGCCAGCTTCCTCTCTATCTTACTCACCTTCCCAGGAAATAACCTACTATGGACTGGGTCTTCTTACAGCAGTTGAATAAACCCCCATACGAGTTTGCTCAGAGGGTTAATTCTTCATAATTGTAGCTGTAGACTCAGTCCTCAGTTTTTAAGTGGCATCTGTAACTGCCACACATGTTCTGCCCCAGCGTGTTTGACCAGATCACCTTTGTCACTGCTCATGGGCTTGTCATTTTCTATTAAGGCCTGGTGGACTCATCAGTCTTCCATCAGTTTTGGATACGAAAAGACACCACAAGGGAAGTTTTAAGTCAGCAGAGTAATGAAATGGCCACATCTCCTCTGTTTTCTAGTTTTGGCATCTTCAATGCTGCCACTCCGTGCTCAGGAATGGCATGTGCCATTCCAAATGTGCTTTGAAGCTCAAATGACCATCAAGTCATTATGCGGTACTACTGGCTCTGCCAGAGAGTGTTCTTCGTTATGTTACCATTTGGCCCTGCGTGTGGTGTCTAGCCAGTCAGCACCCACATGGTTTCAGCAGGACAGAGTCAAACGATGACATCACTTAGCCAGGGTCAGCCGAGATTTGTGATATAGCTGCCTTGGGAGTACACACTGGCACTCCGCTGGCGTCAATAGACAGACCTGTGGTGTCTGAATTGCCTTTAGAGCTTTGCAAATGGTTACTGCAAGCTGGTGTATTTCAAATGGCTAATAATATCATTGCATGTACATAATCGCCTTCCCTAACGTTCATGGAAACTATAAATAGTCCTCTTAATCTGCACAGAAGGGCTGATGTTTCAGACGTTCCCATGGTGAAGGGATCCGGGCTATAATTTCCACCTATTTCGGAAGTTCTGAAATATGGAAACTTGACAAGCACATTCTTTTCTCTTCCCTCCCGCAGATTCTCTCCATCCCATCCTCCAAGCTAGTGCCCAAGACAACATCTCATTTCTTCACTATGGGAATTCCTTCAGTCAAGTGAACCTGGGGAAATTCCCAGGCCTTTTCATTCCTCCTGAAAACAAACTCCAGAGTGACCTGCCTTCAAATCATGCTGTGTGTTCAGGGCGCCCTTTGCTTTCTACTGCTGGCTTTTAAAGGCTGTTAGAAGTGGGTTGAGAGAAGAATTTCTGGGGTTACCTTCTTTGGTAAACTAGGCGTTGCTATCACTCTTCCCTGTTGCTGTGAAAAAACACTCAGAAGGGGAGAAAGGGAGATTTATTTGGCTGATGCTTTCAAAGGGAGACATAGTCCATTATGGCAGGAAAAGCATGGCAGAACTGCATGTGACTTAGGTCGCTGCAGACATCATGGAGGTCGAGAAGGCTGTCTGCTAGAGCAGACTACTAGTGGAAGTAGGGTGGAGCTAACCAACTCCAAAGGCCCACCTCTGTGATGTACCTTCCTCTAGTAAGGCTCCACCTCCTAACGTTCCAACCTTCCCAAACATCAACTGAGGATTCAAACACATGAACATGTGGGAGACAAGTCACATTCAAACTATGACAGTATGCTTGCATGCCTAATTATGAAAGCAATGATAAGTGAATCTAGACAAACCATTTTCCACCATTTGCATCACCACCTTGACCAATGCTTAGTTTGACCTCCTTCAGGTTGCATGGAAATTCACGGTGCTCTTTTAGTAGATGAATGGCCTGTTAGAGTCAGAGTCACATTTGAAATCACATTGGCTCGGACTAGCACCCCTCAAGTGACATCTCCTACTTAGAGACGCCATAGAAGTTGGTCCTGGAAGTACATACCTATAATGCAGCATGCAGGAGGTAGAGGAAGGCGGTCAGGAGTTCAAAGTCAGTCTAAGGTACAAAGATCCTGTCTCAAAAGCAAAAACAAAACAACAAACAAAATCCCCCCAAAATCAAACAGTAACACTGTAGATCTAATTCTTTTGTCCCAACCCTTGGACTGAGAGAGTTAGGTAGAGCCAGGGAAAGTTGGAGGGAGGGGTCTAGAAGAATCTATATCCCAACCTCATTCTCTTAAAGATAGAAAGCTTTTTGGCCAGCTTTCTAGGTGGAGTTAGGAACGCTTCCAAGCACATCAATCTCATGCAAGCTTATCAAGGAAGTTTTATAAACCCAGCTTTGCACACTTCTCTTCCTGGAAGTCTTGGGTCCTTGCAGGTGGAACACTCCAAAGCTGGGGTAAGGCAGATGGATTTGTAGATGCATGTCTTCCTTAGGAATCCTTCCTGAGGCTGACTTACAGGGCTCGAGTCACTGCTGCTCCTCTCCTGAAGCAAGATGCTTCAGAATGATGCCAAGCCCAGGGCCATTTGACTGACAGTTAACCCAAATGTCAGGAACTTGCCACGGGAGTGAGCTTTAGGACAGAGGTTTTCCAGGTCAAGGCGGGCTTGGAGACAATTTCAAAAATCACTTCTCTTTTCCTTTTCAACTACTGACAGTCTGGGCCACCCAGGAGAAGCAGGCAAGGAGAGGTCATAGCCAGAGGGTCAAGTCTATGCTTCATCTCCGCAGCTCCCCAATAAGAGCTGCTACCTTCGGGACACAGCTGACCACATTGTTTTGAATGGAGAGAGGGAGGCAGATTCCTTCCAGCAGAAAGCTTAAGTCTGACCTGGCTGATGAGTTACACTGTGAAGACTGAACTTGTCACTTTGTTGATAGAACAGATCTTTCCCATAAACTAACTAAACCCTTCATAAAGCTCAGTTTCTGAAAGATTCTTGGGAAATGCGTGCTGCAAGCAGCAGTATTTAGATGTTCTCATCCTCCCTGATCACACTGGCAAAAATAATGTGCTGTATTAGTAACTTTCCTCATTACTGCAACAGCTTCCTAGTAGAACAGCTCATGGGCAGGAAGATTTATGTTGGCTCACGGTTTCAGAGAGATTTCAGTCTGTCATCGTAATAAAGACATGGTGGCATGGCTTAATCTGGGGCAGTGGGAACGTATGGTGGCTTCTTCACATGCGGGAGACAGGAAGTAGAGAATGTAAGCTTCAAAGGCATGTGGGGGAGATAACATGCAAACCCTGTCCCTAAGGGCCTTACTCCCACCTCAGAGCCTACTGCCTGAAGGCTTCTCTGCTTCAGAAATGATACTCTGCGCTTTCAAAGAGGATGAGCCTGTGAGAGACATTCCAAAATCCAGTGATGCCTTAGTCAAAGAATGAGTAGGTATCATTAATCACATTCAGTAGGTCCAGGTAAAGCCATTTAGGTTATATTTTCCCCAAACTGAGAAAATGAATGATTTTCATGACTGAATAATCAGTCACTTTGGAATCTTTTGTAAATTGGGGTTCTTCCCCTTTTAATCAAATGGGGAAGCTTTTAGTAAAATTGAAGAAATGCCTAAATAAATTACCAGGTTGAGTAGAAAACTGGAAATAATTTTGATGAGTCTTTAGATGGTTCTCAGAATATTAGGTGGTTTTTGGAATGTCCCTTGAAAGGTGTTAAAGTGTTGAGCAGTATCATTGTGGCAAAAAACCTGCCATTTATTTGTGGCCACAAGGAACTTACATATACATAAATTAAAAGTAGGTAGAGAACTGAAGTTACTCCAGGAATGAGTATGAGTTGTCTATTGACAAACCCCTTGTTTTAAGGGAGTCATTTCCACCGGCACTTACTTTGCACATAGCACTTACTTTAAACATTGTAGTATCAACATTTGGAATACATTGATGTCATTTGCAGTGACAAATCAATCCAGATACTAATCAACACTGAACCCCTTATGCTCACTGGATATTTAAACAGCTTAACATTCTAAGTTATACCACATTTCTACACAGAGTGGCACAAAAGTGCAGTCAATGGCGTGTTGAAAGCATGCGAGTACTATAGTGGACTGTGTGTGGAGAAGAATGGAAATGTGGATTCTAGAAGGGAACAATACAGAAATTCCAAGATTAAGCAAGTAGTTCATGTCTTTTTATAAATGACCCAACCCCCACCTTGGTTTTCAGCTCTTGTGGTACGTAGACATCATTATGTGTACTTAAAAGAATTTGTGTTAATATCTACAAAACTCTGGAAAGTGTGTCTTTTCTAACTTTTTAAACTTAGAGTGAAAAATATAGTGTATGTGGGTATCTGGCTTTGTTGCTTTGTTATATAAGCTACAGTCAAAAGTCTGAAGGTCTGTGTTCCGAGACACTTACGTTTGCTACATTAATGTGGTTTCCCACTTTTCCCTGTGTTTTGGTCCACAGGTAACTTACATTTGGAGGCCCAAGTGTAGCTAAGAGTTTGTTCCTTTTCCTCCCACCTGGGCATGCTTACGTTTGGACAACAAATGAGTTTTTTCACGATGAAAGTATCATGTGGATTCCCATTATTGATTTAAATTCTTTCCGTAGAGATTTTCCTTAAGGCCAGATATGATGGCATGTGCCTATGATCCCATATGCAGAAAGGAGGAGCAGAAAGATCAGCCTGGTCTACATAGTGAGTCCCTGTCTCAAAAAAAAGTAAACATGAAAAAATAAGAAATATTATTTTAAAATAGAATACTCTATATTGAACCCTTTGTGTTCACAGACTCCATGTGCTGATGGATGAAAATAAATGTGCTGATAAAAAGAAGCTACAAAACCAATGAAATTAAAAAAATTCGAGACAGACAGGAATTTAGTCTGAGCATGAATTGGCTTTGAACTCATGGCAATCCTCCTGCCTCAGTGCAGGCAGGGACTACAGGCATGAGACACTAACTACGCTGAGCTAAAAGTAGTTCTCACAGGGCTCTCAGTTCTCAGTTGATCGCTGTGGAAGATGGTTTTGTTCTGCGTTTTGTTTTAGTTGGCCGACTCCATCTTTGGATGGGTATAAAGCGGTGTGATAATCTCCTTGGCTCTCTGTTCGAATGCTCTGGGACTCTGGGGAACTGGCACAAGGGGCTCCGAGGGCTTCCCCTGATCCTTCTTTGCCACGCTCCATCATGGCTCTTGATTGCCCAAGGACACATGGAGACGCAGGGTAGGAAACACAAAAGCATGCATGTCACTCCTGCGAAGGAGTTAAAGTGCCCCTGAACTTACTTCTGTGAAAATTTAAGCTATTGTCACAAGGAAAATATGAATCTGGAAAACATATATGTACGAAATTCTCAGGCCCCATCACAACCTGGAGCCCTCAGAGCTTCGTGACCCCGATGGGAGATGCACGCATCAGGCTCTGGGTTGTGACCTACAACCCAGACATGCTCACATTTTACAATTTAGGCAGGTCCAATGAGACATCTCAGAGACAGAGGTCATGAAATGGAATTTTCCAGCTTAGTAACATTAAGCAACTCAGAACAAAGCGTCTCAGAATTGCCCACGGTGTCTGGCGAGGTGCCTGGCTCTGGCAGTAAGCACTAAACAATTTGTTTGTTAAGTAATTTGAATAGAGGATCCCAGTTACTGCACCATTCGGGTGGGAAAACTGACTGTTGCTGCTTTCTCAGAAATAATTTTCCTGACCTTAGAGGCTCTGCAGATTTTTGTTGGAACCTCTGCAACCAGGCTGCCATGACTGCATATACTATGATATAAATCGTATTTACCATATGTGAGCATGGCGAGACTATAATTCGTGTATCTTTTAAATTTATTTATTTGTATCATTGTGTGTTTATGTAACATGTGTGTGTGTCACAGTGTATATGTAGCGATCACATAATAACTTTGTGAAGTCAGTTCTCTTCTCCATCTGTCTTTACATGGGCTTTGGGGCTCACACTGAGGTCTTCAGGCTAGTGTGGTAAGTGATTTACCTGCTGCTGTATCACTATCCCTGTTTCATGTATGGTGTAGACAGACAAAGAGATAGATGACTAGATAGCTGGACAAATGATAGATTTCAAACAGGTGATAGATAGATGGCTGGATAGACAGATGATAGATAGATAGATAGATAGATGATTGATAGATAGATAGATAGATAGATAGATAGATAGATAGATAGATAGATAGGCAAGCAGACAGACAGAGATGGATAAATACTGAAGTGAGGGAAGGCTTCTTTCTTTCTTTTTTTTCTTTTCTTTTTTTCTTTTTCTTTCTCTCTTTCTCTCTTTCTTTCTTTTCTTTCTCTCTTTCTTTTCTTTCTTCTTTCTTTCCTTCCCTCCCTCCCTCCCTCCCTCCTTCCCTCCCTCTCTCTCCCTCCCTTCCTTTCTTTCCCTTCCAGAGCTACAAGATCCTTGCAGACTCAACAGCTTTCTTGCTATGACTTGCTCACATGAGTCCCAACTTTTGCTTTCTCGTACACTTGTGTGTTTGTGTGTGTTTTGTTTGTTGCTTTTTTTTTACTAGCTCTCTTTTCATTTTTAAATCACTGAAGTCCCCTTTTAAACGATATTGCTTCCAACAGATCTGAGTTGAAATCTCTGAAAGCAAACAGCACAGATTGAGTTACGTTGCAGGATGGAACCCTGATTTCAGCAGCATGGACCTTAACAGCTCCCCAGTGCTAGCTGAGGGGTCCTAAGTAACTCGCTTCCCAACACTGGGCTTCTGGTTCCTCTACTGTTATGTCAGGGGGTGGATGATATGAGCCCACGGTTCTGGGCTCCCATCATTCCAAAAATAATATCTGGAGTCTAAAAGTTTCAAGAGTAAAGTAATCAATGTGTTTATAGAACTTTATAATTACAAAGCACCTTCTCTGCAACACTACTATGAGGTAAGGGTATCCTCTAGTCCCATGTTATGGATGAGAATTTTATTATTGAAAAAACAAGGTAACCTCCAAGACTAAATCATTGCTAAATTATGAGACCCAACATGACGACATTTGGAATGTCGTGTTTCTCAATTGTATCTGAGTATTGATTGCCATTTCATTACAAGAGAAATCTTATACTTCCATTCCAGAAAGTTCCCTTTATATTCATGACTACTTGCCTGTTCATGTAGCAGTGGACTTTATGGTTATATCATTCATCCACTCATTCATTCACCTGGAGAAGTGCAACAGGCTAGTGTAGCTTTTTCTTCAAGATTCTCTGTGGGGCTATGAAGGAAGGCTCAGAAGGATAGTTATTTCTAGGTACCTGGGGAAATCTGTTCTCTACCTCTGTTCTCTGAGAGTCCGAACACTTCATCACACATCTGTGTTTGGTAGATAAGTGAGCGAACAAGTGAATGAATGAATGGACCAATACACAGGTCAAATTATGGGACCATGAACCATGATTGAACTTTTTTAGTGTTTTTTTTTACATGTGTTTGGGGAGGTGAGTGCATGTATGTAAATGTTCATATGTGCATATGCAAGTGCACATACATATATGTGCACATGTGTGCGGAGGCCTGAAGTCACCATCATGTGTTTTTGATTGTTTTCTACTTTTATTATTAAGGCAGAGACTGTCAGCTAAACACACAGCTCCCTGGTCAGCTATGCTAATCAGTCAACTTACCTGGAGAATCCCTGCGGTTGCCTCCAAAGTGTTGGGATTACAGGCAGTTGCTCACCTCCCTGACTTTTAAACATGAATTCTGGGGATCTGAACTCCAGCCCTCATGCTGGAGAGGCAAGCACTTTATCCTCTGTGCCATACTATGGCTGTTTTCATGGAGTTGTACTTTTTTTAATTCTTTTTTTAAAAAAAACTTTATTAATTCATTGTGGGTGTGTGTGTGTGTGTAGGTGTGTGTGTGTGTGTGTGTGTGTGTGTGTGTGTGTATGTGTGTATCAAAAGGTACTGTGTGTCCCTGTGGAGGACCAAGGATGACTTCAGGAATCATCCTGGATTGCTTCTACCTTCTTGTTTTGCTCTGGGATTTCCCAGGCTCTGTCCATCAGGGCCAGAAGTGCAGGCCGATGCCATTTCTGCCTGGGATCCTAACTCAGGAACTTCTGCTTGAGAGGCAGAGTCTCAACCCCTGAGCCATCTCTTCAGCCCGAGTTGTACATTTTTTTTTAAATCAAAGTCACACATACATAGAGTTTAAAAATCAAATAGTATCAGGAGGCTGGTCATAAATCGTGGCAAGCCCTCTCCCACACTAACGTTCCTTAGGGCAAATACTTTGAACTTTTCTTAGCTGTAGCTTCTGGCAATTGTCTTGCCGTCACTACATAGCACGCTTAAGTCGCTAGTTCTTGATTTATCCCCTTAAGATGGAATCTATTACCTCTGATGGATCACTATTTTGAATTATGGTGACTACAGGAATATTTATTTTGTTTCAAACACTCCATCAGCCTGCCACATCTTTTACCTTGATAATTAGAAACTCCCTTTCTTGCAGTTCCTTTTCCCAAAGCTCCAGCCCCTGCTTCCCGTGGCTTAGCTGCTCCAGAGTCTCTTCCTTCTCCTAAGATGCTCAACCTCTTTCTTCATTGCTTCGTCTCTCTATATATTGCTTTTTTGTATTTATTTATTTTGAACTTCCCTTTAATTCATTTAACAATGCAGAGGATCAACTCAGACCTTGCCCATGCTAAGCAAGTACTTAAGAATCACTAAGCCACCTCTCGTTGATAACTTCTGGACCTTCCATGGCATTAGCTCTATCCAGAATGAGTGGAAGGCTGAAGCTTCGAGTCCTCTCCAATTTGGAAATACATTCTTTCTCATATACGAGTGCATCTGAGAGTCCCAAAATCAGACTGGATTCATTTTTTATGACTTTAAACTCTCACATGCAAAGATACTGTCCAGAGGACTTTGTCCCCAAAGCCACTGGTTGCTCTCAAGTCTGGTCATCCTCCCCCAGCCCCCAATCTTGCCCCTAATCATTTACAGAGGTTTCTATAGTGTTTCTGGTCCATAGAGCGATTTTTTTTCCTTTTTGCCTATTTTTTTCCGTTTCCAGTAGAAAGTACTTTCCCAACTACTCCTTTATCACAGATCTCTCTTCTAGGAGTTCATAATCAAGGAGGAAGTTTCCAGAAAACTGCTCTCCACGCCAAATGCTTTTTGGCCACAATCCTGGTTGCCTCTCTGATTATATAGTGCTTGATACGTGAAGATCCCCCATTTCATTACCTTAGATGCTTGCATTTGAGATGGCGAATACTTGACTGGTTGTACATGGGTGTGCATTTCCCCTCTAGACTCAGGCTTAAATATTAACAATAACAGCCTTTATGACTGCTAGATCTTAAGCCAAGGAAAGCTTTCGTTTTGTTGCACTCAAGCAAATGACTTAGTCAATTTCTCCTTGACTTGCACAAAAGGAGTTTGAAGTGAAAGTTCGTGCTTTAGAAAGCTGCAGGTAGGAGCTTCTCTCTCCTACACCGCACATCCTACTGACTTTTTATTCAACTGCTAATGATGTTGGGATAATTAAGATAAACTTCTGAAACACTGCGGAAGACAAATGGAAGCTCCACTTGTATCTTTAGAAAGAGAGGAGTGTCAAAGTGGTTGTTGTCCTCAGAAGCATTATGCAATTACACATCATTTGACGTCAATTATTGGCACAGAGTGTGTCTATAGAAGACTTTTCAACTCTCCATCTCCTATAATGTAGAATAAATTGGCTCATCTAAATAGAACAAACAAAGAAAACCACAAAAGCAAATAAAGGGGGGAGTGTTAATTACAGGTGTCTTCTTCTAGGAATGATAGCCTTTTAAGTTGCCTCTTGTAGTAAAATTAGAGGGTGCTGGGCTTGTTTTCTGTTATTTTCTCTCTGCCTCTCAAGGGTTATTTAGGGTCTCGACTCTGCTGCGTCTCAGCTCTACTATATCTGGGTGGCGTGGGAAGGAATTTGGAAACTTGGAAGTAAGTGGTGAACAAAGCAGAATGCAGAGTCTAAATGGAGGAAGAGGAGGGAGCCAGCCCAGCAAGATGGCAGCGCTCAGAAACAGGCGCAGCACCCACCTCCCTGGGGATCCTGCTGGGGCTGCACATTCTCAGGACCACTCCTGCCCTTCAGAGGAGAATCAGCGGTGGCTGAATGAAATGTAAAGTGCTGCTTTGCAAGCCACTGGAGAGCAGAGCTGTTTGGAGCATTCTGTGAAGGAGCGGATGGATTTTTGCAGGATCACTGGCTAGCGACACAATGTGCCTGCTGATGCTACCTTTCCTAGGTCACCTGTACAGTACTGCACTGACAATTAACCCGTCACCAAAGTCCTGTTCTTGATTTTGTATGTTTGCTGGTTAATAATGAAGATGCTTATTTTGGTTTATTTTCTTTATTATTTTCTTTTTTACAAACTTTTTGGCTTTATTTGAGAGTGAAGGAGAGGAGGAGGTTGAGGGAGGAAGTGGATACCAACTTTTGAAAGATCTCTCCTTCTACCTTGTGGACTCCAGGGATTGAATTCTGGTCACCAGGTTGCACCAGGCACCTTTACTCACTGAGCCAGCTCACCCTTTTAATAGACATTTCCTGTTTCATTAACATCTGATTCCACCTTTACTGCTTTTCTTCTTTGAACTCACTCTGTTATTTTTTTTCTGACTCTTGAGCTTACTTGAGGGCAGGTTAAGTTTTAATTTTCTTCTTACTTAATAGAAACACCTCAGATTATGAATTGTTCTCTGGTGAGCTGACAAATTTCAATATATAATCTTCAGTTTCTATTTGGTTTCAAGTAGTTTTCTAATTTCTGTCTTAATTTCATATTTAATACTCAGACTCAAGGTACTTTATAATTTACATGTGTAGGGTATCTGTAAGCTATTCTTTCTGTTTCTAATTTAGTTAATTATGTCTTCATGGTATTAACCCTTCGATATATTCACCAAAGTGAATATGATAAACTTCTCAAAGAGATGATGAATTTGGCAGTTTCTACCATGCAGCAGTTAATTTTTTATTATATGTATTTTGACATTCACTTACCATGTATGTTAAATTTAGAGCTGATGTATATTTCTATTAAATAGGACTTTTTGTAATTCATTATGTCATGACCTTTAGTTCTAGTGATGCTTTTTGCACTAAAATTTACTCAGTCTGATGTCATATTAATATTACAACTTGATTTCTCTATAGCCAGTATTTCCCTAGCACATGATTTTTTTCATCCTTTGGCATTTGTTCTTCCTGTATGCTTAAGAAATATTCTATTTCAATGGATGGACACTGGAAACCTAAGCATGCTAAGCTAACTAAGCCAGACTCAGAAAGATGCAAGTTAAGTGTTTCCTCATATGCAAAAGCTAGATTTAAGTGTGTGTGTGTGTGTGTGTGTGTGTGTGTGTGTGTGTGTGTGCAGGCACACTTGCATGCACATGTGACATAAAAATAGAAAAAGGACTATGAGAGGAGAAGAAGTCTTAAGGGAATGGGGAGGATGGAAAAAGAAAGGGTGTTGGAGTACAAGTGACATGAAATAGAGGGGACCTTTTGTGTAGAGGAAGGCATCCAGTCAGAAATAAGGGAAGAATAAAATCCAAGCATAATGACATACGCATATGAAAATACTATAATGAGGATCATTACTCTGCATCCAGTCTAGAAGATTGATAAAAGAATTTAAATATCTTTTTTTATAAAGCATCACATGGACTTTTAAAAATCACATCTAAATATTTTTATAAATACATCTTTAATAATTTTCTTCAGTAAGTATTTGCCATTGTTATTCAGTATGATAAATCTTCTGTTTCTCTTGATATTAAAATTCTTTATTTTGGGGCTGGAGAGGTGGCTCAGGGGTTAAGCCTCCGCCTTGCAGGCGGAAGGTCCCGAGTTCGGATCCCAAATTCCACGTATAGACGCCAGGCAGAAGCGGGGGCCGCCTGCGCTTCTGGTCCTGGTAGGGCGGAGCCTGTGAATCCCAGGGCAGAAGGAGATGGAGGCGTCCATGGTGGTTCGCGAATTCGTCCATGGTTCTACACATACACAGACACACACATACACACACACACACACAGACACACACGCGCGCGCGCACATACACACAGTTGCATAAATAATAATAATAATAATAATAAATGTTTAAAAAAATTCTTTATTTTGGACATACTTTTTGCAAACTATATTACAAACTGGTTTTATAGGTTGACAACCACTTCACATGTTGAAGACTTATTCCACTATCTTCTGACTTCCATTATTGTGACTGAAAAATCAATAAACTATCTACTGGTCACCTTAGTGGGAGTGAGGGTCTTCATTTCATATAACACATTAGATGTAGACATATGTAGATTCTGTGTATGGAAATATACAAGCTCTGTAAGTAGCGAGACATCTGATGTAGCTCACTGTCACTTCCCTTCTTGTTCATTTGGGATTGAACAAGTTTGATCTCCCCAGTCAGAGAGGGTACAGGGACTGGCAGTTAGATGGTAGCCAGCTGGCAAATGGGAGACTGACCCTCTCACTGCTGTGTCCCACTCCTATTCTTCCATCTACCTTTGAGTCTCTTCTTATATTAAGATCATTTAAACAGTCTTTTTATCTTTGGTTAGGAGATGACCTCAACAACCAATCAGGATGCAAGCTCATCAGAGTCTATGTCTGCTGTTCACGACTCCTGTTGTTTCTAGTCAGTATGACTTAATTCATCACAGAATTTTTGTAATTTTTAGGCTACTTCTATTCTTTGTGACCAGTACCTGAGTGGATTCTTGGAGACATAGATTGAATTACATTTTTCCATAGAGGTTGTTGATTTCTGAGAATCACCTGGAGTTGTTACTAACCCATGGTCTTTAATGTTGATTCTGTTTGAAGCTTTCCAGAGTACCATGCATCGACTTAGGGTCTCGAATGAGCCTGGCTTAAGCTTACAAATGTTCAGGGAATTATTTTTTTCTTCCTCTACCTGCAGTAGGAACATGAGAAGATATTTTCTTTATGATGATTTTCTGTGAAATGGAGTTGATGTCCCATTCCGTTACAGCCAACAAGGCCTACTGTAGCTGCCATTTGGAGGTGTGGACTTTAATTCTCCTCAGAGAACAGGTTTAAAACTCTGAAGTGGCAGATGCCTTCCAGTAAAAGATGCCTTTGTAACTTGCTAATATCCTGGGTTCTTGCTTTTACTTTACTATTAGATTTGCTTAATCTTTCACTTGCAACAATTACTTTTTTTAAATTTTTTATTATTATTTATTTAACTGTGTGCATGTGTGTGTGTATGTGCGTGCGCGCGTGTATGTGTCTGTGTGTGTGTAGAACCACGGACGAATTCGCGAACCACCATGGACGCCTCCACCTCCTCCTGCCCCGGGATTCATAGGCTCCGCCCTACCAGGACCAGAAGCGCAGGCCGCCCCCGCTTCCGCCTGGCGTCTATACATGGGATCTGGGATCCGAACTCAGGACCTTCCGCCTGCAAGGCAGAGGCTTAACCCCTGAGCCACCTCTCCAGTCCGCAACAATTACTTTTAAATGTGACTTATGGTGTATGATCAGTTGATAGAATGCCTGTCTTCCATGCAGGAAGCCATGAATTTTTTTTGCATATATAGGTAGGGTATGCCCATGTCTGCATGTGTGCATGTGTGTGTGTGTGTGTGTGTGCGCTCATGCAAAACATGTTACTGTTTGTACCTGTGGAGGTCCAAGATCAACTTCAAAAATTATCCTGGATTGCTCTTCCTCCTTACTACTTTGCTCTGGGGTTTCCCAGGCTCTGTCTTCCAAGATTAGAAGTACAGGCTGCCACCATTTCTGCCTAGCATTTTTATATGGGACCTGGGAATATGAGCTCAGGTGTTTTTGCTCACCAGGTAAAGGCTTAACCAGTGAACTGTTTTTTCAGCCCTGAAGCCATGAATTTGACTCTCCCTGCCTCTGCTAGCACCTGCATAAAATTGGGTTGTGCAGGCCTGGAATTCCCAACACTTGGCAGGTGGAGTCAGGAACATCAGAAGTTCAAGATCTTTCTCAGCTACATATTGAATTTCAGGCCAGCCTGAGAAATTTCCTGAAACAGCTAAGTCTGTATGACAGCAATACCTATGTCCTTTTCAAAGATGCCCAGAAAACATGAGCACATTTCTCTCTGTCTCTCTGTCTCTCTGTCTCTCTGACTCTCTGACTCTCTGTCTCTCTCTCTCTCCTCTCTGACTCTCTCTCTCTCTCTCTCTCTCTCTCTCTCTCTCTCTCTCTCTTTCTGATTAGCTTTTCCTGGATCATTTTTTTCTGTTGCCACTTTGTAGTGCAGGTAACAAGATATTCATAACCTGTCTCAAAAAACCCTGTCAATTCTGTCTCAACAAATAAAATAATAATATAAGGCTAAAATGTCTGTTGTTTCAGTCAGGAGGGCCCTTTAGTGTACCTAACTGCTATATTGATATAGAGGAAGTTTCTAAGCACTGTTCTAGAGAATGAGATGAATGGTGGCTGTGGAATCATCTATGTACACCTTATTGTCCCAGGCTCAGGGTAATTTACTGTTAATCCATAGATGTTAAGATCGTAGACAAGCAGGCTGGAGAGATGGCTCAGGGGTTAAGACTCTGCCTTGCAAGCAGAAGGTCCTGAGTTTGGATCCCAGGTCGCACATAAAAATACCTGAGGGAAAATAGTGGTGGCTTATACTTCTGGCTCTCGTCAGCAGAGCCTGGGAAATTCCAGAGCAAAGCCAAAAGGAGATAGAAACAATTCAGGATGATTCCCAAAGTCACCCATGGTCCTCCTCCACAGGGATACATAGTGCCCTCTGATACACACACACGCACACACACACACACACACACAAAGAAAATAATTTAAAAAATATGTATAACATGAAGATTGATTATATGAGGATTAAAGAATTTAGAGACTAAATAGGAGACAGAAAATTGAAACATATGTCTATTATATGTGGAGCATGTTCTGAATTTTGTATGTTGTATAAAGTTTGGATAGGCAATCCTATTTATTATAATTAACACTTAAAATTAGAATCTAATTTATTAATAAGAGAACTTTAAAATATAGCTATGTTTATATATTTAACTTATACATATTTAACATATACATATACAAATCTGGTATTTTTGTTCAAAATACATATTACATCCACAAATTAATATTTTTGTTCAAGAATAAATATTATATTCACTTGTTCTTTGATTAATTTGGTAGCCAACTAAGCTTAATAAAGTTTCCTAACAATTAAACACAGCTTATGAATATAATTACATTCTCTGAAACATTGTTGACATATTTGTAGATTTAGTATATGTAATTTGCTCGAACACTTCTAGTGTCTGAGTAGACAGATATGTAAAATAAACCTTACAAACTGTCAAGAAACTTGCAAATTTAACTAATCAAATTTCTAAAACAGGTCAGTTTTTCTCCAACACCCAAATACTGTTGACCAATTTATAGCTTTCAATTAATCCTCTTACAGTTGTTTTCAATTAATAATATTCTAATACAATGAAATGTTTCAAATTAAAACCCTGATATTAGCATATCAGAGTCTCAAATGTATATTATTTCCCCCTTATTGATTATACATATTATCTTAGCAAACTTAAGTCTTTATAGCACATATTTCCTTCCCCTAATTATCTCTCCACTTTTTTTGGTACATTCTTGGTATGGGAAAGCACTCAGATATAGAGACAGAGCTTCATCGCTTTGGGGAGCACTGGTTTTGTTGAGGTGAAGGTTCATGGGCTGAGCACTACATACCTTCACACTGGCTCTAGCCAGGCATGACTGGGGTGCCATCCCGAGGAAACCCAAGCCTCAGCTTTCCACTGAAGATCGCGTTCTTGACTCTATATGCCACTAGTCTCTGAATACCTCAGATTCCAAGTATTTTTTCATTTCAAGTATAATCTAATTGAGAACAATTTACCCTTACTAATTTTGTAACTGATTTCCTTTCTCATTTGTTCAGACTCTCACTTTGTCTCAACTATTCGACCAGATACTATGGCATTGTCTATTTGCTCCTTGGGCCTCCGTCACAGTTTTAGTCTCATTTCAAAAGGCTCAGCATTTCATCTGACCAATGCTCGTCATGAGAGGCTTACAGGGGGAAATTATATCAAAGCCAAGATCATCCATTAGCAAATACTTGTTGAGAAGCTATCATATGATAGCTTGTATCTTGTATGTATTGGACAATTGCCATATTCAAATGCTGGCGTGAAGTTTGCATTCGAGTAGACAAGCCACAGAGCAAACGCCTGTGAACTAGCACAGTGGGAGTGGAGGAGAAACACATGAGCCAGGAACTAAACACCTAACCACACAGAACTTTGAAGACATGTAAGGAAACAATCAGAGTGGTGAGGGGTATGGGAAGATAATTCGGTGGGTAAAGTATTTGCAGTGTAAACATGAAGATCTGAGTTCAGAACCAAGACCCTAAGCAAAAAGCCAGGCATGGCAGTGTATTTGTAATCTCGGCGCTGAGGCATAAAACCAAGACACTCCCTGGGGCTCACTGGCCAGTCAGTCTAGACACAACAGCTAGCATCAGGTTCATTGAGGGACCTTGTTTCAAAACTGAGAGATGGCTCAGGGGTTAAAGCCTCTGCCCTGCAAGCAGAAGGACCCGCGTTTGGATCTCCTGATCCCACGCCAAAAAAAAAATTACTGGATGGAAATGATAGAGGCCTGTACTTCCAACCCTGGAAGGCAGAGTCTGGGAAATCCCAAAACAAAACAATAAGGAGGGTAGAGGAATGCAGGATGATTTCTTATGCCACCCTTGGGCCTCCACAAGCATATACGCTCAGCTGCCCTCGTGAATACACAGACACACATATTCATGCACAAAAAAGAAAAAGATGGAAAAGTGATTGAGAAAGACATGTTGTTCTGGTTGCTTCACACACACACACACACACACACACACACACGTGCTTAGCCAAAAAAAAAACCAAAAAAAAAAAAAAAACTAATGAGGTCACCAAAACAGTGACATAGATGAATTATTCGCAGCACTTCAGACTCGACATCCTTTTTATAATAATAAATATTTTAATATTTGATTTACTAATGAGAAAGGAGACACGTGTGTGAGGTCAGAGGACAACTGTCAGAATCATGCCTCTCCTTCTACTATGTGGACTCCGAGAATCGAACTTGGGTTACCAGGTTTGCATGCAGATGCCTTTAACTGCTGAGCCATCTCATCACACATCCTAGTAATAAATATTTTAACCCCCTCCTCCAAATTCCAAAATCAAATTCACCCAAATGCATAAGTATTTTTTAAAACTATGTGCAATGTCCTCATTGGGTTATATAAAAAACAAGTCAAGTAAAATATGTAAGGTTTTTATGTATGCACGTGCAATCATGATAACACACCACTCTAGGCATCTTCAAGCAGGGGTAACTCCATGTGGGGAGCTGTGACATGGGGTTAGAAGAGGCTGGGAGGCCACATGCAAGAAGGATTAGCAGGTACAGGAGTCACTGCCCGGGGATCTAAAGGAGCAGAAGAGAAGATGACAGCAGCCAGGGTCACTGCCACTCAGGCCAGAAGGAAGCCAGAAATAGAGGGAATGTCGCTTGCCTGTCCCCTCGCTCTTCCCTAGCCCCTCCTGTTGGCAGACACCCAAAAGAAAGCAGATGGACACAATCTGGAAGCCAGAACTTGCAGCCCCTCCCCACCCAAGAGCAGAGTTGAGGAGTTGCACAGAGCCAAGAGATAAGTGTTTCAATTTGGAGGGTTTTCTTTTTATTGCTGGTGCTCTTTGTGTGTGGCAAGGGGTGACCTTGAACTTCTCATCCTCCTGCCTCTGCCTCCTGAGTGCCAGGCTTGTGCCATTACTCCGGGTCTATGCGATGCTGGGAATCAAACCCAGGGCTTTGTGCATGCTAACCAAGCACCCTACCCACTGAGCTATACCACCTGCATGGTGTGTGTGTGTGTGTATGCGTGTGTGTGTGTGAGAGAGAGAGAGAGAGAAAGAGAGAGAGAGAGAGAGGTAGACAGAGATAGACATAGACAGAGACAGAGACAGAGAGACATATGAATCTGCAGTGTGTGTACACATGGTGTCTTTGCCCATGCAGATGCATGTGGTGGCCAGAAGTAGCACCAGGTATCTTCCTTTTTTGACAGCCACCTTATTTTTGGCTCTTTCATTAAACCTACAGCTCACTGCTTTGTTTCAAGTAGCCAACCAGCAAGTTTCTGGCATCCAGCCCTCTCTGCCTTCTCAGCGCTAAGGGTACAGATGTGTGCACCCGTGCTCAGCTTTGGACACGGAGGAAGCTGGGATCTCTTATCTTCACGCTGGTGTGGCAAGCACCCATTTCCCCAGCTCTCATTCATGGGTGTTAAGCACAGCATTTAAAGACACATTGAAGATGTGTTTGAACCTACTTTTACATAAATGGAGAATCAGGAAGGAAGTCAGGGGTCTGCTAGATACAGGAGAAGCTTTCTGTGAGCACCATTTGGAATAAAGTGTTAAATGAGAAGGTTCGCACGTGTGCACTGTTACCACAACAGCAGTGGGGGCAGCCTGGAGCGGTGAGGGGATGCTGGGCAGCCTCCAATACCGAGGACCACTGCTGCTGGTGGTAAGCCTTTCCAAGTGGTTTGGTCAACATTTAGTAGTAAAATGCATGATCTCAGATGCACTGTTGGACAATCCAGTGTATATTAAAACTGCCCAAAAGCTTTGTGCTTACATGGAAAACAGAGCTAACTTTTAGGTTTAAGATACAACAAGTGCCCCCTCCTATACTTGCCTAAATGTTCTGACGGACATTCAAAATTCAGGCTACACTGTGCATTGTAGGACAGCACCTGATTGGCCTCTGTCAGTTGCATGCATGCCTTAAAGCCTCATCCCCACACACCTTAATTATGACAATTGGAAATGTCTGTATAGGACCGGGGATGTAGCTTTGTGGTAGAGTGCTTGCCTAGAATTAGTATGTATGTATAAAGCCCTGGGTTTGATCCCTAGCACCATAAATAAATAAATGTCTCTATAGAGGTTTGATTCACTTTCGAGAAGTAAGTCTGCTACTTTGAGACCACCATTACAAAACAGACAGAAAATTGGAGAGATGGCTCAGGGGGTAAAGCTTTACCTCACAAGCAAAAGGATATGAGTTCACTTCCCCAGATTCCACCTAAAAATGTCAGAAGTGACACTGGCCTATAATTCCAGGGAAAGTGGGGCCTGGGAGACCTAGAACAAAGCGAAAAAGAGAACAATCAGGATGATTCCCAGTGTCACCCCTGGGCCTCCACAGGTGCGCACACCCTTGGGTGACACAGGTGCGCACACCCAGGTTCCCTCTTGTACACAAATAAAAGAATAAATAAGCAAAACAGGCAGACATAGCAGCTAACCATAATCCCCGCACTTGGAGACAGAGAAGGAAACCCCAGGGAAAGTTGGCTAACTAGCCTAGCCAATTGGTGAGCTCTGGGATCAACTGAGAGACCTGCCTTAACAATAAAAGCGGAAAGCAATTAAAGACACCCCACATCAACTTTGGGCCTCCATATATACAAGCAAACACACACACATACACACGTAAGAGATCAGAAGCTCTCTAAACTCTCAACTTATATTTCACCCATTGCCTGTGCCATAAATCTCAGCAATACACCCTGAAACTGGGAAGTCTATTCTCTTCCAGACTCGGGTACCATTTCCTGTTATGAGCCAAGCCTGGGTGAAGGCGGAAGTGAGGTGCAATGATGTTGGGGTGCTGCATGCTGAATGCCTGCAATACAACTGGCATTGTGAACCCTGCCAAGGCAACGGAGGAAGAGGGCAGCACAGTGCAGTGCTCTTGGCCGATGCCGGTGCTCGCGGCGTTCCCAAAGGACGCCCTCTGGGCTCTGCCCCAGCAGCAGTCTACACCCACTGCCCGCCTCCAAGGTCTGCCTTGGTGCTAGTGCTTGGATTGGCAGACAGGGTGTGGTTGTACCTGAACCACAGCTCCGGAGCCTGAACCAAACCCTGGCCAAAGTGAAGGATGGTTTCCAGATGTGGGCTTCACATCTGGGCCAGCCATCAGAAGCCTGCTTGTTGGAACAAAGATTGTAAGCACTCAAAGAGCCCCGAGGTCCAGAGCAGACTGCCAAACTTTGGTGGGTAGATGAGTGCAGAGCATACCCTAATTTATGGATCTGGGGGCTGGGGACAGGAATGGGAGCGCTGGGGTCTTATAGTGACACGTGGGCACCAGGGTGCTTGCTCCCAAGACAGGCAGCAGTTTTACCACAGAATCAAGTAAGAGGTGTGGGATCTTTCTCTCTGTTCCAGTGGCCCCATGTTAGCCTTGCATTGTAATTTGGGATACATGTAGATAGCATATAAAATTCCCCAGGCACACTATGTTAGCGATTGTAAAGGAGGATTCTTGTCTCTTTATTGAGTTGCTGTAAGGATTAAATAAGACAAAGCATGGATTCAGCACTTCCTCTTATCACCCCCTCTTTCTTGAGCATTTATTTTTTTAATGTACCGGGGTACTAGTCTATGCTATGAAGCTGTAACAACATCAAACACACATCTGTATTCTTAAAGGGATGGGAAGGATTCTCATACATTACCATGGGAAATAAATGGGCCAGGTTTCTGGAACACAATTTGGCAATTGTGTCTGTTGAAAAAGTTACAACGATGCTGATTATATCTATTTATGTGTTGTGGTTGAAAGGGTGGGGGAGAAGCCACATTTTTGGAAGACAAATGCATTGAATGTCAACATCAGCAGAAGAGTTGAATGAAGAGCGAGATATTTACAGAAAACTAGTAAAAATGTCATCGGGTCTGTGTCTATACTGACAGGGAAAGTTAGTCATATGACTCAGAGAGTAGAAAAGCTAGTTACCAATTTGGACTGGCACAATGTCTACAAAATATATAGATCAGATAAACTCAGTAAGGATAGTACACCACAATACATCAGTGGATTATGCCTAGGTCATGGCAAATTTTAATTTTTGAGTTTTTCTTCTTCTTTGCATATATATGTATGTGTGATACATATACATGTGTTTTATATACATTCATGTGTGTACACATGTGTGTGCACATATGCATGCAGAAACCAGAGGCTAATGTGGGGTTTCTTCTTCAATTACTCCTCACTCTACATATTCAGGTAGGGTCTCTCGCTTGAACCCAGAGCCTACAATTTGACTAGTATAGCTATCTGCCTTGCTCTGGGGTTCTCCTGTCTCTGTCTTCTGAGTACTGGGATTACAGCAGGCTACCAAGCTTACCCAGCATTTTTATGGGTGTTAAGGATCCAAATTCTGACCCTCACATGT
The DNA here is from genome assembly GCA_023101885.1 of Typhlomys cinereus. Lineage (NCBI taxonomy): Eukaryota > Metazoa > Chordata > Mammalia > Rodentia > Platacanthomyidae > Typhlomys > Typhlomys cinereus. The sequence continues at coordinate 426,282 of JALPQD010000426.1, forward strand.
GGCAATTACCTTACCCACTGAACCATCTCTGCAGCCTGACTTTGTTTATTTTTTATTATTTGACTGTATATATTGTTATTAAAAATAACCCTCCAAGAACATACTATCTGTATGCCATGGCATGCATGTGTTTGCATCTTCTCTCTCTCTCTCTCTTTCTCTCTCTTTCTCTTTCTACCTCTCTCTCTTTCTCTCTCTCTCACACCTCCCTCTCATAATGAGTGAATGAATTAATGAATTAAAAATAACATTCCCATTTGTTGATTTTTTTGGTTCTTTCCAGTTTTTTGCATGAAAGTGTCACACTAGTCCAAGTTAAAAGCAGACTCCAAATGGTTACATGATACAAGCTGTGAGGTTTTTAAACTTGTGACAAGGGACAGAAGGGAAATTCTACTCACTGCAATCCTCACTTAAGCTTCAGAGAGCCACAAGCACTTAAAACCCATGAGCCTTCAGCTGATCGTCCTTGACCAGTCTAATCTTCATCAGGAACTGGCATATGTTCTTGCACTGGTCACCCTGTAGCTGATTTACTTCTCCATATTCTGGATGCTCAATTATAGTGTCATTGCAGGCAAATTTCTTCTTAAATGCCTTCACTAGTTTCTTTTTATCGTAATCATAACCGATCCCTTGGGCAGTAGTAAGGGGCTTCCTGCCATTTCTCTATTGAATTCTTATATGGATATAATCCTTGTATCAGCAAAGGGGTTGGAAGACTGGAGGTTCTGGATAGTGGACATATGATACGATTCCTTTCCCTCAGTGGAAACAGCTGTGGAAGGCAAATAGCTGAGGGGGAAGGCAGGTAGGGATGGGGGGACATGGAGGAGGTGGAGCATCGGGAAGCAAGGGGGCGCTAGGGGGAGGCAGCTGAGTCCTCAATGATGGCTCAGTGATTGGTGCTGATTTTTAAAATAATATTAAATGCTAAACCCATTGAAGGCAAAAATTATTTCACTTCAGTCTCTGGCTCAGCATTGAGCCCCAAGGCACACAACCAGCTTTGAAGGTTTTGGTCACTAAATGATGGATGATTGAAATACATGAACAGAAAGAAGAAAGAAAAAGGGAAAGAGGAAGAAGGTGTTGAGCTGGGTTGGTTGGATGGATGTCAATATGGTTGAGATGGAGAATCAATAGGATGGATGAATGTGGTGGATGAATGTGGGTGAAGGAAGAAATGGATCGTCACAGGATAGGTGAATAAAGCTGAGAATGATATTTAATCATAACTGAATTCCTAAGTATCAGGACTTGTTTGGGGATGGAAAATTTACTCATACATTGCTATGAAGGGAAGAGCTTTTTCAACTAGTCTCATTTGTAGTTGACAAGACAGAGATTATCAGCGGCACTTCCTGAAGAGAGAGAAGTCTATAATGAGGAGATGTTAGAGTCTTAGCCCATTAACTAAGCTCTCCCTGCAAACAGTGAATGCCCAAGCTATTAGAGACCTTACAAAAATATTGCACACTTAAAATAAAATCATAGGCCATAAAAATGAACAAAAGAAGAGAAAAAAACAGACTCATTAAAGTCATCCTGTGGGATTGGACAGGTCACCCTGTGCAGTTTCGGCCAAGGTTAAATTACAGTGCGTGGAGCCATTTACCTCATGTTCTTCCTGTCAGCTTTTTATTCCAACTTATTTTAGGAGTGCCAAAAGGTACATTTCCAATTCTATTCTTCCCGGGTCCTTTTTATAGTACCCAAATCTTGGCAAATATCAGTAACATAAAAGTGTGTTCTCCCTTCCTTTCTTGTGTTTTCTCAGCAACAAGGGGAAGGACCAGGTGTCCCGACGCTGTGAGTTTCACCTGCTGTGGTCCTTGCCAGCTGTACCTGTGTGGTTTGCAGCCCCCAAGGCTACTTGCAGGACCACCTAGCCATTAGCATGCCAGCCGACAGAGCGCATACCAGGGTGTTCTCAGATGCCGATGCTCTAAGGACAGTGAAGAGCCTCTCTATAGCCTCAGCAGTGACGCCTCCTCTTGAGAGAGAAAAGTCTGGAACATAAGCATCAGGAAGATCGAAAGCACCCTTTGTGTGTGAGGATAGCAGCGGCCATTGCCCTGTATTTACTGGTGTCCTCTTACTTAGCTGCGGAAGCGCCATCCTCGTGAGCAATGGAATGAAGATGTGTGGCAGATGTTGCCAGCACCTGCAATGTCCTCCTGTCTCCCCCCTTCAGTGCTGTCTGGCTTCAGTGCCCATAGTATGCACCTCATTTCTTGTTCTCCCTTGCCTCCTGTTCAGCTTGCTAAGGTGCCAGGAAATGGACGCCCTGGGAGCAGTCTCTGCTGCTGATGGGCAGGAGCCAGTGTGTACGTGCCCCAGCTCCCCGTTCCTCAGGAGGACCAGGCTGGCCCTGTCATCCCTTCCTGATCCAACCCCCCCTATGATATATCCTGAGTCCATTTCTGGAAGAATTCACACTGCAATTGTCTGATCTCCAGGGATGGCAAAAAACGAGCGTGTGACTCTGCTGGTGGGATATTGTTGGGGAAACTTCTGAGAGAAAGGGGACTCGTCTGCGAGTTGGTTCTTTCTACGTGGCAGAGGGGCCACTGGATGGCGAGTGGTAAAGAACCATGACTAGCTGTATTCAGAAGATGGAAGTGGACAGGGGCGGGTGGACTAGCACGTGGTCATGTTCCACCTTCACATCTTGTCCTATGAGGTAACAGCTAGGGGGTCAGGCATACCTGGGAAGGCCAAGGCTTCGAATTTTACTTATCCCCTTTAAATCCAGCTTGTTCTCAGGAATTTTTTTAGTGTTTTGTTGTTCTTTCTCTAGGAAAGGTTTGAAGTCTACACTGGAGCTATCTTCTGTTAGGGAGAGGGAGATTTAATCTCTATATATGTGCCTGGTAACTGCAGTTTGGTTTTTATGTATCTGGGTATATCATTTTTATTTCAGGAGTCCCTGTTACTTGGATCATATATTTTCTATCTGATGAATCATTTATTTTACTAATTCTAAAAATTTTAAAAATCTCTTCTATTATCTTTTTGAATATTGTCACTGTCTTTTCTGTTTACTCTCTCCTGAATGGCTTGCTACTCGATTGCTGTGTCTCATAAACTTTCTCTGATATTCCCCCTTCTCCTCCTTGGCTCCATCTTATAGTTCATTAACTCTTCCTTCACCTGTGTCTAAACAGCTGCTTCACCTTATCCATTGAGTGGCTGGAATGTTCTTCATGAAGCGCATTTCATTTCTAAAAGTTCTATTTTGTTCTTCTGGTCCGTCTAGTTATGTCTGTCATTTGTTTCTATGGCTTTTACTTTAAACATACATGATTTTTACCTAAGCGTTTCACTATCTGAAAATGAAAACCTTCATTGTGGATACTTACTTTCCAACTCGTGATGGGCCGTGTCCTCCAGCATTGGGTAATTTTAACTTATTGCAAGCTCGTGCTCCATAGGAGGCATCCGGTTTCGTTTCATCTTGTTTTCTGTGGCAGTTTGGATCACAGAAGTGTACCTGCATAATCGTTTTCGTGTTGTTGTTGCCAGATACCTGGAGACAGGAAAGGCAACTCAAACATCATGGTTTTCGCATAGCCTCCTTGGTCCCCTTCCACCAGCAGAGATGGCACCATCTTCGCTGTTCACACACGGCCTCATACAAATCTCCATGGTGCCTCGGATCATACTCTGTCTTGAAGCCTAGTCATGCATTTCTTTGATTGATCCCTGGGGCACGTGTATTTCTTGAGTGTAGTTCAGCATTTGTAAATATTTGCTCAATGAATGAACCCAAAGGAAGTATTCTAACCTCTACTGTAAGTTTGGATGTCAACTTTCAGATTTCAGATGTCAACCTTTCAGATTTGGGGTGTTCATAGACTCTCGCAGCCAAAAGATGCTTTAATTCAATCCACAGGATGACAGCATCAAATGCTTCATCCTCTGAGTAAGATAACTGATCAAAGGCCCTCCCAAGCTGCGGTGCCAGCAGAAGGTATGTGACGGTGCTTTTCCACTGCACCTGGTAGATGGGTGGCTACGGCACTGTGTCTCTGTGCTTGGTGAGCCAGAAGTGACCTGATGGAAAAGATCCATCACATAGCAACAATTCCAAACTTCTCTGAAGCCAGAACAAGGCCGTGCCTGAGGCTGATTTGCTCGTCTCACCTTGGACCTAAGATCCTTCAAAATCATGTGGCAATGAGCAAGAGAGAAGCTGTCAGAGTTCAAATGTCTACTGTTCCCTCCACACTTTCCCAACACAAACAAACTCCTTGAGGAAGATAATGAAAACAAAATGTATCTATAAATTCCCATAACCAAGTTAAGAGTACAAAATGGTAGATTTGATTAAAATTTTAACTTACCGAATTTCAACTTGAAAGTATAGAGTTATAAGGCTGGGCAATGTCTTAATGGTTAAAGTGCTTGATGCATAAGCAAATGGGCTCAAGCCTGGACCCCCAAACCCACATTAATGTCCAGTGGACAGACATTCTGACCTACCTGTAATTGCAGTCTTGGAAAGTTAAAGGGGATCCCCCAAAGAAGCTGGCTATGGAGATTAACCCAATCTCTGAGCTCTAGGTTTGATTAAGAGACCCTGCCTGAAAGATAAGGTAGAATAATGATTGGGGATGATTCCTAACATTAACCCTGGGCTCTATATGTATATATACACATATACCCACATATATGTGAGCATGTATACACATGCAAGTACACAACACACGCACGCACGCAATGCAGAGTGACAGCCCAGTGTGCTGGCGTGCACATGTCATCCAAGCACATAGCAGGTAGAGGCAACAGGATAAGAGTTCAAGGTTATCCTCAGCTACAGAGGCCAGTCAGGGCTACATGAGACCTGTTTCAAAACAGCAACAGCAAAAAGTAGAATTGTATTTGATGTTCATTATTCTAAAATGTAAAATACCAGGCACCTTACGCTACTAGAAATATTTATATTGGTAAAGACATTTTTCTTTTTCTTTTATGCTTGAGTACTCTTGGTGGAAAGGAAAAACAGACCCCATGTGTGATCGGTTTAGTAGCTTCAAATAGCTGTCTTCCTCTGCCACCTAGTGGAGTCACGACAAATTGGAAGAACTGGCTTGTCAGTCTCCACAACCTCTCTCATTTTCCTTCTTTTTTTCCCCCCTCTGCTAACAAAAGACTTTCTTAAGAATTCACAGTCTGTGCTAAAAAATAAGTGAATTCCAAGAAACTGTCTTTGAGATTTAGGGCTTAACCACGTGGGATTTGGAGCGTGATCCCCTCTCTTCTTTGAGTGTCCTTGGCTCTTCCTCCAAGGACAGTTGGGGACCCCTGCTCCAGTTCCCTCCTCGCCCGGGTGCATTCTACAATCCAGAGACTCCTCGGTGAGGCCTGAGTCTGCCTCTGCCTCCTAGACCATGAGCACCCCTTGTCTCCTGAGCCTTCCCTCTGGTATGACCTACTATGTGCCGATGAGTTGTAAGCCCAGAAGAACTTGAACTAGATCTCTCTCTCTCTCTCTCTCTCTCTCTCTCTCTCTCTCATGTGTGTGTGTGTGTGTATGTGTAAGAGTCACTTGAGTGTGTGTCCCTGTGGAGACCCAAGGGTGACACCAGAATCACCCCAGCTTGTTCCTTGCTCTTCTACCTCTTGCTTCGCTCCGGGGTTTCTCAGGCTCTGCCTTCTGGGGATCATATCAGCCCAACATTTTTACTCGGAATCTGGGGATCCAAACGAAGGTCCTTTTACTTGGGAAGAAAAGGTTTGAATCCTTGAGCCAACTCCCTGTGCAACTTAAATCTCCATGCATTCCTTTATACACAAACTCCAGTTGGTTCCTATTGGATGCGCTTCCTGTTTGTCCTCCACTTGTAGATTCTTCACAAGGAGAATTGTGGGAGCTTTGCTCTCATGTCTGTTTCCTCCCTCCCCATAACTTGGATCACAGTCTGGCTCTTGAGGAGCAACTCTACCCTGCAGAACTTCAACGAGGAAGGAGCTGACAGGCAGCAACGAAACTCTGTTCTTGAGCAAGCCTCTGGCCTCTCCACACTTCAGAGCTCCATCCATGACAGGGAATTTACCTCGCTACTTTGGGGCAAGAATCAGCTGCAGCGAGAGCTTTCTAAAGATAAACCTTCATGAATGGAACTGAGAGCTGGACAATAGTATGTAAATACAGGAACTTCTTATGCCCTGCCCCCCCCAAAAAAATCCACAGTTGTCCTTAAGGAAAAGGCCAGTTGTTTCCAGTTAGTTAGTGTGAACCTCTATGCACAAACTTGTATGCAGCGTAAATAACAGCTGTCTCCCTTAAATCCATCTTGGAATTCCTGTATTCGTTGGCTAGAATTTCCACAACAAAGTACAATCACCGGTGGCTCCTACAACACACATGCGGTGCCTCCCAGTTTTGGAGTTCACAGAACTTTCCCTTTGTCCAATTCCCCCCATAAGGATATCAGATGTATTAGCTGACAGACCACTAGATTAACTTCACTGTAACTTGACTACCTTTTATTTCCGAACCAGGTTGTGATTTGAGGATGTAGAGATTCGGACCTCAGTGAGTATGAGGAAGAGTTGGTTCAACCCCTGACCATCTTTCTGGCCAGAACAGCAGGAAAACACTGTTAGCTTCCTTCTTACCCATATCCTCCAGCTTTGCTGAGGCTTTGGACCATTGCAAAGTACGGGGAGGCTCCTCTGTTCCTAATCTTTCCTAGCTATTGCCAGGTACCCAAGCTTGTTAGTGGCCAGACCATCAGTGCTTTGCTTTATGATCCAAATTTCTTTGTCATAGTTGGCATCTCCAGAGAGTAGACCCAAGAAATTCAACACCCATGCTCGATCCTTTCCAGGGGTGGTCACTCCACCCGGAGTCTGGGGCTGCTTCTCCTATGGACCCCCACCCCCCGTCCACTTGACACTAGATGGATGATCTTCAAGCTTTACCTTGGAGGAGGTCATTTGGAACCGACTACTCCTGTGACACAGAGGGAGGAAGATAGGAAATGACAACAAGGCTCACTTGTTCCTAAGCTCCTCCGCCATGACTGTGAACCCCTGGAGGAAGGAGGGCAGGTCTCAACAGCAGAAGCCTCGCTGGCGGAGGGCAGACCTGAACGCAACTTCTCTCCTCTCCTCCGCAGTCGATCGGTGTGGCATTTTACCCTTTTTTGGCATATGTCGTTGAGCCCTGCAGTGGCTGCCTGAGAGGGTGCTGGACATGAGGCCAGGAAGAATGGACAGGAGTGTCCAGAGTCAAACCTGAAGGAGAAAGTGATGGGACCTCAGGTCCTGACCCCAAAAGGCCCAGAGGGGCTGATCACGTGGATTGGTGCTTCCCTGCCCTCCGGTAGGCTTGTGAGGAACCCGAGGGTAGAGAGCCCCTTCTCTTTCTCTTCTTCCTCCTTCCCTTCCTCTTCCTCTTTAGTAGCATCTTCATCCTCTTCCTCTTCCTCTTCCTTCTCCTTTGGGGATCATCCTGGATTGCTTCTATCTTTTTTTTTTTTTTTTTTTTTTTTTTTTTTTTTTTTTTTTTTTGCTTTGCTCTGGGATTTCCCAAGCTCTACCTTGCAGAGCCTGAAGTGCAGGCCACCTCATTTCTGCCTGGTACTTCAAGATCATCCTCAGCTATATGATCAAATTTGAGGCCAAAGCAGATTATGTAAGACCTTGTTACAGCAAACGAAGTCCAAAAGAGAAAATCCACACAGCACACACGTGCGATCACCTGACTGATGACTGCGTGACAATGTAGTACAACAGAAAAGGTCTTTTTAAAAGATGACGTTATATGCATCAAGTATGAGGACAAAAGGAGCCTTAGTACATAGCTCTCACACATGCAGAAACTAACTCCAGATGAGGTTTTTAATTTATTTATTTAGAGTGTGTGATGTGGCACGGTGTGTGTGTGTGTATGTATGTGACAGACAGAGGGCACTTTGTCCCTGTGGAAGACCAAGGTGACTTCAGGAATCGTTCTAGATTGCTTCTACCTCCTTTTTACTTTGCTCTGGGGTTTGCCAGGCTCCACCCATGAGGACCAGCAGGCTACCGCTGTTTCTGCCTAGTGTTTTCATATGGAACTTGGGATCCAAACGCAGGACATTCTGCTTGTGAGGGAGAGTCTTAATTCCTGAACCATTTCTCTGTCCCCCAGATAGATATTAAAACAGAAATACTAAGGCACACAAAAGAAAATACAGACTATAATATAAAGCATTAACCCTAAATGAATAGAATGTCCTAATTGAAATTAAGAACTTTGTCCATGAAAAAGTCTTACCAATGAGCTAGCAAAATGGCCCAGTGGATACAGGTTGATGACTGAGTTCAATTCCTGGTGCCCACATAGTGGAAAGAGAGAACTGATTTCTGCAAGTTGTCCTCCAACCTCCACATGTTTATTGTGACATACATGTGTATATATATGCACACATGCATACACATACACACATATACAAACATACAAGAAATAAATATAATTTTAAAAGAATATTTGGTTTTTTAAAGTGACATTAAGAAGGTAAAAAGGCAAATATTAGAATGAGAATGGACTTGTATAATACACACATACATACTTATCATTATGAAGAAGGCCTGCAAATTAATAAGAAAAAGGTGGACAACCCAAAAGAAAATTGGCAAAAGGCTTGAACAAGCACTTCATACAATACACCCAAAGAACCAAATAAATACAGTAAAAGGTATTCAATATCTGGGTGAAATTTCAGTAAGAAAGAATAATAAAGTAGATACCACTGGTACCTACTAAAAGTCTCACATTGTATTAGGAACATAATTGGTACCAATCGTACAGAACTTTCTATGTGAGTTCTGGGTGTCAAACTCAAGGCTTTGGATAAAAAAATTTTACATTTAGCACGAGTGCCAATATGCATCCTTTGTAGTTGAGAAGTTCTATTCCTAGCTATAATTTTTATGTGCTCAAGAAGTGAACAATTAGAAAATATAACAGAAGAAATGTATTTGTGTGTGTGTGTGTGTGTGTGTGTGAGAGAGAGAGAGAGAGAGAGAGAGAGAGAGCACTGTATTGTCCTTGGGGAGGACCAAGGGTGACTTTGGGGATCATCCTGGATTGCTTCTATCTTTTTTTTTTTTTTTTTTTTTTGCTTTGCCCTGGGATTTCCCAAGCTCTACCTTGCAGAGCCTGAAGTGCAGGCTATCTCATTTCTGCCTGGTACTTTTATGTGGGATCCATGTTTCAAACTCAGATCCTTCTGCTTGTGACGTGCAGTCTTAGCCCCTGAACCATCTCTCCAGCCTATGTCAAAAACATTTTAGGGACTGTAGCAATGGTTCAGTGGATAAGAGAATTTGCTGCACAAAGGTGAGGATTTGAGTTCAGATCCCAGCACCTGTGTAAAAAGACAGGCTCCCTGCACACATCCGTAGCTCCAGTGTTTGGGTTACTGTAGGATCAATGGGGTTTGCTGGCTGCCAACTTTGCTTCAGGTTCAGAGGCCCTGACCCTAGGGACACCTGATGCCGTCCTCTGCATTCATGTGTGCACAAGTACACACATTCTTCCATACATGTGTACACACATCACACACGCACACACACAGTACACACATACGTACTCACAAAACATTTTAATATGTCCACAGTAAGACATAAACCAAACACAAAATAAGTACAACTTCTAGGAGAAGTTGTAATATACTCTTCAAAGAAGGAATGTTGGAGATGTGCGTTCTTTGCATGCAAAGACTCGGTTTATAAAGGGGTTGACATAAACCCCCACCTGGCAACCCTGCACACATTGAATATGATATTGGGGTTTGTAATTTTACTTTCTGTAGCTAGCCAAGTTAATCATCAAGATCATATGGGGGAAAAAACTAAACAAGAGCAGCTAAGAAAACCTTAAAATGCACATGTTAGAGGGAATGGCTGCCAGATATTAAATATAAGTAGTTAAATTTAAAATGACGCTATATTTGCTAATGGAAAAAGCAAAATCCAGAAATAGCTCAAGCTATTCAAAGAAATTTACCATAAAGGCAACTTCTGAAATCAGTGTAGAAAATACAGAATCTTTAATAAATTTTGTTAGGACAATTATGTAACTATATGGGAAAAAGCCAAATTAGATCTGTTACTCATATCTGCATTAGGGTAATTGCTATAAGGAGTTGGTCACAACAATTCATGAAGGAAATATGAGAAAAATAGTTAACTGCCAGGAAGTTGCAGCACTTTTCCCAACCATGACATTTGTAAGCATGACTTCTTCATAGTGAAAGAGACCTCACACAAGCATATGTGATCAAAAAATAATAAAGGGGTATGAGTGATTTGAGCACTACACATCTGGCAACTTGAAGGATGGAGAATAATGAAATAAATAAAAGAGAGAATTTATCAAAGTGCCTGTAAAGAAAAATAGATTATGGGAATAGGGCTATATTTATTAAAAGAACTAAACACACACACACACACACACACACACACACACACACACACACACACGCAATTTATTGCTGCTCTGTTCACAAGATAAGGAAATTGAATCAGCATAAAAATCTATCAACAGACAAGTGGATAATGGAAACTTGTCCACATACACAGTGGAATTTCATTCGGCCACAAAGAAAGATAGAATTATGAAATCTTCAATGAATGGATTTGGAAAGTATTATTTTAAGTGAGGTGACCCAGCCTTAGCAAGACAAATGTCACATGGTCCTCCTCCCATGCAGATCCTACAGATGATTTTTATGTGTGAGTAGATGCAAGTTGACGTCATGAAAGTAGAAAGGGGACCACAGGAGGAAAAGAAGCTGGAAGCAGAAGAGGATTACTGGGGTGGAAAACCAACCGTAGGGATGGGGAAGAAGAGGGGAAAAGGTCAACAGAAACATGCTGTGTGAAAATGCCAGAACAAACCTATTACTCTATCTACTCATTTAAAAAAATAAATAAGAAACAAAACAAAATATAAAGAACCTTCCGACACAGAACATGCTAGATGTGTCTGAAAGAAACTATACCAATTCCCTATAGTCTCTCCCACAAAAAAAAGGGGGGGGGGAACCAACAATAACACTCTGAGAGTGCCAAAATGACTACAGCAAAGTTTGCTACTGCACAAAAGTCAGTTACTTTTCTTTGCAGCATCAGCAAACAACTTGGATTAAGAAATTCCCAACTATGAGAGGACACAAAACTCTGCTGAAAGTAACTGAAGATCATCCCATTGACGGGGAGATATTCCATATTCATGAACAGAAAGATTCACTATAGTTATTCCGATGCTAGCTCCCCCCATATTTATCTATGGAATCAATATAGCTCCAAACAAAATCCAAGCAGGTTATTTTACGGATATTAAAAGATCTATCTTAAAATTCTTGGGAAGGATCAGAAAAAAAAAGTTAGCACAATACTAAAGAAAGAAAAGTCAGAGGACTAACACAACTGACTTCGAGATTTATGACAGAGCTGTAGCAATCAGTATAATGGAATCTTGGTGAAGAAGCACACAAATTAACCCATAGAAAAGAGAACTCACAAATAGATCGATACAGATGAAGTCAATTAATCTTTGGCAAAAAGGAAAGAGAGAGAAAAGTCTTGTCAATAACCAATGCTAGAAAACTGGATATTTATACAAACAAGAATATAAACACTGACCTTACACATTTCACAAACTCTAGCTGTTAAGCTGTACACATATTAAGCTTGAGGATAAAACAAGGAAAATTTAAGTGACCTTTAGATGGTGATGTCCTCATGCCGAAAACACAGTCTATGAAAGATGATCTTCAGGAGTAGATTTTATTATAATTTTCAACTGGTCTTGAAAAAGGTCCTGTCAAGAGATGTCTCAGACTAGGAGAAAAAAAATTAAAACACATTCTTGATAAGGGACTGTAACTAAAATATGCTAAAAGGGGCATGGACAAACTTATATGGACAAAAAGTCTGTCAGACAGTGATGCACACCAGTAATCCCAGCACCAAGCACTGAGGCAGGAGAGTCCTGGTTCAAGGCCAGCCTAGTCCACAAAGTGAGACTCTACCACAAAAACTAACAAACCAATAAAACGCATAACAAAAAGTGGTCATGCTATGTGAGTAGATACCTCACCAAAGAAGATAAACATATGTGAAAGAAATATTAAACCATGCATCGTATGTAATTAAGCATTTGCAAAGTGAAACAAAGAGGTACTACTGTCTACCTATGAACACAGTTAAAATCCAACATGGTCAATAATATTGGCTTAAATTGGAGCAAGAGGAATACTCATTCTTTGCTGGCAATGATACAACAAGACGCAGCCATTTTGGGAGACAATCCCACAGCTTCTTGCAAAACTAAATGAATTCACCTCGGAAGATCGAGTATTCATGCTTCATGGGATTTGCCCACATGAATTAAAAACCTACGATTGCACAGAACTTACACATGAATGTTTCAAGGGATTCTATTCACAATTACCAGGACACAGAAGCAAACCACATCCATTCAGTAGGTAAATGATAAATAAATTATGGCCCATTATCTCTGTAACTAAAATATGCTAAAAGGGGCATGGACAAACTTGCTGTGATAAAACATTCAGACAAAGGCAACTTGACAGAGAAAGGGTTTATTTCGCTCATAATTCCATATGGTCCATCATGGCAGGGAAATCACAGCAGCAGGAGCTTGAGGGAACCGGTCACATTGCATCCATAGTTGAAAGTGGAGCCCAAGGAATTAATGTGTGCACGCTAGCAATCGGCTTGCTTTTTCTGCTTTACCCAGTCCTGGTTATCCTGTCCAAGGAAATGGTGCTACCTCCACTGGACGAGTCTGCCCACATCCATGAACATTATTAATATGATCCAGACATTCTAAGGCCCGCCTCCTAAATGATTCTGGATTTTGTCATTGATAAGACTGACCATCACACCCATGCACATAGTGAACTATCATTCCACAACTGAACTATCGTGCGACAAAATATATAACACAGAGGGAGAAAATCAGGGAAGACACTTGAATGCTCATGTGGGGAGAGCTCTAACCCAAGGAGGGAAGGCTTTACTGTGACTCACGGTTTGGGGATGCATTCCATTATGGGGGGAAGCCATGGTGGCAGAAATGTGAGGCTCCTGATCACGTTGCATCTGCAGCCAGGAAACAGAGAGAGATGGATGCTGGTGCTCGACTTGCTTTCTGTTCTGCATTCAGTCCAGGATCCATGCAATGGAGTGGCCCCTCAATCAACCCCCCTGAACGTACCCTTCCAGACAAGCCCAGGCTGATCCTAAATCCCATCAAGTGGACAATCAAAATTAACCATCAGAGGGAGCAGGTGAGGAGGTGAAGCACAGAGGATTTGGGGTACAGGGAAAGTATTCTGCACAACTACCAGATGGACACATGCCACTGTGCATTTGTCAAAACTTGTAGAACTAGGGCCAAGGAGGTGGCTCAGATGCACAAACCTGGCAATCAAAGTTCAAGCCCTGGGGCCTGTATGGTAGAAGGAGAGAATCAACTTCTTCTCTCTTTCCAAAAATTGTTCTCTGACCTCCACATGAGCATCTGGGTGCATGTGTCTTCTGTTTTCTCTCTCTCTCTTTCTCTAATGTAAACTGTAGACGACAGTTAGTAATTAAGCATCAATGGTGGTTCACTGATGGTAACAAAGCACCATGTGAATTTGTTTGTGCGTTCATGTGTGTGCACGTGCATGTGTGCGTGTGCATATGTGTGTGTGCATGTGTGCGTGTGCATGTGTGTGCATGTGTGTGTGCATATGTGTGCGTGCATGTGTGTGTGTGGGTTTGTGGAGAAGAAGACACATACCATGTGTGCCTATGGAAGGAGGCCCAAGGGTGATATTAGGAATCATCCTGGATTCCTCTGCCTTCTTATTGCTTTGCTCTGGAATTCCCAGGTTCTGCCTTCCAGGGCTGGAATTGCAGACATTTCCACCAGATGTTTTTTACACTGGTTCTGGGATCTGAACGCAAGCCTTTTTGCTTGCAAGGCAAAGACTTAACCCCTAAACCATCTCTCCAGCCCCCAAATGTACCACATGCATAAGGGAATACTGTATGGGGGGCAGAGAGATGGCTTGTGAGAACTCTGCCCTTCTGGCAAAACTTTTCTGTAAACATAAAATCACTCATAAAAGTTGTCTGCTCATTAAAAATAGCAGCATAAGGAATGTCAACACTGAGAAAATGACATATAATTGTCATCACTGAACATATAAGGGGCTGAAAAACTGAAAAGGAACCAGTAACTTAAATGAGAAGAAAACTGGCAAAGGCACAACAGATAATTCACAGAAAAATAAAGGTGAATGGCTCTCAAAGACATGAAAAGACACAGAGTCCCTCACAGAGGAGAACTGACAGTTGAAGTTATACTGAGATGCCAGATCTCACCCGCCAATCAGCACAAACAATGGAAATGTGTTATGGTCCTGCGTCACGATGGCGTTCTATCTGAGGTTGTAGAAGCAGAGAGCAGCTCATTCTCCACTGAAGAATGCAACACTGCATGATCTTTAGGAAAGAGGATTTGCTTTGCATTTACCCTCCAAGTCAGCGATCCCACCTCTAGGAATCTATCCTGAAGATACGGGGAGGAGAGTGATGGTTATCAAAGGCACTGTAAGGTGGGTAACAGCAAAACCCAGGAAACAGCCCAATGGCCTAGATCAGGTAAACACACAGCATGAAAGACTTGTGCGCCTCTGAAAAAGGCAACAGACACATGCAGACATTGATGTGCGGAGAGTGCTGAGCTACATACCTGGCTGGGGAGGGCAAGGGAGACGGGGTGGGACAGAACTGCTTTTATATTATCCACCCACTGAGGACTAGTTTTTGAGGAAGAAGAAAGAAAATTAATAAGTATGGTCAGCTGAGCTGCTATCCCAGTACTTGTGAAGCTGAGACAGGAGGATTGCTGTGAGTATGAGGCCAGCTTGGAGTATGCAGTGAGCTTGAGGTCAGCTGAACTATGGGGGAAGAGGAGGGCTCTGTCTCAAAACACACACACACGCACACACACCATGCACATACATACACAGACACACATACATGCACTATAAAGGATTGAGTGATCAGGTGAATTGGAATGGGCTTTTCGATAGATCTTTTTACACTTTTTAATGTATAACTGATATATGTAACTAAAACCCCAAATCCTTAACAGGCACACCCTGGTTACTGCAGAGAGCTTCTGTGGGCATCCTTACATGAAATATTTCATGTCTACCACAAGGATTCCTAACAGGAATTGCTGGGGAGGGCATACACCTTTAAACTTTATCATGTGAAACTATCAGTCATATTATAGAAATGGAAAGATATTCTGGACCTACTATGCAGGGGAAAAGGCTGACAGAGCCTGTCAACATAAGAATAACTTTGGTATCTTTGAAATGCAGACATTGCTAGAGGGGGGTATCCTGAGGGCAAAAATGGCCACAATTGGTCACAGGGTAATTCACAACTGGTCACAGGAGCCAAAACTTAAAGGCTTCTCACTGATCTGAGCTGGACCAATTGGATCATTTTAATGAATGCAATGGATCAAAACATATAACACACATAAAACCCTTGAATCAACAATTATGCAAATGTGAAAAAAAGACACGGTCCCAACTGGAGAGGGGTAAGACACGGACTCATTCATGGTTCTGAAAGTTGAGTCTCAAAGGAAGAAAAGTCAAGACGGAAGTCAAACTGTGTTTCAGGCAACTGAAGAGTTCACCAGGGAAGGTTTGTTTTTCTGAAAGAATTCTCTAGTTATCATTTTACCAGACATGACCTCCCAGTAGTCACTGCTGTGTACATTAAGGGAAGATGGGAAGCAGACCACACCTTCAGTGGATACTCAGAGCACTAGAGGAAGGACCCATCAGCCTGACATCCTCTGAAACCATTGGTCAGCGTTGGCGGCCTCGTGTCGGTAGCACATCTACATGAACACATGGGTTGAGGGAGTAAATGACATTGGGAATCGTAGTAAAGAGGGAGTCTGGACGGTGCTATTCCATGACTGCATAAGGCTACCTGTGCTGTGCGTGCATGGAGAGAGACATGGGGGTCGCCAAGCTTTAGGAGGGCCTTTGCTCAGAGAGTTCCAGCCTTGAGAAGTCTCCTGAGTTCTCCACGGAACTCACACAAGCCTGTGGCCAAAGGGACCTGCGTATTGAGTCATGAGGCATCAGCCCTATTGGTACTGCACTGGGCAAAGAGTGTTCTGTGGCATGCATGAATGAATGCATGACCCAAATCATTCAGGGGAACAAGGAGTTTATACTTACAGTTCTAGGTTACTGTCCATTTATGACGACAGGAGACTCATACCAACATCAGGAGCCACTGGGAACTGGCCACATCATCTCCACAGGAAGAGCTGACATCGGCAGGTTTTCTAGCTTGCCAGCCTGAGGAATTCCAACCATATCTCCATCTTACCCACTGCCTAGAGAAGAATCCCACCTACACTGGGCTGGGTCTTCTTGTATCAATTAGATAACCTCCTACAGGTTTGCTCAGAGACTTGTCTTAGTAACTCTTCACAGGTGTGCTTAAAGACTCAGTTCTCAAGTGGACACATAACAGGTTAACTACCAACACCTCTCTGAGATGACTGGAAATTAGCTAGGTGTCTGGTTGAATGAGATTTGGGTAACAGCTATCCTGGTCAGGTACTCTAGAGAGGAGACCCTTCAGAGATCCAATAATCCAGAAATGAATCAAGTTTCAGATTGGTATTTGTCTTCAGAGCCAAATGATTTGCCGAGAAGCTTCATGAGCTGCAGGGGACTCCATCATCGACGCCCCCCAGCCCACATGACTGAAACCTCTAATTTCTGACTCCAGGTGTAAGGACCTGCCTGCTTGTCAGTCTCTGATCTCAAACTAACCGTGTCGTCCTGGATCCTGACCACCATGAAATTCAGTCAAAGTGGATTGGAAAACCAAAATCAAGCATGAAGAGGGCAAGGAGACCCCGGCAGGGAGGGGAAGCCCTCAGGAAGGGTGCCGGCCTCTTCTCGAGTTGCCAGCATGAAAAATATCCACCCAAGAGAGGGGTTCATTGCTGTGCGCCATGGAAAACCCATCTCCAAAAACATAGTATGTGTTGGCTGCTTGGCCCATGTCCTTCCCACTCGCACGCAGTGAGGTTGGGGTAGAGGGTGACAGTCACCTCTCCCGCCAGAGTGACGTCTACCCGGGCCTGCCTTCCTCTTCCAGTGACTCCCAAGGTCTCTACAAAGCAATCTCCAGGGCTGCCAGAGCATCTCTGGGCCCTGCGTGCCGCGAGGCTTGTCCTTCGTGTGACCTCCTTCAGTCCCTCTCCCACGGCTGATGTCATTTCTGGCTGGTGATCCTGTGGGTAACGCTTCCTTCTTTCATAGACTCTAGCATCTGAGTGTGTGTGTGGGGGGGGGAGCACCTAGCCACTGTGAGGAGGCCTCATCCAGGGCCAGCGCCTCTATGGACGGTTAATTGAAACTACTGCCTGATCAGTCTCAGGGGTGAGCAGGCGTGTCTGAACCTGGTGTGCCATGAGTGATTAGCGTCTTGGAGGTTGGAGCAGTGTTCGGTGGGGTCTCGGCCACACGTGCAAGTCCAGGACACCCTTCCCATGTTTGAATAAAAGTCTGCTTCCTTGCTGCTGAGGTTGGTCTCCCCGCTTATTTCCTGGATTTAGTTCCTGCTAACATTGCCTTCCGCTTTCCGGAATCTTGGGGTTTTTCTCTCGCTCAATCTTCAACAGCCACGCGACAGAGCAGTGGGAAGGAGTCAGGGAGGCGGGCCTGCCCCCCCAGGCCAGCAGACTGACTCTCAGCTTCTAGGAGGGAGATGCTGGGCTAGGGCTTCTAGAAGCTCCGCTTGCCAACACAACCCCTCAGCTGGGGAAACCCACCGGCAGCCCTCTTGTGTGGCAAGCTTTTCAGAAACAAACTCCAGTCCCTGCTGCCCACAGTGCTGTTTAGAAATTCCTGCATTTGACCTTCATTTCTCAGAGTGCCTGTGGTCTCTTCGCTGTGATCTGGTTCCTTCCAGCTCCAGCCTGCTCTAGTGGTCACCTCAGTTCCCACACTGTGCTCTGTCTCACAACCA
This sequence comes from Typhlomys cinereus, assembly GCA_023101885.1. Taxonomy (NCBI): domain Eukaryota; kingdom Metazoa; phylum Chordata; class Mammalia; order Rodentia; family Platacanthomyidae; genus Typhlomys; species Typhlomys cinereus. Next base: position 444,387 of record JALPQD010000426.1, read on the forward strand.
TGCTTCCTTCTAGAATCTTCCATGAATTGCTGGAGGGTACCTGGCACCGCTGCCCTCATTCCTTTCCTCTGTGATGGCTTCTCCACCTGAGCTCAGAACAAGCCACCTCTCTCCTCACTCTGTGACCAGTTAGACCTGGACCCCACCTCAAACGCTGAGTACTGTTGGTTTGAGAAACATAAAAGCTTAGAGGGTGGACCTTGGCCTCATTCCCTTGTGCTTGTCAGTTCTCACAGCAACTTCTGCAAGTGTTAGTGTCTACTCCCCAAGACACTCAGCGTCCATGAACCCGGGTTCCTCCAGGGAAAACAAATCTACTGTCTTCCTCTCAGGAACAGGCTCCAGGTGGCAGGGGTGTCATAGGAGCTGTTAGAATCCTTACCACTTCTGGCCCAACTGGAAGGAAAAGGCTGAGGTATTGTGGGTGAGCACGTAGGAACCTGCTCAACGCACTCCAGCAGACACACGGTAAGTCCTTCCCTGCCCAGCATCTTTCCTGCTAATGAGTCTGCCTGCCCGTAGGGCTTAGGGCTCCTTCTCCAGTTGGGAAATTTGGTTTCCAGTTTCCTGGCTGGTCCTGGGATTTGCCTATTCATTCACATTCATCCACAGCTCCATGGCTTTAATATATCACTGTCGTACACACACACACACACACACACACACACACACACACACACACACTCACCAGTACACGTCTCAGAAGCTCAGGACTCAGGCCGAACTGATGAACCCCTACTGTCTCAGTTACACTGTGTGTTGTCAATAAATTCACAGCCAAATGGCTTATGGAAACAAGAGGTTTTATTCTGGCTTTTAGTTGTCCAGCAACAGTTCTGAGTCTGGCTTGGCAGGAGAGCCTACACCAACACCAGGAGCCTAGGAACTGGTCCCATCATACCCACAGGACTGCTGAGAGAGGGGCAAACCTCGCTCACCACAGAGCATGTCTATTTATGTATACCAAAGAATGCCAGTTCTTTGAATTGGCTCTCTCCATCTTATTCAGCTGCCCTGGGAAGAGTTTTAACCCCCATGGGCTGGACCTTACCCATCTATTAGACAATCTCCTGCAGGAATGCCCAGGGCGTAATTCAGCTATTAATTCTTTGCAAGTGTAGCTAAAGCTAGAGCCTTTAATTGTCAGGATGACACCTGTATCTAACTACCACACCTCCAAAGCAGCAAACAAACTCAGGAATCCTGACCCACTCCTGAAATGCCTGACTTTTCAGTATCCAGAGTTTCCTGTAGTTCTGATGAGAACGATCAGGTATTGTCACAGGAATTTCTTGGAAAGGCCTTATGAAAGGTCAGCATGTGTGGTATATCCAATTCTTAGGTTAAAGTTATAACCCTTAGAGCCACAGAAAGTGATTTACTCTGGAAATAGTGTCGCCATTTGAATTAATTGACGAGGTCATAGTTCATAGCAGACCAAGAGGACTAGGGCTCAGTCCTAATCCAGTACGAATAGTATTCTTGATACACAGGGGAATGTGGACACAGAGCAAGAATGGAGTTGGGGGGAGAGAAGACTGTGAAGAGGAAGACAAAGATGAGGAAAATGTTTCTGCAAATGAAGGAGCTTCAAAGACTGCCAGGGACCTTAAGAAGTAAGAGCAGAGCTCCCACATAAAGGTTTTTCTCATAGTCCTCAAGGCAGACAGTTCCAAGGTGTGTGTGTGTGCGCGCGCAAGCACACGTGTTCACCTGTGCTTGTTGTGCACGCATGTGCATGTGTTTGTGTATGTGCATGCCTGTGTGTGTGCAGTACATGTGTGCATGTGTACTTGTTTGTGCATACATGTGCATGTATATGTGTGTGTGTATTGGCAAGGTACACACAAGTGTGCCCATGCATAGGAGGCCTAAGGGCGACCTTGAGTGCCATCCCTATGATACAGTGCTCCCCTTCATGTGCTTTTAGAGACAACGTCTCTCACTGGAATTCTCCAAGTAGGCTGGGCTGGCTGATCAGAGAATCCTAGAAAACTGTCTCTCCAGTGCCGGAATTACAAACACGTGTATTCCCATACCAAGCTTTTCTTATGTGGGTGAATTAGGGTTAAAGTTCTGGCCCTAGTACTTGCAAGGCAAATACTTTGCTGAGTAAACTATCTCCTCTATCCCTTCCCAGGAGTTTTGAGGGACCAGTATCTACCATCAAGACTTCAAAGCTTTCAGAGCTGATTGTTAACCAAGGCAGAGGGTAAAGAAGAAGGGAGGGGGCTGGAGAGATGGCTCTGGGTTAAGACTCTGTCTCACGAACAGAACGTTCTGAGATCCCATCTTAGGTCCCACCTAAAAAACACCAGGTGGAAAAGGCCAAAGCCTGCACTTCCAGCCCTGGTGGGCGGAGCCTAGGAAATCCCAGAACAAAGCATGGAGGAGGAAGAAGCAATCCAGAATGATTCCCCAAGTCACCCTTGGTCCTCCACAGGGACACATGGTGCCCTCCGATACGCATACACACACACATGTGCGTGCACAAACACACACACACACACACATACACACACACACACACAAAATAAATAAATGAAATTAAAACAAAAAGAGGAAGGAAGGGATGGAGAAAAAGAGAAGAGGGAGAGAATAAACATGCTAAGCCCGAGCCTTCAAACAGTAATTCTGCAGTGTCTTTTCAATTTATTTCCCCACTGTTTCCCTTGAGATGGTGGAAGAGCAGATGAGTCAGAGCTGCTCCAGCATTAGCTCACCACTAGAACAAGGACACATTTTCATAAGCCCCAAGACACTGACTGTCTCGGCCCCACGATACATGTATGCTGTGGCTGTGCAAACCATACACACTTGCTGAAGTCCCACCAACCAGCCCCCTGCAGGCAAATGCCACAGAGTACCCTGGATACTTAGCTCAAGTCCACAGCTATGCTCTACAGGCGGGGGGCCGTGTTGCTCTAAGCAACTGCACAGCTATAGGAAGCACAAAGGTGACTCATTCTTGTGCTGCAAGAGAATATTTGACCCCAATTCTATCAACACTGCCTTTTCTCCTCAGCTCTTGCTTGTCTTGTTTAATTGCAATGCATTGTGGCTACAGAAAGCTATTAAGATTGAAAAATGAGATGTAACAAAAAAAATGGGAAAAACACATCCTTTGTGGTGAATATTAATCTTGCAGAAGATTTTATTTCCCCAAGGAGGGCTGCCAAGGGCGAGAGCAGAGACAATGAGGATGGAAATGACTCACTGGATCGGCGTTCCCCAAGAGGTCAGGAGAGGAGCCTACAGCCTTGGCATCAAAGGTTTGTGCTAGAAGCTTCCAGGAGATGCGCTGTTTGAGACCTGGAGAGCAAATAAGGGCTCAGGCCAGGCAGTGGGGCCCATAGCTTCCTGTGCTGTGGAACATTCTCAGCTCTCCTGAGGGGATCGATCACCTGCCTAACACTAGATTATTCTCTGTTCACTATGCTTTCATGAATCTGTCTCAGAAGGGTCCCCTCTGGCCAGTCACGGAACCTGTGATGTCTGCTCAACCAGAATACTGGGCCTCGTGGGGTCACTCACCTACACCTGGGGCACTTAGTTTGTGAGATGAAGCCTGCCAAAGCTGAAGGAAGCCTCCCAAATCAAGCCAAAGACTTCCTTCCACACAAGACTTCTATACAAGTCTGGTGGCCGGGCTTTGCTCTGAGAAACGAGTCCTTAGATGATTTCACTGGTGTGTGAACACCATGGATCTTAGCGACACAAAGCAGTATGGCTGCGATGTTGCTGGGAGAACTTGTACACTTGTTTCTTCCCTGATATCTATTTATTGTGTTCATCCTGGGTTGCTTCTACCTCCTTGTTGCTTCACTCTGAGATTTCCTAGGCTCTGCCCACTAGGACCTGAAGTGCAGGCCACTGCCATTTCCATTTGGTTCTGAGATTTCCCAGGCTCCGCCCACTAGGACCATTTGGTGTTCCTATTTGTGCATGGGACCTGGGAACTGAACTCAGGACCGTCTGCTTGTAAGGCAGAGTCGTAACCCCTGAGCCATCTCTCCAGCCCTGTTTCTTCCCTGATAGAACCTTCATTGTTCACCCGTGCATCTGTGGTCAGGTAATGGAGTTATACTGAGCATTTGAGATGCCTGCATATAGTCACTCCAACTTTCAGATAGCTTAGCAAAAAGGAGGATGTTGTGATTGACTGATTGACTGACTGTGTGCCTGTGTGTGTTCATATGTGTGCAGGTTAACGTGTGTGGGGGCATGCACACATGTTAGCGTAGAGCGCAAGTAGATGATGTGGAAGGAGGTCAAAGGTCAGCCTTGGATGTCACTCGCAGGCAACTGTCCATCTGGATTTCTGAAAACAGGGTCTCACTAGAACTCAGGCTTGCTGATGAGGCTATGCCAGCTGGCCAGAGTGCCCCAGGGTCTGCCTGCCTCATAGCCCTCATGCTGGGATTTTTCTGAACATTGTTATCTTCCCAGTTTCCTGAGAGGAAGTTGTTTATGTGTCAGTTGACACGGGTGATTTGTCACCACTTGGTCTTTCGGGGATACTTCAGAAGACAAGAGTCACAACCTAACAGGAAAGACAGTGAACTGGTCAACATGATCCTCTTGGATATGGAAACCGAAAGGCAACTATTAAACTGCAAGGAGATCATGCAGAAGGGTACTCTGGGGAAGGAGAGCAGGTAGCATCCTTCCCCAACAGGAAAGAGCCTGACAGACAGCAGGCATGCTAAGGAAGGGCATCGGGGAAGTACAAATGCTGGGACCCAAGAAAGAGCAAAGCAACTAGGCTTGCTCCCCAGGAAGGAAGTCAGGGACACCAGGCCTGCAGCTGTCAACCGGGGGTGACATTGTGCCTCAGGGAACATTTAGAAATGTCCACAGATGTTTTTCCTGTCGAGCCTGTGGGAAGGGTGGGATGATGCTACTGGTAGCTAGTAGAGAGAGTCATCTGCACACACATCAACCTGCATGCATGAACATGCACAGGCACAGATCAATCGACGCACCCAATCTCCTCCCAGGCACAGGACAGCTGCCCATCACAGAAAGATCTGCACCAATGTGTCACTTAGTGCTGAAGTCAGGAAGGCCCAGGCCAGGGGTGTGAGAAGAGTGGATATGCCCTGAATGCGCAGAGCTTGGTAGTGGTTCATATAGCATCACGTTGGCCCAATGAAGTTTAGGATGGAATGATGGAAGACCATTAGAGACTCCTCTCAGAGCCTGGCGTGTCTTCTAGGTTTTGAAATGACCATCAGAGGACCTTCTACAGAAGTCCTAATGGGAGGTTATGGTGGCTTGGACAAGCAAGCATGGGACTGGGCTGGGAGATGAATGCTATGTGGAATGGCATAGCAAGGAGGGACTGAAGATATATTGTAAGGCTATGACTACGGCTGAGAGGTATGTGCCATGAGAAAGATGGTTTGGGACAAAAAAACCTTAAGTTCCATTTTGGATGGAATGAGCTTGTAATGTCCAGGAGAGACCAGAACCAATGGGCAGAGGGGCTCACCATGTGAATCTAAAGGAGATACCAATGGTGCATGTCCACAATCCCAAAAACTCTAGAGTGCGGGGAGGGAGGGGGGACGAGTGCATGTTGGAAGCCAGCTTAGGCTACATTGAGACCTTGTCTCAAAGAGAGATAGATGGAAAACTCGTTTCATAAGGCAACTGCTCACACCAGGGGTGGCTGAGACAGGAGTGTGAGGGATTGAGGAGGAGGAAGTTCGAGGTCCCCCTAGAGAATGAGTCAATACTGGGCGTGTAGGGTCAGGTGAGCCGATGGTGGGAAGGTAGTCAGGGATCGAATCCCGGGAGTCTTTGGCGCTATGCTGAAGACTGGCACCTCTACTTGAATATGACAAGAAACTCGACTGGGCCTGATGGCACAAGCTTGTACCTCAGCTATTGGGGAGATCGAGATAGGAGGGTGAGGAAGGAGGGAGGAAGTGGCTGGATTTTCAGGTGGGGGCTTAACCCTCTTCTATATGAGGATAACAGGCCTCCTGAGCTGAGGAAGTCTTGGGTGGACAGTCACAATAGCTGCTGTGGCTATAGTGCCCAGAGGATACCAATCATGGGCACCATACAACTGGGCATGTGAGAGATGGTTGTGTATTGTGTTTCTGCTCAATGAGCTGAGGTATCAGGATGTGAGTCACCTTCAAAGGAGCTATTTTTAACCAGTTGTTAAAATTGTCACAGATCCTAAGGTAAATTAAAGACATTATTGTCTGCCTCATTTACTACTGGCTTATTGATTAATTTCCATGAAGCGGGAACTAATTTAATACTTCCAAGGTGAACTGGGAAACAGCTTGTTCAAAGTCTCCAAAGAGTAATTGCAGATGAATTCAAAGACAGTTAAGACGGGAAGAGGCATAGTCTCAGTGGCCATTTTAGAGTTTTTGAACAGACAGAACTAAGTCATTAGGGGAAAGAACAAGCTCATTGGATTAAGATGAAGAAGTGGTTAAGACCAGAAAGTGAGAGAATTCAATCAAGCCAGCAATCACTTCCGACTTTGGAAAACTTGAAGACAAGACTAATTCTAGCCATAAGCAGACGGGAGGTTTTCTTCAAGTGTTCTGTTGCTTCCCCACTTAAACAGGGCAGAACACTGTGTTCTGACTTAGAATAAATTGAAGGGACTAATGAATGGAAGCCCAATAAATGCAGCACTTGTTTATGGGTAAATTCAGGGCAGGGAATGGCATGGTTGTGCCCAACTACATAGCCCAGAATAAGGAAGGCAGATATTGGGCAGGGGGTATCTCTTAAGGCTGAGAGGACATGAAGCTCAGGAAATGTAGGGGCCTTCTGGCCAAAGGTGGCTCCTATTTTCACTTAACTGAGCAGAGCAATAGGTCTGCCAAATGGAGTCTGAACTTTGTTCCCATTTTGGTATCAGGGAGGGAAGAGTTGTTTTGAAGTACACACAGTAAATACAAGCTCATGACAGATCAATGACAATAACTGAAAGCAAAGATGTGCGGGATAATTTGCATGAAATGTACATTGAAGATAAACTAAGTGAAAATAAGATTCAATGCCCGGAAATGAAAGATACCTACTTTCTCCACAAATAGCTCATCTTTTCTTCCATAGCTGTTTCTAAGTTTTCTACTCAAAGGTACTTTTACTGGGCTTTTAATAATTCTTTGACCAGCCCCCCCATCTGTTTAGAAAAATGACAACTTTTACACTGATATAACACTTACTAATTACTTCAAATACATCACCTGATTTGGGAAGAACATGTGTTATTCTCTTTCTCCATTGGTCAGAGCCAGTAATGATGCTATCGACATTATCTTGTAACATCTCATGGACACTTTCTGTTCTCTTTTGCTTCCTAACCCAGGGAAAAAGGGAATTGGGAACTGTGCAGATGTTGGAGACAGACCCTTTATAATCCTGGCTACACATCTTGGTATTTCTGCAAGTTAACGTCCAGTGGAATACAGTGCCCATTATTGGAATCAGTGGTCATCAACTACACCACCTTACAAAGCAGAGATCGACCCAGGTACTAGAACTCAATACAACTGCTCTACCACACTTAATTAGTGGGGAGGCACTGCTTTCTATCATGTTTCTTGGAAAAGAGCCCAATACAAACTTTCATCCTGCAGAATGAAGAAAAGATGTGGTGGTGGTAGTGGAGGGTGGGGGGGAAGGAGAATCAATCAGGCCATTTCCATCCAAAGACTATGCTTGCCAGTAGATGGCGCTGAAACAAAAGCAATCTAAAGAAACCCAGACACAGGTTGGCCCTTCACCAAAGCCATGAACAAAAGGCAAAAAGCTTGATGACCCATCTATGACAGCAGGTGGTGAGTCCAACACCAGCCAGTGTCGCCCTGCTCCCAACACTCAGCAAGGATTAACCAAATAACTGGGGAGGCTCTGACTTCAGAGCATGGAGACCTTAATTACGTGTACCTCTCCGACTATTCCACATACCCACAGCAGGGCTTTGCATCTTCACATCTTGTGCTCCCCAAGCTCTAGAGATAGCTTTTATCTCTACAGCACCTTATAGGTAACATGTGCACTTTGACAGAATGGAGGCGAGCACTGACTGAACCCAGGGTTCCTTTCTCCCATGCAAACTTCTATTTGGTATCCCGGTGGTCCCAGTGGTATCCTGGTGGTCCCAGTGACTGTCCTTGGCACCTTGGTGGCTGTGGGACCCATTATGTAGTCCAAAAGTAGTCACCGACTCAGTTGGTCATATTCCACAGTTCTGAGCCCTGGTCTCGGTGCTGGTTGAGTTCTCTTCCAGAAGATGTCAGGTGAGCTCAGTCCACAGGGAGATCTAAGAGCTGAGGAAGCCTGCAGCCAGCCAGCTCTCCACAAGAAGAAACACGAAGCTTACATGGTGGCTCTGACCTGAATCAAGACCCCCCTGGAGTGAGCGTGACAGAGCCAGAATGTGGCCCCAGAGATGACTCCACTTTCAGAAAGAGGCAAAAGGTACTGCTGGATTTTGGAATCCAGTTCCCTCAGCCTAAACGGTTTAAAATGGTTCTTAGACATTCCCCAAGGCAGCATACAGAGCACAACAGTGGAACAAACTGGGCACTCAGTGAGGGACGGAGGGCCCACCTCCAAGTGTCCATGTTAAAAAAATAATAGAGAACTAGCCAGGGTACTGAAGGGACATGAGTGGACACAAAACTCACCTGCCTTCCACGTGACTCATAGCATAAGGTGGAGGGCAAGAGATGCATGGCCTAAAAGATACTAGATGAGCTGGCAAGAAACAGGAAATTCCCCGGGGACCCCACTGTGTTCAGAATTTCTCCTCCTGGTGTAATGAGCCAATGGATTCCTGATTTCACTGTTACAATAAAAAGTGCATTAGCCACATGACCTGTGGGCCTCAGAGAAGTGAGCACCTGTGTGGCTTTGCAGTGTTTATTTAGTGGTCTCCTCCATGCAACTTCTTCCTGTTCTTTCAGCATCTACTTCGCACAGTAATAAGACAAAGAGAGGTATAACACCAGCAACGGATACTGCTAGCTCATTCACTGTAGCTGAATTTCCCTTAAAAACAAAATAAACAATCAAAAAAACAAATCAGTAATGTCTGATCATCTCAACATTCCTCTTCTTCGCTCCAAAACCGAGTTGGTTTGATCACCTATGAGACACATCTGGCTGTTGAGAAGAAAGCAAATAGGTCCAATACTTGTAAATTTCATATTTATTGTAACAAAAATTATGCCATGTCCACTTGTGCACTCTGCTTCAATATAACTCTGGGCGTGTAAGTGATCTAATGGACTCTACCATCATGCGGGTTGTGGCAGCAGTAAGGAACACAATTAAAAAGTGGCTGCAAAAGTCACACGGCTGGGCTGGCAGAGGGAAGGAATGGGGTTCTTGAGTGCAGGTTCTTGCCCAGAAACACGCTGGCCAATGGCCCACACTGAAGGGGAGATAGGGAGGGTTCATCTGAAGAGGAGAATTCAGGTATTTAGGCTGTGTCCTTATTTCAAGACTACAAAAACTTTTTAAGCCTCACTATATAACACTGAGCTATTTACAATAGAAATTTGTCAATCAACTGTTCTCTCAGAGAAAATTAGTGAATCCCAGTGACTTAAGTCACCTGACAGAGTAAAGCAACTCCTAGGAGTTAGTCTCCATATTCTACAAATGTCTATCATTTTCAAGACAAAAAAAGCCTCCCCCCAAGAAATATGTAATTACAATATTAAATCATTAAGCAATGGCAACCTGCCCTGCCTTCCAAACAAAACAAAATCCATTTTTAAAAATATTACATTATCATTAACTGTTTCTCTGTAATATATTAAACCTTTTGTTCTTTGTCTTTACATATCTGATATGTTAAGGAAAGAAGTTAACAAATTGAAATCATATTGGTAAAGTGTCACTAGAAGAAAAGTGGTAATTATTAAAAAATAACTCATATAAAGAGAACCTACAGGTGAGCTGCAGAGACAGGGCGCAGGGTCTGGGTCTAGGATGTGGAGTAAAACCCCTGGTTTAATGGGAGCCTGGGAGACTCTCACAGTCTTTCTGGGTTAGTTTATTGTTTGAAACAGTGCTCAGAAGGGGTCATAGTGGCGTGTCGTAGTAGTCTGGCAGCTGGTCCATCTGAAACTGCCTTTGTGGGGGCAGCTGCTGAGGCAGTGGCTGCTGTGGCTGGGGTGGTGGCGGCTGCTGTTGCTGCCCCTGATGATGCTTCATGATTTCTTTGACTTCCTCTTCTAGCTCTGGAGGTATGATGAACTGATCATCGGGATCTGGCTGAGCAGGGGCAGCAAAGTAGCCCCCAGGTTTCCGAAGTGGGGCGTCAGCAGCCACCTCTATCACATTGTGGCTCCTTTCCTGAGGGGCCACAGAGCCGTTAGCCCTGCGCCGCCCCATGGTCCCCACCGCAGATAAGTCGGCCTTCCTAGGCAGCCCGGGCTCATCCTCATTGGCGCTGATTACGATGCCCTCATCGCTGGGCTCGGCGGGAGCCGGAAGCAGGAGCTGCCGCTTCTCCTTCTCCTTGGCCCTGCCGCAGTGGATGTCCACTTCCACCTCCACCCGGCTGCCGTTGCTGAAGACACCCTCGATGGGCTCTTCGTCGTCACTGTCCAGGCCGTTGTCTGAGAAGGCGCTGGAGAAGGTGGCACTGGACAGTTGGCGCTGGAAGGAGCTGGACAGGGAGACCGGGTGCAGCATGCAGCGCTGCTCAGTGGGGTAGGCCGGGCTGCTTTCAGACAGGACCCCCGACGGGGGCTCATCAGAGGCAGTGGAGCCCACCTCACTGCTCATCTCAGAGGTGGACAGCTCGCTGCTGATTTCTGATGCCATGCCACTGCTGGACGACGGCCCGCCCAGCCCGTCCATTGGCCGGTCCTTGATGACCATGTTGACCGAGGCAGGGAACATGCCAGGGCTAGGAGGGGGCACGCTCCCGCCTGCACTGAGCTCGCAGCAGCAGAAACTGTCCTCCGTGACGCTCAGCTGCACCACCACAGCGCTGATACTGTCGTGGCAGCCGTAGCTCTGGGCCAGTGTGCACAGCTTCTTGGCAGCAGCCAGGGCATCGGGCACGTTGCGCACGGCCTCCACGGCCTCCTCGATGGACAGGCTGTCCCACAGTCCTTTGCTCCCCAAGATGAAGAACTCGTCCTGAGGCGTCAGGAGCACAGATTGCACGTGAGGGCGAGGCACCACACTGGGGTGGAGGAAAGTATAGCCCAGGATGCGCGTGGATTCTGTCACTCCATTCACCTTGCCATCCTGGAAGAAAGGTTCCAAAGAGATCATGAACACAGGGTACCTGCAGCCACCGTGCTCTCCCTGTGGGGCTACAGGACCCTCTGCTTACCTTACGGACCGGTTAAATGCGCCTGCACAGGGAATGTGCAGGGGAGAGCACTTAGCCATTTCCTTGGCCAGGGCATGCTAAGGCCAGGTGGTGAGACCTGTCCTTTCTTGGGCAGGCTAACATTCAGTCTTGCACGGCACAGAAGAGGAAAACATGGGGCAGGGGACTGGGCCTCTCATTTCCCTGTTAGTGTGAGAGCACAGGAGGCAGGGAAAGAGACAGGTGCTGAGTACTGAACTGGTAAAACGTATCTTGGGAGACTAATCAGGTCAGAAGGCTTGTGTGTTTGGAGAGGCAGAAGCTAAAGGACTGGCGCTGATTCTTGGGATTTCCTCGAGCTTGACTTTCTGGGATTCAAGCGGAAAGCAACATGTTTTAGTTCAGAAAGGTTTCTGTCATCTGAATGAGCAGGCCACACTTCAGATCATTTGAGAGCACATAAGAGGTGCACTCTTATATTTTAGCTACGGGGAGGTGCCAGATTCTCCATTTCCCAAATCTGATGATTTGAGGCCTATGATGCTGTGCCTCACAGACTCCAGAGGTTCCACAATGACAATGCTATCTTTCAGTGAGCCCAGGATGAGAGAGTGCTGCTCTTGCAACAATCCTGCGCTCTGGCTCTCTGCCTGAATTCCACACATGTGCTTCCACAGTGTGTTTGCTCCTGAGCCCTTCCCAGCTCCCACAGTCCTGCTTGGTCAACCCTACAAGCAGACAGAACCCAGAACAAAGTGAGTGAAACAGAACTTCAAGTACGATTTTAAGCTCCTTGGTTTCACTGATATAATCTGACTCACAGTGTGAAATTCAAGAACTATCCTTGTATCTATGTATCTGCATGTGCGCTTTGAAGATAGCGTCAAAGTAGAGAAGAAATGAATTCCAAAAAAAACCCTTGCTGCCGGAACATTAGGCAGTGCAGAAGGGGAGAAAGGGGGGGGGCAGTTTGTAACATTGGACACTTAGTTCAAGATATTCTGCACACTGTGGGATGGCTGGCTCCCTAACCTCATGACTACCATATAGCTTAACCTCCTGTTCCTATAACATCAAGGAACTAAGTTCATCTCCTTAGGTCTGCCAGTATAGCTGGATCCTTTTCCCTTTTGGACTAACAGTCTCCTCCCTGGGTTTTACCAGTAAATAAGGTTAGAAATACCTCTGTGGGGACTACTATTGCTCTCCCATATAATTGCTCAGGCAATGGTGGGTGACTGGCATAAATGGTGAATCAGGAAAGGAGCCACAGTGGCATCTCTCTGGTCATGAACTGTGTTCACTGTTCATCATGGTCTCTCCACAGTAGCACTAATTTGAGGACCAAGTAATCCTTGTGAGTAATCCCTCAACTCCTGCACGTTTATCCAGGTTCCTAACTTGTACTCACTCTGTGCCAACAGTACTCTCCACCCAGTTTTGATAATCAAATGTCTCTAAAGTTTGTCAGTTGTCTCATTGGGAGCAGAAGTACCCACTGTGGGGACTATATTATTCAAAGACAATACAGGGCAAAAGACAAAGTAACTAGCTACATTGACTCAGACACCCATAGCTATGCATCAGAGCAGATTTTTAAGACAGGACAGATGTCTCCTATTTCTACTTTATAGAAAATAGAGGCTTTGAAAAGGTTAAAAGTCATTCCATGCACGTGACAACCAGCAGGGTGATTTTGGAAGTTGTGCTCTCAACTACTGTCTTAGTTTGTCTTCAGCTCCTATGATAACATACATGACTTGAAACATTTAGGGGAACAGGATTTATTCTAGCTTATGGTTTCAAGTAACAGTCCATTTGGCAAGATATGTACCAGCAGGGACTGAGAGAATTGGCCACATCATACTCACAGGATATATACTTCCTGCCTTGTCAGACCGCCAAAATCCAATCAGTTTCTCATCTCATCTACCTGCCCAGGGAATGGTCAGTCTCACACCTACAGACTGGCCTATTCATGCAAATTGGATAGTATGCTACAGGCTTGCTCAGAGGCTTGCCTTAACGAAATAATTCACAGGTTCAGTTCTCTATTGACTGACTGACAATTTTAATTAACTGCCACAATCAGCACCTTTAAAGATCAAATGAGAAAATACTAATGAAGCATCCCTGGAAATTACTAAATATTTTATTACTCTATAATAAATTATGGATATTCTATAATATTTCTAGATATTAGCATCAGGGAGCTTATCTAGTAACACTATGAATTTGTAATTCTAATTTTGAACTAACATTAAAGGCAAATGTTCTGCCAGGCCCTGGCTGCTCCTTCCAGCTATCGGAAAAAGCTCTGCTCACCTCGGTGATAATGGCCTTGTGCCGCTTAATTCTCTTCAGCTCTTCTTCACAGCTCATGATGTAGGACCTAGACAGAGGCAGCGGCTTCCCATTTCGACAAAGAACTGTTTGGCACTTGCCCACATTAGCAGAGGTCAAGGTAAAGGATCCTCCGGGGTCCATTGGGTCATGCTTGATATGACACAGGACAGCAGCACCTCCAAGCTTCTGCCCCGCAGTCCCAAGCTTCCTGGAATCCAAACAGAAGAAAACTCAAGTAACTCATCACACATGGCCATTCTGTTTGGTCATTAGACTATCACCACCCCCACCCACACACACACATTCATGACTGCTCGTACCTAGGGAAAGTAATGTCCCTGCTCCATTAAAGCCACATTTGCTGGACTTGGTCTGCTGGGCCCAGCTTGCTGTTCCTATGTAAAGCATACCACCCTAGCAGTATAATCCAACACAGCAAGAAATGATATTTCTTTGTTCATCCATTTCTCCAAATCTCTGTTCTCAGGTGAAGAAAACTGAAGAGTGCACTTGAATCAGGACAGGTCTGAGCAGCCTGTCCATGTAGACACCCTCCAGTCTAACCTTAACTACACTCTTCTCTCTAAAGGATACTTGCTGCGACCCTTACCCTATGCAGCCAAGACTCTGGTGACCAGCACTATTTATTCTGCAAAATGTCCAGAAAAAGGCAATCTGATAATCAGACACCAAGTGTTTATATTTGTTCTTTTACTCACAACCATTAATCCATGAACTATTGAAAATTTAAATCACCTACAATCAAAGGGACCAAAGAACTCAGAGCAAAGGCTCCACAAATATTCATTTCTTCAAGGCTCCTGCAAGGACAGTTAGGAAAATCAGCCTCCCCTGCCTCCTGAGGGTAGGGCAGACTCTCAGGCACCCTCAGCTCTTGTCAGTATCTAAGTTAAGCAAAAGGCAACAGCAGCAATGGAAACCAGACTCCTAGCTACAGCTCTGTGCACCAGAGATCAGACATGAAGGCCCTAAGGACAGAAACACTCACTACAGTCCTATAACTTGAAAACAAGTAGAGGAAAGTCACACAAAAGCCCTTGATGAATGCCTAAATTTAAGCTTCCACCAGCTCTGATTTTAGACAAACTCCCAGACTATGGGATTCTCAGTTTTTAATTCTTATACAGTGTTTGAAGGTCTTGTGAGGGTGTGTGCATGCGTGTGTATAGTGTGATTTGTGGGTATGTGTGTGACACACACTTTTTTTACCTGGGACAAGATGCTGATTAAAAGCAGAAAGCTGCTGTGCCTAGAGGCTTGAAGCTCCTTGGGGTCTTCCTGCTCTTATTGCATCTAGGTGGACTGTTTTGACTACTACATTTAGGTGATTTAGTGTTTCCTGAATGTTAGGGATGGATTGCCTCAGTTTGAGAAAGCCTCTTAAGCCAGTGACAGGAACCTAGTTTCTCAGAGCACTGGACCTTAAAGGCTGTAGATACTGATTCTGGATTTTCATTGTTTAGAACACCCACCTTTTCCCAAATCACAGCATTTAGGAGGTGGAGGCAGAAAGCTCTCAGATTCAAGACCAGATTGGGTAACCCAGTGGAATTAAGTCTCAAAAAAACACAACAAAGAGGAGAAAGCACTTTACCTTTGCATAACGATGAAGGTATTAACCATGTATTCTTCTTCATTCTTCGTTTTCTGGAGCTCTTCTGCCAAAATGTCACTCATGGTGCACTGGAGAAGGTAGGGCACTTCCACGTTCCGATCACCATCAAACACACCATAGAGTGCCTCCCGGTTGTCACGGAAGTTATTAACAGACAGGGCCGCTACACACAACCTGTGGTGAAAGGACATGTCTGCTTTGAGTCTGCTCACCTCTCCTCTTTCTAGTCCGCTCCCCTCTCCCTCTTTAAGAATGTCTCAATGTATCTCTTTCTTCTTGGCTCCTGAAAGATTTAGATAATTTGAACCTAAATATTTGTATCAACTAATTTCTACATGCAGAAAAGAATGATTAGTTCAGACTATGCATTCCCCACCCTTCTCTTCTGACTGTACTTGTAATGGCAGTGAAAGAAGAGGAATAAGAGGCATGAAAAACGTTACTAGATGATGGCCTACCCATACATACATCCAATAAACAGTTATTTAGAACTTTGTCATCCAGCAAAATAGAGTAACAACTAAAACTCTGGGGGAAAACCCCAAAAATATGAAAAGTAAGTATCTTTAAAAAAAGACAGAAGACAGAATTGGATGCTGGGCAGAGGCTGGGCCTGCACGGACTGTTAGTGAGGGGAATTCCAAAGCTGCAGCAGGAAGAAGATTTGAGTGCTGGCCAGGGTGGGTCAGCCCCGATACCACTGCTCCCAGACACCAAGTAAGGGATGCTAGTTCCCTTTACTCAGGCTCAGAGGAATTGAACTCCAAGTAACTTAATTGTGTCATAGAAACTAGCTACAACCAGAGAAGCAAGTATGGTGGCACAGGCCAAACGCTGACACTCAGAGATGAAAAGTCGAGGCCAGCCTGAGTTACGTGGTAAAGACCTGCCAAAAAACCCCACAGAAACTAACAAAAAAGCAGAGAAAAGAAAAAGAATTTGAAAGGTTATCCAGGGCATCAGTGAGTTTGAGATACTACTGAGCTACTTAATATGTAAGAAAATTGAAGACTTTTTAAAGAATTTATAGGTAAAATAAAATTTAGTGAAAATTATAATACCTATAAGCTTTATAGCAGTTCAAATAATTGCCAGCAAGAAAATTATGAACAGTTTTAACACATACATGAGAATCAGTAGAAGCTGGAAAGAATGGCAGTCAGCAGACAGAATGACAGCTGTTGTCACTAGACAATGGATAACTGAGCAGTGGCATCTCTCAAGTACTGAGAGAGAAAAGCTAAGGACAATCGAGGTTTCCAAATCAGTAAAAACAGCTTTGAAAAGTGAAGGCTGATGGCATTATCAGATGAACAAATATAAGAATTTATTAACAGAAGGTTGGCATTCTAAGAAATATAAAAGAATGTGGTACCAAAAGGAAATCTGGGTCTACGCAGAAGACCCTCAATCAAAACTGACAACAGGTAGAGACGTCTTCTACAGCCACAGCGAGGGTGGGGAGGAAGCATTCTGGGTAGTGTGGCCAGAGCTGGGAGATGCTGCTCAGCACCCGCATGACAAGCATGACTACAGTCTCTCTGCAGCCTCACAATAATGAGCATCTAGCTCGAAATTTCCATAGCACTGATGTTAAGGAACACTATTTTAGAAAGTAATATACTTAACTAAAAATAATCATGAAATTTTGTTTACAGGAGAATAGAAAGAACTAGACAGAGATGATCACATTTAGAAAAATAAGCCGGGCATAGCAAGACCAGTATTTGGTGTTTTGTGTTGTTCGTGGAGCTTCACCAAACAAATGTCTCTCTCTCTCTCTCTTTCACATACACACACACATCCACACACTGTGAGGTAGAAGAGTGGGACTATCTGGAAAAGGGATATAACTAGTGGTTATATGATGTGCTTGAATGAAAATGTCTGCATGGAAACCATCACTATGCACAATAAACACATGCCAATGAAAAAGGAATTAACCCCCTTTAGTTAATAGTATACTTATTCTGAAAGAGTAAATTTTTACCCATGCAGAAGCAGCAAAACTGAAAAAAAATCAACAAACATAATTCAGAACATCAGAGATTCTATATCAACACCTGGAACCAGGCCAGCCTAATCTCTCCCCATACTGAAGCTCAGAGAAATTTGCACAAGAGGGGGCGGTAAAATTGTAAGAGCACAAGGATGGGGAAGAATAATGATATGCAAAATACTCCACACAAGTTAGGGCTGAAGCAATCATAATAAGACTTTGCATGACCTGCGCAATGACCAACACATTATTGACCTCTCAAAGTCTAGCATGGAATAAAGGCACTAGGATCCTTAGAAGCTAGAAGTATAGGAACACTATTGTGTTCCTATACTTAAGGGGAACACAAGGAAGAGTTCTAGGAAATTCCACTGAGTCCTTACACCTCATCAGAGAGGAGGACCCAGAGGAAAGTTTGATATACACATTAAAGGATGCTCCAGGGATGGGGGGGGAGGCACTGGGAGATAGGGAGGGAAGGGGGATAGGAAGGGGAAAAGGGGGGAGGGAGCAAGGGGGTCCAGGGAGAAGTGGAGGGAGGGAAGGGACTGGTATACCTATTAAGTTTGTATGAGTGGAAATAAATAAATTATAAAAAAAAAAGAAGCTACATAGACAAAGCCAACAGCAAACTGACAGTAACAATTCTGATAAGATGTAGAGCTACTGGAATTCTTCATTCTACTGGGAATAACAGGTACTCAAAAAAACTGCTCAACAATTTCTTTTTTAAATTTTTTTATTATTATTTATTCAATTGTGCGTGTATGCATGTGTGTGCGTGTGTGTATGTATGTGTGTGTATGTATGTGTGTGTAGAACCATGGATGAATTCGGAAACCACCATGGACCGCCTCCACCTCCTCTCCTTGTTTACTCTGCCCCCGGATTCACAGGCTCCGCCCTACCAGTACTAGAAACGCAGGCCGCCCCTGCTTTCTCCTGGCGTCTATACGTGGGGTCTAGGATCCGAACTCAGGACCCTCCGCCTGCAAGGCAGAGGCTTAACCCCTGAGCCACCTCTCCAGCCCCGCTCAACAATTTCTTATAAAAAATATATACTCACAATATGAACAAGCAATCTCATACCTAAGCATTTACCCAAGACCTTCACCCAGAAACCTGTAAGCATATGTACATATTATTTTCATTAATAGCTGCTAAAAAACCCCACTAAAACAACCCAAATAACCTTCCAAAGGCAAATGAACAAAAAGACTACAGTGTGCAATGGAACCCTATTCAACAATGAAAGGTAACCAGCAGACATGTCTACATCAAAGAACTCAAGCACAGTGGAGATTAGATAGGACACTCATATACAGCACTTTGTCCATATATTCTGACAAAGCAAAAATTGAATGGGACAGAGGCACTACCAGAACTAGGGGTAGGGAGAAGAACGAACAAGAAGGGGTATAGGGAAACTCTGTTGCTTACATGATGACATTCTTTGATTAGAAAGGGTAGATTTTGCTGAGTATAGAACACTTGTTCTCTCCAACAGAGTTGAAAAAGAAAAACCAATGAATACTTACTCGAGACTACATGGACACCACAGATACAATTATGGCCTATCACTCCACCTCTTAAGGTCTTGATTATAGTAACTGTCTCAGCAATGATGGTGGCAGTTACCCTAAGTAGGGCCCAGTCCACAGCACATACTGCTCCGTCTTATGCCCGTTGAAGACTTTTCTCCCTCATTTTTTGATGAGGAGCTAAGTTAAAGGGAACTGTCTGTCTGAGATCACACAGCAATAGAGACAGTGTAGACACAGGTTCTAATGCCCCTAGGCTGGTTCTTCTCAGCACTTTGAAAAGTCTTGACTCCAATTACTGTGGAAAACAACAACAACTTGTCCCAAATTATACGACTAGTTGTGACAATGCTCAATTTAAAACCATCTGAAAATTCTGTCTTCCTCCTGGAAATACTCTTTATCAGAATGGATTGTGTGAAGATTATTTTTAAAGGGCAATACTTTTTTAAAATAAGGTTCCTTTTCTGCTGAAGCTTCCTGTATGGGTTTTGGAGATGGGTTCCCTCCAGTGAATCTGAAATGACGAGAGAGGGAGGAGGAGGAAGGGAGAGAAGAGAACCAATATTCACTGAGGGCTGAAGGAAACATTATGTTTCTCCCTTCCACAGAAGTGGTAAGCAGTTAAGTTCTTTGTTGAAATGACAACATAAAAAAATGCACAAGACAAGCCTAAAATAAACCACAACAACAACAACAACAACAAACCTAACAACAAAAAACCTCCTATATACACATTTGAGAAAGTTCTGCCAGCAAAACTAAAGAGTAAAAAGGGATCAAGTGAGGCTGAGGATGCAGGACTCTCTTCTCTTTCTTACTCTGCATGCTGGCTGCCAGTGGGGGCATTTTGGGGCAACCTAGAGTTGTATGTCAAGTCCTTTTCTGGACCTTTGCTACGATTCAATATAGCAATAATTAAAAATGTGCTACTCTAGGCAGTGGGAAGCCACGTCGCCCTGAAGGAAGAAGGGACCTGCATATCGGATCTGGAACTGGGGAGGTGATGTTTCGTGTCCCCCCCGAAGCATCAATAAATCCCATGGCTTACTGTCTGTCCATGATAGGCATCCAGATCATCAGCGGTTCTCAATTCTGGTTACACTTTAGAATCACCTGGGACATCCTAAAACATTTTGATTCAATCGGTATATGGTGTATGTGCATGTGAGGGGAGTGTAGTGTACATAGTATTCTGGGAAGTCTTGCTCTATGTAGCCCAGGAGGGCCCAGAATTTATGGTTGTCCTACCTCCACCCTGAGTGCTGGGATTACAAGTCTGGATGAGAGACTGTTGCTATTATTTGCTGACTGGTTCTAATGTGCTCCTAGGGTTGAGTATGATCTTCTTCCACCTAGGTTCTTTCCTTGCTTTCAGCACTCTGTGCTTTCATATCTTAGTCAACAAACTTAGAACTAATTCACAGGATTCTGTTTTCCCAATATTTAGTTCTTCCTCACACAGTGTAGTAAGCAAGCCTGAGAAAGTTTGATTTCTCAGAAAATCACTGCTCATATCTGATAGAGGGAAGGCAAGAAAGAGAATCAAGATGATCACTACTGGTGGCAAGAGAAGTAGATGATGTCACTGAGATAGATACCAAATTCTGCCAACTAACTTAGATTGCAGAAATAACTCCACAGGCATCCATGTAAATGATCCCCAACACAAACCATTGAAGCAACTTCTCCCTTAATACTATCCCTTGTTTTGCTTGGTAAACAGGCTTCAGAGAAAGATAAGGGAGCTTTTCAAAACTGGAGTCTTACACAGATATAATGTGTCAGTTATATCATACTGTATCTTAGCAACAGCTTTCACAAGAGGAGAGTATGTGATGCCACGCTGTCCCCTAGCTCCGGGTTTAAGCATTAAGCGAGGAGGGAGCTCACTCTGGAGAAGCAGACAGAAACTTCACAAGAGGAAAGGATGTGTCTCTATCTATCCAACTAAAGGAGGTGGAAAGGAGGCATTTTGCCCCAAAGTTCCTTCTGACTTACTTGTTTTTCACCCCTGATGCTTCAGTGTAGCCATGACTCCAGACTGCTGGGGCTCCAGATGCATCTCCTGAGGAAGGCTGATCAATCTTGAAGCAGCGGATATTACTAACGTGGGGAGAGAGGAAACAGGCATCATTAAAACAAGTGAGTGTGAATTGCTACCTTATCTGAGAAATGGAAACACCTGCTAAGCACTCTCTATTTGGGACTTCTTCCTGTGTGTACTGTGACCGAAATACTTATCAGCAATAATCCTAAAGAAAACCAGGAGGTGCATATACACAGTATGAAAATTAGTTCCATAATTATTATAAAGCAGCAGTTAGAGACTGTCAGATTGCACATTGCACGTCTGTTTTCCCCTAAGAATGAAAAGAACAGCTCAGCTTTGCCATGAGAAAACAAGCTGAAGGCACTGGAGATGTGACTCAGTTGTAAAATCCTTGCCACATGAGCATGAGAGCCTGAATCTGACCCTCAGCTGTAAAACACTAGTGGTGGTGTACACGCCTGTCATCCTAATATTGGGAAGACCCCCAGCCAACCAGCCTAATGTAGCCAGTGAGCCCAGGTCCCAGTAAGAGGTCCTATCTCAAAGTGGACGGCTCCTGAGAAAGGATACCTGAGGTTTACTCTTGGCTCCCATGTGTATGAGCATTTGCACACATAATAAACTCACTTACACACAAAACTTGAAAAGTTAAATTTAAAAAGAAAATGAAACATGTTATTAGATTTGGTGTATTACTACATCATGAATACTCAGACTTCTTAAGAAAAAAAATCACTGTATTCAGGTGATAGGGAGAGAATCCTGCAACATATAATCTTCAGTCCCAATTTTCTCTTATCATCCTTGCAAATATCTACAAACGCCATCAAGAACTTGTCAGCCCCTTGTTCTTCCAGCTCTTTTCTCACACACATAAGCAACCTACATTAAGAACTGATATTATGAAAGACATAAAATGAAAAAGAATAAACCTATTTTTATTTTTAAAGTAGCCTATTAGAGGGGTTGGAAATGATTCCATGGTAAAAAGCTTGCAATGGAGTCCAGATTCACAGAACCTATGTAAATGCTCAGTGGGCCTGATATTCTAGCCTCAAAAGGCAAAGACAGAGGATACTAGAGTAAACTGGCCAGTGAGATTAGTAGCATCAGCAAGCTCTGAGTTTGACTGAGAGATCCTGCCTTATAAGCCTAACATCAAAGAGGGACAGCAAGATGGCTCAGCAGATAAAAGTACTTGCTGCATAAATCTGATGACCTGAGTTCAATCCCTGGAAACCATGTAAAGACAGAGGGAGAGAACTGACTCCATAAAGTTATCCTCTGACCTCCACATGCATGCTGTAATCCAGGCATGCTTGACACATAAGTATGTTGTACACACACACACAAAAAAATTTTTTTTAAAAAAACCAATAAGATGAACAAACAATTGAGGATGATTCCTGACATTGCCCTTGGATGTACACATGCACCTACACACACGTAATACACATGTCTATCATGCTGAGGCAGGGTCTCTCATTGCTTCTATTACTGTGTACTCCAGACTAACTGGCCTGTGAGCCATTCTTCTGTCTTTGCCTTCCAAACCTTGAAGCAGGTGAGTCACCACATTTGTGTGTGTATGTGGGGGGTGGGGAGCTTCTGGGAATTGAACTCGGGTCTAAAAGCTTGTGCAGCAAGTGCTTTTACCTGCTGAGTCATCGCGATGCTTTAACAGTCTTATCCTGTGCTGTCCTGGAACTCATTGTATAGCCTAGGCTGATGCTGAACTCGTGAACCTCATTTTTCAGTCTCTTCTGAGTTTTGAGATTGTGTGAGTCACCCATCCCTATAATTTGACAGTGATGGGCCAACTGAGGTCTGACAGACTGAGGTATTCAAGCTAAAGTTTCACACATTCCATCAGAAGGATAGAAGCCAGGCCCTGTCTTCCAGGGACACTCTTCTCATTAAGTACTTAAAATGTCAGCAAACAGGTATTAATTAGATTAGTTAACACAGAATCACTCTACATATTTGTCAAGTTTTGGTATGCACTAAACTAAAAGGTGCATTAATGGACCCTTCATCAAATTCTCATCTTTTCACTTTTCTTCCTAAGATATGGAAGATGACTTTCAGCACAAAAAATAATCCAATGTAGAAACAATTATGACCACATGATGATTTGGTAGACAATTACCAATGACTTAAAAGTTAAGGGGAAAATAGAGATCACATGTGGAATCCCACTACCTAGAGAACAGCACCTCTTAGTGTTTGTCTTTTCAGGCATGTTGTGTGTGTGTTTGGTATGCTCACATATGCACGATGAACACACATTTACTTTGCAGAAAAACAGGATTATGTGTACAAATTTCTTTGTAAGTTTCTTTTCCATTCAATACTAAACCATACTGTAGAGATTCTTCCAATTAGTACTACAGCTCTATAGCATGATTTTTTTGGGGGAGGGGGAAGGATATATGTCTGTGTACCAGAGGGCACTTGAGGGTGTGGGCCTGTGGAGGCCCAAGGTGACATTGGGAATCATCCTGGTCTTGCACAGAGACACACAGGGCCCTCTGACATACACATACACACTCACAATAAACAAACAAACAAAACAGAAAGAAAAGAAACAGCTAGCAGATCAACTCCCACCCCACAATAAATACAGGTGAGCCAGCGTTCTGCTTTACAAAACACTTACTTCAGCAACTCCAGGGTTTTGTGGTCCAGCGCAAGGCGAGGGTTTCCAGTCAGATCTAACTCTTGGAGCTTGGGTGGCATGTTTTCGGGTAAAGTGACTTCGCTTAGTTCATTACAACTCAAGTCCACACACTAATGGAACAAATGGAAACAGGAAAGATTATCTGGAGAGGTCCATCAGTTTTATTTCCTGTGCTTTGCAGATGAATGTGTCTGACCATTTCTATAATGTACTGGTCAAAAAGCAAAGGTGTTCCCTACTGGTCTGATACGTTTTTTAAAAAGACTCATAAATGTATACCTTTTATTTTCTTTTAACAAAACAGACAATTCACCTTCAATTTTTGCTGTTTAGGCTTATCTCTACATTTAAAATAAAGTAGAAAGAGATTGTTTACAAAATATGTGCCTGTTGTGGACATCAGGATTACAATTTCAATAGTAACAAAACCAAAATCAAACAAACACATAGGGCTATGGCTGTAAAGCATTTGTCTAGCACACACATGGTCCTGGATTCCATCCCCAACCACTCAACAGTAAGCAAATGAATAAGGAAAAGGCTGGAAACACAAAATGAGAAGATACTTCAAAAGAAACTCAGTAAGAAACTACCCCCAACCCCCAACCCCAAGGAGTCTATCAGATGAACCTACTTACTATGCCAGGACAAATCCTGCCCTCAAGTCACACAACTAATACCCAGACTCTCCTCAGGTCCTGCCTAATTTTACTGGACAGCAACCACAAAAAGTTATCTCATTGATTAATACACCTCTTCTCTCACAAAAGGTACAAGTGAGGTGCACTCTTGAAGAGGTTCTGTCCTGCTCAGACAGCAGGGGACCTGGATGGAGAAGATCCACAGGGCAAGAGAGAAAACAAGAGTCACTGGTAAGCATGTGGGATATGGGAACATGGAACCCAAAATTTGGTAAGATGGGGTAGAAACTTCCAATTATTAGGAATTTACTGTAATTTAAAAGAGCCTATTCAAAGTTTCAAGATGGTTTGGATGGGGAATTGTATCTAAGAATCCCATTATCTTCAAAGTAGACAAACACTTCCTTTTACTTGGGTAAATGAAAATCTTCACTTTGGGAGGGATATAGAAATAGTCTTAAAATAGTATAATTTCTCTAAAAAAGTTCATGTCATACTTATATCATCATTCTAAATAATTATTTCATTAAGAATATGCTTTTAAAAGGTTAAAAACAAAACAAAAAAGATGCAATCTATACTAAAGAGTTACATGACATTAAAGGCAGAGACACTAAGCAGGAAACAGAAGGCTAGTGCTGGCACTTCACCTGCATGGTACAGCCACTACAGTATCGAGGATGGAAGAGTCAGCAGCCAATACAAGAGACATTTGCTTAAGTGACAAATTCTGGACCTTGCTAACTTCATTCAAAACAGGTGTTCCATGTAATTGATATCACAGCTCAGCTGTATCTGGATCTCCATTAAAAATGGCTAACATTTCAGAAGTTTTTCCCATGTATCTTCCTATTACAAATGCTTTACATGTGCCCTTTCATTTTAGCCTTGCAAAAATACTGTAGAAGAAATGATCCTTTTTCCTCATCTCATATGAAGAAACAGGGTAGCAAGGTAATTTTCAGCTAGGGCTCAACTGTCAAAGAGCCATGCTGTTCAACTCTGTGAAATACTCTGCACAGAAAGTAAAAGATCTTCCTGGAAGTTTGTAATAAACTCTAAAATATCACAGAGACACACAAGACATAGTGCAAAGTAAGTCTTTTCAAAGCACACACGTTTGCATTTAGAAAATGTTTTGCCACATACCTTAACCAAATAAATATGTAAAAACTGCAATGATGAAAAATGCACATGCTGTAAAATTGTTACATAGTTTCTTAATCTATTATGTAGGATATACATCAGAAAGTGTCTGACAGTAAACAATAGCTGAGAAAGATTATTTTGTTCGTACTTAAGAGAAGAGGGTATATCCAGAGGTATTTATTAAGCATAAAATTAATGCTGATTACAAATGCTAAGACAAAGAAGAAAAACTGTATTAGACTTAAAAAAAACCCTTTTGGTTTTGTAACCCCCTTTCCCCCCCAAAAAAACCAACCCACTCCTTTTTCATTATGTCAAGTATCCTCACCTACCAAATGAAAAGAAGATCCAATCTGTCTGTTGAAATGAATGTTTGGTGACAGTAATGCTGTGCTAGAGAATCCCTAGATTGGCCACTGTGATAGTGTATTTATTTGTGTGAGTGATTTAGGGATAGGCAGTGGTACCATTAACTATTTCGACCTGTTGTCACACCTGACTCCCATGAAAAAGAAAGACAAGTGCCATCAAACAGAGACGGCAGCACGCATGGCTATATGGCTAGATGCACACCATTCCAAAAGTTAGGGACAGAATCCAGGAATGGCGTTTTCTGAACAACCAGATTAGTGCTGTGACACTGATGACTCAACAGTATACCCTTGGAGCAAGGACAGAACAGGAGCTATTGGGACTCTCCATTCTGTGTTAAATTCAACAAAGACACAATCCTCTCAAGGTCAGGAATTAGATCAAGTCTCTGCCAACTTCAAGCCTAGAGTTTAGAGACTTGACCTACACACCTTGATTTCTGGGAGCTGCATGACTTCAGGAAAGACCTCAATACAATTGGAGTGAGCGATCACGGTGTGCATGCGTCTGCAGTTCATGATTGTGGTTGGGATGGCTTTTAGTTTATTCCCACTGATGTCAATTTCTTCTAGTTCTTCCAACTTAGCCATTTTACTAGAACAGAATTGGAAGAGAAGGAATTACAAGGCAATTTAAATATACACACAACAAGAATTGAAAGAGAACTTATATACTCTAAGGTGCACTTCAAATTCTTATTTTTGTAAACAATTTCGCCATTGTTCTTGAGTGTCAAAGTAGAATATCATTTCTTTTTCTCTTGCACAACAAAAACAAATCCAACTTTTCAAATTGGCAACCATTTGAGGAAAGTAGAAGTCCTTTCCCTATTAAGAATTCTGTGTTAATTAAGTTACCCTGGCAACCATGAGCTTGCTGATCTATGCAGCTTGGTCAGAACATGAATGGGTGGATAGCCAACATTAACCCAGTGCCACTGCTTTAAGAGAGCTGAGCTTGAGAGCAGACTTCTCTGTGCTGGTGAACACGCCAGAGAACATGGCACCGGCTCCATCACAGCGGGCTTCTTCCTCAAATGCACACCCAACAGCTATCTGACACCACCTGTTCTTCGAGGTGGTGCGATAGGGTTTGAAAGCCAAGGTGGTGAGATGAGGAAGGGTTTGAAAGCTGTTTGATTCATCTCTTGGCCTCTGGCAGAGACTGAATTCAAGCAAAATTTCTCTAAATTCTTGCTCAATACTTAGATAGATGGACTCCCTCAACCATTAGACCTTAACCATGGTCTAATGTAACTTAACATTTTTATTCAAGAATGTCTTATTGTTCAAACGTCATCTGTGGTTTTAACAAAGTAAAGTTCAAGACCCAAGAATCACAGAACGAGTTCTCCACTATGTGACAGCAACTATTTCCCGGACCTGCTTTCTACCCTGGTAAGAAGGTGCTGGCCTCTACTTCCCGGATCTGCTTCCATCCAGTGGACTGTGATGGTTCTACCTCCTGGATCTGATTTCTACCTGGTAACTAACACAAGGCTCCAAATGGTACTGGAGCCGGTGTAGCAAATGAGTCACTTAGTGAATAGATACTGATATCTTTTCTACTTGTTATGGTTCTATTTGCTGTAATACCTTTAAAAAATTATCAAGAAGCATTATTTCT
The DNA here is from genome assembly GCA_023101885.1 of Typhlomys cinereus. Classification (NCBI taxonomy): domain Eukaryota; kingdom Metazoa; phylum Chordata; class Mammalia; order Rodentia; family Platacanthomyidae; genus Typhlomys; species Typhlomys cinereus. The sequence goes on from JALPQD010000426.1 coordinate 471,753, forward strand.
CAGGCCAGTGAAATGCCTCGACAGATAAAGGTGCCTGACAATGTGAGTCTGATCCTAGAACACATGAAAAGGGAGAACAAACTCTAAGTTGTCCTCTGATCTCCACTATGGCACACACGCTTCATACTTCACACACGCAAAATACAATACTCACCAGATTATGCAAATATACTAAAAGTAACATTAATATATAGACTAAGGACAGTCTGAATTCCTATAAATATTATCAGATACATTATTATACAGTTACCACAGCACCCCCTAACCAAAAGGTCATCTCTGAATTCCATAGTGAAGTTCAAATCACAGAAGTAATGGTTTTATCATCAACATCAAATGAGAAGGAAAACTAAAAAAGAAAAATATCTCATTGAAAACAAAGAAATACCTGAAGTCAACATATCTGGCCTCCTTGGTAACCCTGAGAGCAGCCCTGGTAGGCAGACCGGATGGCAGCAAAGGTAGATTATGGGATATTTTGATTTGGTCTTTATTCGAATGTCAGTGACCAGCAGAACACAAGACGATTAATGCCTGCTTCTCTCGTGAATGGGTATGTTCCACGTCTTAATTTGCAAGGTGGTAAATACCAATGAATTCTAAGTAGAGAAGTCCTCAGGGCAGGTTCATTCGTGAAGTAATGCAAAGGTACACTATGCCACTATTCTCCAAATACAGAAGCTAAAGGTATTAAAAATGAGATCCAAGAAACTGGATCTGTAATATCATGCAGTTTCTATGGTTGTAGAGGTCACCACTCAACTTTTTTTTTTCTTTTTATGGTGCCAGGCATAGATTTCAGGGTCCCCTGTGTGCTAGACCAAGTTTCTACACCTGAACTACACTATCCGTTCCCCACTGCTTCTGTGAGACAGGCATGTGTACATGTGGAGACCAGAGGTTGACCGCAATTTTTGGAGACTCACTACACCTGAAGCTCACTGAGTGGCTAGGCTAACTGGCCAGAGAGCCATGAGAGCTGCTTCTGTCTGCCCTCAAGAGCTAGGATTACAGATATGCAGCACTACACCAAGCTTTTGCATGGGTGCTAAAGGGCTGAACTAGGGTCCTCTTTACCTGCTGAGCCATCTTCTCTTACACTGCTTTTTACATAATAAGCATAAATAAAACCAGGTTCCTAGTCTACTCTGCAACTCTTGAATACCATGGTTATATGTGGTTGCATATATGTGATCAATTTGACTGGTTAAAGAGAGGCAATAGAAAAAGTACTATTTAAAAACATACTTAACTTCAAACTCCTAGGAATATGCCAATGATTTGGTCTTTGGATACATTCATATTAGAAAAAACATTATGATTCTTTTTAGGGGAATACTTGATTTCAGCTTGCATAAAAAAGGCAGGAACAGGCAAGCACATATTTACTACCTGTGAAATTAATGTTTCTGTTTAACCTTTCCTTCTTTTGTGACTACATTTGCAGAAATGCATCTAAAGCATCACTGTACAGTCCTCTGTTACCTTGCTGGAAAACTCTGTAGCCGATTATAGGCCATGTGGAGGATCTTCAGGCGAGGATGTCCAGTCAGCATGGGCACACATTTATCCGTGAGACTGTTGTTTGTCAAATACAACTCCTGGAGGATACTGCTTGTCTCTTCAGAAACTGTGGCTGGAGGAAGGGTCTCCAGTTTGTTTGCAGAAGCATTCAGGAATCTTAGGCTACGACAAAATGCAGCAAAAGTCCATGGTAAACTAGAGCTCTGGATGAGAACCCTCAACAAATCCAGAAGTTACTTGACAGCAGTCATGGTTGGAGGCTGGGCTTAGGAACATGATACAGGTCCTGGCTTCACATATGTTACATGCAAAGAGATACATACCACCTTTTATGGAAATTCAAAGGTAAGAGGAAGTGACTATTTTTATAGTTAATTGAGAGTGGATGAGATAAAGGTAAATAATATGATTTAAGGAAGGAAAATATAATTGTTTATTTTTATTTTTAAAATTTTATATGTTATTTGGGTGTATGTATGAGTGTGAATGCATATGGAAGTCAGAGGACAATTTTATTTACTTATTTATTTGTGTGTGCATGTATGTGTGTATGTCCTTACTGGTACTCGAGCTCCTGTGTTTATCAGAGGGCAACTGTGTGTGGTCACCCTAGGGTGATTTTAGGAATCACTCTTTTTTTTTAACCTCTTATTTGCTTTGCTCTGGAGTTTCCCAGGCTCTGCCTTCCAGGACCAGAAGTACAGACTGCTGCCATTTCAACCCTGAATTTTTACATGGGATCCGGGACCTGAACTTAGGAACATCTGCTTGTGAAGCAAAGACTTAATCCTTGAGCCATCTCTGCAGCCCCAATTACTTAGTTTTAAAATGAAAACATTTTTTTCTTCAACTTTATTAGTTTCTATAATCAACCCCTAATGGATAAGACTTTACATATCTAATATAGTATGTGTCATTCCTGTACAAATGGAAAAAAATTAAGTTTAATGTTCAAATTGAAAACATTCTTATATCCATAACATGATTAGTATGATTAAACCACATGGTGACTAGGTCCTTTTAAGTGATGTCTGAACCACAGTCTTTGGTCAAATAATAACAATTTACTCGGTAGCAAAACAATGGCTTGCTGGTAGCCATGAGAATGAAGACTACAACTAAAGCACCAGAGGAAGCAGCTCACTGCAAGATTAGAGGTGGCTCTCCCTCCCCAAAGGTTGTCAGGATCTAACTATAGCTACCAGGAAGGGGTCATCAGCTGGAATTGTGGGAAGTTCTGCCTGCCCTTCAGACGTCTAGCATATTGACAAAGCACACCATTCTCTTGATGAAATACCACCTGGATTTGGTCTATTCTATCCTATGCTGAGAAATAGAATTTTAAACGGAGACTACAGAACATCAAATACATTTATGTTTAATCCTGGATAAATGGAAGGCTCTCTAGGTCTGTCATGTCAAGCTCTCTATCTAACCTGACAGTCTAATTTTGCACCATGCATGCACTTATACACACACCCAACTCCACTACTTATCTGAGGAAAAGCAGCTTCCTCAAAATAGAATATTTTCCATTAAAGAAACACGTATTCTGTTGACATTTAAAGAAAAAAAAAGGAGGGGGAGGAGAGCTAATATAGTTGAAGAGACCATAAATAGTCATGGGAAATTACAGTCGTGTGCGAACAGAGGAGAAAATGAAATGTCACTCACACAGTCTCTCAACAGTCTTGAACTGGGAAGGAAACCAGTTCCGGCATCAGAACTCCTTAAAGCATTTTTATGTGTCTATCTCTTTAAGTCCCATTTCCACCTCCTGACTTAAATATTCTGGTGAAGAATTCCCTTAGTGTGGAATTAGAATAAATTAAAATGTAAGAAATACATTTTTATTGCCACTAAAACATCATGGAGTAGGTCAGCTGGGAAACCATCTGACATCCTCATTAAAATACAATTCTCTAGGAAATAAGCAGTTAAAACACATAAAGAAGGAGAAAGAATGAATTCATGAATGTTTGCATAGTTCCAGGCCAGAAAAAGAAAGAATGTTGTTTAAAAAACATTGACACATCAATGCTCATCCACTAGAAAGCTGTGAAAGAGATCTGAAACCTCTCACAGAATCTGAATGAAAGGAAGAAAACCATTTTCAAAAGGACTGATCTCATATCTTTCTGAAACTTGCTAGTGCTTAAGGAACTATAAACACTCTGAAAAATTAAGGGGGAGAGAAGATCTTACACCACATTCCTCTAGGAAATAAGACTAAGTTACCTGCAACTATGTGTGTTAGCTCCAAAGAATATCATTTGAACCACAGAAAAGTGTGACCCTGCTAATTGTCAAACAGCAAGTAAGTGGACTGACAAGATTTTTTATTACGTTTTGATTATAGAATAAATAAATTCAATGTCTGTCCTCTTAAAATGGTCTTTTTTCAGTTCTACAGTGTTTCAGCAGGAGACAAATGAAATTAATGTAGGTGCTCCTAAAGCACACGAAGTGTAGTCTCTTAATCACAGGCTGCATAATCCTCCTCCCTGTCGTCAACCCCTCCAGAAAGCTCCACTCCTAGAGTCACTATCATGTGACAACTACCCGCAAGTTTCTCCCTTATATATTTTTTTGTAATAACTGTATATGGACTTAATGTGCCAAGAGATGTTTCATGCAAATAACTCTTCTCATTACACAATCTTCTAATTAAAGAAAAGCAGTAAAATGCAATCATTACTTTCTTTTCATTTGTAACATATTTTATAAACCCACATCTCTCTCCCTAGAGTCTCCCATTATGTCACATGCCCTTCATATTTCACATAAGGCAGAAACTGAAACTGGGAAAGTCATAATTACCTGGCTATGGTTACAAGTGACAAGAGTCTTAGATGCAAATAGACCCTAGATCTCATCAGTACCTCGGTCCATTTTTTTTTTTTTATTCCTAACTCTTCTTTCCAGGAATTCAGGTGTTAAAAACAGTAATAAAAACCTTTTCCTGAGAACATTTTCACAGGCCCCCTTTTCCAAAAATGCTGTGGGTCGAACAGGATCTGCTGGGGAATGAGAAGAACACATGTGCAGCTCTTACAAATGAGATCTTAAGGCCCAGAACTTTTCTTAGCAGAAAAGTCATCCAGGAACAGCACAGAGCTCTTGGGAAGATGCTCACAGCAGTAAGATGCTACTTCCTGCTCTGGAGTGCCCTGCTCCTCTCCTTGGTACGTGTTCCATTTGGCGTGTCCTATCATGTTTGCTTTTCAGAAATTCCCACACACCTTTAAATCTTAGATGATTCTGTCCCTTTAATAGAACACAGGCTTTGGTGTTGTAACAGATTTGCCTTTGTGGGAACCCCAGGCACTCTGCATGTAAATATATTTTCTGGAAGTCAGTTCTAGAACTTGTATTCTATTTCAGGTCCAGAAGATCAAAACTGTGTAACTTGAGCAAAACTCTTGTACTTTTAAGCAATGACTTGACTTTTGGGTCCCATATGTTACAAATGCACAATATGACCTAAGTTTTTCACTACTGCTCATCTTCAACTTCATGTTCCATCAGAAAGCTCTTATCTCTTAAAGCAGAATCCTTCCAATATGTTATCTTATGATGGCAACTTAGAGTACAAAATACATTTCACATGATTGGCCAGAACCTGTGCAGTGTGTATATGTATAACTAAAAAATAATTCCATGGAATAGTCTTATTCTGTGAGATACAGTGAATTTGTGTATGTCACTTAGGAGTCCAGGCTAGTCCCATATTACACAACCCTCTTTGCCTTAGCATGCACACCACCAGGCGAGGTGCTATAATTTCCAAGTGATAGTTAGCTATGCCTCATGCCATTAGTGTCATACCTCACCAATCTGTTTGAAATTATGGTCACAATTATTGTGCAGAAACCTACCTAACATAACAGGTAAGAGGTTAAAAAAAAAAAAAAAACAGCAGTTAATTGAACATACCACACACATCACCATTATTCAGGAAGGTCTAAATATCAGCCTGACTTGGACAATAAAGCCTTCAAATATGCCTCCAGGGCAGAGAAACCACAGTAACTCAGAAATTAGTTTCAATGGTTAAAAGTCATTGACACTGACACAATATAGTTTAATCTATAGATCTAATCCCACTTGTACTAATACTCCACTATGTTCTTTCTGTAGACCATGACCCACTCTTCATGTTGTTATCAGGTTTCCTTGGTCTCCTCTAACTGGTCTTATACATCTTAAATGGCCTTGGCACCTTTGAATACTGGTCTTCAAATACTTCAGACTGTCACTCAGTGTTGTCTTGCTTCATTGTTACTAGAACTAGAACAAGGTCATGAACTTTTGACAAAAATACCACTGCAATAAGAAGTATGATGCCAACTACAAGCAACTCTGATTCACTGGTGGTGTTTGTCAAAATCTCCACTGTTTTTTTCTTTTGTATTTTGTGGCACTATCGATTCAGGGAGGCCCTATCCCAGGACATGTCCCAATAGAGAACTACGCAAGCGGAGGGATGAACAACCAATGGGAAGTGGCCATCTAACCTGCCCCTGCAATGGACACCTAGTAAACAGTTAAATGATTGGTGACTGTCGAGGAGTGGAGAGATGGCAACACCTGATTGGATTCCTGATCCTATATAAGCCCAAACACCCCCTTAATAAATTGAATCTGCAGTAAACTCTTCCACTGCTTGCTTCTCACCCCCGATTCCCAGGGTCTGGGTGGTAACCCCACGCTGGCTCGCCCCCTCGCCTCGCGCCTCAAGGCTCCACCGTTTCCCCCTTCTTTCCCCCGACTGACCTGGAGGCGATTCAGCAACAGTATTTATTAAAACTTTCAGGAAGACTACATAGATATCCTATTTCTCGCCATACTTTTGTAGGCGATTTTTGTTTTCGACAACTATTTTACTAATGTTTCCCAAATGCTATTTTTCTATTGTATGATTTCTTTTACTTACAGCTTATTACACTGTCAGGAGTATCTCTATTTACCTAATTGCTTGTTATATAAATACGGAGGTACAGGTATATAGTCTATTGGAGCAATTTATTATTTTTGTTTTATATTAATTACTAAAGCTATTCCAGATAAAGTCACTGAAAGTACCTTTGTGTGTGTGTGTGTGTGTGTGTGTGTGTGTGTGTGTGTGTGTGTGTGTATGCATGTGTGACATATTTTAGATAGGTCTGGCATTTACCCAGTGTTAGTGTAGAATCAGTCCTGGCTCTAAGGATTCCTATTGCTTTTCTGAAACGCCGTACTTGGAGACCATGTTCTAGGCGTAAGGTTCTCTCACTTGGCTGGGTGTCACTGCTCCCAGGCCTCAGCATAAACAACTGAATGTACACACCCCTGGACATCTGGTATGGTTTGGCTTCTCCTCGTCATTTTAATTTTTCAGTGTTTTCCTGAACATTCTCGCAATAGTTCTTTCTTTCATAGGAGCTACAGCATTAATTTATGTAATTGTCATAAAAGCTTTGGGATATTTATGTGAGAATTGTGTTAAATTTACTAACAAAAACCAGATTACCTTACGTTGCTCTGTCTAACAACAAAGGACATCCTCACATTTCTCCCAATTTACTCTTGTGAACTTGAGGGTGTTTTAATGTTTTCTTCATAAAGCTTCTGCACATTTTTAAACATTCGATCTTCCTTGATGCTATTTAAACAGGGCTTAGCTATCAGCACATTTATATCTTCTATAGATACTATGTGCAGATAGTCTCTGCATGTGTTTTAGAGCCTGTACCTTACTGAGATGTTTTATTGTCTGAATTACTCATTCTAGTTCTCTAAAGTTTAAGTATGCTATCATGCTATCTGAAAACAGAATAGTTTCTCTCTTCATTACTTTTATGAGTATAATTGGTATTTTTTTATCTCATTTCATGGCTAATAAACCCAATATAATATTGATGTCAACAAAAATAGTGGGGATCCTTGTCCTGTTACTGATTTTAATACAACAAAAATATCTGTGGATTTTCCATTAAGACACTGTCTTTAGAATTATGGCACATGTATAATGATAAGGAAGCACTACAATACCTGTTTTTTTAATGAGCTACTTCATTCACATATAAATTATAATTCACAAGTAGATACCCTAAATGCTATTCACAGCTTGGAGATTATTTTCATTTTTGGAGTTAAGTATCTCAATTACTTCAATACTTTGTTTTTATACATTCTGCTCTATAGAATGTATACTACTCTTATAAACACATTAGAAATTGTTTTTCTTTTTGCCTAAAGTTTGTGTTTTGAATCCCAATAGTTGCCTGGCACTTATGACTTGATAATCAACTTAGGCTAGAGATATGACTCAATGGGTTAAGCAACTGTCTGCCCAACAAGACTCAGAGTTTGAATCCCCAGAATTTAAAAATAAACAGTCTGGGTAGATGGGACAGCCTCCTGTAATCTCACTACACATGAGACAAAACCAAGAAATCTCCAGGGCAGATTGAACAGTTAGACAAGCCAACTAGTGAACTATTAGTTCAACTGAGAGAGGCTGAGTCAATAATGTTGGACCCTTCAGGATTTATGGTGTGTGTGTGTGTGTGTGTGTGTGTGTGTGTGTGTGTGTGTGTGCATGTGAAGACTAGAGGACAAGATCAGAAACTTTCCTCTATTGTTCTCCACCCCATTGGTTGAGACAGGTCTCTCACTGAACCTGAATTCACAGTTGGCCAGCAGCCCTGGGGAATCCTCCTGTCTCCTGTTCCTCAGCACTAGGGTCATAAGACACTGGCTACTGCAGATGACTTCTTGTGTGGTGCTGGGGCTCAAGTTCAGGTCCTCATGCTTGTGCCGCGAGCACTTTACTGACTGAGTCATCTCCCCAGCCCTGTCTTGGGACCTTTATACAGTCATTTCTACAGGACTTCACAGCCTAGGACCTTTTGTTTGCTTCCAGAAAAAGAAAAAGAAAAATCAATTGTGCTCTATTGTTTTAGCTTTGTTTTTCAATGACTTGTTTACACATGCTAGCAGGCCATTTATTTCCATTCATTTATCTCTAACTTTATATATATATAATTTTCCCCCAATCATACATGCTCAATAGGTACTCCAGTCTTCTCCCTTCCTCCTCCCCTCCCCAGTCCCCTTTTGCTCTATAGAATGTATACTACTCTTATAAACACATTAGAAATTGTTTTTCTTTTTGCCTAAAGTTTGTGTTTTGAATCCCAATAGTTGAATCCCTCATCCACTTTTCCCCTTCCTTTCACCCCCTTCTCCCTTTCTTCTAGTGCCTTCCCCTTACCCCCTCCCTTCCCTGGAGCATCCTTCTGTGCAAATGCCAAATCTCCCTGTGAGTTCTCCATCCTAGTGAAGTGTAAGAACTCAGTGGCATAGCCAGGAGCCCTTTTTTGGGCTCCCCTTTAGTATGGGAACACTACCATGACTGTTAATCACTTGCCTCTAAGGATCCCACTGCCTGTGATCCATGCTACACTTGGGGGGTCGTTGACATGTCAGTCATTGTGCAGGTCATACAAAGTCCGATTATGGCTGCTGCAGCCCTAACTTGTGTAGAGTATCTTGCATAACATTGGTTCTCCCCATCTTTAGGCTCTTTCAATCTTGCCATTCCCTCTTCCTCAAGTTTCCCTGAGCTTTAGGATGGGGAGAGATTTGGCTGGTCTGCTTTCAGTTGATTAATGTATTACCACTAACTTCTAAGCTGGACATCTCACTTTCTTTTTATCCGTAGCTTAGGTCACAAAAGACACTTGGCTTAATAGAAAAAGCCTACATCACACTTTGATTCAATTTTTAAATGCTATCCCATTATTACTTTGCTTTGTGTTAATGCTTTTGAGAAGTCTGATAACAAATGAAATTTGTTCATTCAATTCCTTGATCTTCCTTTGATGCAGTCTTGAAAAGTTTTATTTTCAGAATCTAACAGTTTTACAACTAATTCTCAAAGTTGATCATTGTTTTTGTTCCAGGTACCCAATTAACTGTCTTTTTCAAATGTACCTTAAGATTTTTTTGTGTGTTGTTAGAAAAATGTCTTGGATCTTAAATCTTAGGAAATGGTTTCATTGTTTTCTTTTTGTTCTTTAAGGATTACCACATCATTACTCCTTGACCTGGAATCCATTTCTACCTCTTAACCTACAACCTTCTGAATTTCATCTCATTTTTCTTTATTTTTTATCTTTCTTTCATGTCACTTATAAAATTTCTATTTGAGAGTACCCTCTTTTAAGCACCTCTTAATGTGCCACTCATTTCTGAGATAACTGCTATTCTCTTCCATTTTATGAGTTTAATTACCTCTCTTCCTATTTAAACTTTTTTTGTTCTGAGTTTCCCAATTTTTTAATACATCAAAATGCTCATATGCATATATTTAGCTTGCTTAGAATACTGTCACAGTTTTCTTTGCCTTAATATTATAGGGAGGGCATACCACAGTGGACATGTGCTGGCTTTGTTTTTTCTATTAGGCAGTAAGAATTGGATATGTTCACTTTTTCCCTGCTAGGTTTCATGGCATCAGGTTGTATACAAGATTCTTAAATTATCAGGGTTAGCTGCTCTTAGCATAGAAAAGCGATTGTGTTTGGCTTATATAAGATAAGAAAGGGTGTGCATCATTCAATGCTCTGGCTCCTCTGTGTTTTGGCTTTATCTTCCCTTTCTATTTCTCTCCCCTTACTAATCTTTAGCTCTGTTTCTCTGCACTGTTGCCCCTTCAACTGTACTACCTTTACCCAAATCTTAGACGTAACTGCAGTTCCACCGAAGCTCTGGCTCTCTTCCTCCGTCTCTCTCATTCTGTCTTGGCTTGACATGCAGCCTCACAGCAAGATGGGGGGAGAAGAGAAGAGTTGGAGACTGCCTACAGGGATTCCTTTTTATTTCAGCTTCACCTCCTAAGTTAAGATTGCCTGTCACCAAGGCAGAAAAAAAGAGCAACACTGTTCTGCTGCCCTAGGTCAGCAATTCACAATATGGCTATGCCCCCAAGCCATTCAAGGAGTTCTTGTCAGAGCCCAGTCTCATCTTCAACCCTAGTTTACTGTTAAGTAGGTCATGGAGAGGACTGGAAATCTACCTGAAAGAATTGTCTAATGAGATTCACAGCTGTGAACAACTCCCTATCCTAATGAATCCTAGTGGTTCCTTAGGGGCAGGTGGACAGACAGCTACCACCACCAAAACAAAACAGCTCATCAGAGAGGCAGTTCAAAGGTCACCAATGCAGCCTCCCAAGATGGGCAGCATCCATTCCAGACAGGACTTACTGTTCTAAGGAACATAGAACTTCGGAATAGAGTCTTCTAGTTCATTTTAGTTATACCACATTGTCTGTCATTGACACTAGCCCTATCGAGACTACAAAGTTGGCCATTCTCCAATGCTCTCCCTTCCTTTCTCAGGATGAGGGATCTTGGAAACTATCATTTTATTCATAGTGTCTAAATTTCATTGGCTGAATCTCTAGTTTTGAAAAGAATGGTCATTTGATTTCAACATTAATAATCCTAAATAAGAACTACCACTTTTCCACAATGTAAGGAAAATGGGGGGGAGGGGAGAGGGAATCCCTGAGCTGATCCACTTAAAACTCAGTAACAAAACTATACTGGAAGTAACAGGAATGCAACACTTCCTGATAAAATGTTGATCAAAGAGTCTGAAAGGTCCCAAACATTTGCTATTGCTCTTGGTTGCTCTCCAAACAACTGTCAGTAAAACCCTATTACTGCAACACATAAGGATCACAGAACATGGGCAAAATATATCAAGCTGAAACTGGTCTGAGAATTTCCTCCTTGTGGATAGCTTACACTATGCCAAGAAATACTGTAGAAGCTACTGGGAGGGGGAGAGAAATAATCACAGGCCTCATCAACTCATACTTAAAAATCACCATGGCAACAGGTGACCACCAGTGTAATAGTGGCATAAGTATCAAGGAGACAACCAACAGCTACTGATTAAACTCAAGAACCGCTTGTCAGAATGGAACACATTTCCATTACTGTTAATCAGAACAAGAACCTAAAACAGCCAATGAACCCATAGGTAGGAAGACAGTACACCAAACTCTTCTGTAAATAGCTACTATTATACTCAGAGATTTGAAAAACACTTAGCACTCAGCCTAGAAGTCTTTTTCTACAGCAGAAGTAGAGGATCTTAGTGGCCCTGACAGGATGCAGCCTAGGGCAATAGAAGAGCAGTGAAGTGGTCAACAATGGCCAATTATAATGCAGAGTTACTGGAGACTCAGCAAGGCTGACCCAGAATCAGGCCAACTTAATTGCTTCTCATCCTAAGGCTTTAGTGAACCTTGCAGAAGAGGGGGCAGTGAGATTATAAGAACCTAAAGATGAGAAGGTTCGCAGTTGGACAACACATTCTATTCAAGGCAGAACTGCTGCATCTAGGAACTCACTGCAGTGAGACTTATCCTTATAAGGCCTGCACAATGGCTGACATACCAACATGCCCCCAGAGACTATTGAGGAACTCAAGAGGTAAGAACATACAGTGAAAACCTTGGGGACTAAAGTTGGATGAGTAAAGGGAAATGCACCTATTAGTGGGGTGGCTGGAAGACAGGCAACTTGGTATGCCACAGAGGCCTAAATCCTCACAAGAATATACAAGTTAGATAGAACCCTGGGGGTTCATAGAAGTGGGTCAGATAAGAGGGTGGGAAGGAGTGGAGTGGATTTATGAAGAGAAAAGAGGAGGATGGGAAAGAGGGGGAATAGAGGGAAGCAGGAATAGTATGCAAAATACTTGTAAAACTAGATAGATAGATAGATAGATAGATAGATAGATAGATAGATAGATAGATAGATAGATAGATAGATTATATGGTTCTAGCTTCCACTCTCAAAGAAATAACGCCCCAGTGGCAATGTGCACTGTTAGCCCTGGCTGGGGCCATCCCTATTCCAATTTGACCAGGCATCGTGGTTTCTATTATAACTACATTTCTTATTTCCGTATTTATGTTTTCCTAAGAATTTGAATTCACAGGTATTATTGACCACTTGACAAACTGGCCACTGGAAGTGAGATACTTCATTGTCTGCAAAAGAAATGCTAATATTATGTATATATATGAAATTCTCAAAGGACCAATTTAATAAAGGAAAAACACCAGAAAAAACCTACCACTTTTAAAATATTTAAGCAACTTAACACTACAAAAAAAATATGTGATATATTTTATATCCAGAAATATGAATGACTAGACTTACATTAAACTTCTGTGTGTGAATACATTTTTTTCATAAAAATCTTGCCAGCAGCTGCTCCTTTAGATTTCCAGGGCTTGGCAGACCCTGCACAGTAGGATCAGAAGCCAAACCTGGTTGAACATCCTGATTCTCAAACTCTCTCTTTAAGGTTTAAGTAAGTTGAATTGATAGATGAGCCAGGAATCTGTTGCTTGGTAAATTCTCTAGAAGTTCTGAAGCCTCACATTTTGGTCTATTACAAAACACCAGGAATTTACAAGACGGGTTATTTAATTAAAAAATAAAGTATGGGCATCTTAGCTCTTCAGAATGCCACAAATACCCATCTCCTTCAAAAGGCACCTGTTGTCATGGCCAATGGAACACATACTTCTAAGTTGTATTCTCTTTTAGTTCCTTTGATATTTACACATATTTTAGGTGAGTCACTAAAACTGATGATTTATAATGTGACTAATACTCTGGGGACAGTTAATAAGTACAAACAAGCAATTACCATGAACCTCATCTGTACATGTATACCCTTTCCACCCCTAACCTTTGAAAATATCTTGGTCTACTCCAACCAGAGATAATAACAGGCCTGGACGTTCACCCACTTCTGGGATCTCTAACTTTCCTTTTAAAGCATCAGTTTTCGCTTGATGATCAGTCTAATTCCATTGGGAGAAGCTGTCAGGCCATCAAATGCAAATGCAGATGATAGGTGGATAGGGAGTCAGTCATTGTCAAGACTTCAGGAAGAAACAGAAGGAAGGTAGAACCTGACAATGACTCATCTATTCTAGTGACCTATGATGAATTACCTATCCCTCCCCTGAACATCTGGTGATGACAACCAAGTATCTGAAACTCTTCTGGTGCTGTCATTGAGAAAATTCTCAACACAGCAAAAAACAGATGGTGTTCAGTAAGATCTAGAGTATGTATGTCATTTATCCAACAGTCAAATCCTGCCCAAATCCTGAGATAAAAAACAACAGTCAACTTTCAATAATATGTGGACCATCATATTTCACATCGGAGTATAGTTTTGAACTGCAAACTTTGTGCGTGTGTGTGTGTGTGCGTGTGTGTGTGTGTGCGTGCGTGCGTGTGTGTGTGTGTGTGTGTGTGTGTTGTGTCTCTGTGGAGACCCAAGGATGGGAATCATTCTGGATTGCTCTATCTTTTTTATGGCTTTAACTGGGGTTTCCTAGGCTCCATCTTCCAAGGGCAGAATTACAGGCCACCACCATTTTCACCCAGCATTTTTACGTGGGATCTGAGGATCCAAACTCAGGTCCCTTTGCTTGTGAGGCTTTAACCCCTGGACCATTGTATTAGCCGCCCCCCCTCATTTTCTTAATTTACTTTGAACTGTTACCTAGATGCATGACTGTGTGAAGTGAAACATCCTTTCACTTCCAGTGGTATATAGTGAGCTGCCATTGGTGAAAAGCAGGTCAAAATCAATACAACTCCAAGATGCATATGGACAGTAGATTCATAGAACTCATACTTCAAGTCATAAGAATTTTAATAAAGTAACCCTCAAAGTTGTCTGGGAAAAATGAAGCTTACTAAAAGTCATGAAATTTAAAGTGAATTCCCTTTCCTTTGTTTGGTTACCAGGTAATTTCCTGCTGAGAGAAGTGTATATTAGCACATACTACTCTTCAATTACATAACCCAATGCAGAGCCAGTAAAACAATAACTTATCATGCAAAGTACTTTTTAAAGGAACAACTCTGCATTTTTAAGACTATACAGAGGAGTAAACTGGATGAACGAGAACTGAAGCACTGCGTGACACTATCTGCTAAACAAGAGCCATGAGAGTGCTGTGTTACACAGCAACAAGTTATTCCTCATACCACAGGTGAAATTATATCACACCAGCCTTACTTCCTTCTGACCTTTGTGCTCTCAAACCTAAATGTATTCTACTCTGTTGCACGTTCATTCTGAATTGCAGCTTCAGTTCTTGAGCATCTAGTACTGGGGCACACATCTACCAGGTCAATCAGGTGTCTGCTGTGCTAAATCCTAAGCTGAGACAAAGCAAAACAGGAACCTCGTGCATAAAGCCTGAGAAGCTATCCCTGAATTTTATACCTCCTGCCTACTAAGCTAAACTGCTTCAATAATTACTATTCTTATTATTCCCTCTCCCAAACTCAACCAAATACACAACTGTATGCTTTCTGTGAATTATACCTGAATAAAAACTGTCACAGATATCATAAACATTATATATAGCAAGACCTCCACTATTGAGGCTATGTAATGAAGGAATATCAGCCTGGCAGGAAGCAATGATTTGGTAAAAACCATTAGAAAATATTTTCCATAATTCCTAAAAAAAAAAGTTTAGTATGGTCTAAAAATGAGCTAATCAATTGCCTTGGCTAGTCATATCTGTCTGAGATAATCAGCCCTTGAGTTTATTCTGTCACTCAGATCATGCTGGAGATAACTACATTGGTGGGAAAAAAAAAGGCAATGAAATATACCTTCTCAGGAAAGTTTCTTATTTCTCCCCTTTTCTAATCCTTGGCTTTTCTCACATAAAATTAAAACAAGGCTTCTTGAGAGGTTGAGGCAGAGGATTCCAAGTTCAAGGTTGGCTTGGACTACAAAGTGACTTTAAAGCCAGTTTGGGTAACACTCATTTTGAAAATAAAAAGTAGAAAAGGGCCAGAGTTATAGAGCTCAGTGCCCGAGGCCCTAGTTCCAATCCACAGCACCATAAACTGAAACCAAAAGAGCTTCTGTAGGCAACAAGATTCTTCCAACAATGGCCCCTGTTATCCAAATGCACTGGATATACACACAGGCCAGTCTTAGGGAATTCTGTTTAAATGTTGTTTTTTTTTTTTTTGGCACTACTATTATTGGTCCTCTTTCAGAGACTCACCTTACATCCCCAATTTATCCATATGGCTTTACAAGAAATTTCTAGATGACAAAATCATTCCTGTTCCATGAGAATTGTACAAAATAAGCAGTATCAGAAACTGAAACCTGCCTGAGGTCACAGAGTCAACAATGAAGTCATCAGAATCAATGGGAATAACTTTCCAACTGTCCTGTCCCAGGCCTTTTCCAAACATATTTATGCATGGAAAGAGTTGCTTATCTGACTGGGAGTTCCTTCAAGGATATGCTTTCATATATCCCTGGCATTGAGCATTCCCACCGAGCGTTTGAGAAGTACCTCAGGAGAAGAAAAATAGAACTGTTATTTGAAAGTCCAATCTTCAGAAATGAATGAAAGTCTTATTACCTACTGGAATTTCTAGCACTATTCACTAGTTAGTCATGAACTCACCAGATGCGGCCAAATTCAGAAATACTTTAATCTTACTCAATGACTCCTAAAACTCAAATCACCTAGTTAGTTGGTTCTACAAATTCAATGTTGTATACTGGGGAGTAAGTGAATTTCCACTATAAATATACTCCAAATTAGTTTTAGGGAAGAAAAAACAAAGTTCTAACAACATGATTCTCTGCAGGAAAGAAATTAACTTCTAGAGTTTTTACTAGAATTCTTACATGCTGTGCATAGTACTTTAGTGTGCATATAAAAACACTGGGGTTGGAGAGATGGCTCAGGGGTTAAGACTCTGCCTTGTAAGCATACGTTCCTGAGTTTAGATAGCAGATCCATTCAAAACGCAAGGCGGAAATGGGGAGGACGGCCTGCACTTCAGGTCATGCTGGACAGAGCCTGAGAAATCCCAGAGTGAAGCAAAAAGGAGGTAAAAACAATCTAGGATCATTCTGGAAATCATCCTTAGTCCCCCACAGGGACACACAGCACCCTCTGATACACACATGCACACACATATGCAAAATAAATAAAAACATTTATTTTTATTCTACATTTTTAGTTATTTTTTAGATGTGTAGGTGTGTATGTTCACTGTGTACACATATATCACTGTGTATATGTTCACAGTGTATATAGATGAAGGTCAGAGGTTGATTGATGTCATTGTCTTCTTGATTGCTCCTACCTATAACTCATGACTTATGACTGTGTATTAATTGTTCCCAATTTGGCTCAATGATTTGGCTAGCTTAACTAGCCAGCTTGCCCCAACGATCCCATCTCACCTCCCCAGGGCTGAGATTACAGCAGGGTCGCCACATTTGCCTGGCATTTATGTAGGTGCTGTGGATCTGAACTCAGGTTATCTTCTCTGTACAGGTACAGAAAATACTTTATCCACTGAGCCATTTCTCCAGGCCCCCAGCTAATAATAATAATAATAATAATAATAATAATAATAATAATATCATTAGACATTGTCTATTATGCTGCAAAACAGGCCAATAAGAATATATCATATTTTCTCTCAACATTTTAAAATAATTATTCCAATAGAAGTTCCCTGTAACTTATACATACACACACATACAAAGAGAGAGAGACAGACTGAGACAGACAGAATATTTCTAAACTTCACTGAGCAATATACCTAAGAGTGATAGAAATTACTGAGTATATGTTAAAACTTGTTAAGTTTTAAAAAAAATAAGAGAGAGAGAAAGTGGGCTGGAGAGATGGATCAGAGGTTAAGCCTCTGCCTCCCAAGTAAGGAACCTGAGTTTGGATCCTGGGTCCCACGTAAAAATATCAGGCAGGGTGAAGAGAAAAGTAGGTAGAAGCATCCAGGATGACTCCCAACGTCACCCTTAGTCTTCCACAGGAACACACTGTACCCTCTGATACACACAGACACAGACACACATAAAGACACACATATATACACGCAAAAAAATAATAAAGATAAAAAAAGGAGAAAGTGACAGAAATAGGAGGGTGAGTAATAGTTCAAAAAATGCTTTTAAGTTTCTATTTTCATTAAACAAGTGTTTGTCAGATACCTTCCTTTATTATAGATACTGAGTATAAAACAGGCTATTACAAACCAATGACTATGTATTAATTACTAACAGTTGCAAGAGATCAGTGGACAGGAAATCACACTGTGGTGTGTGAAGACTATTATGATGGCAGGAGTGCACATACTTGGGAGAAGGGGTGCGCTAATTCATCTGACTTGGGAACTAATTCTCAGGTGGTTGCTTCATGCATACAACATGCTAAAATGTCATGAAACTTATTTTTAAGATCGAAATACTCATTTGTTTCTCTTTACTTCCAGAATCACAAAAGTAAACTTTAAAACACTTTCAACATAATATACATTATAAGATCGCCCATACTACATCTAAAGTAATGGTCACTTCTTAAAAAATAAACATTAACAGAAGTCAAAAGGATTCTCACCTGCCTTCAAGAATAGAACATTATATACTATGGATTAAAAGTTAACCCATCAGGTCTTGCCAATCACCTGGTCAGGAGCTCACCCCTCGGGAAAGCTGATTCTCCTGAAGACAAGCTAAGGAGATGGAAGAATAATCATCCATTCAATGAGATCGTGTATGTCACATTCCAGAAGTCTCTGCTGGACAGCTGCTTACAGATCTCCAGTTTCTGAGTTCTAACTTAAAAACATACCTTTTCTTTTTCCTCTTTTTATCTCTTTTTCAATATTGGCCCAAATCTTGAGCATGCCCTAATACTCTGGGTTTCCTCACTGTTTTCTCTGAAGACTCCCACCTTGGTCTCCTTCTAAAGCCACTTGTCATTGATATTAGAAAGCAATGTGTAGGGTGCCCCTTGCTCCACCCCCTGCAAAATGGTCAGAGAAGGGGCTGGCAAGAATATATTTCTGATACATTTAAGGTAGATAGGCAGCTAGAAGCTCCCACAAATGAGCTTAGATCACAGGTGACAAAATCCTTGTTGAGAGGTACCCTGTGCAGACTCAATGAACAAACAGGACAGACAGATGGTGTTACCTGTCAGCCTTCATGAGAAGATTTATGGGCAGCTCAGCCAACTGGTTGTGCTGCACGTCCAAGACCTCCACCGACATTCTCTCCAGCCTCTCAGGCAGCCTTGTCAGTTGGTTGTGTCCTGCCAGCAGTTTCCGGAGACTACTGTTACAAAATAAGCTACACAAAAAGGGACAAAAGACAGAAGGCAACTTACTTAGAGCTAATTTGGGATGAAAGCTAAAAATGAGTAAGTCTGCAATACTTAAATACAACAAACCATATATTAATTCAGAGTAACTAACTACAGGTTCATTTTAATATAAACTTGGAGCTATTTGCATTTTAGTTTTTTTTAGACCTTAAAAAAAACAAGAGGATGAGAAAAGCTCTGAAAAGGGACATTAAGCAAGGACTCTCTACTTAGGGAAAAGCAAGTTTCCTAGAAGGAGACCCTAGAGAATGTGGTCTAACCATGAGGAGTGTTTCATCCACACGGTGGGAATACAACACAATCTTTACATGAAGAATTAAGACTGAATAATGAACTCTTTTAAAATATAAATAAGAAGATGCCACAT
This sequence comes from Typhlomys cinereus, assembly GCA_023101885.1. Classification (NCBI taxonomy): domain Eukaryota; kingdom Metazoa; phylum Chordata; class Mammalia; order Rodentia; family Platacanthomyidae; genus Typhlomys; species Typhlomys cinereus. The sequence continues at coordinate 490,925 of JALPQD010000426.1, forward strand.
TCCATTTCATTTATTTAATTTCCATTATATTTTCATATCATCTCTTATTTCTTATATGTTTATGTATTTTACTAGCATAACTGCACCACAATAGATACTCCCTCTTAAAGAATCAAGTACATTTAATTCACTGTTTTCTTGTGAACACTAAAGAGCTTATAAAAATGTAACTGTAGTTCTTCTAAGAGCTATCAGAACTGTAACGAATGATGAATACTGATCAACCTAATGGCAAATCTACATTATGAGCATTACAGACAACTCTAACTAATGGTTATAGTAAATAATGTAGAAGCAAAGATATTGGGGGCTATGGAAAAGGTTAAGTTATAATTTGTGACATCATCATTAAGAATTTATTTACACTGCTATCAAATAATAAGGCTTCCTCATCCACCCCCTGTTCCTACTATACACACTTATGATATATAACATGACATTTTGATATATGCATGTCACTGAATAGCTAATTTAAGCTAATTAACATATACATTATTTCACATATCTACCATCTTCTTTTTTTCATTTTTTATTATTATTTCCGCTCATACAAACTTAATATGTACACCGGTTCCCTCCCTCCCTCTTCCTCCCCCTCCCCCCTTCTCCCCCTCCCCTCCCTCCTCCCTCCCCCAGTGCCTCCCCCCCAATCCCCGGAGAATCCTTTAATGTGCATGCCAGACTCTCCTCTGGGCCCTCCTCTCTGATGACGTACAAGGACCCACTGGCTTTTCCCTGAACCCTTTCCTGTGTTCCCCTTAAGCATAGGAACACTACTATGGCTGTCAATTCCTTGCCTCCAAGGATCTTGCTACCTTTAACAAATGCTAGACTTTATGGGGTCAACAGTGTGTGGGACATTGCGCAGGGCATGCAAAGACCTATTATGATTGCTTCGGTCCTAACTTGTGTGGAGTATCTCACATATCATTGCTCCTCCCATCCTTGTGCTCTTACAATCTTACCGCCCCCTCTTCCACAAATGTCCCTAAGCTTCAGGATGGGGAGAGATTAGACTGGCCTAGTCCTAGGTGGTTGCACATATCTACCATCTTCTATAGTGTGAACATTTAAAAAATCTACTGTTGACAATTTTCCAGAACACAGCTTTATGAGTTATAGTTGCCATGCTTATAAAAAAAAATCTCTTCAATTTCTTGTTCTCATTTGGCTGAAATTTTGTATCCTCTGACACACAATTAAAAATTCAAGTTAAGGTATGAATCAATTCATTTAAATATAAAGAGTACAATTTTCAATAGGTAGGGTAATACACATCTATAATGTCACTCTAGAAACTGGGGTAGGAGGATGAAGCTCTACACCAGCCTGAGCAACACTTTTAGACCTTATTATCAAAAAAACCCTAAAAACAAAAAAAAAAAAACCACAAAAAAAACAAAATAAAAAAAGCCAGATTTATTGCTCACAAAGATGCTAGCAACCTATCTCAACTACTCACACCAGAGACCATATGTCACTAAAGACATATGACTGAAATAAATAAATGTATATCTGAAAGGTGGGTGAAAAAAATCTTGATTTTTTTCGAATAAAATAAAGTAAGTTTGATCAACTACAAGAAGAACATCGAAAACTGATCTGCTTTAGTTCAATTTTTTGGGGTACACTTTTTCCTTTAATACATTTCTACTTACAAATAATAACTGATTTTGTAAAACTAATCACATACCTTAGAGAAATGGAGAGAGAAAAACACAGGATAAATTCTAATAATACGGCACTTGGAAGATGTTTTAAATAATCATGTTTAGATTCTTAAAAAACCCATACTGGTACAGAGCCAACAAAAATCAGCTTTGGGGGGGAGACTAGGTCAAATATTAGTTACACTTAAGCATATGTGAGTAACATTATCTTTTTTCATTCTACAGGAAATAGCTTTAGTCATTCATGTGTTAAGGGATCAAAAAAAAGTGAAAACAAAGATAAAAAAATAGGAAAAAAGATAATAGTAAAAAAACTCCAACAATTTATTTCTCCAGTGGCATCATTTTCATTTTCAGTGCTTCTCTTCTAAAAGCAATTGCATGAAGTGTCTTTTCTTTTTCTGAGATTGGCTACATAGGTCATCTAAGTGCTCAGTTAACACAATACTCTAGGGTGGAAAGCATTTTCAAATGAATCAGTTCACAGGTTTTGTAAGTTGAGGAACAAAGAGTAATTACGTGATCATTTTAGGGACTGAAAGTATAACTCAGACTTCTTTTATGAGAGATATGTTCTAATACAATGTTATCCTCAGAAATACAATGTAAGCTGCACATGTATATTTTAAACTCTCTAGGAGTCACATTTAAAAATAATTCTCACTGTATTTAAAATACTGTAGTATCTTCCATGCGGTCTATACTTCACACCTATAGTACTTCTCAATTAGAGTCAGTTACATTTCAGATGCTTAACAGCTCTGTGACTAATAGCACAGTAATGATTTCAATGTTAGTTCCCTTCAAATACATTTATTAGGCTTATCAAGAATGTATACTTTATACTCCTGGTTCCTTTAAGAAAACACAGAAATATTAAAGATCATGTGAAGGGAACCTAAAATTTAAGTACATTGGCAAAAGCAATGGGTTTTCTTTGTCCTGTGACTGGCTAAAAATGTTTGAAATAACTAAACCTAAATTTGAGTAGCCAAATGGTTACTAATTCACAATTAATTTAGAGTAACAAAATTAGACAAAATTATACATTAGTTCCTCTCAGAGAGCAGTTATACTCCCAGTGTCAGTAATAACACGTGGTTTCTGGACCTTGTTGGACAGAACAGAGTAGGCACTTCAGTCTGCACAGAAGGTGCTAAGGGCAGGTGGAGACTCCTCTTCTGCCTATGAACCTCTTAGTTAGCCACAATTCCGGCAACCTGAAAATATTTATCTATGTCTGTCAATGAGAAAAATCATCACAAGACAGAAAAAATCTTATCATTAAAGTGAAAATTATTTTTAAAAAATGAGAAAAAGAAGGAAAGAGAAGTGCTTGGATGCCCTATTTCACATTTCAAACCAAGGAGAACCAGACAATAGTGATCTTTCAAGGTTTAATGATCTAATATTCTCTGCCTGTCCCCTACACAGCACTACCAATTACATTCTAAAAATTTTTTTTTTAAATTATGGGTAAGGAAAACATGTAAAAGTAATAGCCAGAAGGAAAGTTTGGGAAGAATTAAGAAGCCAAGTGATCAGTCATTTGTCAGTCTCAGATGGTCCTTGTGTTCACAGCTCCACACTAGGCACCTTGGTTCTATAGTCAGCCCAGGCCAGAGTGAAATCTGCTCTTTACTCCACAAGACATAGCACAGAAATGAGAACCACTGAGTAAGTTTAAAATTCACTCTCTTTTTAGGCATTCATAATAACAAGATGACATGACAAATATTACATCAGCATTTTCATTGCTTGTTTATCTCAAGACCATCCCATCTCACTTGATCAGCAATCCTTACCGGGCAGGAAGGTCACATATTCGATTATGGCCAATGTCCAAAACTTCTAACTTTCGGCTTTCACATACCCACTCAGGAACGTTATCTAAGCAGTTCCTAAATACAATAATATGAAACTATTAATTTTGACATCATATGTGCCTCTGAACTCAAAAACAATTACGGAGAAACAAAACTTTAAATGAAATATCAAATATATTGAGCATAAGCTAAAAGGTTATATGTTCTGTTCTAAAAACAAGATGAATCATTACAGACCAGAAATGAAGAATGTAGATACACCATCTCCTTTACCACTGAAGCCTAAAAGGGGTCTGTATCTCAGATTACTTTCTAGAGACTGGGGGGAGGATGTGTTTTAGTGGAGGAAACTACTATACACAGATCCTCAGTTTAGTACAATAATCAAATCACAGTTTTACTTGACAATGTACATTTCTATTGTTAACGTTAAAATACTTTCTATAATTCAACTGGACATCATGAAAAAAAACAGCCATGGATAAATGAGAATGAAAAGTGAAAAGCAGAAATAACGATTAATAGAATTATCTGAAAACATCAACTGAAGTATTTAATGACAACTATGAACTAAACTAATGGTAACTTTATTAAAATATCTGACCATTGGACAAATACATTGTATTTGAATGTCTCTCTAATCATGCACTAAATTTTTTGTCGTTTACTTTTTTAAAAAATAGTTACCAGACAAAGGAAAAACAGTATGTGCATTGTGATTACAATCTATTCTACCTCTGAATGCAAAAGATTGAAACTCAAGACCTCACATGTGCTAGGCAATCATACTACTGCTGAGCTACACTTCCAATCCTGACAATACAATAATTCTTCATGTGCAGTAGAACAAGTCTGTGAAAACCTGAAGCTTGGGATAAGGACTGAAGGATGGGACAGCAAAAAGAAAATAGTTAAAACAGAAGGTGGAGAATTATGCATGACTGAAAAATTAAAGCTTTATAATTCTGTTAAAATTTTTAAATTCATAGATGGAAGGAATTATTTTCTGTCTACTCCCTGTTCTCACCCTAAAAACAGATACTACTTTATTGTATAGTACTTAACTCCCAAAACATCTTAAGGTAGGAGATTGAAAGCACTCCTTCATAAAAGCATATAGAAACAAACTCCTATAAAAGGCAAATGACTTAGAAACTGTACTGAACTCCAAGGTTCTATGAAACACTATGATATGTTTAACAGTTTAACAGTTTTTGTTTAATAAAACTTGAAGTCAGAAATTACTTGATTTAATTTAATTACTTGATTTAGTTCAGTACAATTTCTAAGTCATTTGCCTTTTATAGGAGTTTGTTTCTATATGCTATTATGAAGGAGTGCTTTCAATCTCCTACCTTAAGATGTTTTGGGAGTTAAGTACTATACAATAAAGTAGTGTCTGTTTCATAGTGAGGATCTGGATGACAGCTACAAAAAGAAGAGTCTAGAGTTAAGCAATTCACAATGGAAATCACTTGCTAATTACATGAGAATTACATCCTATGGCTAGTTCTCTAAAACAAACCTGTACTAGACACTTCCATGTTATTCAAGCATACAAACCCCACTCTGTTTTTATTTAAAAGGTAAAAAATAAGATTCATAGTTGATGAGGCAACAGAGGGGTATAGTATAAAAATTAAATCAAGTAATTTCTGACTTTAAGTTTTATTAAACAAAAACTGTTAAAATTTAATAAAAAATGTATAAAAGCAACTTAAAGAATTTTAAAATTAAGATAATAAAATACAACTCGAATAATTCTCCCAATAGCGAAAACTGACATAATCTTACCTAATTATAGTTAAGAATATATTATAAAAATAGCTAAGTTTGGACGAAAGGGAAAACTCACAAATCACACTGCAGTTGTCATTATGAAGTTATGGTAACTGTTAGCAGACCAGAATTCACACACCAAAATGGCTTAAGACCTGTCACCTTGGCAGAGTCATGGACACCCATGCGTTCTGAAATTTTGGGTATTTCCTTTGGAATTTCCTTAAACTGACTTTTAGTTCTAGTATGTTAAAATTATTTAAATTTAATTTGCATAATTTATTACTCTAGACAGAGGCATACTTTGGTGTCTACTTTAACACTAGTGGGCATAGGAATAGGAAACTGTGGAAGCAAATCTTTTTAGAGGGTCTGCCTATTTCAAAGAGCTTAAAAAAAGAGCACATTTTCTAAGAGTTCTTGGCAAGAAAATATACATACAAAATGAAGGAGAGAACCGAAAAACTATTGTTTTTAGAAAAGTAATCAGTATCACATTTCAGGACAAAATCACTTAAACACTTCCAAGTAAACTCTAAAGTATTGACACTTGTCTTCTTACCTGGAAACATCCATGTAAGACAGATAATTTGGAATTGGGTAAACATCAAGCTGAACAAGTTCTACAAGAAGAAAAACAAATCCATAGGTACATTATTAGCCATAGGATTCCGTGGAGAATATCATCACTGTACTTTATCATCCACTGTTTGGTTAGAGTAGGACGGATAGCACATCTACTTGCACAACATTAAAACCATAAAAACAGCTTTTAACTTAATCCCAAGATTTTATTGATGGACTGGGAAATAATTCATTCTACTTTCCTATCTGTTTCTTATTCATTTACCATGGTTATCCTTGTTATGCATGCTAAACTGAACTTAGAACATAAACATTTTTTTGGATGTGTAAGGAATGTGTATATTTGGAGGTAAAAAGATTTTAAGTGCCTTTCTCTCTTGCTCTCTGCTTTATTCCCTTGAGGTCTCTCGCTAAACCTGAAACTGGCCATTTCAGGTAAGCTGGCTGACCAGCAAGTTCCCAAGACTGCCTGTCTTGCCACTTGCTCCTTGAGTTGCAAACACATATAACCATGTCTGACTTTTTACAAGGATCCTGGGCGTCTGAACTTAAGTCTTCACATATGCACAGCAAGAACTCTTACCCACTGAGCCATCTCTCCAGTCTGACCCCCAAATTTTAATTACTCCTGTACCTTTTATAAAACCAATGATGAGATCTTGGGTTTTACCTTACTGGCTCCAGTGAAACAACACTCCCTGGATTGTCAGAAAGGAATCTTTCTACTCAAATTGAAAGATATTTCTTCAAAACTTTATATAATGTGATATCACTATTTATTTGGTGCTATGTCCTTGAAGGGAGTACTTTCTCAATGCCTTACTTGCCAAGTCATTCACAGGTTCAGCCCTTGTCTGGTTGTCCACTCTTACAGACCTAACTGGGAGTAGATTATCAATTTTTTGTACCAGTTTTCTTTCTTCTAGCTATCTTATTTTCAGATATCCATGTCTGAGCAGTGAGGTCACAAATCAGCATCTATAACCCTGAGCACAAGTTCCCTTGGGTTACATAAAGAAAATACATTCTAAAAACACTGGTACAACTTGTAGAAGTAAATGCTTGTTTTTGTTTGATGACTAAAGGGAAATAATAGCTTCACCTCAGCAAATATGTTGTGCCCACATGACCTTTTCTCTTTTGGTTCCACCATGATTTTGTAATGTTAGGAAAAGAGTTTATTAAATGGTTAACACTCTTGTTTTTCAGGTATTCCTCAGGATACAGGTATTCAGGTATTCCTCAGAGTAATTTAGGTTTATCTTAAAGCAATTCTTTGTTACTGGAACATGAAACTTGGGTATAAAATGAAGTCTGTAGAGTTCTTCTCTTTCATCCCCAGCATTTAATAATACAGTCAATAAACATCTATAAGCATTCCTTTTTAAGGAGAAGAAACAAATCAAGGGAGAATAATTTACCTAAATATCATATGAAAGGGCAAGTTAGCAGCTATAAAAACTTTCTTTTTGACTTCTATGTATCCAAGCAATTCTTCTTTTATACTTTTATCTCGGCAAGATTTGGCATTTATTTTCCTAACTACATAAGGAAGGAAAAAAATCAATGAATCAGAAATGAAGGCACTGGGCACATGGAGCAGTTTTGATGTAGCCCACGTTACGTACCATTAGAAGAAGCATAGAGTGCTTTTAGGAAATAGCCGCAGATATTTAATGTCACCAGCTGATTGCGTTCACAATGCAGAACTTCAATGTTGTTGAAAATCATAGCATCCAGATCAATGAGCTCATTATCTCGCAGGTCGAGCTGAGTAACATGCTGCAGAAAGTCCACTTCATCTGCTACAAGCTTCCGAATTATGTTCAGTCTTGAGCAGAAAGGACACAAACAGAAATCAGTTAACTGCAGTACCATAAGCAAGCTGGTAAACCCTAAAATAATGGGGCAATGAGAAAGGACTCAGGTCTCACTGCTTAACAGTTGTCTAAGATCCTTCAATCTTAGCACCTGGCCCTTTTTAACTGGCCTGATTCAATGGCTATTTTCAGCTATAATTCCAAGAGGTCTGAGCCATCATGATATATTTTGAAACAATTTGGACAATGATGGCTGGGAGAAGAGCAAGTGTATTGATTTTTACTTTAATTCATGTCCAGAGAAAATATATCCCCTTAGGGACTTTCTCCAAAGACAGGTTGCAAGAGATCACTTGGTAAAGAACATAGGCAGCAAAACCAGAACTACCTTATTATACACATTACTACACTGAACAGTCAAGGGAGGAATGAAGGTGTTCTGAGCAGATAGGCAGTGATAAAGGAGGACAAACTTAAGGAGTGACTGTGGAAAGAAGTAACAAATATAAGTCAAATCTAAGTCAGAGATGGAAACACGAGTACACAGATTCGTAACTTCTCAAGCCCAAGACTGACGATCAAAGCTGTTTCCTCCCATAGAATACTACACCAAATGGTAATGTATAAAAAACACTGAAAATTGGCATCTAGGATTCATTGAGAAATCATAAAATGATGGACAGACAACAATGGGGACCAACAATTACAGGATGGAGTGAGGTATGGAGCTGAGTTGATTGATAGCCTGAAGGGACACAGGCGAGCTGTTGAAGAGAGTGCAAATAAGAGACAACAGGACAGAAATACAGAACCAGCTCTACAAAGGTAAAAACAGGCTTCCACAGGACAAAACAGATGAAAACATCCCTTCTGGCTTTAAGGGCTGCAAACTCACTCTTGAAACAAGCAACAAAAAGCCCTCTCCTCATTACAGAGCCAAGAAATGTCAAGATCATGCATGCACTTGATTAGAGACACTGTGACATTAAGGATGGAGTTCAAGGCCATTTTCTGTACTGAACTTCTGCCCTTTAAAAACATAAATAGGACTTAATAACTAATCATCAAGCAAAATACCAGAAAGCCATGAATCACAAGGCTGAGTGACAGCAGAGTCAGGATTTGTCAACATGCAAGTACAACATATGGTATCTTTAAATGTCCTCAGGATGATGCTTTTGGTTCTTCCTTTTTTTTTGTTCTAAGCTGTAAGATTTAAAAATTGGCCTCAACCCAGCAAACTACCCATTTCCAAATGCCCACCAAAGTACCAGAATGTAGATAATGAATAAAAGGAAAAAATATTTCATGTTGAAATAAAATATTCCAGGAATTTAAAAAATGTCCCATGTGCTCTCCAAAATGTACTTTGAATAACCTTTAAAATGGCATTATCACCATTATTTTAAATAGCCACCCTCTCCTCGACCTTAAATGTCATTGTATTACTATTAAAATAATAAAAAACTTTGCTTTGAAGACACAAAAGAAATTTAACATTCTTAAGTGTGGAAGGGCAGCCTGAAAGAGTATTATCTTCTAGTCCCAGTTGGTTGTTCTATGTGGCACAGATGACCTGTGACATATCACCTAACGTTGTGAAACGACGAAAACAGCTTCCTCATCCTGCAGAGTTGCCAAGAGGATGAAACAAGCATCTATACATCCTTCCCTGTGTCCTGTGAAGGGCTGTGAACTTGATAATGCTGATGACATGGACAGGACCAGTAGTTTTGTGCTGATAAAGAGATTAACAAGGGAAGTACTTAAAAATGTTCAATGTAAGGACTACAAGTCTGATAAGAGCTAAGCAATGCATAAAATACAGAGAATTGTCAAAGTGATTCCATGAGAAAGGAAGCAGGGTATACAGAATATGATAGGTGTAGAGGGAATAGTAGGTGGTATCTAAACTAAAGACAAGAGGATCTTCAAGCCTGACTGTAAGCTCGGGAGAAGGCGTATAAAACGGCTGCATATGTGTATTGACCTATTAAAAATACTTATCAAGTACTGTACCTACTAAATGCTAACTCTGGAGGATTAGGCTATGGTGAAAGACTTATTTTCTAAATCTCCTAAGTCATCACGAACTGACACACAACCAGTGCACAGCTTCTATCATGTGCAACTAATACCCACAAAAATTGTCTCTTAGCTCAGTGAAATGAGTCTATCACAAGCACTTGGATGCTGGAACAATGTTAGTCCCACACCTTGCCAAAGCATGGGTCTCAATCTCCTTATGGAAAAGTAGCAAATAGATGGCTCGCCTCCTAGGATGGAGGTCCACACTCAGTGGCTTTGGGACAGCATCTTGCTCACAGTGGATGTGCATGTTAACAGGATGTAACCAGATACTGAATACTTTGGTTGAGAGAACTGAAGGCTCTATGCAATGTTCTGCTTGCTTGAGGCTGAATAATAAAGTAAATGGTCCACTGGAACAAAAAGAGAAACATGGGTGAAAGAGAAGTTGATGGAATCTGGATGAGAATTGGAAACAGAAGCAAAGTTCCCACCTGGATAACCAACGAATGTATCAGCAAAAACAGTAAAGGGGAAAGTACTGGTTGAACAAAGAAGGAAGTTAGATTCTTGCTGCCTTTGAACCTAGTTGAGTGTGTAAATAGTGAAACCAAGGATAAATTCCACAGCCAACAGCTAGAGCAAAACTGGTCCCAAAAGACAGAGTAAGAGACTACAGAATGACACTAGCGACGTAATCAGGAAGAAGAATGAACCCAGAATTCGCACTGTCCCGAAGGATTACAGACAGAAAGAAATGATTGAGGAAAGAGGCCCAGCCACACTGGGAGCTTTTGGGGGGGGAGGAGCGGATAACTTTAACACAGGGAAAAGAATAAAAGAAAAATAATGACTTTAATTTGATATAACATCTCCATCAGAAATTTCAATTAAATCAGCCTTCTGCATTGAGAAACAATGTGAGATCCCCATAAATTACTCCACTGGCTTCAATTTAAGTACTGAGGCAGAACGTTAAGTAAATTTAACCTGATTTTTTTTTTCTGCTTAGTACAGGGCCTGGAGGAATGCTTGCATTCATTCAATAATGCAAAATGTCCAGAGTCTATCTGATATTTAAATAACCTATTATCAGATGTTACATAGAAAGACCCAAGTTAGAACTAGAAATGAGAAGAATTTATACAGCTTTTTAACAGGACTGTTACCTCTAAAAATAACAGGCTGACTTTAAAAATTTATAAGCTACCTCGAGAAAAATGACTGTCTTGTCACTTATCTCAAGCTCGTTACCTGTTTACCATCCCTGTCTCTATTGAAGCTGTACCATTGGATCGCTGATAAAACAAAGCATAAATGAATTATGAGGACTTTCTAAATCCAAGAGATGCAGAGTTAAATATTAGTAGTTTGGAAAAAAACTGACAAGGAAGTATGAGTTCCTGCCTCATTCCAAAAAGTATTCCAACTCAAGTAAACTACAAACATTTGTATTTGTAAAATGAGTAACTTCAAATCTGTAAATTGTGAACTGCTTTGGTATGAGGAAAGATGAAGCTATGCAATTCTCTGTGGATCAAAATGTGTGAGGTCCAAGGGTGAAACCATCTAAGAAAAGAAAGGGGAGGCTGCTGCTACTGTGCTGATGAATCAGAGTGAGCCTCAGAAAGGCCCTGAGGTGAGCAGAGCAGAAATGAAGCAAGGACAGATGCACCTTTGACAAACAGAGTGTAAAGATGCCAAGAAAGACAGCTCAGGGGGTTCCACAAGAGGGGAGATTTCAAGCAGGTGGCAATCACAAAACACACTGCTTGCAGGGCATGAAAGGCAACTTAATTCTCCCCATGACTCTATGAATTCTGTATAAACTATGATGTGTGGATGAGGTCATAGAGGCATAAAGATTATTTAACCCAAGATCTTGCATGGACACCAACCTCTGGGCAATAGTAGAATTTCATTGAAAATACCAAATGGGTAAGTTAGCATTAGGAACAATCCCCATATGATGCTTTACAAGAACTCTAGTCCAGCACAGGATCTTATTTTTCCTTTAAAAAGAGAGCTTTCACAAAGCCTGTGCAATGGTTTCTTATGATTAGAAACTGAAATAAAACTCATCTACCTACTGAGGGTTGATGGCTCAGCACTCGTCATGCAGCAAAGTCATGTGGCAAAGCCAGTGGCTTCCAATTTAGTATAATCAAATTCAAAATTCAGGTTATCTCACTTTGCAATGGGATAAGCATGTGGTCAAATTTGGTGGCAGATTATAGGTTTTATATTTTTATGAAGAATGGTAACTAAGTTCAGAGGCACTTGAATGGACAGTTAGGAAATTAAATGAATTTAGAATAGAAGGTATATTAAATTAAGGTAACCAAACAGGGGAAACTCAAGAAGAGATGTTCAATGATAGCAAATAGCTTAGATAAGTCACAGATAAGATAGACTATGAAAAATGTCCGCTTTGTTCTTAAAGATATGGTCTTCATTTACCATAAGTTGTTCTGACTAGTAATCATATCTCTTTAAGAAATGAATTCATGGTTTAAGTCTACAAAACTAAGGTAAGAACTTCAAGTATGTATGTGTGGTTGCATGTGTGGGGCACATGTGTGTGAGGGTGTGCATGCATGTGGAGGCCCAAGATTAAGAGGTCTTCATTGATTTCTTTCCACTTTAATCACTGAGGTAGGTCTCAACTGAACCCAAAGATCATGGATACAGAGAGTCAGGCCAGACAGTTTGTTCCCAAGATCCTATCTTTTCTGAACAGCTAGAATTAGGCCCACCTGACATTTACATGGGTTCTGGGAATCCAAACTTCAGTTATCATGCTTGTTCAGAATGTCTCTTATCCACTCAGCCATCTCCCCAGTCTCAGTGACAATCTTTTAAAGCAAGCTTCAGGGAAAGAGCAGACTCTATTATTAATCATTATTGTTCTCTCTAGTAATAAGTCAACTAACTAATAATCTCACTCAAAAGACCATACAATCTACCCCACGGATAGAAGCCAACTGCTTGAATGTGATATATTTTTCAAAAATATTACCTTAGATCCACATGTTTAATGTGAGGCATTCTTCTTAAAGCTTGTAGCTGAAGGATTTCCATACAATTTCCAGACATACAAAGTTTATCCACAGCATTCAGTTTCTCCAGTACCTCTGGAATGTCAGTGAATTCATTGAATGAAAGACCAAGATAGCTGAGGTGGTGCATGTTCTCTAACTCAGCAGGAAGGGACTGGAGAAAATTTCCATCCAACAAAAATGTCTGCAAGCTATCAAAGAAAACATAAGAATTATGAAGAGAAGTGCACAATTTCCATTATTATTAGTACATGAGTTCTACAAATAAAGATTGTATTTACAGGAAAATGTATGCCTCTTTGCAAAACACATAAGGACAGGGCCTGAGATCACAAAGGAAAAATAAAGGGAAAATCAGAAATATGCACCTATATTAAGTAATGTAAATTTTACTAATTGTTTCAACATGGATGAGAAGAACATGATCTTTGCTTAAGCATCGATGAGAATAATATGAACTGTGGTGTGAACCAGCCCAAATACTTATCTTCCCTTATTAGTTCTTAAAATTAGTTCCTAAAGCCTATAATTCAATGTAACTCAGAAAAATTTAATGTAATCACTCAGCTCAAAATAAAGGCAATTTAATGCTCACAAGATTCTGCAGCATCTACACTCTAACACATGAACTAACTCAGACCATTAACACTAGATTAGAGGTTAAGACTTACATGGCCAAAGTAACAAGGTACAAAATCTTATGTGTAGCTTCTCCAGAATTCTCATAGATACGCCCTATAGTGAGCTTTTGTTAAAATACGTACTTGTGCATGGCTCCAACTGCAGCTGGGACTTCTCGCAGGGCATTGCACGACATGTTCAGCTCTGTCAGGGTTGGAATGCCACAGACTGCCAATGGGAAGTCCCCTAGATGATTATTGGAAAGATTAAGGCTCTTCAACTTGGTGAACCTATCACAATAAAAGAAAAAGGAAAAGGTTGAGGAAACACGGACCACAGATGTGCAGCATCACATAACTTCAGTACAGCCCTGGAGATGACTGATGATCTAGTCCAGTCCCTAACTTGGTTGAGGCAGAAATGCAGTCCCTAAGGGTTAAAGGGGCAGCAGAGCCACATCTTGCTCCAAAGCCACCTGCAAAAGCACTGTGACACAGGTTGGTCATTTGAGGAGTCGAGTTCTGCTGGAGAAACTTTAAACTGTACTGCAGTCACACAAGTATACAAATATTGGTCCCATGAGGCAGGCCAGGCAGAAGGCAACACTGGGACACTAACTCTTCTGTTATCTCCAGCAACTTTAACACATGTGCTTCTCCTGTTTTTGAACCAGAATTGAAAGAACATGAACAAATAAAGCAACACTCTCCCAGAAAACCAAAACTTTGTAGTTTCCAGCTTAGGAACCAATAACTATCCTTCACACTGGAGCTGGAGATTTCTGGCTGTGCTCTTTGCGAGTTTCATTTCTCTTTTGCAACTGTCTTCACTGAAGTCACACTGCTACCTGAACAACTTTCTCAATGCAAGTACAAGCTGCCTCTGCTTCTGAGCCACTCTTCTTTTTCAATCAAAAGCTGAACTTGTTCAAATCTCCCACATTCTAACCTTGTGTACTGCTCTTTTTGCTAGGGCTACTTTATTTAGTGGACCACTCAATTAAAGCAACTGCAAAAACTGTCCTTAATTTTACTTCTCTCTATAATACTGTGTTTGCCACCTTTACCCCATTTCTGCAGGAGACAAGAATCCAATCAGCTAACAAGCTAATCCTATCCAGAACTGCCTCAGCTGGTTTCAGTTTCCACTCTACACAGGACATACACATTCTCCCTAATGAAATTTGTAATAAAAATGTTAAGCCTCAGCACACCAAATTTTCTTCTACATGGAACTGACACTGCACTTGCTTGACACAGCAAAATATTACCCTGGTTTTTAATAACAGTTCTTTTCTTAGATGGATTAATATATAGCAACTTAAGTTGAGAAAACAAGAAACCTGCTAAACCTGAGTGATTATTTTTCAGTTGTTTTCAATTTTTTACTTTGATTCATTAGACCTTCAAAAATTTTGCTTATCCTTTACTCTAATTATAATCTATTAAAATGCAAAGTGGAATTATAGGTCTTCTATGATCAATGTAGAGTTCTCCAAGAATGCTTGGGAGAACCCTGAAGAGGCCCCTGAGACCGTTGCACTACATCCTCCCAAAAGTTGAAACTACTTTCACAGCAGCACTAAGATCTTCTGTGTTTCGATACTCTCATTTTGTTTCAAGAATTTAACAAAGATTGTCAGACTATGTATGTCCTTATGAAAGCACACCTGAATGAATTCAGGGATATGAAACTACATCCAGAAAGTAAAAGATTTGCAAAGATATAAAATAATTTCACTCTTCTTGCTCTTTTTGTTCTTGCTTTCATTAAAAAATTCTTTCAAGTTATATTTATGTTAATACTGCCTATATATGTCAGTTTTGTATACAATTATCTGTTTATAACATCTAGTTAAATATGAGTTGCAGATAAACAATTATTTTTTTCCTAATGTAAGTAGCTCCCAAATACAGCATGGGACATACTTACACTAAAGATTTTTGTTTCTTGCCATTCAAACTTAACTGCACTTGTTTCTACCAACTACTTCCCTCAGTGTCTGCCCTGTCTGAGATAAATACTAGTCCTTGACATCTCAGATGAAGCCAGCCTCTGTTCTCACTCTCCCACCCCCCAAACTCTGTATCCCATTTTACAGATTCTTTTCCTCATAGATAAGAAATTTTCCTATTAAACTGAACTTTACAAAAGACCTTTGAGAAAAACATCCAATAGATATCACCTGCACATGCTCAGATGTGAGAAGGGAGACTGAGCCCACAGAATAGCAAGTGAGTGGAAAGAGTGCATGCAATTGACTTAGAGGCTTGTGAGTCTCTTTTGTATCTTAAAATGACAACTACCTGTGAATATAAACAACTACCTGTAAATATATATAAAATCCTCCTAAGGAACAGAGTAGGGGACCCTCTCTAAAACTAGGCCTTCTGAATTTAATACCACTAGCCTTGGAACAGCTACCAAGCACTGCAGTATCCAAAGTGGTACATTCTTCAACTATAAAACACAAAACAGTTGAGAATCTCTTACCCAAATAGAGGGACTATAAGCACTCTAGTTTGGGGAGGTTTTCTGATTTTGGAATATCAGTAGAGACTTCATCCTCCAGTATCCAAAACTTTCTGGGCATATCAACATTCAAGTTTCAAATTTCAGAGCATTTTGGATCTCAAATTTTCAAATTAGGGGCATTCAACCTGTACTAGACCATGACGTAATACAATAAAAGGGTGTCAGCTGCCTTTAAAAAAAGATATATTGACATATTAAATTAAATTAAATATATTGTTCAAACTACTTTAGCTGTTGCTTTCATGCTTTTTACAACATGGACATCAGAAAGTTCAAAGTTACTTAATGTAGATTATATTACATCTCCATTAGAGAAATGCTTTCTCCGTGCTAGGACTAAGCAAAATCCCGGAACTACTTCATGCATATATACCAACCATGTTTCTAGGGTTCATGTGGGCATCTTCCCTGTCCTATCTCCCCTCCTGAGTGTGCACCCATAGGTTGAGGGTACACAGAGCTTATATGTGTGCTACAGTATCCAGCCCCCTGCAAGATGGGAATGGAACTGGAGGACAGGTGCTGGGAGGCTGACCTGCCCTACAGGGCCGAAGCCCAAAGGGTATGGGGATCTAATTTGAATCTATGCTTAAGGAAGAAAGAACATATTTTAACAATTGACTAACTTGGCTATAAGCTAAACATTCAAATATATAGCATATGGGCCTCCACTTAAACTGTATCCTAGACCTAAAAACACTATTTTTATGTGTTTTATTTCATATGTTGGTCTCATTTTCAAGTGTCATCACCATTTCCCATGCCCCTTGCACTCCTCCCTCAACAGCCAAATCTCCAGAACTCTTTCCAAAGAGCTCTTATTCAGAACACACCAACAAGCAAACGTGCATGCCTTGGAAGCTCTAAACCTTAGCCTCCTTGGCAGTCCTATTTTTCTTATATACGTCGTGAACAAGTCACAGGTTTTTGCAGTTTCAAAGCCCTTTTAGAATAGGACAGAGGAAGCATTCACATAGAAGTCATACCCCTCTGGTACTTAAAATGAGAATACATAACTGGAGGCAACATGCAAGTTCTGAAAGACAGAGATCAAAACAGTAACTTTTCATTGCTTTGCCCTCATTTAAAAGGAATGAAAAGAAAAAAGGCAAGTACCAGCACAGTATTGAAGGAAAAGAAAAAAGAAGAAAAAGTAGATATTGCACTGCCCCCATAACAAAATACAGTGCACGACTTTCAGCTCAAAAAGCCAAATAAATAGCAAGTGTGTCCAGAGCCAGACTCTAAAATAAAATTGGTTTGTGAGGAAAAGGTAAAGTATATCTAGTTGGTAAAATATTTGAAATAACTATTTTAAATTAGTATTTCAATTCTTTTATGAGAGTGCTGATCCCATTTACGGAGAGTGGAGTGAAACCTGATTAGGTTTCAATATAAGAATCTGGGCACACGCTTACACCACAGTGCCCACTTTTAATAGCTTTCTTTAGCCTTGAAACTGTGTCAAAACAAAGAGATGTTCAAAAAAACCAAAACCACCCTTCTTGCATTCCTAGTTTTCAGCATCCAGCCACTCCTGTCACTGCAAATACCTCTCCTAACCTATTTGACTTTTCTTACTCTGATAATTAGTGTGTGGTTTTTGCTACATGCTGCTTTTTAATTTTATCGGCTCAAATTCAGTAATATTTTCCTTCATAGAGTCTAGTTAATTTTTTCCTTAAAAAGGTCTTATTCTAACTCAAAGAGGCACAAAGCACTTAAATTTTCTTTCAATATTTACAACTTTATTAATTTACATTTTGTTCTGTCTGACATTTACCCATTTACTTTTCTTTTTATTTATTATTAACTTTTGCTACTGTAGAAAATAGTAGCTTTCATGATGACATTTTCACACACTTATCACTATCTGGCTACTATTCACTTCTCCGCCTCCCAAGCTACTCCCCTCCCTCACACAGAGTCCCACTTCTGCCTTCATGACATGTGCTTTGTCACAGAATGTTAAGTGTAAGTCTAATTTCTTCTTGGCAGCATCATTTATCAAAAAGTCAACTTTTCTGATATTTATTCAAATATTACAAATTTATACAGGAAGAATAAAGAGAACATTTATTGCTGTTTAAGAGACAAAGAAAGAGGCTTGAATAGAAGCATTTGGTGCTTTTCTATTTTCCAGAACTTACAAAACCATGCTTATCTACTTATTTTAAGAACTTACCTTATGTTTTTTAGCTGTAAAATGTTTCTGTAAGACTGTTCACTTCACAAAGTAACTTATTTTTTTTTTTTTTGGAAGGCCCAATCTTAGGAAGGGGATCAAAGGACGTTTTACAATGTTTAAGTACACGTGACCTTAGGAAACAATAGCTAAGTAAGCAAATGGACAATATCAATCAGGGGCTTCCTTAACTAATCTCTCATACACTCTTCAAACTGGAACTCCTTTCCCTTGGCACCCTGCTGTCTGGAACACTTAGTAGTACAGACATGTCTTATGTATGTCCTATCCCGGTGTAACACACAGTGGCAAGCTACAGGTGCTGTAACAGGTGTGCCAAGAACAAAAAACTGGCTCTCCTGGATGCAGGGGAAAGACAAACATGTCCTGCCTCCTGCCTATCTTGGGTTTGTCTGTGGCTTTAGGGGAAGGAGAACACATCTGTCTTTCTGGGCAAGTGCAGTATCATGGGCAAACCTACAAGTTACAAATCCTGCAGCTCTAGATCCAGCAAATGAGCTTCTTGCTGAAATCATCTCAGTTCCATAAGTCAAGAAGCATGATTCAGCTTCTTCTGGCATCACAGCTGAATTGACTGCCCTGCAACTGAACTCTCACCTCCTCTCAGGTTCTTGGTACAGTGCTTTTCCTGTCACCTGTTACAACTTCTGAAGTGAATCCACATGAATTATGTATGCTCTTCTGCTTCAAAGACTGTGTAGCTCACCAGCCTCATTCTCAGAGAGCACCTGCCACACCCCGAGAGCATTAATGCTGATGTGGCAGATGACCAGCTTTTCAATACTTGTCGCCAAGATAAACAGAAACCACCCTATCTGAAGCCTCACCACCATAAATGACTCTTGGTGAAGGCAAAATTAAGCACACCATCTTCTCATGTGACTAGAAAACAAAAGCAAACACATGTACATGGGTTCAAATTCAAGTCTCCAGCTACAAATAGATTTGATTAGAATCTGAGCAAAAGAATTGCTACAGATGCTGAAAGTCAGAATAAGTACACCATAACCAACAATCACAAATGCCCTGGGACAGCTCGGAAGCAGAAAGCCTGCTCTGTGTGTTCAAGACCTTGGGTTCAACCTCAGGCCAAATCACTCATTAAACACGACTTTTCCAAAGTAAGGAGAGGAAGATGGGAGGGGAGGGCTTACTGTTAGCAATACTTACAATAGCTGAATTGCTCTATTGGTAATTAAAGTATCTCCACACAGAGAGGAATTGTTATTTGAATCCTTCTTTCAATTTAGCTCAAATAAGATGGTACTTATTGGTTATAACCTGCCTGTGAAACCCTAGGCTAAGCTAACCCTAAATAGACAAGCAAGGTAGAGCTACTGCCACAGGATGGGGTGGGGGATACCTATACATGGCAGGCTCCCATGAATCCAGCAAGCACATTACTGGATAAACCCACTCCAAGTCATAGATAGGACAGTCTTTATGTGGCAATAGCAGCCAGCAGACCTACACAGATGTCATTTTCTGATTCTTTTACAAATTGGCAATGTAAGGATCAAAAGAGTACTGGTGAGACAGCTCAGTGAGTATGGCACCTGAATATATACCTGGCAACTTGAGTTCAATCCCCAGAAGGACTGTGAAAGGAGAGAACTGACTTCCCAAAGCTGTCTTCTAATATCCATCCTGGTACCACAAATTGTATATTCTCTCTCAAGTAAATAAAAAGATCAAGAAAAACCAGTATGTTCTCATATTACATTTAAGCACATCTTTTTTTTTTTTTTAAAGGAAGAAAGGGTACATTTATTCAGCTTATAGTTCCAGAGGAGAGATACAGTCTTTGATGGTGGAAATGACATGGGTGTCTGGCAGAGCTGTAAGTGGTCTACGTCACATTCTTCATGGAAACAGCTGCTGCCGCTCAAAAGCAGACTCACTAACTAAAGCATGACAGGGCTGACCAATCTCAAGGCCCACCTGCTGTGACTGTCTTCCACCTTCTAAATCTGCAAGGCTCCACCTTCTAAATCTGCCATGACTTTCCCAAATACTGACAGTAGTTAAAGATTCAAACACAGAGCCTGTTTGGGAAGAGGAACAACTCAAAATTAAAAACTTGACGTTCCATCCCTGGCCTCCAACAGGCTCACTGTCATCACATTGTGCAAATCATACTCAGTCCAACTGTAAAAGTTTCAAAGACTACATCAGTAGTCTCAACATAGTACAAAAGTCCAAAGTCCAAAGCATCCTATAAAATCAAAAGACAAATACATAGCTCCAACTTAAGAATGGCACGGACTAAACATTCCCATTCCAAAAGGGAGGAATGGGGCAAATCCAGGGAAGATTGGTCTATAACAAGACCGAAAAGCAGCAGGACAAGTTACAAATCCTGCAGTTCTGAATCCAGCAAATGAGCTTTTTGTTGAATTCATCATAGTTCCATAAGCACACCTCTCTTATGAGGTGGTTTTGTTACTTTATTTACTTATACCCACATTTATTTCATCAGTAGATCTGCCCTTTATCAGAGACTTTAATTGCCAACACTATAGGGAGACATTTCATTAACAACATTATACTTGAAAGACAAGCAACAATACAAAAAAAGATTTCTGCACATGGCAGAAAGCAAAACACCATTTCCATTTATGAAAACAGAAGTGAAGACCTACACAATGTGATTGGCCAGAATCCCAGTAGCATCCTACAAGGATACACAAATAAGAATCAGAGTCACTAATGACATGGCATTACCATAGAGAAAAGAAAATGAGCATGAGAGCCAGAGATGAGTGGCTTAAGCTCCATGTCACAAAACACCCAAGCACAATTTACAGAGAAACAAACAAATCTAACACCAAAGGTTTACTAAACATAAATATAATGTTGAACCATCGCTAAATCTTTACTGAGTTCTTACTGTCTAGAGCAGACACATGAAATAAGATATGGTTTTATTCCCTAGGAATTTGAAATAATTTGAGAAAAAAGCTGTAACCATATAAAATTGAAGATGAAAAGTAGTAAAGGCAGGGATATTCGAATGTTCACTT
Organism: Typhlomys cinereus; assembly: GCA_023101885.1. Classification (NCBI taxonomy): domain Eukaryota; kingdom Metazoa; phylum Chordata; class Mammalia; order Rodentia; family Platacanthomyidae; genus Typhlomys; species Typhlomys cinereus. Next base: position 512,077 of record JALPQD010000426.1, read on the forward strand.
CTAACAGAAAGGACATGAACAAAAAGAGTTCAAAAGACAGGAGGGAACAGCAGGGGAGACATTTGCTAAGAATGGTGTAGAGTGCCTAACATACTCTGGTTTTACAGTTTGTGTGTGTGTGTGTGTGTGTGTGTGTGTGTGTGTGTGTGTGTGTGTATCAGAGGACACTCTGTCCCTATGAAGGACCAAGGTTAACTTCAGGAACATCCTGAATTACTTCTACCTCCTTTTTGCTTCACTCTGGAATTTCCTAGGCTTTGCCCACCAAAGCCAGAAGTGCAGGCTGTGGTCCTTTCTGCCTGGCGTTTTAAGTGGCACCTGGGGTCAGAACTCAGGACCTTCAGCCTGCGAGGCAGAGTCTTAATCCCTGAGCCATCCCTTCAGGCCCAGTAGCATGCCCTGTTATATCAGGTTCTTGAGCCCTTGTGGAGGTCCTGGCTGAGCAGGCCTCATGTAACAGAACACATGAGTGCCATGTCTCCAATAAACACCTGCATCGTCCCAAGTACAAGCATTTCATAAATCTATTTTGAGAAATACTGACCTGGTGAGCATAATGTTTGGGAAACATTGAAAGGCAAGTAATCACAGAAGAACCTAGTTGCTGTAAAGGTAGCTTCAAGCCTAATCACATAGCACCTCAAAATAAAGATACTCAGGAAAACTACAAACTAAATGAAACATGGATACATGATTTGTATTTAATACCTCCCCTTCCTCTACTGTCTGTCATCCTTACCCCCCAACACATACACATACCTCTCGAGCGAAAAGAAGAATGAAAAAGGGAGAGAGAAAGAAATTAAAATTAGGAGAAAGAACACATATTTTCCCTAAGACTTTTTTTGTTTGTTTCTTGTTAATGAAAAAGTTCAGAGCACAACCAGGGGATGGGGCATACTCTGTCAATACTTTGCCAGCTGGAAAACACATAGGAAACAACACTATGCCTGTGATGCCCTCGTTCACTGTTCGACCCAAATGGTATACGGTAAGCAAGATCAGAATTACAGTTGTTCAGGAAAAGGGAAACTATCAAAAGTTATGCATAGCTGGATGTGTGTCTGGTGTGAGGCAGACAGAGGGGTAGAGCAGCATCCTTGTTTCGGGGATCCACACAACTGGCCACCAAAGAATCATTTACAGTATCAGTAAGAGCATAACTGTGCTCCTGAGTTCTAAGCTGTAAGTCATTCATTATCAATAAACATGAAATCTGCGGGTCTCATACATCACACCCATCATTCTCCTAGAGTTATTTAGGGTGAGCAGTATATTACCACTCAGGATAACAAATATCAACAAATACTGCGCTTAGCATTGAAGTCTTAGAATTAAGTTAAAGCATAAGAATACAGTAAACAGCTTAGAACATCATTTAAAGACACAATTCTCCACATAGAAAAGGAGAAGTTAAAGAGTATCTTAAATAAACCCAGGAAGTCAACGGCATGCAATTTAACACAGCCTTGCTGATAAATAAAATCCTTGGTTTTCCTTTGAGCCACTTTTCAAGCAGCCATCACTGCCAGAAAAGAGGTTGGCAATGAGAGCTAAAGAACAAAGGCTGTGTAATCTCAGAGCCCAAATACCACATAAAAGCTTCTCTTTGATAAACCGCTAAGGAAGGAAAACTGGGAATCCATAAAATGGAAAGCTTACCAAGCGGATCCAAATTTCATGTGCAAAGCACTGCTGTGTAAGAACAGTGTTGGGAACACTTAACTGGAGAGAAAGAGAGAGAGAGAGAGATTCCATGCATCCTATAAAATTCCTTAATCATCTGGGCAAGTCTGGTCAAACCCCAGTGCTAGAAATTCTTTCTCAAGGGTATCACTCCCTGGCAGCAGGTGACAGTTACTCCTTGTTGTGAGACAATATTCATACACACCTTAAGGGAAATGGAGATTTACTTGGCTGATGGTTCCAGAAGGTACACAGTCCATTATAGTGGGTATTTTACAGCAGAAAACATGGATGGAGGTGGGAGGGGGCTTGTTCAGGTCACTGCAGCCATCGTGGAGGCAGAGCAAGCAAAGCAATCTGGAAGCAGGACTGAGCCGCCAAACCTCAAGACTTGCCGCCCATAACATGTCTTCCTCTAGCAAGATTTCACCTCCTAACGGTGCCACCTTTCTAAACATTAACTTCTGCTAAGGATGCAAACTCGCATTCAAGTCATGGCACAGCACTTGTGTAAGCTGACTTCTTTACTTGGGAGGTGCTGAAGGCTAGAAGAGAGATGCATCCTTGTAAGGAGGTGACTATAGAGTGTGAGGGGTCTTGAAAAAAAATTTTTTTTTACAAAGTCCAGTATCAGACTGTCCATTTAGAACTTAATGCTTCTTTTTCTAATCAACTTGATTGTCTTTTCTTCTGCGAAATATTTTCTGATGTCTACCTGAGCAAAGTCTTTTCTTCTACTTCAACTAAACAGAATGATAAATTACATGCGTCATTTCCTTCTGCAAGTTGCTACAAATACCTATTGCAAATAGTGGAGTGTGTGATTAACACCTAAGTGAATGACTAACCACTTCCCCCTACCATTCTCTCAGGTGTTCTCTTATTTGCAATGTCGATATTTAATAGTCTGCCTTTCCATAGTAATCTACTGGGGAATAAAGGGGCAGGCTTCTTCCTTTTGGGAATTCAAAGTTAAACAAAGCAAAAACTTATTCACAGAGGTGATAAATTCATGGCTCCTGTAATAGAGACTGCAAGTCTCTAAGACAAAGGTTAATATAATCAAATGGTTAAAAGTTAAGAAAATTTTAAAGAAATAGGCTATTCCTAAGACGTTTTACCAAGAGGAGCTTTTTCTGAAATTGCTGAATAAAATTCTGTCAATCTGAGAAGAGCACCAAATGGCAACAGAAACTTACAAGAGAATGTTTAAAAGCTGATGACACATCTGCCTTTCTATGTATGTTTCAGTGTTGTGTGCCCAAAAGACCAAATTAATAATTCATTCACAATTTTACACCATTAAAGCACCAGTTTGTAATGAAATTAAAGTTGGTTCTCGCCCTGCAACAGTCAGGTCTCTTTCTTTGTGCCAGCTGTTTTCCTGCACCAATTTTACTTACAAAGAGCAAGAAATGGAAAGCAGATTAACTTTCCTTATTAATGGATAGCAGTGACAGTTAGCAGCCATGCTGGGACAGTCTCTGAAGGTCTTTGAAGGTCACCTCCCCAGAGCAGGGATCACCCAGGAGGAACGCCCCTGCAGTTAGCTACCAACTCCAATCCTCCAGAGAAAAGGCTTTCAACTTCCCCCAACTCTTTGTTATGAAAAGACATGGAGGTTAGGTCTCTTTACAGATAGGCCCCACATTGAGGTGGGTACAAGATCAACTGAGTTGGGCCCCAGTGTGAGCTAACTAATGAGGAAAAGGCATTCCCTTTTTCCCCCCACACCCTCTTACCTACATATAAAAATATACCTAACCTTGGCAAGCCATCTTTGGCACCTGCCCCTCAAGGCACTCCACATGTTGAGTCCATGAGTTCTTTCCAACTCCATGCCCCTCATGGACGCCATGCCTGTGAGTCCATGAATTCTCCAGGGCGCCCTTGCCCCTCATGACACTCACATCTGGATTCCATGAGTTCCATTCTTTCTCTCCTCTAATAAACTCGACCTTAATTCTCTGGTTTCAATCTTTGACTCTGAACACAAGAACCCTGGTACATACAGACTCCTAGAGAGTGTTCCCGCAACAATAGTAAGGAATAATAAAAACCAAGTCAAACTGTTATAACATATTCTATTTAACAAAACAATTTTCTTCATATAGAACTAAGTTTAGTAAGCACATAAATGACTTTAAATTTGTCAAGACTTTACTATAACATAGGCTTATCTCTAAGAGTGGTATATAGAAAGGATTGTATATTAAAACACCCTCAAAGACATTTAACTTCGACTTAAGTTATAAACTTTCCAAGTACAAGGGGAAAGAATCCAGAAATACACACATGCAAATTATTCCTATCAAATGTTTGAGTTTGTTCTCTACACTGCTCTTTCTAAGCACTGCAGGATATCAATAAAAGAACTCTTTGGGTTATCTCCTTATGGAAGATGACAGAATATGCCAGCCTCAGAATGACTCTTTAGCATAAGGATATTCTGAGCTAAAGAAAAGCAGCAGACAAAGAAAGAATCTATTATTCTCTAATCTCCCCCCTTTCTCTCTGAAGGCAAAAGAGAAAACTAATGGTGGAAACATTCTTATCACTAGCAATAGGGACAATCAAGGCTGAGAAGTCTGTACAAGCACCTTGCTAAAGTAACTCCCTTAGTTCAATCCAGAACATAAGTACTTAGGTTTCACCAACTTCTTTGGGTCTTTATTCCCCTGAGGGGGCTTCCACATACACTAGATGTTTTTCCTGTGCTGATGATCAAGTAGAGACTCAGAATTTTTAGCTTCCCAACATACACCAACTCCAGACCCTTCAATGATCCTATCCATGAAATTTAATGAATAATAAATTAATACATCATTAGAAACTGATAGAAGAGTAAAGTAACTGAGTATGGTAAAATGATTGAACAGCAATAAAATCCAGTATAATTAAATATACAAATGATAAAGATAGTAAATGTAAAAGCTACTTATTAATACAGTAAGATATCTGAATACCAACTCAATTCAGTGCAAATAAGTTCATAAGATGTTCTTATCATATTAAAAAAGTGATAAGAATTAAGAAATGGGGGGAGTAATAAAAAGGCTAAGTAGATAAAAATGCTTGCTGCCAAGTCTGGATGACTGAGTTCAATGCCTGAAGCCCACACTGTAAAAGGAAAGAACCAGTTTGGCATGCTTTCCTCTGACTTCCACATGCATTCAAGCACATGAATGATTGACAAATATTTTAAAAAGAAGTTAAGAATCCCTGAATTTAAAACAAAAAAGTCTTTATTAATTCTACTTCCCCAAAACTAAGAATCATTCTCTACTGCACAGCAATAATAATCTTGTAATTAAGACCATTTGGTTGACCTAAATGAAAATGTAGCTAGCCAAAAGTACTATCTATTAATAAAATATATGAAAAATAATACATTATTGTTTAGTAACATATGATCAGGAAAGAAACCATTAACATCATCAAAAATTATTCTCATATCTTCCTCTCCTCTACATTCCAAACACCAAGTCGGAGAGTCAAAGCCCATAAAGGGGAAAAAAAAATCAGAGGCAGTTCCAAGAATAAAGTTTTCCATCTGAAACTGGTGACCTGAGTGTGAATTAGCATACATCTGACTGGATTTAGAATGCTGGTGAACAAGCCAATCCAAATGTTCTCTGAAGACAGATCACCTGCTTAAAATGAAGATCTGCAGTGAGACGTAAAGCAAAGGAAGTATTTTTCTATAAAGGAAGCTGTGTGGGCACCAAGTAACCTTGAGTCAGATGCATTGGTATATGTCTGAGACAGTTGTAGCAGGGACCTCTCCCCATTAGGGAGAGAAGGACACCTCCTGTTTTGTTTTCTCCGGTGCCCTGCCCCCCTAATTCCTGAGACCAGATTTGTCTTTGTTCTGCTCAGGACTGGCTTTTGGGACCAAGGTGTTCTTTTCGCAGTTTCTTCCCTGTGCATCTAGAGACCACTGAGGAGTGTTATCTATGGATCACAAGATTATGTAAGTAGAGAGACACCACGTCGTCCCCATATAGTAACTAGGTTATCATATCTGCTTTTTCTTGCTAGCCTAGATAAGCACCTATACAATGTATATGTTTAACATATTCCTGTAAAGAATTTAGCTGAGCTATTCCCTGGTTTTGGGATATAAATACTTGTGCTTGCTGCAAATAAAGTTGGCTCAGATGGTTTGGATCAAAGACATCCTTGCTCCCTCTGATCCAGCCTGATTTTCATTTCTAACACTCCCATCCCTGCTTCCTGCATATCACATGGATTCGTGCTGGTTCATGGACCCACGCAGGAAGCACTTACAATTACAACTGAATTATACCTAAGAATTGGTTCTAATACTAATATAAAAGTAATTCTTCAGACTTATATATGGTTTTAATGTCTGGTATTTATATATGTGTTTACGCTATATGTTTCACATAAGTATGTGGCTATCACACACACACATAAACACACAGACACAAAACTTTGAAAATGTATCAGTACAATTTCAGAGCCTAAAGATGGCTGCAAGTGCCTCACAGTAACATGTACTTGAAGGGAGTCATCCTCTTGCATCAAGTATATAACAGGCTAAACAAATCCATACTGTGAAAAGTTATGACAGGGTAACAGGGAACACCTCTGATCTAATGGGAGAGGAGGACTGGAGAAGTTTCTGAGTGTACCAGGATGTACAATCATACATGTGCCTGCCCTACATTTTGCTATATTTTTACAAAAAAGGAAGGATTTTCAAGTGTTATATGAAGAAGAATTAGATCTCAGGCTTTCACCACCAATTTCAATAGAAAAGTGTAGTCCCTGAAGAAACTGAACTAAAATGATTGGTCCAAAGATATAAGATAGAGTTAAATACACCATTCTGGAAACAGAGTGATTAAATTAAAGTCACATGCTGAATGGTGAGGTTTCAATTCTCTTCCCCACTCAGTTCCCTGGATTTTGGCATGTATCACTCAGGCTAAAGGCCAAAGGATTCCTCTCATATAAAACTGCTACGCCATGGGGAAAGGATGCACACATCAACTTTGCTTATCATGCAGCTGGCAAAAATAAATAAATAAATACTTCCAGCTCTGAGAAGGAAGCAATCTCAAAGAAGGTGTTGGCAGAAGACTAGAGTTCTGATGGGAAGCTGACAGGTTCTAGGGAAGAAACAATGCATACATATGAGCCTGTGCCAAAAATCTAACCACTGCATTAAGTATCTCGTCTGGGAACAACAGTCCCATGCTCACAGCATAACAGTGAATGCTAATTAGAACAAAAATTGATTTTTGTTCAATTTTAAGAGGATGGGAAGGAAGTTTGGAGGTGCAACATGAGACAAGAAGGATATGAGACAAGAGAAGAGCTGCATGCTTACATGGAGTGATGCACAGCCAGAAAAAAGGCGAAGCAGCTCATGCATATGTAGAAGATGAAGACAGCAGAAAGAGCTAAAAGACACTGGCTCACTGGCAAGCAGAACCAGCATAGAGGGGAATAATGGAAACCCAGGCAACTATTTCTTGTAAAACTCTAGACATACTACCATTTTAATGAGAAAGCAGTTTGAATGTTTTTAAACACACTAGAAAACAAAAAAGTATAAAACAGTAGAAAAATAACAATAGACAAACAAATGAGAAGTTGAACTACAACTGCAGAGAGAATCTCAAAACAACTAGCAGTCTACCGACCAAGGACTCAAGTACCCACTGCAAGCTGAGAGTTGTCACTGTGCTGGCAAAACGAGGGTATGTGAGCAAGGGTAGGGAAAATTAAGGTTGTCTGCAGAGTCACTAGGCATGGGTACAACTAGGTGGCTTTGGAAGAAGGAACTGGAAAAGCAGAGCTAGCTCCTGCTGAATTAGACTCTTGCCTCTGGAGACATGTATTTCACACATTGTGTGAAAGTCACATACTGAATTGTGAGGTTCCAACTCTATTCTCCACTCAGTTCCCTGGATCTTGGCATGCATCACACAGACAAAAGGCCAAAGGATCCCTTCTCATATAAAAGTGATATGCCATAGGAAAAGGATGCACACATCGACTTTGCTTGCCATGCCACAGACATGTTATTACAGATTTAATTTTCAGAAACACCCAGAAAAATACAGAAAGCAATAATGGTCATTAAAAACTTCTATTTAGCTTTTCTTTTTAAATTCTTTTTTATTATTATTTTGTACATGTAGTGAATACACCAATATGTGGGGAGGTCAGAGGACAACTTGTGGAATACTCCATGCACCTTTAAATGAGTTTATGGGGATCAAACTCACGTTGTGAAATTGCATGGCAAGAGCTTTTATCTGAGCCACCTCACTGGCCTTATTCCAGTTTTTTCAAATGTTAATTTTATTATTTCTTTCCAGAGAGATAAACATCATAGCTACAGCTTAAGCCATCTCCAAAACTCTAGCTCCAACCCCAAATACCACCAAGATGACCCCAAAAATCTCAAATCTAAAATGGGAGCATGAGTTTGGATGAATTCTGACAACTATTTCTATTCTAGAATAGCAGGACTTGCTGAATGATGAATAGCACACAACAGAACAACACAAGGACCAGTCCACAGTTCTGTGAAATATACAAAAATACTTCAAATTAATTTCAAATTCAAACCATAAGTAATGATGTCCTTCCCCAGAAATACAAACTACACAGCTGCAGAACACATCCAACATCAACAGAAGGTGCAGGGAAGACTGAGCTAAGAGGGCTGCTGCAGCTTCCAACAAACCGCTGGAGACAGCATCCTGTAGTTTCTGCCATCTACACAATGAGATCAGCGCAGCACCAGGTGTCTCTGCATTGCCAAATAGTTGTTGCAAAAAGATGTTTTGGAAAAACTCGCAATTCTGGTTTGACTTAATAACACCTTTGAAGGGTAGGGAAGTGATTTTATACAACTCAACCTTGACTAGATCATTTTTCAATTTTCTGGGTAATAAAAAGGACATGATACACAGTGAAGTATGATGACTATCTGAAGGAAAGCTCTTATATGACCTTCTGAGCTGAACTCATCCCTATCTTCACGGAACCCCATTTTTACCTGTAAGAACAATGGACAAACTACTACATTTCACACTGTGCAACTGGCAGACATCTCCAAATGAAGCGAGAGGGTCAACCTTTGGCAAAACAGTTGAAAGTATCTGTTGTCAAAGATGGCCTTCAAGCTTTTACCAGAAATTAAAGTTCTGGAAATTGTGTTTTCTGAAATAAGCTCAACAACTTCCCAATACTTTTCTGATAAGATCAGTGTTTATATCAACAAATGTGAATTCTTAAAACTATGTAATGAACTGTGCTATTATTAGGAAATCCATATTAATACAACGAACCAATATTTTCCAAACGACCAATGCCAGGTGCAATAATTATACATAAGTAAAGACATTCACAGTGTGAGACATGCCAGAAGAACTTCAAAGAATTCTAACTGATTAACTTTTAAATCCTGTGTAAGACCTAATATTTAAGAAATGGTTTGGTTATGGAAAGTAACCTCCAATGCTAGCAATATGTAAGAAAAAAGTCAGTCCTTACGCAGAAGAGTGAGTGTGGAAAATGGGAAAAAGGAAAGAAGGAAGGAAGAAAGGAAGGGAGGGAGGGACGGAGAGAGTGAGGGAGGGACGGAGAGAGGGAAAGAGGGAGGGAGGGGACAGAGGATGGGGACAGAGGGAGGGAGGGAGGGGAGGGAACCATTTGGAACCCAGTGACAAAATTATGCTAGAGGTAAGAGGAATGTGGCACTTCCTGATAAAATGTTGGTCAGAGAAGTCTCAAAGGCCCCCAAACATTATAGGCTTTTGCCATTGCTCTTGGTTGCTCTCCAAAAAAACTGTCAGTAAGACCCTATTACTAAAGATGCAACACATAAGGATCACAGAACAAGGGCAAAATCCATCAACTAGAACTGGTCTGAGAACTTTCTTCTTGCTTAACAGCTTACACAGTATCAAAAAATACTGTAGAAGAGACTGGGGGAGAGAAATATTAAGTTGCAATAAAAATCACCATGGCAACAGGTGACACCAGTATAATAGTGGCATGAATATCAAGAAGACAACCAACAACTAACTGATTGGACTCAAGACTCGCTTGTCAGAATGGAACACATTCCTGTTACTGTTAACTAGGATAAGACCTAAAAAAAGGAAGGAACCAGAATAGGGAAAAACAACCAATAAACCTATAGGTAGGACAGTGTACCAAACTGCTCTGTAAATGCTACTATTATACTCATAGATTTGAAGAGCACTTAGTACTCAGCCTAGAAACCTTCTTCGACAAGAGAAGTAGAGAATCTCAACACCCTGCCAGGACACAGTCTAGGGCAGTAGAGGGGTAGTGAAGTGGACAGTGGTGGCCATAGTGCAGCGTGCAGGCAACTCAGCAGGGAATACCCTAAATCAGACCACCCTAATCTCACCATCCTAAGGTTTTGGGAACCTCTCAGAAGAGGGGACGGTGAGAATGTAAGACCCTAAAGATGGGAAGGTTCACCTTTGGACAACACATTTTACTCAAGGCAGGAATGCTGCATCTAGGAACTCAGTGCAGTGAGACTTGTCTTTACCAGATCTGTGTAATGACTGACATACTAATATGACCCCATAGAATATTGAAAAACTCAAAAGAGATAAGAATATACAGTGGAAACCTTGGGGACTGAAACTTTCGGAAGAGTAGAGGGAAATGCCCTTATCTGGGTGGCCCGAGAAAAGGCAACCTGGTGTGCCACAGAGGCCCAAACCCCCATAGGAGTAGATGGGCCAGAAGCAACACTTCCATTGAAGTAGACAGGCAGGAGGGTGAGATTAATGGAGGGATGGGAGGGAGAGATGATGAAGGGAAGCAGGGATAAGTATTCAATATGTGTGTAAAAATAGAAAAATTAAAAAAGAAAAGGAATAGACAGGCCAGAGGGAGCCCTGAGGTCTGTGAAGGCAGATGGCCAGGAGAGAGTGGGATGGATTGAAGAAGGAAGGGGAAGAGGGATGGGTGGGAGCAAGAATGGAAGGAAGTGGGGATGAGTGCTCAATATGCTTGTAAAACTAGAAAAATAAAACAAAATTTTAAAAAAGGAAAAAAGAAATGGTTTGGAAACTGGGGAGATGACTAAAGGGTCAAAATCTTCTCCTTGCAAGAAAAAGTACTTGAGTTCAGATCCTGGGGGTTCCATGTAAGTAAGTAAAGTAAGTAAGTAAATAAGTAAGTAAGTAAGTAAATAAATAAATAAATAAATAAATAAGGTCAGGTGGAAATGGTAGCAACCTGCAATTCCAGCCCTTGAAGGTGGGATCTGGGAAACTCCAAAACAAAGCAGTAAGGAAGCAGAGCAATACAGGATGATTCTTAAGTCATCTTTGGGCCTCCATAGCCACACGCATTTAAGAATCTTCTGGTGCAAACACAGCACACACATACACACAAATACACAAAAAAATGGTTTTCGTATAATACCAATACTCAGAATTACTTGATAAAACAATTATAGTATATCTTCTAGGAAAAGCAGGGGTTTTGGGCAGGGAAAAGTATGCAGGAAAGGTAGGTCAGAACAAGATAATGATGTATGCAAATGCTATAATGAAACCCTTAATTATGTTAATTTACAAAGTAAGAAAATGATAAATAATCTATTTTCCAATTATATACAAAATTTTTATAAGACATTATTATCTGATTTTTCTTTCTAGTTGTTAAAACTACAAATAGGGCTGGAAAGATGGCTCAGTCAGTAAACATGTTTGCTGCACAAGCCTGTAGACCCAAGTTTTGATCTCTAGAGCTGGGAAAAAGCTGGAAGCAGCAACACAAACATCTTTCCCATACGCAGGAAATGAGAGACTGAGACAGGGGATCCAGCAGCTCGCCGCCAGCTAGCCTGGCTCATGCAATCGTGAAGAGGACCCATCAAACAAGCAGAGAGGCAAGGACTGACAACTGATGTGCTCCTCCTCTTTCTTCACAAGCTGACCAAGCAGGTGCGTGCCCATGCAGACACACATACACAGACTATAACATATAATCACAATAATTAACTGCTACTGTTGTCTCCAATCATATCACTCATTTTTAAAAACAAACAAACTGGGCCAATGAGATGATCAGGAGATTAAAGAGCATGTAGATAAACATGACAACCTGAGTTTGAACCCTAAAACCAACATGACACTGGAAGAAAACTAACTTCTGAAAGTAATCTCCTGACCTCCACAAGCCCACCATGGCATGCATGTACCTCCTTATTTTCTCTCTTATGAATATTTTAAGAATATAATATAGGGGCTGGAGAGGTGGCTCAGGGGTTAAGCCTCTGCCTTGCAGGTGGAAGGAATGAGTTCGGATCCCAGATCCCACGTATAGACACCAGGCGGAAGCAGGGGCGGCCTGCGCTTCTGGCCCTGGTAGGACGGGGCCTGTGAATCCCGGGACAGAAGGAGGTGGAAGCGTCCATGGTAGTTCGCGAATTCGTCCGTGGTTCTACATACACACACACACACACACTCACACACACACACACGCGCACGCGCACACACACACACATATACACACACATATGCACACAGTTGAATTAATAATAATAAAAAAATTTTTTTAAAAAGAATATAATATAAAAAATGAACTACCCATTACTTCTTTAGCATAATTACAGTCCTGTCTAGTTACAATCTTGTATATTTGCAAGAAGTACATAACCATCAGGGGCTTAATTGATATAGAAGTAGGATTAGTCACTGCTCCAAAAGGAAAAAAAAAAAAAAAGAATATGGCAAGCTCCTAAGTCTGCTTTGAAAATGTCTCCAGTCATAAAGGAACAGATTCTATTTAGGAAACACACGTAGTTCTTGAATCCTACACATTAATATCCAGATGGTACATTGCTGTACATTTAAACCTTGGTTCTTGAATTTCTAAGATAATATCTTCTTATGCGAAATAAAATAAAATAAACACCATATATTTCAAAAGAAAACATTTAATCAAACAAACTCTTGGAATTAGATGAAACATACTAAATATTATTAACTCTTCATAATCATATTTATGAATAATTTAAGGAATAAAAGTTAAAAAGAATTGTTCCTATAAAAATCTATTCAATAAATAATCACAAACCATACTTTCAAAAGCACAAACTTTGTGAAATATTTTAAAATGCAGATGACAATGACTTTACTAAACAACAACAAAGGTGTGATCTCATGCCTTCTGAGTTTACACACGATGGAATTTTTAGTTAGAATAATCAAGAGCCAACACCTGGCTGGTTCCTGTACTGATCCAGTCTAGTCAGGCCACTCTGGTCCTTCCTAAAGACTCTAGTAGGCTTACCTTTGCAGTTCGCTGAGCCCTCTGGCAGCTGGGAGGCTGGGGTTTTGCCTTAGGAAGTTCTGCTTTAAATTGAGATGTGTAAGGTCTTGGCTGTAGAAGAGGTTGGCAGGCAGATGCTCCAGACTACAACAAGAGAGGTCCACTGAGCTAATGCGCTGGGATGCAACCTGGACAGGAATAAAAATAGACTTCATTTTAAAGCCATGTATTTATCCTGTGATTGCTGACTATATCTTGAAAGAAAATATCTGCATTTGGAAACCCAGACATACCATGCAAGTAGCACTATTAGTTCAAAATACAACCCAGTAGAGTATATGCTCAGCACAGAACTGAACCAGCTGCTATAAGCCAGCCAATAGTATCCTGCTGGAGGTAACAGCACAGGAGATCCAAAAAGTACAAAGATCTCCTTAGGCTTAGTGACATTACTCATTTTCTCCAACATAAGTGATTTTACTCCTGAAAATATCAAGTAAGAAGATTCTGAACAAACTAATACAAGGGTTTAGAGGACACACAAAGATTAGTGGTTGGGACACAAACACTAAAACAGGTGCTGCAGAAAGATCTATTGACTTAAAGGAGCATAAATAAAAGGGGCTTTATACATTCGGCAATATAATTTGGAGTCATGCAATCAGATCCTGTTACCTGCTGTAAGTACATGAGGTTGTTATTGCATTTACAAATCTGCTGTGCTATGCTTTAGTTAGACATTCTGTGCACAACAGAAGTTATATCTAAGTGTTAGTCTAGATGTTCACAGTGGCATCCTGGCTAAATGACTGGTACCATGCTCAGGATCCAGAGCTGAGGTCTAACGTGAGTCTTATGGCTAGAAAATGCACTGGCAACCTGTATTTCTCCAATACTCCAGAAAGTATAATGCTAATATAGAATAAAAGCACATGGGCTAGGGAGAAGACTCAGCAAGTTTTTTTTTTTATTTCCGCTCATACAAACTTAACAGGTACACTGGTCCCCTCCCTCCACCTCCCTTCGACTCCCCTGTTCCCCCCTCCCCTCCCCCCTCCTTCCCCATACCCCAGTGCCTCCTCCTCAGTGCCCCCCCCATCCCCGGAGCATCCTTTAATGTGCATGCCAAACTCTCCTCTGGGTCCTCCTCTCCGATGAGGTGCAAGGACCCAGGGGCATTTCCCAGAACCCTTTCCTGTGTTCCCCTTAAGCTTAGGAACACTACTGTGACTGTCAGTCCCTAGCCTCCAAGGATCCTAGTGCCTTTAGTCCATGCTATTACTTTTCATGACAAAACAGTGGCTATCACTAAGTCAAAAGATGTGAAGCGCCTTGAGGAGGATGTGTCCTGCACTAGGTGGGCAAGGCCCTATATACAAAAGTATACATTCTTGAGAGAGAGAGAGAGAGAGAGAGAGGCAGAGAGAGACAGAGAGACAGACAGAGACAAAGAGAGAGAGAACAGGGATAATAAAGACAGTAGAGGAAAGGGAGATATGACTGTGTGACATGGCTAGAAACTGAGGAATACTAGGAACCACTGGAAGGTAAAGGAAAACAAGAAATGGATTTTCCTGGAGAGCCTTGGGGTACGGATGGAGTTTTGATTCTGGTCTTCCTTCTGGCCTCCAGAGCTGTGAGAGAGTAAATTTTGGTTCTTTAAGCTGCCTTGAGTTTGTTCATTTTAGAGCCACAACAGGAAACTAAGACAGCCACACTTTAGTTTATCCATTCTCCTTATCCTTCTCATTCATGTGTGCTTTCTGAATACCTAACTATGTGAATTTGTGTTCTAGAAAAGCACTTAAGATCATTTAAGCAAGAAAAATGAAGATCCCTCTTCCCATTAAACTTATTCTACAAATAAATGTGTTAAAATTGGCAGCCAGGCCTGGTGGTGAAGGCCTGCAATGGGATCCACTCTGGAGGCTGAAGCATGAGGATCATTAGGTAAAGGTCTGTCTGGGCTGCAGAGTGAGCTTCAAGGCCAACTTAAGCAATTTAGACTTTTTCTTAAGATTAAAAACAACAAAAGTGGATGGGGTTCAGGGGAAGAATAGCTACCTAGCAAACATGTGGCACTGTCTGTGTTCAGTCCCCAGAACCTCTCTCTCTCTCTCTCTCTCTCTCTCTCTCTCACACACACACACACACACACACACACACACACACATACAAATTAATACTACTGAAACAAAATATATCCATCAGGGTTGTCATGGTTTGAAATGTATCCCCCACAGTCTCGTGTGTTTGGCAAGGTCATGGCACCGTGAGAGGTAGAGTCTTGCTGCAGGAAGGTGGTCACAAAGGGTGGACCTTGAGATGGATTAGTCCCACCCTACCTCCAGAAGTCTGCCTTTTCCAACAAGCAGTTTTGCAGCTTTCAGCCTCCAAGATGTCTGCAGTGACGTAGCCTCCTCTGGCTTTGGCTGGCCAGTCATGCCACCTCCACCATGAGAAATTGTATCTCTTCTCTGGAACCATAAGCTGAAAAAAATTTCCCTTTCTCCCTAAAGTTGCTTGACTTTGGGTGCTCTCTCACAACAATAGTTAAGAGTAACCGTTATAAGGGTAAACCTCGAGAAGGCCATATTTAGACAGGAGAAGGCAGCAGGAAGAATTTATGCAGAAGGGTACTTCAGGCAGAGGAGTAGTCAGAATAAGAGTCCTAAAAAAGAAGCCGTTCCCAGGGTGTTTGAAGAACCAGTGAGAATAAAGGGATAGTGATATTCTTAAGTCAGAATACAAAGGAGCAGGGAGCCAACAGCAGATCCTACAAGGTCTTTCAGATATCTGCAGGGACTCTGGTGGTTTTTATTATTATTTTATACATTTTATTTAATTGGGGGGTGTGCAGAGGTGTCGGCATTGTATGCATCTGTGGACATCCAAGGGTGACTTCAGGAATCATCCTGGATTGCTTCTACCTCCTTTTTGCTTTGCTCTGGGATTTTTCAGACTCCACCTTCCAGCGCAGGAAGTGCAGGCCGCTACCATTTCTACTTGGTGTTTTTACGTGGGATCTGAGATTCGAGGTCAGGTCCTTCTGCCTCTGAGGCAGTCTCAACCACTAAGCCATCTCTCAAGCCCTGATTCTGGCTTAATGTGTACAAGTAGGAAGCTTAGAAAGGTTCTAACAAGTGTGACAAGTCACCAAATACTATATGGGTTCCTTGTTTTATTCTGTTTTGCCTGTTTTCATGGATATGGGTAGCGGAGAGGGGTACTTACAAGTGTATATGAACATCTGCATGTATGTGGGTACTCGTGTATGTCTGTATATGGTGGCTCACGGTTGATAATGGGAGTCATCTTCAATTGATCTTCCACCTTTTCTTTTTAGATAGTGTATCTGAACAAACACAGAGCTCACCTACAGCATAGTTTGGCTCACCAGCCCACTCTGGGATTTCCAGTCTCTGCGTTCCGAGGCACCAACTGCAGGTGGGCCACTATACCCACCTGGCATCTTACATGGGATCTGGGGATAAAAACGTCAGTTCTTTTGCTTATACAACAAGCACTATAACACTAAGCCATCTCCCTAGCCAAGCTTCCTTATTTCTCATGTTTCAAGGTTCTGTACTTGAGCAGAGATCCTTCTCTCTTGTTCTCTGAAGTAACTCCACACTGAGCACTTGGTGCGAGACTCAGTCTGTTTTGTGGGAAGGAGAGCCACTGGTCTACGGCATAGCTCCTTTCTTTCAGTTTGCCTCTGACCTATTGAGTACACAGTTTTACCTGGAGACTGCACTGAAGAAAACAGTCTATTTCAACAGAAGCATCACACTACTCCCTTTGGACAACAAAGAAAAATGATTAAACATCAATGTTTCTGGGTTCTAATCCCATTATGCTGTTACTGCTGGAAGTTGGGAGAAACAGCCACATTAACAAGCAATCAGTTAACATGATCCAAAGGGAGTCACAGCATAAGTAGGAACATCTGTAGTGACAGGGTAAACTCAATGTGTCACAGCCGTGAGGCAGTGAGTGGCCAATGTGACTACAAGGCCACCATATGCTTTGCCTTTGCCCAACCCTGCATCCTTGTATCAAAACATAATATGTAAGTGCTTCCAACCAGACCAACGAGGGCACCTCGGCTCTCTATTACAAAAAAGAAAAGAACTTCTTACCAGAAGGTCTGCCTGGCTCCCAAATGAAAATAAGTCAGGCATCCAAAGAAGTTGTGGTCCACCCACACAGCAGCTACTAAAACTCAGATCCTTCTCAAAGACAGACAGACCTACACAACACACACATGCACACACACACAATAGCTATTAATTTAAAAAGCCACCTGGATAAACCTCATAGCAAACAGCCTTTATTATCAAATTTTTCTCCCAAGTAGTCATAACTAGAATAACAGTTCATGTTTAGGACATGACAATTACTTGAGAGTTAAAGGCATCATATTAAGTTTAATCTTCAACATACTCAAGGTCATGAGGACTCACCCCATCTGTATTAAGGTTCAACTGGCCCACAGACAGTCCAGATCATGGATACAGAAGAAGAAAGCCCGAACAAGAATCTCCCCTATTAACTCCATTATCAGATGAGAGACAGGAGCACAGTTCAAATATCACCAGAAAGGTGTGGGTACAGTGGGGAGAGAGCTTCCTCTAACTCTCATACAAACCATAACATAGCTAAAGCACAGAAAAATAGCCCCTAGGAAAAGTTTTAAGTTTTAGGAATGAAAGAGGAAAAAAATAAAGATGGTACCAGGGGCATATGCCTCTCTGCAGAAAGAAGCAGATGCTTATCAAACACAGCCGTGGTTTGGGGGCAACCCCAGGGGACTATCATTTATTATGTCATGGGCTCTATTATCCCCCATCTTGCAAAGCTTGTCTAAGGGGTAATGATTCCCCAGTGAAAAGTCGGGGGACAAACTAACTGAACTTCAGAAGGGAAGTGAAGAAAACTAGCACAGGTGGAAAATGCCTCAAATCTCCTTTATGGAGAGACTTCTCACAGATCTCACAATTGAAATGTAAAAATCCCTTTGGCAAAATTTACTGTGTTTCTATTATTCCCACAAACTCCAAGACACACAAAGCATAGAGACAGGGTGTGTAAGGAGAGCTCTACTATTTAATACATTTGTGGCTTTAGTCAGGTCACGTCCTCTATCTGCCCTTCTGCTCCTTCATCTTTAAAGTGGGACAAATAATATATGCCTGATTGACTCAACAAGTGGTAAAGTAATCATACTTTCTTTATTTTAAAATCCAGAAGAGGCTCTAGATCATCTATCACTAGACCATATTCCCGTTCACCTGGAGCAGTTACATAGATAAAGCGTCTCACAAATTTTATGGACATAGTTTCAAGGTTTAGATCAGCTCAGAGCAGCTATGGCTTAGGGACAACAAACAATAAAAAATTAAGACTGACTAATTTAGAATCAGATTAGAACATATCCTGGGAACCACATTAACATTAACATGAATACCAACCATCCACACAAATAACTTGGAAATATATATGGCATAGGAAGTAGAAGTTCATTAGTCAAACTATGTTCCCTAAACGCTACAGGTTACATATAGAAAATAATAACAGGAAAGTTTTCATGTAAGAAAAGAAGAACCTCCCTGGATTGTCATCCTTGCTATCTAACAAGTTCCTCTGCTAGACACACTCCTACCCTAGGATGCTCAGAACAAAAAAAGTATCTGCTCAATTGAGCTTAGCTGCATTTCTAGACCTAAACATCTATGCAGTCCCTAACTTTTCTCCACCAGATTCTGGAACCCATTATTCGCCAGGGCACAGCACTGTTTTGCTCGTGTCATACTGATTGCTTGCCTGGTGCACCTTCTCTAGGCAAAGAAAGACTACAGCAGCATCCGGGTGACAGTTTGCACCCTTGGTGCTCCAGGAAGGTTATGTATGTCCTTCTGAGTGTATAGCACATTCAAATTGCAGCAGACTATCTGCCAGAATTGCTCAGAGCAGCTGAAAGAGTACAAATAATTCTGCCCATAAACTAAAAGACTACTGAAAGCTGACATTTTGAGTCATTAATTGCTCTGGTCTGGCCTTCGGTGGCCTGGGAAATTATTCCGCTGGCTAAAAGGACATTTTCTGGGGAGTTTACTGGTCTCAACTAACAATTGTTAACTTCAGGTTTCCTAGTTTTAATGCCCCCCTTCCCATGCTTTATGAAGTAACAAGGCAGAATACAAATTAGAATAAAGTTTGTCAATCTTTGCCTGCTGATACAAAAATTTCTAGATTAATTCTCATTACTTCATGGCATGCAATCATTTCCTTAAACAAATTCTATCCCAGATCTCTTCACAATGGCCTCTCATACCTTCTTTATTGTCATTTTATAAATTCTGCTTAACACATGAAGAAAACCTTCCTATAAAATTAATCATAGTATACATCAATAATGTCTCAATATGCGCATACTAAGCTATCTAATTTGACTTAGTAGATTCTACCTGGAATTTCAGTAAATTGTTTTTTTGCCCTCAAAGGGGTAATTGATGGGGGGAAAAGTACAAGAAATAAAGCATGAAGGATTACCCTACTATTCTGAATGATTGGAATGACAGGAACATCTAGACAGGCTATGAGAACACCAAACAGATAGGATTCTATGCAAACAAGAGCAAGATGGGTATGAAAATGCTATGATTTTAAAATGACAGACCCATGGACTGCATGGGGGAAAACATAACCATTCCAGGACCGGGTTTTAACAACCTAGAAAAATTAATAGAGAAGCATAGACCAATGATCATCCTGGGCATTCCTAGCTCACTGCCAGGGAAGGAGAGCAGACAGGGACAAGGACAAGGCATGTCCATGCTGTCGCACTGACCTGAGTGAATTGTCTACATACAATCATCATTTGCCCTTTATAACTTGGCTCTGGACCTAGAATGAGGGCAGTACTGTATTTGATGCAGTCTCTGTATTTAAAGGCTGGACCTTCTATGGATGCCAACATGTAAATTCCAATTCCATGAAGGGTGAATGGGGTAAATGAGAGCATATTCAGAGCAAAGGAAGCAGACCCAGAGCTCCAGGTCAACAGTCCCAGCTGAGAGAATGCCGTGCTGTACTTGTCCAGTAAGTCACTGGGCAGCCTACAATCAACAAGTTAGAACCAGCAGAACAGGGTCAGACCTCCAAAATCATAAGCAGCGTCAATCTAATTATCACCAACCCCACCCTACCCTGCATATAAACCGCACTTGACTTGGGTGAAGATCCAATCTGAGCTCAGAGTTCCTTCTTCCTTTCCTTGTAGGCAGAGAATGTATAAACAATGCCTTGAGAATGTGACCATGTGAACATGTCTAAAAACTATAGCAGTATCCAAACCAAAATCACCAGCAAAAAAAAAAAAAAAAAAAAAAAAAAAACACTCCACACACTCAGTGGTGCCTGCAAAGATAGCACCTTCTTAGTAAGAAGAATGAGCCACTAGGAAAACAAACTCTTACACTCATCTCTGCTTTTTCTGTCTCTGTTTGTCTCTCTCAGTCCAGCTACTACAAATAAACTACTTGCTTTGTATTTAGAATACAAAAGAAAATAGAAAAAGGCTTTAACCTCTGAGTCTAATATAAAAGTTCACAGATTTCTGGTTTTATTAATAAAAATTATGAATTAGACCAGTGTGGGGAAAAATCAACCCTTCATAATAGTTTAAGAAAATTCAATACTGTGTTAAAAAATACTAAGGACTATGAAGATAAGTAAATACAACAGGAACTAAACTTATAAAGTATGTATTGATTTGATCTAAATCCTCAAACTAGAAGGATTCAACTTCAAAAATTAGTATGACTAGATGTAGACGTTAATCATACATGCTGCATTCTAATATCTTGACATTTGGTGATTTTCCCAAGCATCAGCACTGATACCAAATTGACCTGCACTGGTGACTCAGGGCATCTGGAGTTCTCAAGTCCCTTTGATTCAGCAAAGTAGCTGTGCTGGCCTCCAGTAGCATCTGCTCTTCCAACACGCTACTTGGGAGCCACCTTTACCAATCTGATTCTTTGGTCAACTTTATCTATGATTTAGTCTAATGTTTTCAGTAAATCTTATTTACTTCTTGAATTTCAATTTAGCCCCTTCAAATCACTTTTGTCAAACACTGGAAGCACGTTGAGAAGAGTAGGCAACAGCACTGAACTCCGTATGCTTCAAGACCTTTACCTGTTAAGAGGACATGAATTATCAAGAGATAATCAATTCCATATAATTGTTATGAACAAAACACAAATTGAAAAAAGAAAATAGAAACAAAGCCAAAAGTCCTTTTATCTTAGTTTTGGTCTTGTAACACTAATGAATACAGTAAGTCACTTTAGATATAACCTTTAAAGCAGGGAAAACAATGGTCTTCATTTTTTTATTTATATATTTAATTTATATGACTAGATATATGTGTCATGAACAAGGGTAAGGTCAGAGGACAACTTGAGGATGTTGGTTCTCTCCTTCCAGTAGGCTCCAGGAATTGAGGTTATGAGGCTTGATGGAAGCACCTTCACCAGCTGAATCATCTCCATCAACCAAAATCTACATTTATTTTAAAGTACTAACTTAGGAGTACAGCTCCCAACTAACCTTGCCGAGTAATTCTATAGGGAATTCTCTCCAAAGTTCCACCAAGAACATGAAGAACACATTTCTGTATATGACAGTACCAACAGTCCAAGTGAGACTTAGGATAATAGCATCTGAACACAGAAAGAGACTCCGGTCTTTCTCTTCCTTCCCTCCCTTTCTCTATCTCCCTGTGGCAGTGGCAGCAGCAGAACTGATTCCAACACAGCTGAAGACAGAGCACAGGAAGAGTATAAAATACAGGAAGAAGAAAGATGGAAGAACATGGGATGGGTTTGAAATGATAATAGCCTGAATATATAAACAGACACTGCCTCGAAGTGCTTTTTTGTTATGTGATGGGAAACAAATGGTGTACTTCCTATCTGAATAAGATTGAAAAAAAATTAGAGAAGCTTTAAGTGGAAAAAAACTCAAGAGCTGAAGAGAAAGCCCCTTCTTCAGAAACAAAACTACTAGGCACTCAGAAAGGATAGTCACCACAGGGGAAAAAAGGGGGGTTGCAATGTGGAAACATGAACACATAAAGCTTAATTATTAACTATAAAGAGATTATTCTTACATGTAACAAAGTAATATTTAATATGATCCAAATACTTCATTTTCAGCCTAAATTCAAAAGCAGAATTTCTAAGTTCCCTACATTCCTAGTTTTTTAGCTAAGGTAATAAAGGTTATATATTGTTGTAATTATAATATTTGGTAAATCACATTTAGATTTTCCCCAAGAAAATGAAATGGAAATGACAGGCAGCAACCACACTGGCCGACCTTGTTCTTGAGCTTCTGCTTTCTCTTCACATGCACAAATTCAGTGGTGTGACACCTTTACATTCTACACAGATGTGCCTCTGCCACACCCCACCTGGCTTTGAAATGAACTTGCCTTTACTTCCTTGGTTAACAACCCTTCAAGATTCAGAGCATTCTGTTTTTATTAGTCTTCCTATGGCCAAATATATAAATATATTTCTATTATCATATACTAAATAACCAATTTTTTTCTCACATTATCACTATTGAATGGGACAATATCCCTGGTTAAAGAATCCTTGATTATTTATCTAAAGAATGGTTATCCAATGTGAAGTGAGAGTTTCAGAAGGTCTCTGGGTTCCTCAGTAGAATGATTCCAAAAAGAAAGCTCCTTGGCACTGTATGCCCAGTGTAACAAGCTAGAGCAGAATCCCTGAGTATAAGAGGCAGCTATGCGGAAAAGCAGCAGATTTTGTATTTGTGAAGCATATGAACCAAAAGTTCTACCTTGTGACTCATCACATATCTATGCTCAAAGTACGACATTCGTAATTTCATATAATCCTTAATTCGGCATGAAACATGTCCCTGACCATGACAGCAATGACTTTCAAAGTCAGAGACTTAGAATTCACATACTATGGATTTATGAAGAGTGACATACCTGTAGAGGTAACAAAGGCCAAAGACCAGTCCACCTAGCTAAGACTAGCACAGACACACAGACTAGCCAAATGGTCCTGGTGAGGCCTGAACTGACAACTCTGGACTCAATGATCCTCACCATGTTATAACTCATTAAGCTCAATTGGTTTGAATGTCTCAGAATCTTTTCCTTTTCCCCACACAAACAAAAAGGAAAGTGGGTTATTGATATTTGAACAGGTTAAGGATCTACAATCTGAGATCCCCAAATTTGAAGTGCTACTATTTTTTTTGAGTGATGTCACATGTAGAAAATTCCATACATGACCTTATCTATAAGACAGGGAGTAGATAGTGTGAAATGACTTTCAGGCTAGGTGTATGTGGTGAGTATAAAATATCTCATATATGTGTAAAATCCCAAAACTAGGAAAAAAACTCAACATTTCTAATTAATAATTATTCAACCAATAATCTGAAGAGATTTTATCACTTTCAATCAAGCCATCTTATCATTCAAATTCAAAATGATAATAAATTATTTTTTACTTTCAGTTTGTTGATAAAAGAGCAACTCTTAACATGAACCTTCTATGACTGCTTATGCTTTGGGGGTGCAATGTATTGACTGTAGCGTCATTCCAGGAAGAAGATATCTGAATCACTTGTTATAGTTAGATACAGGTGTCACCTTGATGGCTGAGGGCTCAAGCTCTGGGCACATTTATAAAGAATCAGTGATTAAGTCCCAAACAAGCCTGAAAGAGATTGACTGATGGGGAGGCCCAGCTCAGGGTGGGTGTGGCTAGTCCCTGGGCAAATAGATAAGATGGAGGGAAACTGTAAGGAAATGGGCATCCTTCTGTATACGTGGGCAGACATGCTGGTCTGGCAAGTAAGGACTGTCCCTCCTTCAGCTGTTATGTAGATATGGTGTGGTCAATTCCCTTGGTCCTTTATGTGAGTGTGTGCTCTCCTGCCAAGCTGATCAAGTAACTGTAACTAAACTATCTTAAGCTAAAATAGAACCCATTGCTCCCTTAAATACTTGGGTCATATGTTTATCAGCAACATGCAGAGTAACTGCTGCATCATCCCTCTATCTTGTAATAGCAATCATAATTAATGGAAATGTTTGTTAAACGCACGGGTTATATTTGTAGAAGTGTTCTAAGAACTGTCTAGAGTTACACATATATACTTGTATACATTAAAGATGGATGTCTCAGGGATAAACACAGAGAGGGGGCCATACAGGGTAAACATCAGTGGCCAGGAATTATTAATTGCAGCAGCTGCACTATAAATATGTCAGTTTTAAAATGGTATTATTGAGCCAGCAAAATGTCTCAGTACCTGTGTGCAAACCTGGTAACCTGAGTTAAACCCTAGAGTCTACATGGTGGAAGGAGATAAGTGATTTCTAAAAGTTGTCCTCTGACCTCCACCCATGTCCTACATGTGTATTTTCTTTCTTTTCTTTTCTCTTTCTTTCTTTTTCTTTCTTTCTTTCTTTCTCTCTCTTTCTTTCTCTCTCTCTCTTTTTTCTTTCTTCATTCCTTCCCTCTTTTTCTACTCTTTCATAAATTCATATTTTAATAATTAAAAAATTAAATACAATTATCTCTACTTCTAACTTAGCAAGTTCCAAGCCAGTCTTGGCTACATAGGAGATTCAGTATCAAAAAACTAAACAATGCAAACAAACAAAATGTTAGACTACACATATGTAATGTCAACCAGTGGCCCATATCTACTTTTAATCATCCATAAAATTAACAGATTTTTAGAGTGAGATTAATATGGTAACAGAGAAGGGATGAATACTTATAAATTAAAAGCAAGTCTTAAAGATAGAGAGTTACATGAAAGACTAACTTTAAAAAAAAGCTATATGAGCTAGAGAGATGGCTCAGAGGTTAAGACTCTGCCTTACAAGCAGAAGGACCTGAGTTTAGATCCCAGATCCCATGTTTAAAAAAACAAAACAAAACAAACAAACAAACAAAAACAGGCAGAAATGGTAGTGGCACGTACTTCTGGCTCTGGTTTTGAATGGCCAAGCTGGGGAAATGCCATACAGCATCTTCTGGCAGCTCCTTCCCTCTAACTACTATGAAAACATGCTAGGCACATGTATCTATGTTAAACAAATAGAAATCATTTTTACATTGCATATAATAGGATGTTTAATGAATTTTTAAAGCAAGCTGCACATTAATATTTTAGAGATGACTTCAAACCAATATTGTAATTCTCTCAAAGGAACTCCTCCCTCAGCCTCCGCTACCACAGGCCCAATTAAAAACTCTCACAGGACTGCCTCTGGCAAGCAGTTAAGCACTAAGACTATTCTTGAAAAAATAATATGCCTGTTTAGATGAAACATATCTAATTAATAAATAAACTTCTATAAATTTTCCCAAAACCAAATGAAACAATAACAATTCTCTGGACCTAAAATCCAGAAACATACACTGAAAATGAATAGCTTTTCTTTTAAAATTATTTAGTTTATGTTGATTTAAAAATAATCAGAATTTAGTTCTCTGTGCCTTTTTACTATGACTGGGGTGGGGAATGGTCATTAAAATCAGAAATTCAGATTTTCCTTTCTTCTGATTTCTCCTTCAAATTCTTATCAACATAGATTTCATTAAACATTAGAATGTAAACACAATTCATTTTGTGAATGTTTGTTTCCTGGTAACGATGAACATGACTGAATTGTCTACCTTTCTAACACCTACACAGGAGCGAAAGTTCTCAATGCCCAGAGTGAAGCTAAGAGAGAAAAGGCTTGTGTTGGCTAGCTATGTCTATTCCAATTCCCAACTGAGATTCTCACCCTCTGTTCAACTGCCCTATCCTCCTTTGATGTGGGGTTAAAAGAGTCTGACACAAGATTACCAACAAAGGGAGCTTAAACAGGGGTGTAGCCACTCTATAGGAATCCTACTCAAAGGAGAAGCTTTTTCCTGCATTTCTCTTACAGTATTTAACATCCTTAATCAGTTCAATATAGCTATGGCTCATTTGCCTGTTTTGCTATCCATAATTCATAAATAATGTGCAATGTCACAAATCTAACCCAGAGCCTTGAAATGTTAGTCAAATGTTTTGGAACTAAGCTGTATCCTTGGCCATTCCAAACATTTCTGAACTATGTCAGAACCCAGAAGGTGGAAGGACAGAACCAACTACTGCATTGCCCCCTCACCTGCACAAGTGAACCACACTCACACGTATACATTTAATTTTTAAAAAAATGGAGAAAGACACGGAGGATAAACTTTCTTTTCAAAAACACTTTGTCTTCTGTTTCCTATCCCATCTTTTCAAGAGAAAAATCTATCACTTTCCCAGCAAAGTTGCTATGTAAAAACTCTTACTGGCTTAACTGTAAAACAACTGCATAAAAGTGTTTCCTCTCTGCAATATCACCACTGCCCCCATGGAAGCAGGGAAGAAAAGTGGCATCTCTCCCATTTTTTACCTGGAGAGGAGCTGCTCTATACTCAGAAACTCCACTTACCAGTCAGGTAAGGAGCATAGTGGTGCCACCAACCAAATCCCGACACTGCTTCTTCTCTGGAAGGGTCAAGAAGCTAAACTCTCAAGTTATGGCACATTTGTCAGAAAAGAGCTTCTAGCCACTAATTTGAGTGTCCAGTGTAGCAGTAAGTCTCTCAGACATTATACTCCAGTCTTCTGTAATTGTTTCTAGAGTTTCTTGCTTACTCATTTGACAAATGATTCCACTGCACAGCAGCATGAATCACAGTGAACTTGGATAACAAATGAATTCTAAATTCAAAAATAAGACAACAAATTCTGTTGTAATGTTCCTGGACCCTAGAGGTTTCATCGTTTACAAAACACACTCAAAACCAAGACACTAAGCTAAGCACTCCACCCCACTAGCTCACACACAACATGCAAAAACATCATCTTGCTTGTGTAGTATTTGGAAAAATCACCCTCTGTTCAGCTTATTTACATTATCCTGGCTTCTGTGACATGCACTCACATGCACACACACAGGTGCTTTATGTTGTGGGACATAATGACTACAGGGACACAGTCAAACTAGATGAGCAAATTGAGATCACTCAATAAGGCAGAATTAAAGGTGAATGGAAGACAATCCAGAGTTAACTCTACATGAAAATATACAAAAAGCCTTCTCTGGGTAATGTGGTTTTATACTTGTCCTACCTTGAACTAATTCTTTAAATATCTTCAGTTTCACATAATTCATTTGTAACAGTCACATTCGCTTTTAAAGTACTAAAAGTTGTCGATCATTGTCTGACAAGGGATGGTGGGGACAGGTATTCAACAGCGTATCGAGACTCAGTAAAGCACACAGTATCTTCACAGTAAGTGCTACTTACCTTGGAGACCTGCCGCAGCCACCGTAGGTACTCCGTGAAAGTATCGAAGCAAATGTAGTAAGTCTGGCTTTGGGGCCCAGAGGAGCTGAAGGCCAGACAGTGCTGGTGCTTCCTCACTTCTTCCACCTACAGAAAACAGCAAGAAAAACAGGTAAGCACAGAGCCACTGGTATCCCCACCAGCTGTGCCCCGGATCAGTGAGCCACCCAGACTCATATCTTCCCCACGTATGTTCCTCTTGCTACTGAAATACAAGTGCTTGCTCTGGACCAGCCAATGTGAGTTAGAGGAAATGGATACAGAGTTTTCTCTTCCTTAGATGTCCCCACCATTTAAGGTGAAATTCCCTTCTTTCTATTCCATAGTGGTATACACCCGGTCTTATCCTTTACATAGACATCCTCAACAATAAGGTTTGGGGGCTCATCCTTCCTCTTCAAAGAATTCTTACTTCAGGGACTTCTACATTACTCTGAATTGATAATAACAACAACAACAACAACAACAAAGGAGTTTGTAAGTATGTTGAGCAAGTTTTAAACTCTTAACATCAAGAGTTGCAAATGTGGTTCAGTAGGTAGAGTGTTTGCTTAGCATGTAAGAAACCCTTGAATCCCTAGCACCACATAAATGGGGTGTGGTGGCACAGGCCTGTAATCCCAACACTAAGAAGGCGAAGGCAGGAGAATCAGAAAGGAGTTTAAGGTCATCCTCGTCCACACAATGAGTACATCATCTATGGAACACTTGAGACCCTCTCCCTGCCCTCCCAAAATGAAAAAAACAAAATTAACTTGAAATAAAAATTCTGCCATAGGAACTGTAAAGAATTAACAATGCAATAACACAGTCAAAATAATAAATTCCTATATATTTCCTGTACAAAAGTTTCCACAAACCAAGTAAGTCACAGAGAATATGTTAAAAGGAGATTTCAAAATCATCATAATATGAACTCTATCCTCAGATCAAAATTCAATTAAATTAGAAATCAGTAACAAAAAATAACTTAAAATCCACACCTATCTATAAAATAGCATGGTTCTAAATGACACTTTTGTGCTCAGTGCTAAACAAAAAAGAGCTGAAACCAGGACCTTTGTGTACACAGGAACATGCTCTACCACTGAGCTACAAACCCAACCCCAAAAATGACACTAATATTAAACTACATACTTCTAAACACTTCACCAGTTAAAAAAATATAACCTGAAATCTTACAATTACAAGTCAATAAGAATAGAAACAGGGAAGTACAAATTTTCAATGCTCAAAGTAGTTAAGAAAGAACAAAATTAGCTTAGTTGGCATGGATTTAATGACTGGAGAGGAAAACTGAAGGTGAAAACTAAATACTCAAGGTTGAATAAAAGTAGTATAAAAATCTGATGTAGGTGAAGTGGAAGTCAAATGCACACCAGTAATCCATGGCTACTGCCCGGGGACAATGAACAAGTCATTTCTCCGGCAAGTTTCACCAAGAAGAGAGACACTCGTAAACAACAGGAACAATGGAAAGGGGAAGAGGGCTACAGACTCTATAGAGATTGCAGAAAAGATATAAACAATTTTGTGGTAAATACTTAGAAAAGGCACCTTTTATTAATAATACAAAAAGGGGTTAAAGGACAAATAGTTCTATAAAATCATTTTTATTTATTTTTAAATTTTTGAAAAGGCCCAATGGTTTTGTAGTGTGAGTTACATGAACATTTCCAGTCCTGACCACTCCAAGCTCATGCAAATGCCCACTGAACAAAAATGAAGGCAATTCAGCTACCCCCTCTCTCTATTGGGCCAGTTTAACATAAATCTGATCAGAACAGTAACAGAAAGGATGACCTTGGTCAGGAAGGCTTATCTTCAACAAAATGCTGCATCTGAATTCAGTAACACAGAAAAACCATGTTGAGAACAAGTAGAATTTACTTCAGGTAAAGGCCATAACATTAATAACACTACACCACTATGGGCCATATTATTAATAGCACATAACCACTGGTTACGCTTACAGAGTAGAGAAGAGAACATATGATCATTTAAATAGCTACAGAAAAAAAAGGGATCTGAGTTCAATCCCCAGAGTACATGTTAAAAAAAAACAAAAACATACACAACTGGGCATGGTGGCAATGTAGTCACAGGCAGTGAGGTAGAAATAGATGGATCCCTGGGGGCTTGCTGACTAGTCAGTCTAGCCTACAATGTGATCTCAAGTCAATGAGACCTTGCTCAAAAAATAAGGAGACTAACACCTAAGGAACAACAACCGAGACATCTACACACTTGTAGGTGCATCTGTGTGCATACATGACTGACAGCATTCATCACGTACACTTCATGGTAAGAACTTTCAGCAACAGAGTAACTCCCTTAAGCTGACTTAAAGTATTTAGGAAACATTGCAGTCAAGAATTTATGCCAATGATGAAACAAAACTTTAAGAGCATTTGGTCACTACATACTATTTCAATTCAATATTCTACTAGAAGAAAAATATAATAAAAGGGAAAAATAGTCATTTCTATGTAATAAAAGAAAAAGTGAGTGTGCACATGTGTTTATGTGCATGTGTGAGTGCATATGTACACATGTGGAAGCTAGAGGGGAACAGCACCTGTCCTGCTCCATCTCTCTTTACCTTATTCCTGAGATGAGATCCTCGCTGAACCTGGAACTAGGTTGGAGAACAGCAAGCACGGTAACCCACAGCGTGAGGGTTTCAGGCACAACTGCTCTCAACTGGCTTTTTTTTTTTTTAATGTGCGTATTGGGATCCAAATTTAGGTCATAATACCTACTAAGCTACCTCTCTGGCTCTCAGAAAAAAAGTAATTTTTAATACTACTTAGCCTCATGTATGTTGACAAAAGAATAGTTACCTTAGCAATGGAGAGGAGTGAACATGAAACACAAAGAGAATATGAAGCAACACAAGGAAACGGAATTCATTACCTTGATTGTGGTGGTGGTTTAATAAGGATATACGGCTATCAAGTTCTGCTCATGGAGGCTTACAATTATCAAATTTTATCAAAATGTAGAACTTGGGGATAGGGCTAGAGAGATGGCCCAGTAGGTAAAGTACTTGCTAAGCATTAGGATCTGAGTTCAAAACCCAAGCATACACATAAAAAGCCAGGCACAGCTACATGTACCTATAACTCCAGCACTGTGGGGCTGATTCCAAAAGCTTACCAGCCTGGATCCAGTCTACCAAAACAGCATGTTCCAGGTGCATTAGAGACCCTGCCTTGGAAAAATAAGATAAAGAAGCAATGGAGAAAGACACCCTGATGTCAACCTCCTCCATATATGCACACACATATGATTTGGGGGCTTGGTGGAAGGGTTTGCCTAGCATGTACAAGGGCTATGCTGGATCCATGCATGTTTAAAAAAGTGCATTTATTATTATATTAATATCTCAATATAGGATTGGTGGAATTGGTTTAAAAAATTAAAGCAAGTATAAAAAATATAAAACCACACTGATATTAGAAAACAGTTGGGCATCATCTTGTAAAGTAAGTATATGCAGGTTCTGCATCCTAGTAACTGTACTCTTACCTACACACTTAAGGGCCCATTTGATTCTTTGCATATATATTCTTACCTTAACCCTTACCTTTTCAATTCCAGGAGTATCTCTTGTCCCAACAACTAATGTTCACCAGCAAGCTGTCTAGTTACATGACTACTTCTGGTTGATCAGAAAGTTTCACTTCTGAATCTATTATCTAAGAGTCAGTGGAGAGTATGCCAGTTACCACTTCCTCTGCCACATCTCAAGTATTTCACACTCCCACTTCCTAAAACCACTAACCAACTCACGGTGGACATGTGGCATGAGTGGGAACAGGTGCTTTAAGTCATAGGTCTGAAGATGGGTGTTCATATTATCATGGCAGAACTTAAACCTGTGTTAACTGACATGCTCATTATTCGACCTCTAGTTTTTCTTTTCTGAGGGTACCCTATAACCCTGTCCCATGAGGTTCAGGCCCCTATTGCTTTGTTGCAGATCACCCTGCCAATCTTGATAGCGTTTTCTCAGAGTCTTTGGAGACAGAGGCAGGAGCCACACTTCTCTACAATCATCTGCAACAGTCTAACAAATTCCCCTAGAATCCCAAACCAGGATTTGAGGCTTCAATGCAAAAAATAATTTGGGAAATATCCACTTTCTGAAACACAGTTGGAGCTGAACCAAGACAGCTGGAGTGTCACCCAAGAGCATGGATCTGAACTTTTCAAAGGGTTTCAAACGTGAGTCAACCCAAGTGTGTGCAAGTCCTTAAGAAGGGCTGCCTACTCAGTCTTTGGAGTAAACAGATTGTTGAATATCTCCTGGGCACAGCACCTGCTCTAACCATAGCCTTTGAAAAGTATTTGCACACCAGGAGGCAGCACTCTAAGATTGTTTCAGAGGCACTGTTTGCAACAAAAGTCTGGAGCAAACCAAATGTCCATCAGCAGGGAAATATTTTTAAAAATTCTCAAAATCATGGAATGTTTATAGAGTCTGTGTCTGGGATACATTACTCAATATAATTTTTTCTAATTCCATCCATTTCCCCGCAAAAAAATTATATTGAGTAATGTATCCCAGATGAAAATTAAGCACCATATGTACTGCCTAATAGGTGGATCCTAGTACCAAACCCACTTAGTGACATATTCAAAGACAAATCTCTGTAATACCTACAGTAATTGCAAAGATTATAAACAGGAGGGAAAGGGAAGGAGGGCCCCAGAAATAAGGAGAGAGGGGATCATGCTACAGCAGAGAAAATAGGCCACCATCAAGTACTGCAAGTAAGTAGTGAGACATCTGGTTAAGCTCACAGACTTTCTTTCCTGGTCACTTGCAACTGAGGGGATTTGATCTCACCAGTCAGAGAAGGCATAGAGTCTGGCATATAGATGGTAACCATCCTGCAAATAGTAGAATGGCACCCTCCTCCCTCCACCCCCCATGGTCTTCCACTCTTATTCCATCTACCTTTGATCTACTCTTATAGCAAGGCTCCAATTCAACAGCCTTTTATCTCTGGCTAGGAAGTGATATCCAATACCAATCAGGATGGAGCCAAGGGCGGTGCAGGAATAGCAAAACTGAAAATAACAACAAACCATAATTCAGAACATCAGAGACCCTACATTAATCACCTAGAACCAGACCAGCCAAATTTCTCCCCATCCTAAAGCTCAGGGAAATTTGCAGAAGAGGGGGCAGTAAGATTCTAAGAGCCTAACGATGGGGAGAAGCAACGGTATGCAAGATACTCCACACAGGTTAGGGCCAAAGTAATCATAATAGGACTTTGCATGACCTGCTCAATGACTGACATATCAATGACCCA
This sequence comes from Typhlomys cinereus, assembly GCA_023101885.1. Lineage (NCBI taxonomy): Eukaryota > Metazoa > Chordata > Mammalia > Rodentia > Platacanthomyidae > Typhlomys > Typhlomys cinereus. Next base: position 544,859 of record JALPQD010000426.1, read on the forward strand.
CCAAAGTCTAACATGGATCACAGGCACTAGGATCCTTAGAGGTAAGGGATTAAAAGTCACAATAGTGTTCCCATACTAAAGGGAACACAAGAAAGAGCTCTAGGCAATGCTGCTCCTGAGTCCGTACACCTCATTAGAGTGGAGTAAGCAGAGGGAAGTTTAACATTCACACTAAAGGATGCTCCAGGCGGGGGGGGGGGGGGGGGGGGGGGGGGGGGAAGGAAGGGAGGGAAGAGAATAAAAGGAAGGGGAAAGGGGGGGAGGGAGCAAGGGGATCCAGGGAAGGGTGGAGGGAGGGAAGGGATGGGGTACCTATTAAGTTTGTATGAGTGGGGAAAAAAATTAAATTTAAAGAAAAAGAAATAATACTGAATAAAAATAATCACAAAAGACTATAAGATTATTTTTATGCAATTCAGAAACAAGCAAATATATTTAAAATGATAAAGCTTATTTAAAAAAAAAAGAATAAAATTATGACCACACATTCTAGGCTGGTGAAGACCTCTGAAACAAGGCCAGGAAAACAGAACAGAAGTAAATTAAGAGAGCATAGGCAGAAGATGCATTGATGCTAACACCACTAGTTCCTGAACTGAGTGCAGAATTCATTAGCAGTTACTTCATTTCAAATTCATCGCAGCTGAACAAATATTAGTTAATTAAATAGTAGCCCGTTACCTAAAATTACAATACAAAGCTATACTAAATTCTAAAGAACAAATTGAATATAGTATGACTGTATGATGAATAAAATGTATCTTTATTAACAAATACATTTTTAACAATTAAATTTTAAGAGAGCTTTCTCTAACAACAGAACTACTAGTTATTTGACAGTGTGAACTGACCTTATTGTAGTGATAAGGCAATCTGATACCACAATCTGAATCACAGCAAGATTATGATCAATCTACCATTTTCGTCCTTTGTTTCTAGCTCTTCTGCATTTCTAGCTCTTCTGTATATAACTTTTAAAAAGTTTCTTCCATTTTCTCTTTTTTCCTTTACCAATTGGAACAGAATGAAAAGGAATAGTAATGGAAGTTCAGAATACAAAAAGTGAATTATTTTTCCCAACTGGGTCAACAGGTTTTAAAGAATCAGCTTTTCAATGCACTCGGTTATTTTTAAAGGCATAGTGCAAAACAGGTTTTACAAGATTTGCTTATGAAAAGCGGAAGTTCTTAATTTCCAATTCACTCAATAGTACAAGTCCATCCAATAACAGGCCTGGGAAACAGGACAAGTCTTCAACTCTGAATGAAAATGCTAATTGTAGCTGAGTTTTCTGACCTCACCTGAACATTCCACGTGCTTTGCTGTCTCTGCCTGTGACAATAATCTAACTTTGTTATTTATATATCAAAAGACTTTCACTCTTCCATTTCTATTATTAATTGCTACCTATTTACTTAAAAAAAAAAAAGTGTTCCCCCACAAAAAACAAGCTCTCCTTTCACTTAACTCCCAAATGCTTTTCTGTTACCTACACCTTGTAACTATTATATAGATGGTGTTGTGTCCATCCTTAATTCTTCTGATACTAGACTGTAAGCTATTTTAAGGCAGGGGATTTCTCCATCTCTTTGTATTTCTGGGATTCCAAAAATGGTAGTACTTTTCCCACAAATGATACTTACTTAATAAATAGTTATATCAGAGTTACCTATGCAAATGTCCAGAATTATAAAGATTGACTTGGTTAGGAAGGAAGTCAGGGCTAGCCTGGGCTACTTGAGATCCTGTCTCAAATATATCAAATATATCAAAACAAGTTTTACCTGTTGACTCTTAATGCTCAAGCCAGAGTTAAGGAGTTAATGGAAAAGTGAACAAATGTAACGTATCTTTCAATCTGGCTAAAACCTATTGTGGAGCACTGAAGAAATGATGGATTAGGGGTTAAGACTCTGCCTTGAAAGCAAAGAAAAGGACATGAGTTTGGATCCTGGGTCCCATGTAAAAACTGTCAGACAAAAATGGTTGCACCTGCATTTCCAGCCTTGGTTGGCGGAGGAACCAGTGAAGCAAAAAGGATGTAGAAGCAATCCAGGATGACTCCCAAAGTCACCCTTGGTCCTCCACAGGGATTCAAACTGACCTCTGATATACACAGACACACACACACACACACAGACACAGACACACAGACACACACACACAGACACACAGACACACACACACACACAACCACCTACTGTAGAAAGAATCTAGTGTCAGTCTTTCATAGCTAGAATGCATGCTGGGAGAAGGGAAAAAGACTGACACAAGCTACTTACAAGAACAGACAAAATTTAAAACAAGACTCAGAAAAAAAAAAGAACAGACAAAACTTATGAATGAAGAATGAACTTGTTACACAGAATAAACAAAACCATTATCATTATGCAAATATGGTTTTTCCTTCATTTCTGAATCCAGGAGCAGATCAGATATTTGCCAATTTTTAAGTTAATACTTTTACAAAAGCTGACTTCTTATTTTTCCTATACTAACACTCTCCCCTCCTGCCTCCTTCCAATACCCATTTAAGGAAGGGAGAGGGCGATAACTAAGGTTTTGTTTTCCATGGCCTCATTTTCCAACAAACCATTTTCTTCACCCGAATTTTCCTTCCCAATCAACATATATCATTTAAACATCAACAAGCACTACATGTAAATTACATGCAGCCCTTACTGATACATGTTTATAAGTAAACCAAGAGAAAATGTAATACTTTCCCAAGAAATCTGGTTCTTGGTTAACTTGCCAAAAGAAAAGAAGCCAATGATGTCAGGTATATCAGAAATTAATAACATTTCAAGTTCAAAAATGTGTGGCCAGCCATCGAAATAAACTAAAGATCCATTCCACTAAGTTGCTAAACACAAACAAGCAGAGTTATAAAGAGAGTTTCAGTAGTGTTGGTCAGCCTATCCTTCAGAATGCATACATGAATGCTCCCACAATCAGACTTTGGAATTTTTATGCTGTAAACAAAATATATGCTGCTCAAGATATCCACTCACATGAATTTATTCCTTATGCTCGAAAACATAAAATTCTGTTGGTCCATTTTCAGTCCACAAGATTGATGCATGTGGTGATGAGGCCAAAAGCACCCAGTCTTCTGTGATCCCAGTACTGCTATTTTCCATAGCTCTATAATCAACAGTGCCCGCCAGTATATACTACAGCCAATGAGAGCTCTAAGTCAAATCATCTACCTATTATTACAGAAATAGCTTAAAGGTCTTTGTTACTGCTAGAAACTTCTTAGTTTTTTTTTTTAAACTTACTTTCCCACCAATTAGGGGCAGAACGTGCATCTTTCCGGTCAAGCTGTCTTTCACAGACGACACGATTAAGCAGGTCCCACACAGGATAACTTGGCGTCTTGTCCATCGGTTCACTGGCAATTGCATTTTTCCTTTTCGGACATTATACATTCCTGAGAGCTGGATTCGTTCAGAGCTACCAGTGCTATGAGGTTTTCCTAAAATAAAACACAAACAAACTCATTACACTTTACAGAATAAGCTACACTGGAAAAGAGAGTAGTTACAGGGATACTAATTTCTGATTAAAGGATTAATGACAGCTGCAGCAATGAACTTGTGGTATGAACCAGCACAGCCATTCCTATTGGCATTATCCGTGAAACACAAGGAAAAGACCACTTCCTTGGTTGCCATCTCTCTTTCTATGAAAGGGATGGATTCAAAGTTATGTGTGGCTAGATAATGAATGCACCAAGGAAAAAAAACACATACCAAGATAGGAAAATCACATTTAAAATCTTGCATGTTAAGAATGTAATCAGTCCTCATGGGATTTACCACTCACTCTCTCTATGTCCACTCAATGTGAGAGATGAAAAGGTTTTTCTGACAGGAAACACTATTGAATGGCCAAGATGAAAGCTGAGCCATGCAGTATTGTCTTCTTGAGGAGAGAGGCACAGTCGCAGAGACCAGCATGGAGACTCAGAGACAGAGATTTTAGAGATCTGAAGTCTGCTGCTCCTCCTCAGATGGAAACGGGTTTAGCAGCACAGCACTCTGATAAGTCCAGTCAACATGACAGAAGCTCTGCTGTGATTACTGACCCTGGGATGAAACTATATAACAAGAAAGTAGGCACTGACTAGATAATGGAGTTCTGAAGCCCGTGCTCAGAAATAAACCAGCAAAGGATTTCTTGCTGCAGGAGGCCCTGAGTCAGAAATGACATCCTTATTTCAAAGTTTAACTTGACTAGTTGCCAAGGACTAGGAGGAAACAGTTCATGAGAACTTGTATTCTTAATATTAAAAATTAACATGAACAGTTGATAGAGGTCCAGTACCCATTAAACATGAGTTAAGAAGACCTAAGACAGCTGTCCAGAAGATTCAGTGTTTGAAACTCCCCCCTCCCCAATAAATACAGCTGGGCAGAGATGTCAGAAAACAAATCAGTGAGTTTGAATTATGTCCTCTTCCAGCATATTAAAATGCTTCATAAACTAAATGCTTCACACACCCCGCAATGCTGGGTGGGCCAGGGCAGAGAGTGGCAGTGCATAGTTATCAGAGCCAGGTGTCCATTTACAACTAGACTGCGCCAGCTCAGGAAGATTCTGTGGTGCTGTCCACCAAGATCTTCCCACTAGTGAGTAGCAAATCAGAAGCCTGTTCAAAACAGCCAGGACTGGCCAAGGGCTGCCAGAGACGGATCCGTCACATGCATGTCCTATTCTGCACAGGCTCATGCATCCCCAGAAAGCATGATGGCAATGCTTCCAGTGGAAGAGTCCCTTTTGTGACAGACTGCATTCCTTCAGGAGAGAGCCAGGCAAGCAGATTCCAAGAAAAGTGAATAGAGATTATGCACTGGCAACTGGGTTCCAAAATCCAATTTCCTTGACAGTAAAATAAATGCAATTCTCCAACAAAGGATGTGACTGGAACACATCTCGACCTCCCCCCCACACACACACGTGTAACTGCAATAAGCAGGCATTTTACTTATGTCAAAGTGGCTTTGACAACACTTATAACCTATCACATTTATTTAGATTAGTGAATAATCAGAGACTAGAGGGGAAAAAAACAGCAGGGTACAGAAAGGAGAGCCTTTCAATTCTCCAACTTCAAACCTCTCCTAGAAGAAGCCCCCACAGAAATAAACAAACAGACTGAACTCAGAAGGATCCTTAGCAGTGCACTGGCTTGTTATTTCTAAAAATTCTTACTTATTTTACAGTCAAGGAAAAAAATTCTTAGAATTTCAAATGGCCCTGGACAGGATGGTAAAGTGTCCCTGGACAACATGAATAAACACATCAAGAACTGAACCTCTCCTCTTGCTCTGGGTGAATCTCAGTACTCTGGTGCTCCAGATCAGGTCTACCCTTAGGATTGGGCTACATACATCTGCTCTCTGGGGACTGTGGGGATGATGAGGTAAGACACATCTGAGTAATCACCCAAGCATGCTCGACTTACTGGAGGGAATTCCAATTGTCCAGGGCTTTAATACTGACAACACCAAAATAATCAATGCCTGTAGCTTATAGTTAAGTCAGTCAGTATAATTTGGCTTTAGAAATACTAAAGGCATTTTTACATGATTTGAGAGGACATTCTGGAAATGCAATTGTTTCAAGTTAAACAGAGAGACATGACTACAACAGAGACTGGCTTGAAGAGACACTCATATACATTTTCTTCCACTGACTCATTCAGCACAAGGCAGGAATGGTGATCTATATAACAATCAAGGCATGAGTCCATGAGAAGTTAAAGCCCACATGTGGACACGGCATGATGCTGGGGATCACACAAGGGCCTCTGGCTTTGGTTCACACTGATTTTACTCAATACTTGTCCCATACCAAACTGATGACTCTTACTTATTTTGTGGAGTACACTTTTTAGGCACGGTTTGAAATGTTCACTGCAAAACAGGCCTGTGCTGAAGGCTGGGTATTCTAAGAAATGCTCTCTGTCCCACGTACCCTAAAGCAGCCTTTCTCAGAACGTGAGCTGTCTGAGATGGTATCAGAATCACTTGCCTCTCCTGTCTACAATGGTCCTCAAGTTTGCAGTCTTGGGAGCCAAAGCCAAAAACTGCTTTCAGCAACTAGCTCCAAAAATTGTATGTTTTCTGGCTATAAATCTTTTGAAGTTTCTTTTAATTATTCTTTTGTGCTTTAAGTCCTTAAAAACATCTCTCCCCCAAAGGAAGCTTATCCTCCAGCATACATCCTCTCCACAGTCGTTCAATTTCATGCTCGCCCCACACATGCCACATAGAGCCATTTGAAAACTAGGATGAAAGCTATGAACTCAGGAAGAAAACAATAGCCATGAAACATGCACAAACATCATGCTTGTCATTTAAGCGCCATATGTTTCTTTGACTATCCCCCAATGAAAGAAAAGATTAAGCTACTTAATAATAACAGCCTACATAGACATTTCCACAAATTACATTGCAAATTATATTGAATTACATTCACTGTTAACAGTGAATTATTGGAAAGCCTTTTATATTTATTATTGTATTTATTATATATTTATACATATTATACATGCTACTATGTATTATTATATACATATCACCATGTGGGCATTAGAGTTTCAGACTCAGTTGTAACCTCTTGCAAACTTCAAGAACTTTAACTCTCTGAGCAGCATCTCCTTCTCTAGCAGTTGCCCATAGAGATGGACTCTCAAGTGTTATTAACTAGGCGACCACTAAAATAACACGTTAAGTATTATTTGTTACCAATTAAATATCTGTTAAATATTTCTTAGAGTCTATTTTTGTGGTGGTTTAGAAATAAGCCTGAAAGTTCTTCTGACTCCTTCCCTCAGAAGGTGAAGCCTCCTTCCATCCTATTCACAGCAGCTCAGATGGAACGGCAGGAAGGGCAGCTGGTGATTTCTGAACGTAGGTCACAAGGGGCGCTGCCTCCTCATTAGGCACTCTCTCTAGGATGGCTCCTGGAGAAGCCAGCTGCTATCATGAGGACACATACAACCCTATGAAAGGCGAGGGGAGGAGGAACAGAAACTTCCTGGCACTATTCAGCAAGGAACTCAGGTCTCTGACTAACTGCCATGGGGTAAGTAAGCCCCATTAGAACCAGGTCCTGAAGCCAGTGTCCCTGGGTCATCTGCAAACTCCATGACAGACTCTGACTGGAGCAGTCAGCTTGGTCACTCCTGACTCTTAACTCGGGAAACAATGAGAAAATAAATGCTTAAAATTTTGAGCCACTAAGTTATAAGACAATAATCAATAGAACCTTACTATGTTGGTTGCACTTACTTCTGTTTACTGAGCATAGTAAAATCTTAATAGCCTATATTTCTCTAAAATAACAACACTGTTTTTCAAACTTTTTTAGTAGAGCTGGAAGTAAGGGGAGGGAGGGAGAGGAAGAGAGAGAAAGGGGGGGAGAAAGAAAGAGAGAGAATGGTACATTTAACTATCATAGAAATTTCTAAAATGCTAAGAAACACTAAGACTTTGTGATAAAGCAGCAGCAAAAACTAAGACTATCTTATCACCATGCAGCTAATAGAAGATTTCCCATGATCCTGAGCTCCCAATGATCACCCCATCTTCTCTATTCTTCCAGTGTACACTAATAACACTATAAAATGTGTTTCTCATTGGATTCAGATCCTTAAATCCTTTTTGGATACTCAAGGTTATAGAAGAATGGATTAAAGTACCTGTCTAGGGTCACTTCAAGAGCTAGTAGAAAAACTGAAATGATTCCACAAGAGGTCTAGAGACTTGAGCGCTCAACTTCATCTGGGAACTTTGTCTCTGATGGAGAGACTAAAGCACCTCAGTGACGAGTGCTGGCAGGAGCTCTGAGGCCGACTTAAGACAGTTGTTCTTCGGCTAATGGAACTGACAGCCAGCTGCCAAAAAGGTTGGGGGAGGAGTGTTCCACATCAAAATGTATAACTTCAAGTGCCCAGTGAAGTCTGCTTTGTCCTAACAACAACTCATTTGATTGGGTTTATTTATAGCTCTCAAATTGCTGCAGACCCTATCCTAGACAAACATTGAACCTTGAACCTTTCTCTAATCCTTAGATTCATTATTACTTCTAGAGATTATAATTCCCATCACGATATTCATTAACAGTGCCCCTTCATGGACTAAAGACTCAGTAAACACAGTAATTTCAAAGGGAAAAATCCACCAAAGCAAACCCTCACCTACATTATAGCGAATTTAGTTAAGAACTTTCAAAATAGATAAAATCAGAGTAATCAAAATTGCTACCATGAATATACATTTGTTTAATATATAGACAAAGATAAATACTGATGTTACAACATACATACTTATATAGACTCCAGACTAGGTAAAGTTTTCTTTTTTACAGGCCCAAAGTCATGCTAATGTCTACAATTTTATGGTCGTTTCTATTAAAATGGACAAACAGCACATAGTTCCTAATTTCTAGAAAAACAGTACTTCAGTAGACTTCATCAGCTGCCTTCCCAGTTGTCTGTGGTACTTCTCCACAGAACATCATAAGGCTCAGTGTATAAAACACCAGGAAAACAGAGGTACTACTTAACTTCATGAGCTGAGGAGGCTCAGTGAGTATTATTCTGTAAGTACCTATTAAAGAAATTAATACGCTCTTCTGTTTAGGACAAAGAGTTAATTTTCAACTACACAGCGAATTATTTAAACCATAACATTTCAAGCTGTATAGAGCAGGAGTAGAAAAGAAAATGGATAGCTCAAAATAAATATTTCTAGACTCAACAATCATTAGTTTATATAAATGAACAAAATACTTGCCTAGAATTATTGGTCCAATTATTACAAGCTTCTTTTCTAGAACATTAAAAGAAGTTTGTTACAGAAGAAAGGGGTATTTTCAATGGAAAGTCTTGAGTCTTTATACATGTACATATACATAGTTTTGAAAAGCTAGCCTGAAACTTGCTTTGATGGTAAGGTATACTAGGAGCATGATATGAACAGATATGCATATAAATACACAAAGTACAAATGACCAAAACAAAAAAAAAAAGCTTGTGAGGCAGAAATTGTTAGGCAAGACTCCATGTGCACCACGGGAATGGTGATTTTACCAGCTCTATCATCCCTAGCCAGCAAGCAAAATCTGCCTCTAAAACTTACTTAAAGAAATATTTGCTAGTTCATTTTCCAAATTACAAATAAAATAACCAGAAGAATAAAAATCTTTGAGAAACATGGATCTACAGGTACTGCAGAACCTTATGGCAAAAATTTTAAAGCCAGCACTTCATTTTCACTCTGATCAAGAAAACAATACATGGCATTGTAGTGATGAACTACGTGAAGTCATGAGTTACCATAGAAAAATTCTAATTTTTATAGGACAGCAAGCCATAAAATGTCATTATTCAAAACAACACAGGAAACATGAAAAGAATGACTGAGAAAAACTGGAAATTTACATCCCACTTCCAAAATGGCAGAAGTTCATGAAGCAAATAGGTTTACATCTTTTTTTATGTGAATGCACCAAAATTACAATGGGCTGTTTTGGCAGAAACAGGCTAAATATTTAACAACACATTTTATCTTCCTGAATATATATAATAATTATATTTCTCTGCCTACCCTGGAACACAATCACAATCACACACTGGTTTGGACCACAAAATGTGGACCGTGGACGAAAATTCTAGAATAGTTCACTAAACAACTGACTTCTGATCTAAACAAGTCTAATTTTCTTTGTTGTATTTAAAACAATAATTAAATATTTACCACTTTTTTCAGTACAGCTATAATGCATTTCAATACAATGCAATAGGGAGTATTTACAGTGATATTTAATTGCTAAATATCTCCTAATATTAAGCAATTCTTGCTAACAGAATGCTCAATACCTTGTTAGGCATGACACAGGGTGCTGGCTTTGACATGCTAAAGGAAAATGCCACAGAAAATAATGTACATAGACATCCTACCTGGAAATTCAAGCTATTAAAAGCACTTAAAACATCTAATAGGTTTTTTTTTTTTTGCAGGGTAGTGCAGGAAGGCAATAACTTGGTTAAAACTGTCAGTCTCTTAGCAGACTGAGCCAGTGTTAACACTAATTCACTCTAAGGTAAACAAGTCTCATTGTTTATTTAACCATCCTCAAGAGAAGCTCTTGACATTTGAAAAGAACCTAAAACCCACAAAGATTAATCTTGTAAAATATCACAATCTTATAGATTCAACGTATTTTCAACACCTACTTATAACTTCAAACAGAACTAGCAATTGCCAATTAAACCAAAAACTTCATGGTGAATGATAATGTCAACTTACTGAACAGATCTGCAGTGACAACAGAAGCTAAGCAGAATGTATTCAGCACTTTCATTCATTTAACCAACACACAAATAAGCACCACAGTACCACGACATTCACTTAATTGTGATATGCTAAGAAATATCAATAAACTTTTTCAATGACTTGTTATTTATAGCAATAAAGCTCAGTCTTTTATTATCCTAATAAAATCATTTTCTCTTAAAGTCTATATTCAAACCAGAAAACCAATTCTCATCCATCCTTCAAGATCCAACTCCAACATCACATCTCTGTTCCTTTGCCTACCACATCAGTTTATTCCTTATCTATCTTCCCCAGACACTATCTGTCACATGCTGTGTGGAATGTGAAAGTGATGGACTATCTTTTCTAGCTCCTGTGAGGTTCAGAAGCAAGAACTACACAATCCAACGTCTGTATTCTCAGAGGAACTAAACCAGTTACACACACACACACAAAATGGATATCCAACAAAAGTCTGAACAGCAAAATTAGACTGAAATAACTGGACATAATACGGACTATTTCTACAGGTGAGAAAATCAACATGTTTATTTTCTAATGATAAATTTGATATAAAGAAACTACCTCAGCTATCATTCTAAACTATAAAAAGGTAAAAGCCAAAGATAGTTGAATAAACTATTACCAAAGAAGTGCATATTGACAAACAATCAAATGTATTATATCATTTGTCCCTAAACACAAAGATGCTAATTTAGAACTTCTTTTAAGAACACAGTAGCATAAACCAACTTCTGCTGGCCCAGCTCTGAATAACTCACACATCTGCTGTGTTAAGTCGTATGAACACAGGATGGTACTTCTTAGGCTTCTACAACAAAAACCTAAGTCTTTACTAAAAAGAAAAAAAAAAGAAAATAAGAATTCTTTTTGTTTTTTACAATTAAAAAAATATCAGAATGGCTTACACCTGAAATGCTCCAAACTCATGTCTTGAAAGGATGTTCAGGAGTGCAGGGCTCCAGGTTGAGGGTCAGAAGGCTATTGGATATGAGGGTGCTAATCCACTGATGAACTTATAGCTAAATGCTTACTGACAGGATGTGGAAATTTTAGCAGGTGGGCCTAGCTGGGGAGGTCACAGGGGACTGACTAACTTCTCGCTTCTTTGCTGCCCTGATCTGAGCAGCTTTGCTCTGCTATGATCCAGGCAGTACCAAGACCTGAAGTCATAAGCCATAACAACCCCTTCCTCCATAAGCTCACTGGTTCAGGATCTATGGCACAGCAACAAAAACCTAACAATTATTCTATAATCACTGGCTGCAACAACCCCTAAATATTAACTTGAACAAAGAAGCAAAGCAAATATGCTCACCTTTCACTAAACCAAACTGTATAAAAGATGAAATTGTAGGCGAAATTTTAAAATGTTTTATGCATTGATTTAGTTAATCCTGATGCATTTATTAAGCAAGTTCTCATCTTTGGAGCTTCCTCAAGCCCTTCAGACTCTTATCTACTTCAGACTCTTATCTAGTAGAGACCACTCCTAAACTCATATAATCCCAAACAAATTTATAGGGAAGCAAAATGGCACTTAAGAGCTTTAGAGTTGAATATAATTTCATATAAGGTCAGAGAACAAAGTTCTATTTAGGTAAACAGTAAATTATGGACTTCAAAACAGATGTCAAGCTAATCCTCAAATATATCACTTTAACCATGCAAACATTTATATAATCCCACTACAGAATACAGTGTACCAACAACACACCGTGATATCCTTATCTCCTTTGCATTCTGACAGTGTTATTTTTGAAAGTGCTGTCTATCTTCTAAAGGAAACAGTCTCCACAAATTCTTAGACCCAATAAAATTTTTAAAGAGAAAAAAAAATCACCTGCCTCAGGACTGATGAGATGGCTTAGGGGGTGAAAGCAATTATGTGTAAACCTGGGGATCTGAGTTCAATCCTTGAAGCCCCCAGTGGAAGTAGAGAACCAACTTAAGAAAAGTTGTCCTCTAACAGCCACTTTGTTCTGTTCCTTCCACAGGACAGAATCTGTCCTCTCTAATGACTCTCCCTCCAGGGCAATTTAGAGTGTTCTCTTGGTGCCTCCCTGGTTGCTGCCCTCTTCTGTTGGTCACACTGGACCGAGGGGCTGACCTGATGCTTCTCTTCTCTCTGGGCCTTTCACAGCATGGGTGAACGTGAGTCTTTATGAGACTTTCTCCCCACCAACAGAAGGAGGGATGACACATGACCACCTGGCCCCCTACACTCATTATCCAAGTCTTTGCTTGCCTGTGGTTACTATATACCAGTGAAGGAAAGTAAACAGGAGAAAAAGAAGCAATGAGGCATAGAGATAAGAGACATAAGAAGGGAGAAGTAGAGCTATACAGGGTGCCTGTAATAAATCTAAGCAACTCAAAATTAACCCCTCTTCTGACATGAGGGTGACTCTCAGCAGCCATGCCTGAGTGTGACTAAAAAATGGGTAAGAAAAATAAGAGACAGGAAGTAAATACCAACAACTTGGCAAGAAAGAAGGGAAGGCGGGACCACAAAAACAAATCAATGTGTGAGGAGCACTGGCTGCAGAGCTGGACCACCCAGGACCAAGACCCAGTTCTGTTCTGGCAATGGCTGGGCCACTTTGGACAAGTTCCCTGACACCTCCCTAGCAGCAGAACTGTTTCTTTTGTTTTTAACCAATGTTGAAACCTCTAGACTGAATAAAAGACCAAATACACTAACTCTACTGTGAATCAATTTCTTTAACTATAAAGACTTTTCAAACTAGAAGGCTGTGGGAGGACTACCTACTGGGCTCATTCACACAGTAGGTGCTTGCTTGAATTGCATGGGTTTGATCCTCAGTATCTGGAAGACATCCCATGTAAAACTCACATAGTCATGGCAAGACTTATAGAAAGCTTTCAATGACTTTATCTAAGAATGGAATGACAGTGACTAAAAAAGCTGCACACACCCACACAAGTGTATAGATCATAGGTCTTATATAAATAAACAAAATCAGTAAACACATAATGTTAAAATAATTTACTTTAAAAAGTATGTGATTGATAACTTTGAAATTGTTGGTATATACCATGTGTATAAATATCTTGAAACTCACACTTAACCTTACTTTTTTAATTATTTGAGAAAAATGAGAACTGAAACAATCTCAGGCTTACAATCAAGGATTTTACAACACACACTGAAACTGTCAAAGGATTTTGGAGACCTGCGGTAGCATTTTCAAACAATAAGCACTGACTCATGTGAGTCAATAGTTGCTCCCAGCTGAGCTACTGAAGCACTTTACAATTTTTCAACATGTCTGTTCATTGTCTGTTCATTTTTGCAGAAATTTTTTTATTACATAAAACAACTTCTGCTTGACAAGGCACCTTTTTCCCTCTAAACTGACATGTCACCTCAGCAAAGCTACAATTAGGAATTAAAACCCCTGGATAACTATACTAGAAATTAATTCAACTTTAACTCAACTCTGAACTTAATTTGCAGGAATACTAATAATGAGAGATTTCTAGATTTATGAAAGCCAACAATGAAAGAACTTCCTAAGATTCTGAGTTTGATCCCAGTACACAACTAAAAGCCAGACATGATGGTGCACCTTTGTAGCCCCAGAGCTACTGAGGCAGAGACAGACAGCTTACTGACCAAATTCTCTAGCCTCCTTGGTGATCTCCAAGCCAGTCTGAGAGATACTGTCTTAAAAACAAAAACAAAAAAACATGCCTGGGACTCTAAGACTGTCCTCTAGCCTCACCATTCAAACACAAACACACACTTGGTAAGTCTCAGCTGTGTATCCCTGTGCATCTTCTATGAATGGTGTCAGAGATCCTTATTCCCAAAGAATGCAGGTGGCTGAGGAAGCTCTGGACCCAATGTACTCCTGGGCTGAGGGAATGGTAACATATTTGCCATACAAGCACAAGGACCAGAGTTCTGACCCCTAGATCTCACATAAAGGACAGATGCAATGCATGAGCCTCTATCATTCCAGCATGCCTATAGGAACGAGGAGGTGGACCCCCAAGACTCTCCAGAGGCTCTTGAGTCAACAAAACAGCTGTCACTTTTGTCTGACCAGCTGTAACTACTTGCAAGAGATCATGAAGACCACACCTGTTATTGACAAAGGGGGAAAGGAGAGTCATCAAACCAGAACCTGCACCTGGCATTCTAGTCTCATCAGGAAAACCTCTTGGCATTCAATTCTGTTCTAATTATAGGCAACCTCCTGGTCTTGGGGGGAGGGCTAGGGTGTGCAAGCTGAGGAAGGTTAACTGGAGGAGATACCATCTGTATAGCCACAGGGAAGCTGTCTTCCATGCTAAGGATAAGACTTCCCAGTGTAACTGCTCTGGGATCACCCTTATCCCTGAAAGTGTGGTCAGAGGCTAATTTACAAAGAATCTCCTTACTTGTAGGAAATACAGAGCAAAATTTTAGGTAAAATAAGCATCATCATGTGGGCAATTTCTTAAGTAGTTCAAACAAAAAAAGCAATCTGGATTGGACTTACATTTGAAATTGCTTCCACTTTTTAAAAATGAATCCTTCATCTCAAGGGCCTAAATTTCTCTGAAGGTTTCCCCGGGGGTCAGAACCTTCAAAGTCTCCCTCCCAGTCATGGCTTCTTGGAGGCCAATGAAGGAACCCAACATAAACCAAATATCCCACACTCATACATCTGTACTACTTAGGGTCCTTCTGTTGTCCACTCTGTATTGTTTTGTTTTTCCTTTCTCCTAATGGGTATTATACCCAGGATCACTGCTACTTGCCTGTCTTTTCTTAGTCTTTTTCATCACTATGAACTTCATTCAGTAGAGGCAATCTCAAGCCCAACAGAGAAGACATGGAACTCAAAGAAGTACGCTTTGCTGCTTAACAATTTTGGTTTGGAAAGGAAGATTTGGCATTTTCTCAGTTGTTTTATTTTTAAAATATTAATATGTGTTTAACAGATGTCCAGTAGACACATGAGGAGATCTAGGAACATCTGTTTTCTTACCACAGGGTTTCATCTGGGACCTCTCTGGGGCTTATCAGGGATGACTTGACCAATGAATTAACTGCACACGGTAACCATCCATATCCCTCAGCCGAACAGTTCAAAGAGGAGACTGTAAAAAGGGAAGGGGATTCATCTTTGCTATGATTTTCGCTGGAATTGTCAAAGCACGCCTGTAAGTTTGCACGGTAGTGCAAACAAGACAACTCCAAATACTTCTGAAGACTTTACAAAGAAACTTTACTTTCTTACTGGTTTATTATGATCCATTTTAAGAAAGTACAGTGATGGGTCTGGAGAGGTAGCTCAGGGGTTAAGCCTCTGCCTTGCAGGCGGAAGGTCCTGAGTTCGGATCCCAGATCCCACGTATAGACGCCAGGCGGAAGCGGCAGCAGCCTGTGCTTCTGGTCCTGGTAGGGCGGAGCCTGTGAATCCCAGGGCAGAGTAAACAAGGAGGTGGAGGCGGTCCATGGTGGTTCCCGAATTCGCCCGTGGTTCTACACACACATGGACACACAATTGCGCGAGCGCACATACATATGTATACACGCACAATTGAATAAATAATTAAAAAAAAAGAAAGTACAGTGATATCCCGTGGAGACTTCCATGAGCCAAACAACATCTATAAATTACCTACATTTGAATTTTTCTACATAAAATATTTGAGTGTTAGACTAAGGAATACTAAGACCTACAAGATGTGGTATTTTTCTCATTCCAAACAATAATGCAAGAAAGATGTGGAATAGGAGAAAATGGACGTTCACAGTTCCAGAGAGCTGGGTTCAAAGCCTTGGTCAAGTTAAGTCCCCTGCTGAACAATTTAGAAAACATACCGATTTCTGTGGCATTTGATAATGAGGTGATCTAGTACATCCCCTGAGAACTTGTCAAGAAGGCACACTAGAATTAACCCCCAACTACTGATTAAGAGTCTATGGCTCTGAGGAATCAGTCACCTACATTTTAAGGAGTCTTCCAGGTAATTCTGAAGTTCAAATTAAAAAAATGCTGTTGTAAAGAAGGTGTCAGTTCAGAAAGGATAAAGTATTTCTTCCATAATATAACTGTGATTTTTCTATTTGTGTAATTTTGCCTGAGATGGAGTTATTTTTGGCTAAGTGAAATGTAATTCATAAAATCTGAGGTGATTACCGAACTGAATGTCAATTTATTGGGAATGTTGGTCTGAACATGGGGTGTCCTCAGAGTCCTCACAACTTCACCTCACCAAGAGGCTTAAAACCCAATAATACCATTTCATGTAGAGAAGGCTGAGAAGATAAACTGGAGACTTAAAATTGATCAAGTCCTACTCATAGCAAGCTGAAAAATAATGATAAGGTAGGAGACACTGACTTGGCTACTTGCTCATTCCCTCATTTCTTTCAAATCTTTGCTCAAATACCAACAAAGCTTGCCTTGATTACCTGCCTCCCCCACTTCCCAGCCCCCCCCATAACCTGTTTCACATTTGCTTTTTCCATAGCATCTACCACTTTGTGAAATACAACTAACTGATGTATCAGGAAGATTGTTTCTTTTCCTACCACAAAGTAAAGTTTATGGTACCAACTTTTCTTTGTTCACAGGTGTAATCTAAATATCTACAACAGTCATTAGGACAAAGAAGTCATTCAGTGTTTGAAACAACGGCTTCAATAAAAGGCTGAAAATTGAACACATGCTTTACTATGAGAAAAATCCTTTAGTCACAAAAGAATAATCTATTCTGATTCAAATGGGTGAAAAATATGAATTTTTTATGAACTTCCCTTACACTATCTAAAGACTTAACCAATGAGTTAAGATTAAATTTAATTTTGTTCAATATAATCAGATAACTTAGTTAGACTATCTATGAACACTTACCATCTGAGGATTTCTAAGAAATGGCAATTTGGCCTCGAAATACAAAAAGAAGTACAGCACAGAATTTCTTTTTGTAAGCAATTAACAATCCAGATAAAATATACAACCTGTAAACAAAATACTAACCAAAATCAGACACAAGACTTGGCTTGGAGTTTCTCCTGAAGGACCAACAGGGAGAAGACTTCAAATACATCTGTGCATTGCACAGGTATGCATATATGTATGTGGTATGTATCATGTCATATTGAGTTTCTAAAGATTTATCACAATATTGAAAATCCACTAAACCTAAACAAGTTTTCTAATGAGTTCCTTTCTGTCTACCAGCAGAAGGCTGACCAAAACAGTGTTCTGTTGATGTTTTTAGCAAATTTTCCACAATGAATAATGTACAAATGCTTTCCTTTGCCTCTGCCTATAGATGGAGTTCCCACATATTCTATTTAAAGGCACCTACCTGATTATATTCCAGGAAAGCAAACAAAACAAACAAAAACCAACAACAACAAAAAACCTTTTCTTATTCTGGTAACCTTCAACTCTTCCCTACTTCAAATATGCAAATACTTCTATTGGCAAAGTTCAGTCAAGTTCACAAATTATCTGGCAGAACAATAAAACACAGAACAACTGGGACAGGTGGGGGGGGAGGTTAAAGCTATGTTTGCAGTAATCCTCCCTCCCCTCTACTAGGTTCAAAGTCCTTCTGTGGAGCATCAATTCACTATGGGAGCAACACAGCACAGTGCTTCGAAAGCATGTATTCTGAAACCAAACCGCTTACCTCCACCACTTACTCATTACAGTCATCCTCTTGGTCTCCTCTCTGCAAAATGGTAAATAGCACTTCCTCTGTTGTTTGTAGTGAAAGCTACACAGGTCAGTGTGTCTATAAAGCATAGTGACTGGTGCATGGTATTTACCAGTAATTTTGTCAGTTTCTGGATATTACCCGAATTTTACAAAACTGGAATCTACTTTTTTACAATCTTATTCCACAAAATCCAGCATGACTAGGAAATTTTAGATTTGTCAAGGAATTAATCATAAACTATAATCTGCTCTATAGAATACAGGCTCAAATAGGTAATAGGAAAGAAAACGTTCAGTATATGCCAACAGTCATGGCAAGACAGCAAGCCAGGTGGAGGAGATGGCTCAGCAGGTAAAAGGACCAGGCATGGAGCCTGGCAACCTAAGTTTGATGCCCACAGTCTACATGGTAAAAGGACAAAACTGATTTTTGAAAGTCTGTCCTCTGACCTCATTCATGCTACGGCACATGGACACCTACTCACTTGCACATTTCCACTGTCAAATCAGGAAGTAGTTAACATTACTTGAGTAAAAAGTTGACAGAACATTCTTTTTGCAGGACAACTATGTCAAGATTAGTTAAGAAACTTGCACTCCAACAATTGACAATAATTCAGACAATCACTCAACGAGCATTTATATTAGAAAACAAAACTGGAAGGAAATAGTGGTAAGATCAATATTCATTTACAAAGCCTAGAAAACCTTTTGAATGACGTTTGCCAAGCCAGCTTTCACCACACGGAAAGCTGAC
Source organism: Typhlomys cinereus (assembly GCA_023101885.1). NCBI lineage: Eukaryota > Metazoa > Chordata > Mammalia > Rodentia > Platacanthomyidae > Typhlomys > Typhlomys cinereus. The sequence continues at coordinate 563,665 of JALPQD010000426.1, forward strand.
TTCAAAGTAAGCACAGCTAGACAGAAACGAAGAGATACAGGCTGTAGAGCCCCTGATGCTATTTCCCTCCAATTTTGCTCCTTTTTAGGAGTCTGTGTCTACTTAACCCTTAATGTGATTGGAGATGAACTGCAACTCATTAAAAACTAATCCTCACCACAACAAAACTCAGGATGAGAGTCTGCTTTGAATATTTAAGCAGTAAGAGCTCTTTCTTTTTTGTCAGTAACAAATCTATAACATGTAACAGGTCCAGGGTTCCTTCCCCAGTGCAGGCAGCAAACAACAGCTAGTTATTTAAACAGTTTACTGAAATAGTAATAAAACCGCAAGAAAAAAAGTACTATGTAGTAAAAGTTCACTCTCTCAGTCCCCAAAATCAGACACAGGACTTGTCTTGGAGCTTCTCCTGAAGGACCAATAGGGAGAAGACTTCAAATACATCTGTGCATTGCACAGGTACGCATGTATGTATGTGGTATGTATCATGTCATCTTGAGTTTCTAAAGAAGATTTATCACAATATTGAAAAGCCACTAAACCTAAACAAAAACGATGATTTGATTTCTATAACAAAACTTACCTTTTGGAAAACAAGTTAGTTTGGGCTAAAGGCCACTATGTATGTGAATGTCAACAACAAAGGAAACATATCAATGTACGGAAAGCAAACTGTACAACAGGTTTGATACTACAAATGAAGTTAAGACCCAACTGCCAGGCAATGGACCCAAGTGTAAGAAACACTGAACTTGACCAACCCCAGCAAACAGAGTGTGGAAGTAACATGATGGCTCGAGAGCTGGAAAGACCTGAGCTTGAATTCTGACTCTAACAAAAGATGTCTGGTTACTTGGGGGCCAGAATTCAGTTCTCCAAATCCCATGTAAAATGCTAAGTATAGCCCTCCAACTGTGAGTCTAGCCTTGGAAAATAGAGACTGGAAATTCCCTATGCAAACTAGCTCTGGATTTGATTATTGAGAGATTATCACAAAAAGAGTAAGATGGAAGAGCGGTTGAGAATGATAGCAAACATCAACCTAGGTCTGCACACACATACACATATGAACACACACGACCAAGCATATAAACAGACATACCTATTGCATGCATATGAAAATGGAGGGGAAACCAAGAAAAAAGGACAATGAGATGACTCAGGGGTGAATGTGTCTGGGTACAGGTCTGATGACCTGAATTTAATCCCTGGAATCCAGACAGTGGAAGGAGAGAACCAATGTCCAAAGATCATCTTCTGACCATCAAATGAGGACCACAAATGTACAAGCACTGACTCCCACCCTCACATAAATAGCAAATAGAATTAGACAAGAATAATTTTTTTAATTTCTTGGAGCCTATTCTTCAATACGAATGATAAACACCTCTATGCAAAAAACTCGACAAACCTTACAGAGATTTGCTAATTTTCTTATCACTATTCTCAATCATATCACTATTCTCTTAACTGCTCAGTTATTTTTTTGGTGACATTCAAATATATGTTTAACCCCTATTTTGAAAGGAGAAAACAAAAAGGGAATGGATTTTAAAATAAAGCTTTCACTGATGCTGAAATGTTCAAAAATTTAAAAATAAATTTAGCTTCACAGTGAAAGGGAACCAACTGTTTAAGAAGTTAACAGAATGCACTGATTAGAATGTAAGTAAAAGAAAATGTGAAAGTGATAAGTTAATGGGGAAAGGGTAATAAAGTCCAAATTTATTTTTCCCAGGAAAAGATGATGTTATTCAAACGTCTGAAAAGTCATTTACCCTGAAAGGACATAGGCAACAAAATCAACTGTGTCACATTTGGAGCACAGACATGACAGTAGGTTAAAGTTTTAATCCAGCACTGAAAAACAATCATTAGAGACACAGTAAGTTATGCCTGAGAAAGGGCTTCTTCCTAGCTGCCTTAGGGCTGGATCGCTCTGAAAGATGGGAAGCTCTCCAAGTCTGCAAAGGATTCAGTCAGGCGGTCCCTCCTCTGGAGTTCACACGGTACTCTCAGGGAAAGGCACCCGAGAGAGGAGAGGAGTCTGGTTTGATCTTTTTGATTAGGAAAACATATGCTTAGATTTGTAATAACATCTCTGTGGTTTTAGGAATTCAATTTGACTATATCCAGACTGGAAAAAGTTATTTTTATGACTTCTTTACTAAGGCAGAAAATATTTTACTCCAGGAAAAAGCAGTGTGCTCATTAATTAGCAGAGTTGTAATTAGAGACCTGAAACAGAAAAATGGTACTTAATCCAAGTTACCTAAGGCTACCTCTCTTCAAGCCCACCAACTAACCACATCAACTCTTAACCCTTCGAAGACAGTTTTTGCCATTAATTATATAAACTGTGTAATTTACAAGGAAGCTGAGAAGCCCTCTACTACTATTAGAAACCCAACCATGAAAAATAACTCTCAAAGAAATGAATCAGTACAATCTTGCTTCCCTAACAGCATCTTTCCATGTTTGGTTAGTAGACTTGGAATATATGTCTAAAGATCCGGGAAATAACAAAATATTCAAAACTGAGGGTAGGAAACTATGTCTCAGCTCAAGAAAGTCAGGAGTAAGGTGTCATTTGGTGGAGAGAAGCACCATGCAAAACCACCAGAGAAACACAATGGAAGCTTCTCACATGAGACTGATGGTAATTATCAGTATCTTTACTTTTTTAAAACTGCATCCAAGTAAACACTACAGAGTAAAATGGCAAGTCTGCATAAGCTCTCCGAGAATGTGCAGCTTCATGAGGACTTCAGTTATAAGCCGGCTTTCACTCTCCCTCCAAGTGCAGGAGCAGGTCTGGTTACTTTTTACTTATCAGGTAGCTAAACAAAGTTTGTTTTCGAACAAATCTAGTCATCCCACAAAATTCAAAAGAACTGCAAACCAACCAATAATTACTAAGCACTTCCCAGGACAACAATGAAGCTGTACTTGCCTTTGCTTGCCTTGGGAAATGAACCTCTCCAAGCTCTAAGGCCGAAAGTCCACGATGTCAGGGTTCCTGCCAGCTGAACTCAGCACCCAGAGCAAAGCCAGTTTTCCTCCCTGCAAACCTACTGTATGTCCCATTCTGCATCATAATCAAACTTTTCGCTCATCTATATCCAACAAACTGCTTCAGCCTGCAGTCCATCTTGCATCCAGTCCTTCCATTGTCCCCATGGCCGTAAGCTCAGGAGGTCCGTCTCAGCTCCCATTCCCATGTAGCTGCAGCATGAGCACTGAAGTCCTCCTGTTTCTACTCTCCCCGTGCATGCTACCACAAAGAGTTACAATAGCTAACTTCCTATCTATGGTTTTTCTAGATCACTTTATCTTGCAGCTGTTAACAAAATATCTTGGCTTTCCTAGGTTGGTAGACCATCTACTACTCCAGATTCCTGGGTTTTATGATACCTAAAGGGATATGTCTTATTTCAATACTTTGGGATATCCAGTGGGTTTTCTGTGCTAGTATTGGACTATTATTATTGTAAGAGTACATGGACTATGATAAATTATATTTGCAAATGCCCTCAGAAACTCCGAAGTCTCAAACTAGTTGGTTTTTACTTTTCTTGCTGTACAAGAGGAATTTTTTTCTAAGTATTATATTTTATTTTTTAAACATTTTTATTATTTCTGCTCATATAAACTTAATAGGTACACCACTTCCCTCCCTCCCTTCTCCTCCCCCCGAACCCCCTGCTCCCCCTCCCCTCACCCCTCCCTCCCCATCCCCCAGTGCCTCCCCCCAATCCCCAGAGAGTCCTTTCTTGTGATGACAGACTCTCCTCTGGGCCCTCCTCTCCGATGACGTACAAGGACCCAGTTGCATTTCCCTGTACCCTTTTCTGTGCTCCCCTTAAGCACAGGAACACTACTGTGGCTGTCAATCCCTTGTCTCCAAGGATCTTGGTACCTTTAGCACATGCTAGACTTTGTGAGGTCAATAGTGTGTTGGACATTACGCAGGACATGCAAAGTCCTATTATGATTGCTTCAGCCCTAACTTGTGTGGAGTATCTCACATATCATTGCTCCTCCCATCATTTTGCTCTTACAATCTTACCGTCCCCTCTTCCGCAAATTTCCCTGAACTTCAGGATGGGGAGAGATTAGTCTGGCCTAGTTCTAAGTGGTTGATATAGAGTCTCTGAAGTTCTGGATTGTGGTTTGTTGATTTTCTTTTGCAGTTTTGTACAAGAGGAATTTAAGAAAGGGCTTATTTGAACTCACAGTTCAGCACAGGCCATCACAGTGGGGAAGTTATAGAACACAGGCTTGGGATACTTGGTCACACTGCACTTGCAGTGAAGCAGCAGAGAGAAATGAACACTGCTGCTCAGCTCCCTTCCTCCTTTTTATTCAACCAGAACACAGCCCATGAATTGGTGTTGTCCACATTTAGGGTATCTTTTCCTACCTCGATTAATCTAACCTAGAAATACTCTCAGTCATGCCAAATCTACCCTTGCATGATTGTAGATCCTCTCAAGTTGACACTATGAACTATTACACAAAATACATAAACAAATTCATATAAACAAGTCATATATGTTTACGTTTAACTATTCATCTTTCATATATATGAGAGACTTGCCTTTCAAATTTCTTTGAAAATTCATAAATAGCAGTGATCTTCTTTCATGCAATCTGCATCTTCCTGTTATTCTGATCTATTGTTTTACTGTCTTGAACTCATGAATTTAGTAAGCTCATATACAAGTTTTTACAAACTAACTATAAAAACCTTCTTTCAAACAGGATTCTAACTACAATGAATGACATATGGAGTTCACTTGCTGTGAAAAACAGAAAGGTTTGCACACTGACCTCTTATACTTATGATTTTGTCTAGACATACATATGTGTATAAATTAGATTCTGAAGTACAGCCTTGAACCATTTACTATCATCAGTCACAAAAGACTAAGTGGGAAATCTGCAACATGAAGAAACGAAAGTTGGACAAAACAGAAACTTGAAGGTAAAAACTGGGGAACCTCTAGACTAAAGAGCTCAAAAGCTCAGAAGTGTTGACGCTGTACAAGATCAGAATAAAGAACAGCAGGATCCAGTCTCACTCCTCCTACTGGGCTTTCCTACTGCACCTGACCACCACGAGAGAGTAAGGCCAGGATTTTACCTATGTGCTACCCACCCAAATTGCTGAATTTTTACATTATATATTTGTGAGAGGGTGAGAGACCGACAGACAGAACAGGCATATGTATCATGGCATGTGGAAATCAGAAGACTACTTTCAAAAATCAGTTTTCTCCTACCATGTGGGCTCTGAGGATTGAATTCAGATCACCAAGTTTATATAAATGTGTCTTAATTCACTAAGCCATCTCACCACCAGCCCCAACATTTTTAAAAACAAGTTATTTCACAAAATCTGAGCTATATCTGTTCTTTGAAAACAAATACTGTTTTTACTTTCACTCAAAAACAAAAAGGGTCACTTGATCATCACAGCCACAGAGAGAGAGAGAGAGAGAGAGAGAGAGAGAGAGAGAGAGAGAGAGAGAGAGAGAGAGAGAGAGAGAGCTTCATCTGAGATTTCAAACAACGACTCTACAATTCAGTTAGGACAATACCATCTATGCAGGTATGTATAAACATGCCTGGAGACACTGCTTCTATCTGTTGCCATGAAAACAAACAACAACAATGCTTAAGGAAAAAACAAAAGTCTGACCAGTACAAATCAGGCTAAGGTACTATCAGTTTGCATCACTCTCCCACTTCCCCAAGCGAGCTCCCCCAACCTGGAGTCTGGTTCCCTGCTTTCACACAAGTCTTGATGTGGCTTTGTTTAATTTAGCTTTCCGGCCTTCCCAGCCTCAAAGTCAACATTGCCAGTAGTGGGAATGCGGTAAGCCATTTCAATGGCAGGTTAAAGCCGGTTTTTTCACTCTCCATTATTTGCTAACATCAAGGTAGAAGGGCTTGTTAAACTGGTTCCTTTCAAAAAACAGGAAAAATACAAGTACATATAAGACATGAGAAACCCCTGTATACAATTAAGTACGTTAATAAAAAGAAAGAATAACATGTGAAATTTCAGGTCTTCATCATTTATATGCCCTGTGATTATTCTCAAGATTAGGACGACCCATGGACTCACAGTTAACTAATGTCAAAGAAAAGACAGGAGGAAAATAGTGGTGGCAGTGACCAAGAGTTTCCAGAAGTTTCTACTTGCCTACATTTGGCACAGACAAAATAAGGTTAACCACATTTTGAAAATTATGGGCAATCTACTAACACAAAAGGAGGGGAGGCAATCCTCTAAGTCCAGAAAAAGGTCTTGGGTTGATTCATCCCTACCACTGATCACGAGAATTAACATGTGTAAATGGAAAGTTTGGTGCTAAGAAAAAAAAAATAGTTATCAATTAACTTTGTGGGACTAGTAACTAAAAATAAGGTAGGGAGAGGCTGATGATACACCCAAGGTCACAGGGTGGGGAAGAAGAAGGGATCAAGGTAGTCAAGCCCACTGACTTAGCCAAAATTGTGGTAGTGAGGATCATGCGATATCTTCCTTTTACTTGGGTCCAAAATCCAGCACAAAGGGCAAAAAGTGCCACAACCTTCATTAAATGACCCAATAAACAGTGGGCAGCTGATGGAGAAGGATGCTGGCACTCAGAAAATTGGATGCTTGGGGACTGGGCTGGGTCTAGACCACCCTAGGATGTCACCACATCAAGGCAGAAAAGTCGCTTTAAATTAATTTATTTTCACCTGTGAGACATCTTTGGTTTTCTTTTTTAAACATTTGTTTTGCATGTACACAGGCACATTCACATACACACATCGCAGCTGGGTTGAGTTGATGTTGCTCGATGCATCACAGCATGTGGCTATGTGCACACACGGTATGGAAAAGAAGGCAGCAATCTTTTCTCTATTTCAGCATGATGTGTAGCTGCTTCTGCTCTAACAATCAGCAGCGCTTCTACCCCTGCAAACAGTATTCCCTCTTTTCCTTCATGTCAACTGTTATGTACAACACCAGAACCAGAAAAGGGTACACAGGAGCATTCTAACCTGTTCTTCATTCTGCAGGCACTCCTCTGTCCTCTGACAGTGAGTTTGAAGGCTTCATCTGCTCACTGTCAGATAAGATGGCAGCCCTGATTCCTGATTGCAATGGTTTTAGGGAGAAGCAACAGCATCTCGGAGCTGCTCTCACAGCATCCTGGGCTCCCCCTATCATCCAAACACTGTGTTTAGTGAACAATATAAACAATACATCAATTAAAGCTCTTTATAAGAGAGAGTCAAACAGAAAAACACACTAATTATCTGGTTTTCTGTGTTTCACAATAGCATAATTTTAGAACTACAATTTATTTGCCTTAAAAGTTATAAGAAATCAGTTTTTTCTATTATTTTCCCTTTGACATGTTAATCTTTCCCCACAAATATCTACATACTCTGGCTCATTTTACCCTGAAAAGAACATACTTAACTCTGTGTTGCAGTCACTTTCCTCTGCTATGAGACAACACCCACATGCAACTTAGGAGAGAAAGGGAGATGTATTAGCCTATGGTTCCAGAAGGGAGACCTAGTTCATTAAAGTGGGAATCCCACAGAAAGCATGGGGGGTGGCAGAATTTGGAGGTTGCTCAGGTCATGTCCATCATGAAAGCAGGAAGAACAAGCAGCAGACTTGCTAGTGGAAGCAGGGCAGGGTTACCCACCCCAAGACCAACTCCCTGTGACATGTCTTCCTCCAGCAAGGCTCTACCTCGGAAAAGGTGCTATGACCTTCCCAACATTAACAGTTAAGGATGGAAAAACATTAGCCTGTGGGGGACAACTCACATTTAAACCATGTCACTCAATTATAGCAACTATGTCAATAAAGATCCGTGATCAACAAAGTCAAAGTGAGGGAGAGGTCCTAAAATGTTTTTGTGTTATTCCAATTTGTAATAATGAAACAATAGGAAATAACAATGTTACTACTAACAATGTTAGTACCTGCAAAAGCAGACTATAGGCCATTTTACAAACTAAAAAGTTTTAATTGGGTGATTCATTTCTTCAAGCACAGACACAAATCAGTACTTTCTGATCCTGTTCCATTCCCATAGAGAAAGTTGCCCCTCATGAAATTAACCTGAATCCTGAGCTTTTCTTCCTTCTAAAGGTAAGAGTTGTATGTAAGTAGGATTACAAAATCTGCCAAGATGCACACACAGTACTAAGTCTGTCTAAGTTAGTCTAAGGCATAACCAAGTAAAAATCTGTGCATGGTTTCTTTGCTAGACTCCTTTCATGGTTCGATATTGTACTAAAAACTTCTGCCATCACTCTGTGCCTCTCTAGAAAAAACAATGTTCTAACACTGGGCTTCTCTCACCTTTATCACCACTAAAATGTTGAGCCAGATAATTCTTTCGTGAGAGGCTGTTCCCTGGACTTCAGGACATACCACTGTTCAATAACAACAAGAGAGAGAGAAGTAGTCTTTCTAGTTCTGACAACCAAAAAATGGGTCCAGATGTGACAGCAGGCAGTCTCCAAGAAGCAGAATAGCAGAATCACCCATGAGAACCACTGCTTCAGGGACACTGACGGACAGGAACTTGTATCAAATGTTAGAGTAATCTAAAGACCAAGAGCCTGCCCCGGGGCCCCCTGTGCTGTAGGCAGGCTGCTAGGACTGATGGATGAAAGCAGCCCTCCCTGCTGGGGTCATCTTTCTCCTCCTCCAGCTCTCACAAGGCGTCTAGGCAAGACTCTTTTTTCCGCTTTGTGGATTGCCTATAATCATTCATTTTACCCAAGATGAATGATGATTCAGCTAGATTAAAATACAAGGCACTGTTATATTCCAAATGTAAAACTAGTAGCTACTTTAAGAAAGGAGGGAACATCAAGAAGAACGAACTGGGTGTGAAGGCCAACACTCAGGAGGCAGAGGCAGGAGGATCTGCATCAAGTTCAAGGTTAGCCTGGTCTACAAAGCAAATTCCAGGACAGCCAGGGCCACATAGGAGACTCTATTCTACACTCCCCTAAAAAATGCCAAAAAAAAGAAAGGAAAAGGAGGACAATGAGAGAGAAGAGAAGGAAGGAGGAGAGGAGAAGGAAGGGCGAGTGGGCCCAGGGTGGCTACCTCTTACAATCCTAGTACCTGGCATGGGACACTGAGGCAGGAGAGCACTGCAAAGCTGAAACACAGTGAGTTTCAGGACAACCTGGACAACAGACAGAATGAGACTTTATCTCAAAATAAAAAGGGGGAGGGGACAAAAGGGCAAAAGCTAAGCTTTTCTTTAAGAGTACAGGTGTCTCCTTGACAGTAATATTATCCATGGATAAGAAATGATGCTCGTTTCATTGAGTGTAGCACAGCAGCTTCTTATAAGAACTCAAAGACTTAAGGGAGCAAAATCAAACTCTAACTACAAGTGAGTTGCCATTTCTTTGGAATCTGGAAACAGACTTATAACTCGCCAGTATTAACTTGAGAATCCTAAGTGGTTACAATTTCCATTTTCTATAAGAATGCAGAACTGCGGGGAGAGGTGGCTCAGGGGTTAAGCCTCTGCCTTGCAGGCGGAAGGTCCTGAGTTCAGATTCTAGACCTCAAGTATAGACACTGGGCGGCAGGGAGGGCAGCCTGCATTTCTGGTCCTGGTAGGGCGGAGCCTGTGAATCCCAGGGCGGAGTAAACAAGGAGGTGGTGGAGGCAGTCCATGGTGGTTCCTGAATTCATCCATGGTTCTACATACACACACACACACACACATACACACACACACACACACACACACGCGCGCGCGCACGCCCACACACACATATACATACACATGCGTGTACACACGTACATGTACAATTGAATAAATAATTAAAAAAAGAATGCAGAACTGCTCATGGAGTCTCATAAACTCTACCAAAGCCTATATACTATGACAGGTATTTACACAGCACCAATATTGTACTATTATAGGTATTTAGAGAAGATTTAAATTATGTGAGACGAAATGTGTAGGTTTTATACAAAAAAATTCTTATACAAGGAACTTGAGTACCCGAGATTTTTCTTGGGGTACTCATTCCAAATAACTTATAGATACCAAGTATTCAATCCTTCATAGGCAATCATATCTTTTAGGTATCATTTAGGTGATAATGCTGTAAGCCAATCTTTAATTATTCTATTAGATTTATATATCAAAATTCAATAAATAACACTCTTACACCTTGCTCCTTATGCTCATATGTGATTCCACATATATAAACATTAATCTGCAATCTGGGACTTCAGTTCTCCCTCCTGATTCTCCTTTCAAGTTCTCTCTCACAAATAGAAGCAAAAATCTAAGAAACAGGTGCTCAAACAGAGATTCATATATACTTATTAAGATCCTCCACTAAGCCAGAAAGAATTCTAGTGAAGCGAAATGGAAATAAGGAGCACACTGTTTAAATGCGCAACAAAAACAAATCCTATTAGTGTGTGAAAAGCATGAAATCCTAAGTGTGGTTGAAGATATATCAGTACAACAGACCTCAGAAGAACAGAGAAGTCATAGTCACAACAAAAACAAAACAGAACTTGATAACAATGCCTGCTTACTGAGTCAACAATGCTGTCACAGCACATCTGGAATAACTGTCAGCAACATGGTCAGCAGCAGCCTGGCTCCTCACAGGCCCTCCATGCCAATTCATGGAATTAACTGAACCTTTCCCAAATATATGCCCAGCTAACTTAAATCTGTGACTATAAGCACTTTTTTTAAAATTATTTTTTTATTTTTTTTATTCAATTGTGTGTGCGTGTATGTGAATGTATATGTATATGTGTGTGTAGAACCACGGGCGAATTCGGGAACCACCATGGACCGCCTCCACCTCCTCCTTGTTTACTTAGCTCCGGGCTTCACAGCCCCCCCCCTTCTGCCAGGCATCTATATGTGGGGTCTAGGATCTGAACTCAGGAACTTCTGCCTGCAAGGCAGAGGCTTAACCCCTGAGCCACCTTTCCAGCTCCTATAAGCACTTTTTAAGAGAATACAATATATCAAATTCTCTTCCTTGAACTGTTTCTAATGAACATCTCAATATTGGAAGGGGAACTTAAATACACAAGGAAAAATTGCCCTTAGAACCTATAAATTAAAATCACATATATTTGGAAAAGCATACTCAAAGATGAAAATAGTTAATTCTATGACAAAAAAAAAATCCTATGACAAAAAAAAAAATCCTATTCTGGGGAAAGTTCTAGGAACACTGCTTTTCACACAGAATCAGAAAGAGGAAGTCAAAAATCACCTGGAACACAGGAGTGGAGTCAGGAACAGACTGCAACAGGTCATTAAAGCAGGAAGGGCCTGCTATAGAATCAGGAGCAAAGATAGTGTCCAGGACACAGGGCCAGACAGGAACAAGACAGAGCAGTTTGAACAAGCAAGAAGGAGCTAGATCTGAGCAAACACAGGGAACCTCTAGCTATGTGCTGCCTTCAAACGGACTCTTGACAGATTAAATGCACAAGATATAACCAGTGGAACACAACCAAAAACTCCATTCAAGTTATAACTATTAACAATAACACGTTTTTCTAAAACCACTAGAATGCAGTATCTAAAGTAAATTTTTACAGCTTATCGTATTTAATCACATCTTTGCAAAAACTCTCTAAGGCAAATATTATCCATCTCATTTTAAATACAAGGAAATTAAGATTTTTCAGAAAGTTACAGTTTTCTCAAACTCAATAAGGCCTTTTTTGATCCCAAAGTCAGGGCTTTCACATGTTAATAATAAACTGCCTCTCACCTGTAAATACAAAGATTTTATAAACACAATCCAAAAGGTTCAAGTTACTGGCAGCAGCTTGTTAAGGGCTTCTCTTGCATTTAAATACTCAGTATGTCTCACTGTCTGGGGTCTGGAAAGACAGGATCACGTAACAGCAAATCCAACCATCAACAGAAGGAGGGGAGACTCAGAAAGCACGAAGGAGCCCAGGCTCCTCAGCCAACTCAGGAGAGGAGTTTGACAACTACAAGGGTGCTGAGGGCGTGGCCTGTAGCCAGAATCAACAATACAACCCAGGAAACTGAGAATGCAAGTTCCTGGTCTGACACCAAACCTGCCAGACCAGAAATTCAGGTAGGGTCTTGCAATCTCTTAGCAAATTTTAGAAGTGGTTCTTCTGATAACTACTCTGAAGTGTAGGGAATACTGCAAATAGAACAAAGTATTCTGATATTTCTTAAAACTGGGGCATATCAATGTCAAAAAAGATTATAAAAACTTCATAGAACACTGATGTGATAAAATGGACAATGAAGGCTAAGTCCATCATAGGGGTTCTTAAATGACTTCACACAAGACAATGGTAAGGATATCTGAACTAGTGTTGGTGCCAAAATGAGTATCTTAAAGGACAACCTTTACTGTTCACTTACATAATGCTGTCTATTTAAAAATCAATGTTTCCTAGAGGCTATGCAGAGTATTCTTACCACTGCCACTGCCAAAAGAATACAAGAAACCATTGCAAATTCTTTAGAGGTTCTGATGTTCAGCATGTGAAACAAATTTGATTTTTCATTCTGCAGAAGTTTACTGATACCCGGACAATGGCTTCACACACCATCTGTTCAACCTACCAAGTTCCCAAAAGTGGACAAAAAAAAAAAAAAAAAAAAAAACTAGAATGCCTAGAATTGCATAATTATATACTCTTTGAGTCAGACTTTTCAGATCATTTTACTTAAACCCATTATTTTATAAAGTAGGAAAGTGGGAGCCAAAAGATCCAAAGGCAAAGCTGGCTACTGGTACATCCACATGGAGAGTCTGGGTTCTGGGATGCTTGACCCACATGGCACATGGTACGGCACAAACTATCAACATTTTAACAAGGCTCCAATGTCTTGGAATTAATATGGATATTTTAAAAAGACAATTATTACTCGTCCATCTACCTCAAATAACTGAAATGAAGAGAAATGAATTGATTACAAGACAGAACCTTATATCTACAAATTAGCTCTAGCCATGAGAGAGAGTATCTGTTTCCACCATAATTGAACTCTATAATACATAATAAAAAAGATAAAACAATTACTGAGTAATTTAAATGGCAACTCTATAAATTAGTGCTGCTTTAGTCACAAGCCAGTTTTGATCATGCAGTGAGCTGTGTTGGCAATAGAAGCAGTGCTCTGGAGTAGGTGACTAGAGGAGTTGGGCAACTGACCAAGATCTTCTGAGCAAGTGACAGTGATCTGACACCTGAACAGGATCCTAGGTCTGAAGGAGGATGATTTGAAACCAATGCCCAAGTATAAAGGCCTCCAGTAGGACAGGCTGCATAAAGAAGGAGAGGAACAGGTAAGGCTGAGTACAGACAGAAGTAGGTATGGGGTGTTTGTATTTCATTCTTCATGCAATGGGAAACCCCAGCGAGGTTTTAAATAAAAGCCCAACCTAATCTAATTACATATGAGTACAGGAAAATCATTACAGACTCTAACCAACCTTTCACTATCCGCAACTATCCTTCCCCAAATTAAAGACATACAAGCCACAACTAACCTCAGAGGAATGCAGGAATAAGAATGTTTAATTTAAAATATTCTAAAATATAATGTGAGCAAAATGCTATGGGATGACTCTGAACCTATATCATATCCTCAAACTCTGAACATTAAATCAGTAAACTAAAAGTTATTCCACATGCTGAATTATTCCTAGACACTTAGTACCCCCTAAAGAATAAACTTAAGTTGAACAGATGCACATCTACTTTTTTTTAAACATATTATTTATTTCAGAGACAATGGAAAGAGGTAGATTAAGCGCACATACACTAGGCATGTGCATGCCACAGTGCCTGTGGAAATCAGAAAAGAGAGAACAACTTTCAGAAGCTGCTCCTTGTCCTTCTACCATGTGGGCTCTGAGAATCAAACTCGGGTCACTAGGTTTGCATTTAGGAACCTTTATTCTCTGAGCCATCTCAACAGTCCAGGATAAAAGATCTTCAGTACATGCATAGATAACTCTTATGATTCAGTAACAACTTAATGAGAAAAGATGGGCAAAAGATCTATTCATGAATACATCACAAATAACCGTAAGAAAAGATCTTCAGAATCTGAGCCAGGCATGAATGAGGTTTTCCTGTAATCCTAGCACTCTAGAGTGAAGGAGAACATGAACCGGAGGCCAGCCTGAGCTACAGTGTATGAAAATGCACTGGGTTACACAGTGTGGGGACTGCCTTACATGACATAGGAAAAGTCGAGACAGAGAGAGAGAGAGAGAGAGAGAGAGAGAGAGAGAGAGAGAGACTCACTCAAAAAAAGAATCACTAATCAAGAAAATGTAAATTTAAGTTAACAAGGTATCCTGACATATCCATCAAGAACAGCTAGAGATAAAAAGATTAACAACAAACATTGCAGAGAATGCAAGACAAGTGAAGTCTCACACACTGCTAGGCAGAGTACAAAACAGTGTGACCATCAGAAACTTGCCTGGCAGTTTCTTATGGAATTAAATAAAAACCTACCTATGTGTTGCTAAGTATTTACCCACAAGACATAAAAATACATTCACAGAAAGTTTCATACACTGATGTTCATTTGTATTAGCAAAAAAGTTCAAGAATCCATCAAAAGAATAACTAAACTCGCATTCATAACAGAATATCATTAAGCCATAAAAAAGGAATAAGCTACTGAATACAGTGTAGAGGAATTTCAAAATTGTTAAACAGAATAAAAGCAATCCAAACACAGAGCACAACTGAGATATTCTCAAAGGAAGAAGAACAACTCTCCTGAAGATGTCAGCTAACATAGCATTCTGTCCACTTTGCACGTAATGTACACACACACGCATACACCAATACATTGTGCTATGTGTATATGGTAGTCACTGGAATGTCAACTTGGCTACGTTGGTCTATTTGGTCAAACACTAATCCAGATATTACTATGAAAGTGTCTTCATACTTAAGCCATCTATATCAATTGATTTTAAGTAGACTTTCCAGAATAATGTGGGCAAATCTACTCCAGCCATTTTCAGACCATAAGGACAAAAACTGAGATTTCTCAGAGAAAAAAGGTTTTGCCACAGACTCAAACATAAAAAACCCATGTGACTTTCCACACTGCTGTACAGAGATGTCAGTGTTGGGTCCTACCTGAGCTCACATCTTGGCAGACTGTAAGGCAATGCTGCAAACACACTCTCCAGCTTATCAGTATGGCTTAAAAGCTTTGGATTTTGTAGGCCTCGCCCCCAAGCTAGTCACTTTCTTAATTGAAAGTTTTTTGCTTTATACTCATGTATACTTTAGCAAATGTACAAATAAACATATGAGACACAGACATAGATGTGACATAATAATTTTCTCTGTAGAAAATCATGAGTCACACAGCAAAATTCATAAAAAATAGCACTTGGATAATTTTATAAGCAATTTACATAAAATTTATGAAAGATTATAGGCAAAACAATCTATGACTGAGTGCAGATCACTGGTTCTCTGGGGTCTAAGACAATGAAAGGATGAACTGATTTCAAAGCACTATGAGGAAGTTTTTGAATGATAGAAGAATATGATGTAGGCAATCAAGATATCACTACATGAATTATATACTTTAAATGGGCAAAATTCATATAATAATCAGACCTTAATAAGTTATACCTAATGTAGACGACTAGGCAAATGTGTGCCATGTGCAGAATTAAAAACCAGGATACATACATACTGATATGGAGTCTGCTTGGTTCATGTTAAACCATGGGTTCTATTGGGCATTCCATCATAATGACAAGAAAGCCAGTGAATTTGCGTCTAAGCCTCCAAAGATAAAATTGATGCTAAATGCAGCTTCTGGGATTGTTTTTAGGAACGTGTTAATGATGACTAGGATACACTTGATGATGATCAAGACAGAAGTAAAGACAAACAATGCCTTTTGGAGTCTCACAGACCCTGCTTTAATTCTTCCATGATCTTACAGTTTAAATGGAATAGTAACACTGAAAACTGGACTGAGACAGCTTTAGAAAGGAAATTTTTTAATGTAACAACAGTGATGTTTGGCACATGTGTGTATGTGTTTTTCAGTTTGTCTGTGTGTATTAGAGAGCACTGTGTGTGCCTGTGGAGACCCAAGGGTGATCTCAGGAATCATCCTGGATTGTTTTATCTCTTTATTGCTTTCTTCTGGCATTTTCTAGGCTCTGACTTCCAGAGCCAGAAGTGCAGGTAGCTACCATTTCCACCTTGATTTGGGATCCAAATCAAGTCCCTTTGTTTGGGAGGCAGAGGTTTAACTCTCGAGTCACCTTCTCAGCCCTTAAATATTACTTAAAGGGTTATTCCTTAAAGATGTTACCTATAAAAGAAAGAGAAAGTAGACTAACAAATAGGACTAACGTCCAAGATGGGTTTTTGTTATTACTTTTTGGGTATGGGAGTAAATACTCCTAGATGGGGGTGCATATGCATGTGAGTACATGGGCTTGTGGAGACAGAGATTAGCAATAGGCATCTTCCTCTATAGCTCTCCACATTATTTTTGAAATGGGGTCTCCCACTGAGCCTGGATCTTGCTGACTGGCTAAACTGACTGGCCAGCAAGTCCCAAGGATCGCACTCTCTGTGCTCCTTAGTCCTGGATTACAGAAGTCCCACCACTCCTTGATTTTTTATTTTTGACATGGGTGCTGGGATCTAAACTCAGGTCCGCATGCTTGCACAGCAGGCACTTTACCAACTGAGCTATCACCCCAGCCCGAGGCATGGATTTAACTTGGTTTTGATGAGGAAGTATTTTTGCTTATCTGAATTTCATTTTGCTATTCATTTGATCTGACATATTGTTTTATTTGTTCCTAGAAAAACTCGCACTTTTTATGACCTGATAAAGTTATGCCACTATGTGGGCAGTTTGATGAGGTAAACATAGTTCTCTAGGTAGGAAATCAAGAACACAGGTAGAACTGTTATTTTCTTAAATGACCATGTCAACAAGTACAACTGTCTCAAAGCAACTTTCAAATTCAGCCCAGCTCTGTATGTGGAAGGGGAGCTGTCTGAAAGGCTGGGATCCTTATTTGATACAGGCACAAGCAAGGAGGAATCACCTCCATTTCTCCCTTTCCACTTTCGCCTAGCATTTTTACATAAGATCCAAATTCAAGACTTTCTTTTGGGAGACAGAAGCTTAACTCCTGAGCCATCTTTCCAGATTCATTATCCTAAGAACTATTTGATTTGTCCAATTCAATTATTCCCAACCACATTATTTTGTAAAATGACTATAATAAAAACTATAAAAGAAAAATAAAACCCTGGAGGGAGAAAAACTATTGTTACTGTGTAATTGCTTCAGTTTTCTTACTATATTGTTTCAAATATTAGAAGAAAGTTTTAGGTGAAATAAAAAAATATCTTTTAGCTTTCATTGAACAGACTCAAGAATTCACAATTTCTCACTTTCTATCTATTAAAATAAAGAAAACTGAGGAAAGGGAGACATGCTACAATTAAATTGAAAACGAATGCAAAGAGCCCCAGGGAACACAGTCTATAAACCATTTTCTTGAAGTTTACAGAATAAGTGCAATTTCAATACCTAAAAGATTAAGCTGCTTTAGTTTTTTCCCTCTTCTCACTGTTAGGAAATCAGTCTATCCTCATCCCTATCCACATGCTTGATATCATCACTGTGAACTCCTAAGGCAGACTCCTTCTAAGCTGTATATTTCTAATGTAACCTCAACCAAACTAGCAGAATTACATTTAAAGCTTATGAAATCTGACCTGACCTTAGCAACATCAATCTGGGACAGTCAAAGAATTTCTTGGCCTAATTTCTCAGTCCAGATAAGTATATTTGTTGCAGAGCCATTCACTATATTGTTCTTGCTGGGTACAGAGTGATGTAATTGTTAAAAAGCACATTCCAGAGAGATAAATGCCAACTGCTGAGCTCCTGCTGAGTTACCTGTCTCACAGGTAGTGTCCAGCTCCTTCCAGATCCTCTCCATGGTGATCAGTCCCTGCATTCCCACAGGGCCTACCCACTGTTTCGGATGTTAAACAGCGGAAGCATGGGAGATGATGGTGGTTCTAAATGTTTTTCCGCTTTTAATTTTCTTTAATAGAAGCTGAATCTTAGTGACTTTTTTACTATTTAAACTTTTAATCTAACACTTCTTGGGACAGGGATAGTTTCTAAGAAATGGAACTGAATGTCCATGAAAACTAATCTATAACAGGGATTCTCAGCAACACCCACTTTTCCAGATACAGAGGTGCTAGGTGACTGACTCCTCACCCTTCTAGTTGCACCAAGATGATGTGGCCTAGAGTCAACTCTCCTCAGTGTGGTTGCCCAGAACCAGCCATGTACCACTTGTTAACATCCTTTGTTCCAAATCTCTGCATACATAGAGTACAAAATTGAACAGGGCCACTCTCTGAACTGATTTGAGGGGAGGAGGGGGGATTATGAAGGTGGTCTCTATAGGGTTTTTTTGTTTTTGTTTTGGTGCAGTGGAAGTCTGTTAAACAAAATAGAGGGGGAAAAGCATGATTCCTGTAATGTAAAAGCATTACATTTTCTTTTCCCCTCCATGCCTCAAAACATGGTGACCACCAGACTGAAATAACTGTCACTTATTTACCTATGCATTTAAATACAAAGCTCTGTGGTAGTGGTGATTCTTTTGAGTTATTACCACAGGACTCACTCCTATGCCACAGGTGAGTCATTTCATCTATAGTTCTCAGAAATGGAACTGTGCTTTGCCATGTATGGGAAGAACCAAGAGCAAACTCAAAGCAACTATCTTCATGTAGTACTATGTGTGTATGGTTCCAGAACTTAGGACTTTCTCAAGTGGCTATAGGAACTGTGGTTTCTAGCTTCCCAAATCCAATTTATTTCCTAATTTCCATATTCTATAATGCTATAAAACTGTGATTTAGAACCTCATCTCCAGTTGGTGTCCAAGTGAATCCTGGTTTGGATGCAAGACTGAAGATCAAACCCTGGGCTTCATGAAAAGGGTTCCACCATTGGATTGCAGTTCCAGTAGGAGATACTTAGTTGCTTATGCTGTATCAAGATACTGTGACTTACAAATCCAAGAGAGCTACCAATGCCAATGTATACGGAAATGAGTCAAGCTTAATTTAAGTAGAAATACAGGTTTCAAAAGCTTCTTTCCATATCCAAATATATCTACTGACATATATGTGGCAACAACCCTAATGACTTGGAGAATATAATAATGATACCATAGAGACACAGGACACCACAAAAGGACATTTGGCTGAGAGATCCTTGAGAAACATTCCAAGTGAAAGAACAGGTTGAACACAACCTGATGTGGGCTGAAAATGAACAACTCTGGAAAATAATATGAACAGCAAAGCATCAAAAGCCAAGAGAAAGGAAGAGGACTTCAAAATTGATTAGATGTCAAAATTTATTAGATGTCCATTTGTGTCTGTTTTCAAAAGAGACATGGAACAAAAGACATTAGCAGATGTGGTAAATTACTCATGCAAGCCAGTACCTACCAAGTGTGCACCGTGTGCACACCAATTGTACAACACCAATCCAAGATTTACAAGTCAGAGCTGGTGCAATATTCCCAAGGAATATTATTACCATCCCCATTTTGCTAACGATCAACAGAAATCACACCTCTAATAAGGCAGACCTAGAACCCAAATTAGAAGATGAAGAACAAAATAAGAAGGTAGAAGTCTGCTTAGAAACGGCCAACAGGGATGGGAGATAGAACAGTACCTGGAGGTAAGAATGTTTTGGTTGTCGGGTTTTCTTTTTTTTTCCAAGGGTAACTTCGGGAATCATCCTGGATTGCATCTACCTCCTTTTTGCTTTGCTCTGGGAATTTCCAGGCTCCACCCCCCAGGGCTCAAAGTGCAGGCACTCTGCCATTTCCATCTGTTGTTTTTTTTATGTGGGATCTGGGAATCCAACTCAGTCCTTCTGCTTTCGAGGCAAAGTCTTAACCTTAAACCCTAAGCTATCTCTCCAGTCCAAATGAAGACTACTTTAGCATTTATGAAAGTATATGTTGATAACAGGCCTTTAAATCTGCCCACTAGGAAAAGTACCTCTAGTGCTACTGGAACAAGCCACGTTTCCAGAGGATAGGCACATAATAGCAAACTGAGGAGTACAGGATGAACATGGCAGAGAACAGCACAGTGACCCTGAGCAATAGGGTCATAGTGCTGTGGAACTGGCTGATTCTAGAAGGCCAGGAACTAAAAAGGAGGCACAGCAGACAGGGAGCCTGGAAGACATGGCAAGGGTATAGCAGTCTCAGGCTTCCTTGAGCCCCAAACATGGCTGGAATAGAGATAGAGAATCAGTGCATACTGAAGGGAATGAGCCATTTATGTGACTGCCTGCAGAGTACATGTACAAACCTGATTAAAGGATTGTAGCTGAGGACAGCAAGTGATAAGCCCCACCCCAATCTATAGGAAAAGCCACTAGTTCCCAAGTTCCATAGGAGGTCAGAATGAACAGTGACAGGGCTTCATTCTGTATTGGTTCAGAAGCACAGAGCCATACACAGAAAAGAGTGGTCAGGGAGTATTGCAAGGGGCTACCTCCCTAAGCTACTTGGAACTTATCTACATCCTGAAGGCAGAAACAACTTGAGAGAACAAAAAATGAGTGAAGAGTCACACTGACAAAATTTGGGAAGAAAATTTTAACTACTGTGAATTACTGGTCTAGAAGATTCTGTGGATTTAGTTCCAAAGTGGTAATTTAAAAATATCAACTATATGTCAAATACTTTATTTTTAAATTGTGTGTGTGTGTATGTGTGTGTGTGTAAGTATGTGCAGATCAGGGGACACTGGGTATCCTTGAAGGACCAAGGGTAACTTCAGGAAGCATCGTGGATTGTTTCTACCTCCTTTTTTGCTTTGCTCTGGGATTTCCAACCTCCACCCGCCAGGGTCAGAAGTGCAGGCCACTGGTTCTTTCTGTGTTTTTGTTTTGTTTTGTTTTGTTTTTTTATGTGGGACCCTGGATCCAACCTCAGGACCTTTTGCTTGTGAAGCAGTCTTAACCCCGGGGCCAGCCCTCTAGTTCTTAAATGCTTTTTTGTAACTCATATGTCCCAGGTAAAAACACTTCCAGCCCCAGCAGTCACGTCTAGTACAAATAACTTTTATGCCAAAACAGGAAAAGAGTCTACATTTTAAAGTAGATTATATGTAACAGATGTTTCTTTTAAGCAAGCCTCTAATTAACTATAAAGCCCAAAGTTACATATTTGAAGAATTATTCCAATTTTTAAAGTCCAAACATAAATCTCCAAGAAAATCATGATATCAAAAGAACAATAACAATTTCTAGAACACTTGGCCAGTTTTCCTAAATTTGCTTGCTTGCTTGTTTGTTTGTTTGTTTTTGAAATTACAAAAACATTAACTGAATGCAAAAAGGCCCAGGACTGCTCAGGCCTGTCCACAGTCTTTTGACACTGCAATTCCATCACAATTATTTGCAAATTGCATACTCTTAGAACCATGCAAAGAAGTTACCAAAAATAATAATAATAATAAAGAATTAATAAATAAATGAAGTTTAAAAAATGAAAAAGAAAGAAAACTCATGTTTTAGGAGAGTTTATAATTTTGTCAGGCCACAGGCTGCACATGTTAAGACATAGTTCAGGGTCACTTGAAAATTACTTGTGAGAGTTTCTTTAAGTTTCACCATAAATGAAAGAAATGAACTGGATCCAAGGCACATCAAACACAGCTTTGCCTGGGTATGGTGGAAATTACATGGAAATCTAGGAAGACACCGGCTGTCAATCTGCCTTCATATACGTGCATGTGTGCATGCACACATACACAAGTAGATACACACACACATACATCAAACACACAGCTGTGGAAAAGTATTCTATTTAGCTAGACAATGAAGACTACTCATGACATCTAAAGTTATCAATTTAAAATTTATACTGCTATCAAGAATAAAAGTTATCAGTTATCAAGCAAAAACCATTAGATTCTTAATAGCTTTATAATTTGATTATTTTAGAATAGAAAATTAAATTCTTAATGGCTTTATAACCTGATTATCTCAGGTTAGAAAACTTCTACTTTTTTTTCTGATATTCTCAAATGCTTACAAAAATGTATCATACTCAGTACACCAGTACAGGAAAGTAGGCATTGAGATTAGCACATAAAAGAAATGATAGAAAAAGGCTGGAAACAACCTAACACTGCTGCTGCCAAGGGCTAAGTGTAAGAGACAGGGCATGTGCATCCACCTTATACACACACACATACACGCACGCGTGCATGCGCACACCACACACACACAACCTGTACCTATTGTCACATATAAACTCATCACATACACATAAAACACACATGCACATGTGCACCACCACATACAAATTAAAAGTAATGTAACATTTTTTCAGTATTCCAAATTGTTTATTAAATAGTAGTTTTCTAAGCAAGATATTAAAAATAATGTTTTCTGTTTCCCCTTAACTTTTTAAATATTTATTTCATTTTGTGTATGTATGTATGGCATGTGCTGGAACACGTGGAGGTCAGTGGACAACTTGCTCTTCTTTCAGTGTGTGGTATCAAGTGCTTTTACTCCCTGAACCATCTTGATGGTTCCCTCCCAAAAGAGTGCTTTCTAAAAATATAAGATTATCAGTACTAGTAAGAAAAAAATCTATTATTCTGATTACTCTTTGCGTTGCTGTGAGACAAAACCCAAAGTTAAGCAACTTAAGTGAGAAAAGGAGATTTATTCAGCTTATGGTTCTCAGAGGAGAGATAATAGTCTTTCATGGTGGAAATGGTATGGCTGGTGGCAGAAGCCAGAAGCAGGCTAAATCACACCCATCCAGAAGGCTGAGAGCTGCAAGACTACCAGCTGCAAGAGCAAGCCTCTCCCAAAAGTGAGGTGGGTCTAATCTATCTCAAGGCAAGGCTCCACCTCTTAAAGGTGCTAGGCCATTCCAAACACATGAGACTGTGGGGAACACATTTCAAACCATGACAGGTATTACAGGCATGGATTTGGATTTGGGGGACATTCACTAGGATTTCTCCCTAAACAAAGATTTGAACAGAGATCCTTGTGGGTAATAGCAGAGAGATAATACTTCTGAGAATGGAAGAGGGGTTGAGCTGGAGAAATAAGCTGAAGACTTGGTGGTTTTAACCCAGAGAAGGGACCCTTTACAGGGTCTTTTTACAGGTCTAACACCTGACTTTTCTTATGTTGCATTTGGGGGGGGGGCTTTTCTTTCTATTTTTGAAATTCTCATTCTTTATTATTTTTTCACTTTCATATTTTATTCATTTCATTTGAGAGAGAGAGAGTGAGTGGCACATCCGAGGGCGCTGGGTGTATATGGAAACCTTAAGTGCTATTCCTCAGACACTGTTCACCCTGTTTTGTTATTTGTTGAGACATAGTGTCACTGGTCAAGTAGGACAGGCTGTCTGGCCAGGACCTACCTGCCTTTCCTCCCTTTGCCTCCCAAGATTTTAACCTAAGCCCCCTCCACCAGCAGAGATTCTGAGCACATGAAGCCTTTCATCATTAACAATACCAACAGACACCCATTCTCAATCAATCATGCCAAATTTCATCAAGTCTTTGCTAAGCGTGGGCGCATAAGCGCGCACGCACTGTATGTGTGTGTGTGTGTAAAAGCTTGTCTTAATAGTCACCCTTCCTGTCCCCAAACTCTGCATTCCTACAAAACATTGTGGTATCTATTTAACCAAATACAAAATTAAAATAATATAAAATACATAGACAGCTGAGGAAAAGCCACAGACTGACCAGGATCACTCCAAGTTACAAATGCTGCCCAGGAATAAGAAAGAACTGTACGCTGAACCAAGAAGCAAGGTAGGAATTTACTCATCTGATCAGAAACCTGAGGCTTCAGAAGATTGGTATAAACCAGAATTCAAAATCAATTCTATTGACTCCAAAACCCATCCATTTCTTTCATCAGTTTGTAAGTCATGGTAGGCACAATATCAGTAGCAATAAAAGTAGAAACTCCACTGCAATAAAAACTGGGAAACACCTGTATGAGACTACTTTGCCAGTATGTATAGCAAACTGGAAACACTCATGGAGCCAGGAAGTCATATAAATTGAGGAATTAGGTGGGGTGGAAGCCAAAGACTTTCATTATCAGAGAAGTTTTGCTGTCAGATAATCTTCCCTTTTTAAGACACATCAGAGATGTTCTTAGTATTTGTAGATATTAACAGAGTTTAAAACTAAATACTCTATTGCCCAAGATATACAAGTAGTACCACTAGTTGCCAGTTCTGGGAACTAACAGTGTCCTACCTCCAGCTTTCCGGAAGCACAACTATTATTTATAATACAAGCAGAAGTCAAGTACAGACCCCACAGGGCAAGCAGGAGCAAGTCCAGAAGACAAATTAGATGGATCATCGCACCTGTGGAGGCTAAGTCAAAATTAACTATTAACTATACGCTTCATTCTCAATTTTTCATTTTATTTTCAAAGTTACAGAAAGAACAAGAGGGAAGAAGGAAAGGATGATGCAGAAATGATTCTTATGCCCACAGAAATCTACTTTTAACTGAATCAATCAACCCACCCTTATAGACACTGTAACAACATCAGTCCTGCACAAAATTTTAGTGTAAAACCAGCCATTTTTAATTAGTCTTGAATTTAACCAATGAAACACAGCCAAGCAAAAATAAATGTATAGCTAGTTTGCATTTCAAATGAGATCCTGAAATAAAAATGAACATCTCATAAGTTCAAGAGTCTCAAAAATTAAAAGATGATCCAAGATGCCATTGGGCACGCCGGCACTGTGGCTAACTGTTAACTGTCCAAAGATTCTTGATCTGCTGCATTTTCAAGGAAGCAAACACAACAGGATCCCTAAAGAAAAAGAGACTAGAGACTAGAGGCACTTTTTATTTCACAGATCAATGGCAATTTTCAGATGTTTCAAAGAAAAGATTTTTTCCAAACATTTTACTGCAGGATTCCAACAATTCTTTCTACCAAGGCCCTTTTCTGCAGTAGTCTTTGGTAAGAAATACATTTGATGCAACCTCTACCACCACAGGCACATCCTTGGAATTACTGCACCATGCCATTTCCCGAAATTGTATTAATGAGATGATGAGATTGTTTCCCACGTATGTAAAAACATGCCCACACCTGTGTGTGTGTGTGTGTGTGTGTGTGTGGTGTGTGCGTGTGTACATATGTACTAGAGGGCACTTGAGTATGTGTGCTTGTGGTTGTTGCTCCACAGGGCATGAAAAGAAAAATGTGGAAGAAATGTACAGCTCATCTGTTGTCATTTATGAACTACACCAAAGACCAAAAGAAAGAAGATGAAGAAACAGCCAATGTTGCAAGAAGAAAGAAAAAAAAAATCAAAAGCTAAAGGAATGGCCTAGAATTCTACCACACAACAAGATTGTGCATAAGAGGTACACACTTCACTTGTAGACAACACTCTTGCCCACATATCCTGCATATTTCCATTTCTTGCCTGCACTGGCCTGCACATGGACAATCCACTTTACTTAGTAAACATTATTGCCTGAGTTAGCTTGCACCTGGATGTCTACTTCACTAGCAAACACTCCTGTCCACATGTCTTACAGTGTCTACTCCTTGCCTGACAAAGGTCAGTTTACTAGCCTCCATGAAGTCTGTCTTTAAGAAAAAAAAAAAATTGACAGGGTATGATTTGCTTTGTCTCACACAAAAGTTAAAGGGAAAAATTTCTATTCTCTGGAAACTATCCATCGCTGAAAAGCAATATATTTCTTTCAAATCCCAAATGCTCAGAGAAAGATCGTATTCACAAAAACAAATCATCACTTTAAGGGCCATGGGTCAAATGGGCAGTATGAGAAGGTCTCTACGTAAAATAATTATTTCTGTTGCTGTTCCCATAGAGGTCTACAGGTCTATACTCAGGTTAAAAAGCAATTGAGACCTGAAAGTTGAAATGCACAACTCAGAGCCAGCCCTGGGGCAGCCCAAGGCAAGCCAGCATCCAGAGCATCAAGCCTTCTCCATCTGCTGAAGAGCATATAGCTATGGACTTCTGGTGGGAAAAACAAAGTTAAAAATCAAGCACATTGCCAGTTTTAGGGATCAGCACCCATCATGGGCACCTCAGTTGCCAGACGCAAGAGCAGTAAAGTTTTCTCCAAGGACTTTGAGTGAATACAGGACCACCCCATACAAATAGATAGACAATCAACAGTGTGGCCTGCACTAGAAAGAAATCAGAACACATCTCTTTCAAAACCTCAAAGGAATAAAACAAAACAGGGAGATAAGTAAGTATAACATTACTAATATCGCTCTAACAACAAGAAATAAGGTGAAAACTAAGGGCTGGGGAGAAGGCTCAACAGGCTCAACTTGCTGAATAAGTCTGACAAACTGAATTTGAATCTCCAGATCCACACAAAAGTCTGTGATCCCAGCATGCCTACAGAAGAGGGGAAGCAGAGACCCAATAATCTCTAGAACTTCACAGGCCAGTCAGCCTGGTCTATGAAACAGCAGTGAAGAGAGTGGCTCTCAAACAGGTTGGGAAGGTGAGGAGCACAACTGAAGGCTGTCCTTACTTCCACACATGCACATATACCTGATGCACTCATATACATGCACACATAACACACTTATACATACATACAAAAAGAAACAAAAACAAACTCCCATTTGAGTTTTTCCTTATTCATGCAAAAGTAAACTGCTTTGGAGAAGTTTTAGTGCAAGTGACAATCTGCTTTGCTACACCCAAGTTTCTGTTTGTTTCAGTAGTTCTATAAACTAATGACAGATTACAAGACTGCAATAAATCTAGGCTGTGTCTTTTCTATAAACCAAAATGACTGTGCTATATGTTGATTTTGCACAATTGATCATTTATGACCTGCTGAGATACCTGAAAGAGAGTCATAAAGGTTACCCCACACTAATCAAGTCTCCCTTTTATATATCTTATACCCATAACAGTTTAGCTAGAGACAAAAGTCTATATAAGCTCGCACTGTAATGAACAAGGACAGCTGGTGCCTTAGTCAACATTTCACTTCTTAATTAAACCCACTTTTGTTGGACCATCCACATCTTCTGCAGACAGTAGTGTCCTTGTTCACAAGAAGAACATCAACCCTGTCCCCAGATCTTGTAAGTACATTCTCATTTAAAGTGGTTTAGAAAGACTGTATGAAAATTCTCCCCAGTAAAACATGAAATCTAAATGAGGGGAAGGGTTCTGGGAAAGATTTCTGAAGGAAAAATGAGTTTCTTCCTGCACCCCTCCCTCTTCTCTACCACTGTCATTTCTGGAAGTGTTGTCTGTAGTGATTGAAGCAGCTAGTGATCTAGAGGGAGGCCTGCCTAAGAGCAGAAATCTCAACTACAGACATCAGAGCTGCAGGAGAGAACAGAGCTTTCCACTATCTACTGAATTCCTAACACCATAGGTCTGCTTGGGGTCACACACACGAATATTTCCTGACCATCTTACCAGCATAACATAAAAACAATTTGCATCTTGGCCTGTCTGGAGTGCTATAACAGAAGTATCATAACTTGGGGGTGACTTCAAGACAAATTGTGAAGGGAACACAAAATCTAAACTTTTCCTCCTCATTCCCCACAGAGATCATAAGAGGGAAAGGAATAATTTCATGGATAAAACTGGTTCTTGTAAGAATCTCCAGAAAGAAGACTGAGACAGTGAGCTGACAGGGTGTGACAGAATCAGGTCTTGGATGCTGTAGTTATAGAAGTACTTTTTACATATCTATTCAGAATGATCATCTCTACAAGAGTCAACAAGGAAAGGAATATCAAATATCAAAACTTTTATGCCATACAAAAAAATGAGTTCATCTGACTGCATTAGTCATTCAATCCTATTATCTAGTGGGCTAATGCAAAGATAAGAGCTGCTAGCTGTTGAACACAGTGATTCTTGAAAGACAGCAACTTAATGCTCTCTAGCACACAGAAAAAAAAAATCACAGCTTCAATCCATCTGGATTTTTTTTTTATCTTTTTAAGTAGAAATAGATACATGACATAAGTCATTGTTACCTTAAAGAAAATGTACATGGAAACTTCCATGACGGTTGGATATAGTCACTAAACAACCCTGCCTTCTGACCCTGCTTTGGAAACTTAGCATCAATACCAAGCTTCTCAAACACCTTTCAGTCCGCTTTGTCACACTCCTCAAAGCACACTTCTCGACATGGCTAAACATGCCATCTCCTGTCATACTTCAGTAAGTATGACTGGAATCTTCAGGAACTGACTGGTTTATGAAAAAAATAAAAGACACAGTTCAGAACATCAAAGCATGAGGCAGCACCTCCACACCTCTCAGAGTGGCCAAATATGCAGGCAAGATCCCTGTATGCAGTTCTGGGCCCACATAAACACACTGTTGCATCCCAGCAGTTACACCAACTGTCTAGCCATGTGACCACAGTTGGATAAAGAGAAGACAGGTGATAGGAATGTCTGCCCAACAAGAGCGAAGGCATTCTACAGAACAGAAAAGCTGAGCTCCAACTGTGCAACCGAGAGGCCAGAATCTAAAAGAAAGAACAATGAGTACTGGCTCCAGCCTTGCAGGAAAACGGGAGAACAGGAGTCAGAAACAGCTGTTCAAAGAGGCAGGAAGTCAGGAAGAAGTGGCAGCTCCTGGAAATAACCAACCCTCCTCCAAGACTTGTCTTTAAGAAGGAACAACAGCTCCAGCGGGTGTCCAGAAAAATGTCATTAAGGAAACCAGATTGGACTACGAGAACCATAAACACGCAGGACAGGAAAGAAGCAAAGAGATAGAGGAAACAGTTTGAATGGGGAAAATGGGAATTAAAAAAAAAAGAAAGCAATAGCCTCAATCCCACATGATTGGAAGTTACTATGACTTGTTCAAAAGCAATAAGAACCAGTTAATTTCTCCAATCAGCATTGCAGGCAGAAAAATATTAAACTCTTTAAAGTCATAACCTCAAAAAAAACTAAAGAAGTCAGTGTACCTACTCTGTTAGAAGGTAGGCCAACAGTAATCAGGCCATCCTGAATCCTAAGTAGAAAGACAAAGTTCAACTAGAGCTGGAACCTAGATGGGGCCTACATCCATCTCTGTTTCAGTGTTGATGCGTTATACGGAATATACCAGCTTCTCCAGCACAATGACCCAGCAACTAGGAAAAGTCTCCCATAGACTCCTATGGTAAAGGCTTGGTTCCCAACTGGGGAGCTACTTGAGGATGTGCTAGAAATGAGTTGGCAGGGCCTAGCTGGAGGAAGGAGGTCACTGGAGGTATATCCTTGGGGACCACTTTTTTTTTTACCCAGATCCTTCCTGTCTTTCTCCCCTTCCTGTCCACTATGAGATGGGTAATTTTGTGCCTACGTGGTCTTCCAATATAGAGCTCGGCTTCAGCATTGTCCCAAGCAATGAACAGTTGCCCTCACACTGAAACCTCAATCCAAAATAAATCTTTCCCCCCATTTAAACTGCTTCTCCCAAGTGTCACAGTGACAAAAAAAGAGTCTGAATTAACACACATTCCGATACTGAATTGATCAAATTCTTAAGTGTCAGTAAAGAGGATTCAAGCATTTGCCAACAAACAGGACCCAGATGCCATAAGCACAATATTCAAGCAGTTTAGAGGGCAATGTGAGAATTCATGTTAGCTATTATACTTTTCAATAACTAGTGAACTGTCAATTATTTTCCTCTAATCAAACTGGGTACATATACCATAAGACATACAGATCAATAAACAGAAAAAAATACTATTAAAATGATAAAAGTATTTAGAATAATATGAAAATAAATACCTCAGACTGCTGCATCTTAATATAAAAAATTATGCATATGCACAAAGGCCTGAACCGCTACAAGAGTAGACAAGCCAGAGGGAACTCTGGGGTCCACAGAAGTGGAAAGGCAAGAAGGTGGGAGGGAGTGGGATGGATAGAGGAAGGGAAGAAAAGGAAGGAAGAGAGGGAGAAGGGAAGGAGGGGAGAAGGAGGAAGTATGGATAAGTACTCATGATGCTTGTAAAACCAGGAAAATATTTTGAAAATCAAAAAAACTAAGTAAAAATATTTATGTATGTAAACTTGTCGATTCTCTGATATATTTAGGCCAGAACCAAACTTACAGTTTTTGCATAAACTATCACAGCTTAGTCTCTAAAATGCCTGGTGTTTCAGTCACTTTAAAAATGGGGGTCATTTGTTTGCTCAACAAATGAAGACTGCTTACTATAATAAGCTAAGTAGGTCTCTGGCCTCTAAGACAAAAACTACAGGAGGGTTTAAGGAAGAAGGAATAATAGGACTGAGGTGTTTATCAGAATCACTTGGCAAAGACACGGACAGACAAGGTCTCAGACGCTGTAACAATGAAGCCAGGTTAGATAGTTGTCCATGGCAGGGCTTGCCCTGCACTGGAGACCTACCAGCAGTGTCACCGGGCCGGTTTGCTAGGTGTCGATGGCCCTCTACTCTATCTGCTGTGATAACCAATTATTTCTAGACATTGGCAAATGTCCCTTGGGTGACAAATATCCCCTGGTTTAAGATCCCTGCTCTAGACAATATACCTCAAAAATAACTAAAATAATCTCATTTTTACTTGAAATGGAAAATTTTAATTGACTGTGATGAGAATTACAACTTCAGTGAGACAAAATAACACAAACTGCTGGTATTATTAATATAAAAGGATTGCACTCAAATTGGTGAAAACCAATTTCTTTTCTCCCTTTCCCAAGTGCCCAGTGTACAGGTCCTCAATGACCTAGGTTTAATTACAGACATCTTCAAAAGTAACTGCCCCAGAAAAAAAAATCCACTAATATCACAACTTAAAAAAAAAAAAAAAAAAAAACCTAACTCTGAATTTCACTGAGTGTAAAACAAAGGGCAAATGAAAACAGGTTGTGAACAAAACCAGATGGTTATGTGTGGGAGCCTTGTCTCTCTTCTGGATATTAAGTGATACAGCAGTGGGTAAAACTTACAGACCTAGCAGCCCTCCAGTCCAGTAGACTTCGACTCATATCACAAGATGGAGAGCTAACAGAATGTAATGGCAATACCATGTGCACTCCCAGCAGGCTTGTAATCTTAAGACTTATGTTCATCGTGCGTACAAGGACATATCCAGAAGGCAAACATCACACTATGAACAATCAAGAAGCAGAGACACAAGAGCTAAAACCATTTTCCACTAGTAGCATTCACTAGAAAAGATAAAACAAAACAAGAGGGAAAGAACCATTGGGCATTTTGTTGGTGGTGTTATTGCTGTTGTATGTCTGTGTCTGTGTGTATCAGAGGATTCTGTGTGTACTGCCTATGGAGACCCAAGGATGACTTCAGGAATCATCCCGAATTGCTACCTCCTTTTTACTTCACT
Organism: Typhlomys cinereus; assembly: GCA_023101885.1. NCBI lineage: Eukaryota > Metazoa > Chordata > Mammalia > Rodentia > Platacanthomyidae > Typhlomys > Typhlomys cinereus. The sequence continues at coordinate 595,235 of JALPQD010000426.1, forward strand.
CTGAGATTTCCCAGACTCCACCCGCCAGAGCCTAAAGTGCAAGGGCCCACTATTTCCATCTGGCATTTTTACATGGGATTCAGGATCTGAACTCATGTTCTTCTGTTTAGGAGGCAGAGTCCTAAACCCTGAGCCATTTCTCCAGCTCAATACTGGGGGTTTGACTAGCAAACTATTTTCTCAAGGCATGGAATTAAATTGTTTAGAAATATTATATGAAAAATTACTCCTTTCATGTAAATATCTGTAATTCACTAACATGCTGGAAAAACTCCTGGTATACCATCTATTTCAAGTTTAACTAGGAACATACTTGTTCTCCGTAGTAAAAATAACTTTACCACCTACATGTCTAAACATAATAAATGTTCCATCACAGTATCAGTCCCAAATCACAACAAAACAGAGTATAAAACTGATTTCCTATGCGTCCATTAAGGGGCTCACTCATCAGGCATCTTTTTGCCAAATCCTTCAATACTACTATTTCACAGGAAGAAAAAAGGCATGACATGCAACTGCATTTGTCAGTTTCACTTCATTTTCCTGCAACTATTCACTGTTTTTATTTTCTACCAAAGATTTCACAAACCGAAGGAGCTGGTTTGGTTTTGTTTACTAACTGCCTGGCCAGCTTCCATAAGGATATGAGATCACACACTTCCAAATACTCCCCAAGACTGCAATAAAACACTAAATGTGTAACGTAAGTAGATGTTAATCTTGACCAACCCCTGATAAGTTCAGCCTAAGCAAAAAATAGTAATAAAATAAAATAAAAACCTCAGTAAGGTCAAACTTCCCTTTGGTGACAGAATCTTCACTAACCAAGGCAACACCCTGGCAATTGGGACACCCGCCCTGCTTCCTGGCTCTCAGAAGTGCCTCTGCACAGGAGCTACGTACAAGAAAATCGCCCTGGTTCCTCATGCGCACACCTACTGAGAACACTGAGCTAGGGAGTTGAGCTGACCTAAGATACTTATTTTTAAACACTGCAGAAGAAAAGGGGAAACTGCACTCCTTCGTCTCTTTATTGTCCTACGTGGATTTTAAGAAATTCGCCTCTCTCATCTCCAGGAACACAACCCTAAGAGTGATTCTTTACTAATAAGTCCTTTAAACACTTTCAGTTAAAGGAAATAAATCCTCTGGAGCACATTTCCATCTATTCTTTCGATGCCTCCTATCCTCATCTGACCTTTTTTCTAGGATTTTGTGAAGTAGATGCATTTTCTGTCATATACCAGGGGCTATCGTCCACTGAGTTATTTAAGAGTCTCCTTTAGAGCTATCTGCCTTTCCTGAGTTTCCTTTTTGTTTGGAGTTTTGTTTTGATTTAAGGGACAGAGCAGGAAACAGAGGGGGGAAAGAGATCTACACAGTCCTTCCCTTCCCCATCTTTTCCCTCCCCCTCAACCACTCCAAAGGACTGTGAGAACTTCCTGCAGTGAGAACACTATGAATAGGGTCTGGCATGCAGACAGGAAAGATACTGCAGAACTAGGAATGCTCTGAATAAAGCTTCTATGCAGCCACGAAATTAAAGGGATTCAGGGGCGGCACAAAGGGCCTGGCTATTTAATGGATTCAGTCTTTTATTATACAGTATAATTAGGCAGCATACAAATGAAAGAACGCCTTTTCCAAGGAGCTGGACTGGACTAACAAGGCCAGAGGAGTCTCCCCTCCATGCCACCGTTTTCCCTTTAGTTGATGCTGTTCCTACTCTTAGACAAACATTTCAAGAAGTTAGACAGACATAATAATTTAATCTTTAAGACACGCAAATCATCTCCTACTTAGAGATCAAATTCTGAGACATAATCCAGGTTTTTTTCTTTTAGAAGTTTCCATATGCCACTTTAAAGACTATTCAAACAAGACAAGATTTCTCCTGTATGCTTTACACTTATTTATAACAGTAACAACAAATAATTTCCAGAGCAAGTTTACCTACTAGGTTCATGAATTAAAAAAAAAATCTCGTACATTTCAGATGTGTGGTTGTTTCAACTCTGGATCACTGACATCAAAATTGCAGTGCTCTAAAATCCAGTATCAGTTGGCTAAATGTCTGTTGTTTGTTTGACTTTGTTCTTTTGCATGTAACTGTTTTTCTGGGTATCTGAGAAATACTTAAAGAAAACAAACCTGTCATTTCACAAGCTTCTCTCTCCTGCCCAACTGTACTTTAACTTCATCTTCTCATTCTTCTGTCTAAGCCCTGTATTTAAAATGGGATGATTTGACACCTAAAACTTAAAAGGAGGCAGCCGATGCAGCAAAAATTAAATATACTAATGAGTTCCAAAAAGAAGTAGAGAAACTAGTAGTTTGTAAAAACCTCCCTTGGTTAAAACTGTAGAATACGGTCTTCCCATAAAAGCAACAATTCATTCAAGCAGCTAAAAATTCAAGGAAAAGAATAATAAACACAAAAGGCAAAAATTCAATAATTAGAGATCTGGAGACAAATTGAATCTGAGCCAAGTTCTTAAAAACAATAGAAATGTGTCACATTGCCAGAATTACAAAGACTCTTACTTTTTCCACTGTGCATGTAAAAATATTGTATTTATATCAATCATAAAGCAGTGTGTGTGTGTATGCACACAAAGAGCAAGAAAGTGAGAAATGTAAGACACCAGGAGTCAAATTATCATTATACATCTAAACTATACACACATGAAGACAAGAATTATCTCACTTACCACTATGTCCCAATGAACATACATGTACACACAGGTACAATCAATACCATCTAGCAAGAAAAAACAATGCACAGCGGTGCTATGGGTGAGCGGTGTCCCTTTCCACTGACATAATCTCCAGGCCTTAGACAATGACAGGGTTAGAGATGGCTCCTTTCCATGCAACAAGCAAGTAACTAAACAGAACAACTGAAAGCTGCAAAGATGTATTTTGGCTTGCAGTGTGAGACGTGTGAGACAGCTATATCATAATAGGGACAGCTGTATCAAGAATCAACCCAAGATTAACCATGCTTTCATATATGCTTTCTACAGTGGAATGTTTTGTAAATGAGCAAGCATCTTTTTATATATTGTCAGGAAGGGACACCTCTGTTCATTCTCACCTCCAAGAAATTTGAACCAAATTTGATAAGACCTAAAAATTTGAATTATCTGGAGAAAAAAAACTTTTCCATATATGTATATGTCTGTGTCTCTGTGTGTGTGTGTGTGAGAAAGAGAGAGAAAGAGAGAGAAAGAAAGAGAGAGAGAAAGAGAGAGAGAGAGAGATCACATAGCTCACAGCTCTGATTAACCTGAAACTTGCTAGGTAGACCAGACAGCCTTAAACATGAGTGATTCTCCTGTTTCTGGCTCTCAAGTGCTTTGATCACAGGCACCATACCCAACTGTCCTTACAGATTTATATATGTAGTGCCAGTAAGCATTGGGTACCCTAAATATATAATTAATAACACATAATTTTATTATAAATGTAATTATAATAAAAATATATAATATATATGTATAATACAGTACAATCTTATTTCAGGGGTAAAAATAATATGAAAGTCAAAACCAAGAGTCAAAAAAATAACACCTAAGAAAGGAAAAGAACTCTCAGTTATTGTTATTGCTTGGTTTCTTATTCTAGTTTTTAAGAAAATACTAAAGAAATGACAATTACAAATTCTCTAGGTCACACATGCGAGTTAATGCTGAAAGATATCTATTAAAATAATGATATAATTTCCAGATGAAAAGGTTCGATAGTTTAACTGTTGTCAGAAAAGAGTTGAGAAAAATAACATTACACTTGGGCCTGGGGCAGGACAGAAACATAGCGGCAGAGGGAAAATGTGGAACAGACCATAGGGTGGACATGAGAGAGTCAAGTGACTGAGGACCCTCAAAGCCATGTCCCTAGCTTCCCAAGAGAATGTCTTCAACTGGGATCAAACAGATGATCTAAGGAATATGAAATAATATTATATTACATTACATTATAATATATTCAAACCCTAACAGCAATGGGAACATCTGCTTGAATTTGAGGAAACCTCACTGTAAAAAGAAATTACTGGTGATTTTTTTTCCCAACTATCTTCCTGAAGTAATTAACATGTAAAGCAATCCATATGGACTGCATTTCTGTCTTCCTCTTAGGGACCCAGAAGAAACCCAGCTTTCAGTTCTCTAGATTTATCACCTTTGAAGCCATTCATTTGAATCTAGTACAGTAAATCAGTCTCAAATCTTTCATTTAAACCATAATTTTCCTCCAAATAACACTCATCACTAATTCATATATGGAAAAGAAACATTAGCTACATTCATTTAGCAAAAAGATTTGAGTTCAGATCCCAAGTCCCATATAAAAATGCCAGGCGGAAATAGCAGTGGCCAACATTTCCAGTCCTAGAAGGCAGAGTATGAAAAACCCTAGGGCAAAACAATAAAGAGGAAGAGCAATTCAGGATAATGCCCAGGTGAGATGAGTAAGGCATACAAATCTGGAGACTTGAGTTCAATCCCCAGAAGCCCACATGGTGGAAGGAGAGTTATTCTCCAGTTTCCATGTACATGCCATAGTAACAGCGTTCTCTCTACTTTCTCCCCCTCCATCTTTTTCCATCCCCCTCACTCTCAAAAATAAATATTTTTAAAAAGTAAAGGGCTGGACTAATCTCTCCCCATTCTGAGGCTCAGGGAAATTTGCAGAAGAGGGGGCGGTAAGATTGTAAGAGCACAAGGATGGGAAGAGTAATGATATGCAAGATACTCCACACAAGTTAGGGTCGAAGCAATCATAATAGGACTTTGCATGACCTGCGCTATGTCCAACACATTATTGACCCCACAAAGTCTAGCATGGACTAAAGGCACTAGGATCCTTGGAGGCTAGGGACTGACAGTCACAGTAGTGTTCCTAAGCTTAAGGGGAACACAGGAAAGAGTTCTGGGAAATGCCCCTGGGTTCTTGCACCTGATCGGAGAGGAGGACCCAGAGGAGAGTTTGGCATGCACAGTAAAGGATGCTCTGGAGATTTTTTTTGGGGGGAGCACTTAGGGATGAGAAGGGAGGGGAGGGGGAGCAGGGGGGGTGGAGGGAGATAGAGGGAGGGAAGGGACCGGTGTACCTGTTAAGTTTGTATGAGCGGAAATAATAATAAAAGTGCTTGAAAAAAAAAAGTAAAGGGCTGGAGATAAAAGCCCCACTGGTAAATTTCTTGCCTGGCATCCTTGAAGCCCTGAGTTTGATTGCCAGCATTACATAAACTAAGCATGGTGGCACAAGCCTATGATTCTAAAACTCAGGAGGCAGAGAAAGGAGAATCAGCAGATCAAGGACATCTCTGGCTGCATGGCGAGCTCGAGGCCAGCCTGGGACACGTGAGACTCAAATGCAAATAATAGTAAGCACTAAAAGAAGCAAGTAAAAAGGTAAGAATTTTTCTTTTAATCAGAAACTTCTCATTGATTTGGGCTAGTGATTATCACTTCAGTACTGAAAATGCTTTGAAGTAATATAAAGTATTTTATAGAGTGGTAATAGTGTAATTAAAATCCTCTACTTTCTTTCAACATTCCAGCTCTTCCCAGTAACAACAGTTCACTACAGAGATAACACATGCTCTCAATACATTTGTCATTTCTCACACCCATAAGTGCCTCTGAAGGACTCTTCAAAAAAGGGATGTCTTTCGGTGACACTGCTTGCTTATTTCAGTAAGAAACATACAATGATCGCTAGTTCTCTTTATCAAATAATTTATTGATGGTTTGGGATCAAACTGTACTTACATACAACTAAATAATAAATATTAAGACTGTGCTCAAATATGCTACTGATAACACACACTTTACGCTCATTATTCCCAACCACAGTAAATTAAATATTCTCCTAATAAAGTATAAGAACCTGACCTTGCTGGTTACCTTTATAAAAAATGATCAGAATAACAATTCAGGTAGAGATTTAAAAACTACCTGTAATGAAAGCAAACTCGTAAAAGTGTTCAGTTTTAATAATTAAGCATAGATGTATACAAATGATATTAAATCCTAAATTGAAATACTTTTAAAATTACTGTTTTCAATGATATCCAAACGCTAGGTTTAAAAACATCAAGCCAAGCATGGTGTTGCATGCCTATAATTGCAGAACTACTGAGACTGAGGCAGGAAGATCACAAGTTTGAAGCCAGTCAGCCACATAGCAAATTCCAGATCAGCATAAGCTACTTGGCAAGACATCATCTAAACACTTACACTTACATAACCACATTCACTAAGCACATTCCCCACATTACCTACTGGTAGTCCATTTATCCACTCCTTTCTCTTTCACCTAATTATATGCCAAAATGCTGAAGTTATAAATATTAATTTGCAAATGGAGAAGTCCATGAGAACAAATCCATACCAGGCAATGCTGAAGGCTTACAGCAGATGTACGAGCACCAAAGGATCAGCAGGCATTCCATCTGATAAGCATCAATTCTTACATGGTAAAACATTATTTCAAAGGATAATGTGCACCAAAACAAAAAACAAAAAAAAAAAAAAACCTGCAAATTATCAAGTACCACAGAAATAAAACTTTGGCTGCCCTAAGTCAGGGTTCACAAATGCATCAATCAGTCCATTGGAACCAGGCAACAAAATAGTATGGATGAAGCACCCTAGGTGCTTATGGGGAGGGCGCCCCAGGTGGATGTGGAGAAAGTATCCTTGAGGAATTATCCAGCTGTACCTTAAGGCACTGCCACTTGGAGTACGCCCAAGGAGAGAGGGAGGGAAAGAAGAGGGAAAGGAATGTATCTTCATTCTTACAGAAAATTTTATAGCATCTAACTAATGGCAATTAATTTGGAAATGTTTCAAATGTGTCCGCTAAATACTACAGGCATGTGAGCCACCGGTAGCCCATGGGAACCAGCTCTCCACTTGTGCTCTAAGTTCTCCAAAGATCAACTTACCTTTATCATGAAAGTGAAAGGTAAAGCAAGAAACAGCTAAGTACATACCTAAACTTTCAATGTTAAATGATACAGCAAAGCAAGAATCACAGAACAGGACAAAAAGCATGGATCTTCAACTAGTAAAGTGATTCTAAGATTAAAAAGGGAAAGGAACCTAAAATAAAAAGTAAAAAAAGAAAGAATGAATGAATCACAAAGTATTAACAAAATTCAAACTACAGTAGCAAACTTGTACAATGACTAAATATTTGTTTGGAAACAGAAACTAGGCTTAATATTCTTTCCAAAATGGCCTTTTAAAAGAATACTCAGATTTTGAAATAGGTCTAAAGACATTTTTGGATGAGATAATATGAAGTCCGGAACTTACTTTCAAAGAGATCTAAGCAGATAGACCTGGGGATGTGGCTCAGTTGGTGGAATGCTTGCTAGCAAGTAGGAAGCCTTGAGTTTGATCCCCAGCCCTGTGTAAAACTAGGCAAGGTGATATACCCCAAAATTCCAGCACTGAGGATATGAAAGAAGAGTACAAATTCACAGTCTTGCTACATTGTAAATTTGGGATACAGCCTGGCATACATGAGCTCTGTGCTAAAATATCACACATACATACACACACACACACACACACACACACACACACATGCAGAATAAGGGGGAGGGGATATATAGGCCACAAGGGTGGTAATTATTGATGCTGGGCTATGACTGTATGAGTTTATTACATTATATTAATGTTTGCAATCATTTTTCAATCTTCCATAATATCTTTTCCTGTTTACTATCACTTGATGTCCTCAAAAGTAGTAATAATTCAAAAGAACAAGAAGGCAGAAAATGAGAGAGTAATGACTTCAATAATAAGTAGAAAGAAACTAATCTGCCCCTTAATTTAAAAATAATTGTACACGGGGCTGGAGAGGTGGCTCAGGGTTAAGCCTCTGCCTTGCAGGCGGAAGGTCCTGAGTTCGGATCCCAGATCCCACGTATAGACGCCAGGTCGAAGCGGGGGCGGCCTGCGCTTCTGGTCCTGGTAGGGCGGAGCCTGTGAATCCTGGGGCAGAAGGAGGTGGAGGCGTCCATGGCGGTTCCCGAATTCGTCCATGGTTCTGCACACACACATACATACGCACACACACACACAATTGAATAAATAATTTAAAAAAAAAAAGAAGTTAAAAAAATAATTGTACAAGTGACCCTGGGATTTCTCCTGTTCATGGACTAAAGTTTTTTTTTTCTTAAATCCTAAATGGGTACAATCGTTTAATTTCTCCCCAAAAGAACATGAAGATTATAATGTTGCAATCTAACTTCATTAAAATGAGAGTTGGTTGGCTACGAAAGCACCAAGAGAACACACTGAAATAGTGTTTTGTTAATTTCCTCAATCTAGCATGCCTGCTGTTCAGCACAGCCCATGTTGCTGTGAGTGAGGACAGGATGCCAGAGTACCCAACAGGGAATGTTTACATGCTCCTCCAGTGAGCGGTACACATTTTTCTAAGAACAGGAACACAAGTGTGATGGAATGGGGCAAAAAGAGGCTCAAATAGAGCTTCCTGTGAAAATGGACGAGGAGTCAGCAGAAGGCCTCTGAGCCATGGCTTCTTGCAATGTGGGGCCTCAAAAAAAGTGTGGCTGAAGAAAGAAGCAGGTGGGGAAGGAAAGCCAGAGACTATTAGGGAGGACAGAAAAGTGGCTATGCTTGCAGTGCGCTGGATTTACAAACAGCACAGTTATCCCTGCTCCTGAACAACAGATCCCATAAAATCAGGGCAGTCATGGCATCTGCCTTGAAAAAGTCAGCCATTTGAAAATGTAAAGGAATGATGTCTTCTTAACTATTTACTGTAGGGCACGGCATGCATGTGGAGGTCACAGGACAACTTTCAGGAGTCAGTTCTCTCCACCTCGTTGAAGCAGGGGCTCTCTTGTTTCTGACTCTGCACAGTGAACTCCATGCTGGCTGGTTCACAATCTCCAGTTTCTGCCTCCTTTGCTATAGGAGTGCTAGAATAACAGATGCACGTCACTGTAGCTATTTATATAGGTTCCAATGATCAAACACAGGTTATCAGGGTTGAATGGCTAGTTCTTTGACCAGCTGAGACATCTCCCCAGCCCTGGTTTCTTATTATTCTTAAAATCAATTTCAAAACACTAACTGCGACCTCAAAAGCTTTTGTCATCATACCCACAAATAATTCACATTTATCTATTTTCCATTTAACTTAAGGGGAGAGGACTCTAATGAACAAAACAGTGTACACAATGAAGCCTGCCCCAGATGATATCCCTGTCATATAATCCTTATGATTTCCTGATACGCTTGATATCTCCTTCACTTTATGGCACTCCAAGTCGCAATCCTGTAGTCCTTCTAAACTCTAAGTTGCTGGGCTTCTAGCCTCAAGGCCTTCACATTCTGCTTTCCCATGTGAAGCATCCTGGAATATTCACTCCCAAGCATTATTCAAACCTCAGTTTACACAAGAATTCATGGCATACTATGTTCTTACTCTGCATTGTTGCCAATAAATTCTTTTCCAAATGGTTAAAGGAAAAGGGGGTTTTATTCTGGTTTACGATAATCTGGTTACAGTTCCTCGTCCTGGTTGGCAGAAGAATCCACACCATCACAAGGGGCCGAAGGAACTGGCTACATCATATCCACAGGACTGCTGAGAGAGAGATGATCCCTACTTGCTAGACTAGCATGTCTGGCCAAGTATACCAAAGGATGTCAACCTTCTCAACCCATTCCCTCCATTTTATCCACCTGTCCAGTGCTTAACTATTAATCTCTATAAATGTGCCCAGAGCGCAAACCCTCAATCATCAAGTTGACCCATATCTAACTATGACAGTAATGCACTCCACAATTCTAATTAAGTGACTATTTATTTATGTATTTGGTAATGTGGGGATTTAGATTTGGGAGGAGTGTTTTGTTTTGTTTTGTTTTTGAGACAGGGTCTTGCTGTGTACCAGGCTGACCTTGAATTTGCAACACTCCTCCTGCTTTAGCCTTCTGAGTGTTGGAATTACAGCATGCATCACCACACCTAGCTTAGCAGAGGTAAATCTGTTCTTTACTTTGAAGTCATAAGTAAGGGCATACAGTAGGCAAGCTCAAGAAATCTGCAAAAGAAGAAGAGAGAACTCTTCTTGGATTCTGTTTATGTTATCTATGTCCTTGTAAAATGTGGCTTAACATGCTAAAAAGACAAGCTCTGGCTGACTCAGTCTCTCCCTCAACTTCCATACACCTTATTGCACAGTAGGAGACCAGCACTCGGTAAGTGCTTGAATTGACTCAGATTGTGCTCAGTTAGGTTGGTTTGATGGCTCAGCACACAAACAGCAAACCCAAGTGTGATCCTCAGAGCTCACATGCTGGAAAGAACCAGCTTCCGAAAGTTATCCTCTTACCTGCACATGTGCCCAGTTGAGCCTTCTCTCTTTCTTGAATAAATATTTTTTAAAACAGAGTACCACATATTTAAAAAAAATAAAAAGGTTTCTACCACCACTGATCCGTGACTTTTGAACACAAACAGAACCTCAGGCCACAACTGTGAACCTTGTAAATACAAAATTCCTGAGTAAATAAACAAAAACAAAATTCTGTAGCTACTCCACCAGGCCTGTCCATATTCCAGGTCCTGGTAAAATGAGCAACAGCACATTTTCTTCACTTCATCTGTCTGGTGACTCATCATGTTTGATATGGAGAATTAGGAGGTACAGCTCTTTCTAGAGAGTTGCTTTCCTAGTCCTTAAATTAGGTTTATTAAAAATGTATAGCAGTCAAGGCTAAGGGAAATAGCTCTGTTGGAAAAGTGCTTGCTGCACAAGCATAGAAATCTGAGTTCAACCAACACTCAAAAAATGGGATCTTATGAAATTAAAAAGCTTCTGTTCAGATAAAGAGATTGTAAACCGAGCAAAAAAGCAACCCACAGAATGGGAGAAAATCTTCACTAACCATATATCTGATAGAGTTCTATTATCCAGAGTGCTCAAAGAACTTAGAAAACTAAACACCAAGGAAATTAATGATCCAATTAAAAAATGGGCCTTGGAACTTAAAAGAAACTTTACTAGGGACGAAATTGAAATGTCTAACAAATATCTTTTAAAATGCTCCACATCCTTAAGCATCAGGGAAATGCAAATCAAAACCTCCCTGAGATATCATCTCACTCTGGTCAGGATGGCAAAAATCCACAATACAAACAACACCAAATGCTGGAGAGGATGTGGAGAGAAGGGAACTCTCCTACATTGCTGGTGGGAATGCAGGCTCATACAGCCACTCTGGCGATCAGTGTGGTGATTTCTAAAAAAGTTAAAGATTGAACACAAACAGAACCTCAGGCCACAACTGTGAACCTTGTAAATACAAAATTCCTGCTATTCCATTTCTGGGAATAATCCTCCATAAAGCAAAAATTCACCTCAATGGCACAAGCACGACCATGTTCACAGCAGCACTATTTACAATAGCAAATGCCCAACAGTCAACGAGTAGATAAGGAAAATGTGGTACATTTATACCATCAAAAAGATGAATTAACGAAATCTGCCGGGAAATGGATGGAATTAGAAAAAATTATATTGAGTGAAGTATCCTAGACACAGAAAAGTAAGTGTCATATGTACTGCCTAATAGGTGGATCCTAGTACCAAACCCACTTAGTGACATATTCAAAGATAAATCTCTGTAATACCTACAGTAATTGCAAAGATTATAAACAGGAGGGAAAGGGAAGGAGGGCCCTAGAAATAAGGAGAGAGGGGATCATGCTACAGGCAGAGAAAATAAGTCACCATCAAGTACTGCAAGTAAGTAGTGAGACATCTGGTTAAGCCCACTCACTTTTCTTCCTGGTCACTTGCAACTGAGGGAGTTTGATCTCAATAGTCAGGGAAGGCATAGAGTCTGGCATATAGATGGTAACCATCCTGCAAATAGTAGAATGACATCCCTCCTCCCTCCACCACCCCCCCCCGTGGTCTTCTACTCTTATTCCATCTACCTTTAAATCTACTCTTATAGTAAGACTCCATTTTAACAGCCTTTTATCTCTGGCTAGGAGGTGACCTCCAATACCAATCAGGATGGGGTCAAGGGCGATGCAGGAACAGCAAAAATGAACACAATCAACCACAATTTCAGAACATCAAAGACCCTACATTAATCACCTGGAACCAGAACAGCCAAATCTCTCCCCAACCTAAAGCTCAGGAAACTTGCGGAAGAGGGGCGGTAAGATTGTAAGAGCCTAAAGATGGGGAGGAGCAATGATACCCAAGAAACTCCACACAAGTTAAGGCTGCAGTAGCCATAATCGGACTCTGCATGACCTGCGCAATGACTGACATGTCAATGACCCCCCCAAAGTCTAGCATGGATCACAGGCACTAGGATCCTTAGAGGCAAGGGATTAACAGTCACAATAGTGTTCCCATACTAAAGGGGAGCACAAGAAAGGGTTCTGGGCAATGCTACTGAGTCCTTACACCTCATTAGAGTGGAGGACGCAGAGGGAAGTTTGATTTCATACTAAAGGATGCTTCAGGAATACGAGGGGGGAAGAGGGGGACACTAGAAAAAAGGGAGGGAGGGGGGTAAAAGGAAGAGGAAAGGGGGTACAAGGGGGACTGGCGAGGGGTGGAGGGAGGGAGGGGACGGGGTACCTATTAAGTTTGCTTGATTGGAAAAAAATAAACAAACATAATAAAAAAAAAAAAAAGAAATCTGAGTTCAAGCCTACAGTACCCATGCAAAAAGCTGAGAGTGGTGATGTGTAATTAGGATCTCAGAACTGAAGGTCAATGTAAGAGGATCTTGCAACCAGCCTAGTTTAATCAGGAACCCTATTTCCCAGAAAAAGACCCAGTTCCAAAGAAACAAAGTTATGTCTCCTACAAAAAGACACCTGAGGTTTCCTGTGACCACCACATATATGCATGCATGCATGCAAATATGCCCATGCATACATGTATGAAACATACATACATATATGAGGGGGTAGAGAGATGGCTTACGAGTTAAGACCCTGCCTCACAAGCAAAATGAACCTGAGTTTGGATCCCAGATCCCACATAAAAAATGCCAGACAAAAATTAAGGTAGCCTGCACTTCCAGCCCTGGAAGATTGAACCTGGGAAAACCCAGAGTGAAGCAAAAAAAGGAGGTAGAAGCAATCCAGGATGATGCCAAAATCACACTTGGTCTTCCCACAAGCACACACAGTGCTCTCCGATACACACATACACGCACACATACATAAATAAATTCAATAAAATTCATGTATGCAATGAATTTTAATCATATCTACCCAATTTCCCCCCTGCCAGACATCTTACTAACATGTCCCCCTCCTACTTTCATGTTCCCTTTCTTTTTTTCAAAAGTAGGACCATAACATAAAAGTAACAAGAGAAAATAAATTCAGAATTTAGATAGTCATGACTAAGCTTCCAGCTCTACATGGTTAAGAACCACGGTTGTGTCCTATGAGGCTGCATAGTTTTTAACAAAATTACAATGCAATAATTGTTCTCTATATCATCATATTTACATTCATTTTTTTAACCTGGTAATTATAACTGTTTGAATCAACTAAGTAGGTTACAGCAAATCTTATTTCTGCAGATATAATCTCACAAGTAATCTAGGAGGTTTCACAAGGAACAAGGAAACATAATCTCAGCTTTGTCATTTCCTACTAGCAGAGCATCCCCTAAAGGCTTCTGAAGGTCCTACAGTGCCCACTCCCCACCCCATCTACTCCTCTCCACCCACACTCAGAAATTGGAGGAAGAAAATCACAAACTGCTAGCAAACAAGTCTGCCAAATGCAAGCACTGGCAAACCTACAGAACCACGCATGGCAATCTGTTCTTTATTTCTAGTTTATCCTCACTCCCCTTCCAGTGCAGTAAGATGTTCTAGAACACTCAAAGCAGGCCAGTTCTCCTGAAAAACCGGCAGAGGGTGAAATCAGAGTAAAGATTCTCAAGAGCTGGACACAGACTACGGTTGGTTTATTAGCTCCTGGAAAGACATATACTACTGTAATTACAGACTCAGCTTTCACGTGGAATTTACTAAAAAACTGAAGGCACTTGAGCCCCAACTCCTAACTGTCCCTTGAAAGAATCTATCTCTACTCATCCTTTCTAACAGCATCAGAGAAATGGCTGGCTGAGCTCTTGCTGTCCAAGGCTAAGTCCACAGATGCTCAGAAATCTACCCCTCATTCCTTCCAGGATTTGGTTTATTTTTCCTCTCTATTGGTTCATCGCCCTTTGCCTCCACCTCCCTCTTTCCCTACAGGATACACAAACAGTGCTCCAATTTCCTCCTTCAGGACCACTTCCAATCTTCCACTGAGGTAGTCTGCCTTGCCCTAGTCAAGTACACAAATGTAAGAGCAATTTGACAAATTCTCATGTCAGGAAAACAAACTTTACATCAATACAAAGATCAAAATGGGATGGCTCCTATGGCCCGCCCTATCACTATTCCTCTGAAAGACAAATACACTGCTATGTACCACCAAACTAGTTTGACTACTAACAGGTTCTCATATAAAACATACCTCTCCTGTGTCAAAACTTTTCAATTCAACATAACCCAATGACACTTAAATAAAGGATCCCTCAGAGCTACTTCCACAGGTGCATGTCTAACCTACCTATTACTTCAAAATGAATGACCCCTGAACTCTTCAAACACCCAGTATTCTTCAGGCAGCTCAAACTTAAGGAACTCAAATTACAGCTCATTATCTTTCCCCTTCATCTTGAAGAATTCTCAAGAAAAATAATAGAATTACAATCGCTCACACTGGAAACCAGCAACTTAAACTTAAACCATGTCAGTCTTGCTCACACTGTATTTCTACTTCTCTACATGGAGAACATACTCAAATTAGTTCAGAATGAATTATAAACAACCCTGTCTTCCTTTTCCACCCTCCCCCCACGATGCACACATGCAATTAAAGCACTAAAACACAATAATACAATATTCTCAGTAATTCCCCACATCCATGGTTCTTTGTATGAACACCAGCTACACATGTCTAAGCATGATCCATGTGGCCCAGATGGCCCAGAATAGTTGTTCGGGATAACTATGAATGACCCAACACCAAGCTGTTAGCTTACTTAAAACATCACCAGATTCCTTTGACTGGCAATTCAAATCCATGGTTCTCAAGTGTAAACTTGAGAGACAACACCATGCAGTGTCCAAAGGGGAGGGGAGTATTTACTGGTTTACTCTTTCTTATCTTCAAAATCTCTCACCTACTTTACCACAGTTGAGGTAATTATGTTTCCCCTATTTGGTATAAGAGCTACACTGTATAAATCTCAAAAAAAAGCACACATGGTCATTATTAATGTTTTTTGTCATTCTTTACCAGGCTGAATTTCTGTAGACAAAGCAACATAGCACCCTTGATTGCTATCTCCTAACAGAAAGCTTTAACAGAGATGAATTCAATAAATGTTCACTAACTTCTGGCAGTCTCTAGTCTCTAGTAAGTTCCTCTCTCATCAGTCCTCCAGTTGGCTACCAGTTAACAGGCTAGAACACAAATCTAATCATGTTGCTCCCCACCTGGCTGCTTATCAGATAGACCTTACTCAGCATGTGGGGCCTTTCACACAGCCCAGCCTCTTTTGTTAGTCTCTTCTCTGCACTTTACTTCACTGCCCAAGCTGCTCTGTATTCCTCCCTCACATCCTGTCCTTCCATTCATACTTTTGCACCTGATATTCTCACCTTGCAGGGGAGGGTCATGTATAAAGGGGCTCCTTTCCAGGAAGTATTTTCAGAGCAGTCTGCTTGCAGAGGAGCTGGTGTGTTAGTTTTGTCTGTTCCCTGGCATCTTAAGGCATTTTAAGGCTTATTATAACTGCCTATACAAAACCCATCCCACCAGACAGGAAAGCATCACCATTCAAAGGAACCCCACCTGAGAACTTCATCAATTTAATATGAGCACTTTTAGACTTCCTCACTTTGGTCCCATAGCCATAATCGCAGATTTATTTTGAGTATGAAGAAAGTGACTCTTGTAAGAAAGCTAAGCAAACACCACACCATACAGTAGCAAAAAGCAAGCAGCAAAGACCTGCTCAGACCTAGAAGCAAGGTGGTAAACCAGGTCAATTTACCAGCTAAATAGATTGCAAGAGTCAGCTCCGTAAACATTACCATTTCAAACTCACACTTCAGGCTGCAATTCCAAAGCAAAAGGCAAATCTTCATTCACTGTGCCACTAACTTCCAACTAGGGTGCCCCTTCCTCAAGGATTATTCAATTTGGGTGCCTGTTTTGCTTCCTACTTTCATAAACTGACTCACAGTCCTCCACCATCCAAATCACAAACTTGTCAATCAAGTTAGCTAGTGAATCACAGGGTAATGTCTGCCTCGGTCTTTTCCTCCCTCCCATTGCTCTCTCTTGGGCAGTGTCTCCCTAAATCACACCATAGTTCACTCTTCTAAGTTCTTCACTTCCAACTTATCCAGCACTTTTGCTAATCAAATTCTGCAACACAAATGAAATGCCTGGAGATCAGTTTAAAGTGTAACATCCAGAAAACTGAGCAAGACCTGAGACTTCGTGCTTCTAAGAGACTTTGCTGCCTGAATCACCAGCCAGGTTCCCCACAACATATCCTGGTGTAAAGTGCCTAGAGGTCCAGCTTGCCATCATGATGCCCAGGCCAGGGGACCATCAGTCAGAAGCTCTTACAGCAAAGGTAAGCTGTACTAGCAGGCAGTGGTAACGCCTGGTCATCATTTAGCACTGGAGAGGCTGAGGCAGAAGGATAGCATTCAAAGCCAATCTAGGTTATATAATAAGACTCTGTCAGATGAATGGTTAGAGTGGGGAGCAAGGAAGGGGACAGATTAGGTGATGTCCTCTCGTCTTTTCCCCTGCTAAGATGCTAAGTCCTCTGGGATATTCCTGAGGCTGTTGCCCATTTTACAACAGGAACA
Organism: Typhlomys cinereus; assembly: GCA_023101885.1. Taxonomy (NCBI): domain Eukaryota; kingdom Metazoa; phylum Chordata; class Mammalia; order Rodentia; family Platacanthomyidae; genus Typhlomys; species Typhlomys cinereus. The sequence continues at coordinate 612,232 of JALPQD010000426.1, forward strand.
TCCGTGAAGCTATGTTCTAGCAAGCCCTTAAGCTTGAATTACTGTGTTCACCCAGTTCTGATATATGACACTGGTGTGCTCCAATAATAATGTTTCTAAAGGATAAGATACTATACATGTATGGGTTAAACATAAAAACACATATAAAAATAGCTAAAAGACACACGAATGTTATTGCTTACCCTTATCCATCAATATTGCCTGGAGGTAGATACGAACTGGTTTAACCTGTGGGTTTTTTAGATCCAAGAGGACTTTGAGCCATCCTCTGCTGGGTGAGTGGGGAGAAGCTGGGATGGACAGGGCGAGAAGCAGGAGGCAGTGTCACCTCTGGCTTCTATCAGCAGCTACAAGGAGATTCGGGACAGGACACAGCATTCTGGCTATGCTTAGAAAGACAATCACTGCTCAGAAACAGTCCTTTGTATGGGATCTCTGGAGTAACCCCATGCTCTTAAGCGGTTCCAAGATACATGTTTACTGAACTTTTGTCCTGTGTATTGGGATTTGGGTAAAACTCTCAGTCCTCCAGGACTCATTTGGCTATATAATTCCAAGGGCTGGTAATATTTCTGTGAATATGCATCCCATGAAATCATCCTGTCAGGTACAGACACTGCTCGAACAAGTTAAGTGAAGTTTCAATGAAATTTCCATAGAGGGCAAATAGGTGCTAATTGTGGTGGAAAATGCACACTGGCAAGCAATTACCTTGAGCTGATTAGTCTGAATTAGAAGTATTTTCATTTGCATTTTAGAAGCATGACTAATTTTCATAAGACAGGATTTTTATTTTTTGGCATTTGTCATAGTTTTAGTACTAAATAAAAAAACAAAATGAAGCCTTTTCCAGTGTTGGAATCCACATTACTACACGAGATAATATTTCACAGAGCCATTTGTCATTCATCTACCTAAGAAAAAAAAATTCGTAATACCTCATTAGTAAAGACTTACTTTGCCATGTGTTTGGTATAAGCTTTACAGCTAGAGAAAAAGAGCTAATAAGTTGGTTCTGCTTTTGTGAGCACTTAAGAGTTGTATTTTGGTTCAGTAAAATGACTCAGTGATAAAAGCACCTGCATCTAAACCTGGTGACCTGAGTTCAATGCCCAAAGCCCAAATACTACGAAGAAGGCACCTGACTTCTGGAAGTTGTCCTCTGACCTCCACACACTCATGGACCTGCTTCCTCTCTACCTAAATAGATATTCTCAAAGGAGTTATATTTCTTCCTAGTCATCATAAAAAGCTTGAAAAATAAGAATCAAAATTCCAATAGTAGGTGTTGGAGATTTTCTAAAATTACACCTAGGTCACCAATAGTTTGCTAATTTTACATTAATGTGGTTTTACACAAAGCACATAAATATGTGCATCTAAAAGATAAGTGTTCAAAAGTCTCATAACCCACAAAAATGTAAAATATGGCAGGCCTTAAAGAGAGCATGTTGTGGGACACTGCCAGGCTTCAGTTCAACATGTGAACATCTGCATTTTCCTCTCAAAAAAAAAAAAACTAACCCAGAACTAAGCGCCCAAAACAAGCTATAATATAAAATGGAACTCAAAATGATGAAATGGATTAAAACAAAAAAAAAATCTAGGTACACAGAAGAATAATTTTAAGTTTTTAAAATGCAACTGGAATGATGACTAAACCTAACTCAGCTCACCAAATCTTGGATGAAAAGCTATGGGTGCTCCCAAAACCCGGGATCCCAGAACTAAGGCAGCACTCCTTTATGGCTGGTCTATCCTTCAGGGCTCCAGCTTTCTGGGAAGGCACGCTGTAAAGCTAGAAGCTTCCCTCTTTCTGTGAGGATGGTGAGAATTATGCCTGTGCTAGAACACATCGCCTTTCTTCTGTATTAGCCTGCTTCCAAAACTCTGTTTCCTAAAATTTCTAAGTATCTCAAGGTACTCTGGACAATCCGTACCAATCACCTCTGAATCAAAACCACTTCTGACATAGTAGATACTCAATAGTAATTAATGACGGGATGTGTAGCCTTGCACGTAACTGAGCAGTGCTGCCAAGCAGCAGCATATCCCATCTTCCTTAATGAGCCTTAATTAACACTCATTAACATCTGTGACAATTTACTATTGCTAAAAATAATAAAAACAGTACATTTATATAAAACCTCACAGTTTACAAAGCACTTCCACATAGATCATCAAATCTGAACCTCACGAAGTTATCTGAGACTTCATTTTAAAAGCACCTTTTCTCCTTCTACAAATGAGACTGAGGGAGGTTGAAGCCTTTATTATAAGCACTGCAGCAAGTGAAGGAACGCACGAACACAGGTCTCATTCCTGCAAAGGTAAGTAGGTAGGTAGATGATGGAAGGATGGATGGATGGATGGGTATATAGATGATGATGATGAAGGAAGAAGAGGGAGACAGATAAAGATATATAGAGAGATATAAGAAAAATTGGCAGCATCTACCCCAGAGGGAGGAGCTCCTGGTTTGTAACATTAACGCTGTGTTCCTAGATACTTTTCATTCATTTGCTCCTCTCAACTACTTTACACAGCAGAAGTAAAGGATGAAGTAGAGCTCAGTGGCACAGCCAAAACTCTAGCCAAGATTTTTAAACTAGTTCCAAGAACAAACTTCCCAATATTGTTAAACTCAACTTGCCCTCAGAAACCTATTCTTTTCTAGATTAGGTAAAAGGGAGACACTTACTAATTAGTTAACAGTGGCATCAGATGCTGGGACCTGAACTCTTCCTCCAATCTACTCACTATATAAAGTCCAGAGAAGCTGTTCTCTAACTTGGTTTGCCTATCTGCAATACGGAGAGATAATATCACCCTATCTCGTAGAGTTGGAAATTAAAGAACTTTAAAATATGATACAAATGTTTGCTAAATACTATACCATTTCTTGAAGTTTTTACATGGGCTAAAACAATGTTAGTGCAGCTTAATTTTTTTGCACTTCTGTCTTCAAATTAAAAGATATGACCTCTGGTTGATCAAAGTCGAGAAAAGAAATGTTACTTGCCAATGTCTAAGTAAGTCTAGCAAGCAAAAGTTTTGTTTCATTAAGTATCATAAGCCACAAGTCTGGCGACATCAGTTAAGAGTCACTACAGTGAAGTCTGAAGTCTGTTCCTCAAAGGTGACCTTGAACCTCAGCAATACAACCAAAAGCCCTGGCAACCAAATTCACTGGAGTGTGCTGAGGGAGGAGCGCTTCCAGGCTGAGCCAGACAGAGCCACAGCAAGACCTCAAAGAAAGCTGAGAGAGAAACCCAGTTCTCCATCAAATACCAGGACAAGTGAGAGCTTATAAAACCAAAAAAAGCTCAAAAGCAGTACATCAGTACCTTACGGTCACTGACTAAGAGACGATCTATAAACAGCTATGAACAGCTGCTTACCAAAGGTGATAAATTTCTAATTTGAATTTTTTATATTTGATATCCCCACCAAAAGCGATTTTTTTATCCTTTCTAGGATTCAGGCACTTCACAGAGAGCACCGCAGGTGGCATCAGGATGCCGGTCTCAGCAGCGCAATGTTCTGCTACCTCAAATTCAGAACTACATCAACCTTTTTTTAATGCTTGTATGTAGATACATGCACGTGGCGACCACAGACTGACTGAGGTGTCATCCTCAGACACACAGATTCCTTCCTCTGATACGGGACCTCACAAGCCTAGAGCTGACAAACAGGCTGCCTAGCAGAGCCCCAAGGAACCTTTCATCTCCCCTTGAGTGTCACCCTGCCTAGAATTGCTATGTGGGTTCTGAGGACTAGCTCAGGTCCTGTAAGGTAGATGTTTTACCAACTGAGCCATCCTCCCCCAACCCCACCCTTCAAAATATAGTCTTTTTAAAAAATAAATTTTTATTTATGTATTTACTTATTTAAGAAAGAAAAATAGGGCTGGAGAGATGGCTCAGAGGTTAAGACTCTGCCTCGAAAGCAGAAGGTCCTAAGTTCAGTTCCCATGTTAAAAAGACATCAGGCAGAAACAGAGGCGGCCTAAACTTCCAGTCCTGGACAGAGACCAACCACACATGCATGCCACGACACATGCACTAGCTTTCAGAGAACAATTCAGAAATCAGTTCTCTCCTTCCACCCAGTGGGTTACAGGGAAAAGAACTAAATCACTAGGTTTACAAGCAGGTGCCTTACTCACTAGCTATCTCACTGGCCCCAAAGTATATACCTGTTATCAAGAATGTAGTTCAAGATCACTATGCTTGGGAGAGAAAAAAACCTACACACACACACACTGGCAGAGCCCACTGATTCCAAGATTTGAAAGATTGAACCACTTGTGCTTTACAATGATCTTTGTAGTCCAAGCTTTCTCCACAAGGTGAAAAAAAAAATTTTTTTTAGTATACATAAACAACCAAGATCAAAATAAACGATCTAAGAGTTCAAGTTTAAAAGATGGAATCATGCTTTTAAAAATAAGCCTTTGCTCAGGAGTTAAGCCTCTGTCTCACAAGTACAAGGACCCAAGTTAGGATTCTAGATCCCTGGTAAAAACGGAAATGGAGGCAACCTGCACTTTAGTCTTGGAAAACGTAGTCTGGGAAACCCCAAAGCAAAATGTCAAAAGGTTGTAGAGCAATCCAGGATGATTCACAAAATCACCCTTGCGCCTCTGCAGGCATACAGGGACCCATAGAAGCAGATAGTCAAGAAGGTGGAAGGTAGAGGGATGGACTGATGAAGGGAGGGAAGGAAGGGAAGGGAAAGAGGAAAGGAAAGGAATAGGGAAAGAAGGGAGGAAGGAAGGAAAGATGAAAGGAAGAAAATGAGGGGGAGCAGGGATAATTTTACTCAATATGCTTGTAAAACTAGGGAAAAAAATTATTTTTTTAAATGCCAGGCAGGAAATGGTAAAGGCCTATAATTGTGGCCCTGGAAACGCAAGAGCAAAGCAATAAATAAGAAGGTAGAGCAATCCAGGATAATTCCTGATGTTACCCTTAGGCTTCCACAGAACTCACACACTCAAGTGCCCTCTGGTGCACACACATGTGCATAAACACATAAAGCACACACATACATACACACACATGCACTCACTCACAAAAAAGTTGACAATTTACCTTTCCAGCCTATCTTAAACAATAGACCAAGTTTTAAATATATAAAATGAAGTAAAATATCACAACATAAACTGGAGAGAATTGTTTTAGAACTTTGAGATATAGGAAGCCTAACTAAGTAATGCTCTGAAAAGAAAGAGGAAAAGATTGTTAAGCGTGAACGGAGAAAGAAAATATTAGTGACTCAAAATTTATTTCCCTAAATACACCTCCTGAAAAGAGATTTGTAAATCAGGAAGAAAAAAACAGGTAAGTGACATAAACAGGCCACTCACATTAAGTTACCAATGTAAAAATTTTTTTTCAACAAAAAAAAATTTTAATATATATCTTTTGCTTGTATAGTCTTCATCTATTAATACAACCAAACACCTCCTCCTATTACCTTCTACTTTAACACTCAACAGGGAGTGTGTGTGTGTGTGTGTGTGTGTGTGTGTGTGTGTGTGTGTTGTGTGTGTAGTGTGTGTGTAAAAGAAAGTCTGCAGCTACAGCAGTGTTTATGTAGAAGAGGTCTTTGTGTCTGAAAGCAAATGTCAGCTGTACCCAGCTATACTGCCTTTCTGAAAGATCATCAAGACAGGCTTTCCCAGCTGCAACATCTGGAGTACATACTTGCATCTCCATATACAGTGTAACTTTACCTTCTGGACTTTAAAGTTTCTTCCACATATACTAAAAATGAACAGTACTCTTTAGGGGACCAAATGATTCAGTAAGTTAACATCTATGCAAGAGAAACTAAAACTTTTGCTTAAGGAAATGATTAAATTAAAATGGAAACACATTGATAAAGCAGGAAGTTTCTCCCATACCACTAAAAACTAAAAAAGCTGGAAATTTGATTCTTTAGTTCACAAACTGTGTTTTTGCTAAGAAACAGAAGAAGCAAAAAGATGATGACAAACAGATACCTAGGTAGATGAGACAAATGATAAACAGCTGACATAAAAAAATAGAGTGAGATCTATCAGACCTGTCAGATTTCATGATCACCAGAATCACTGTACAACAGGACAAAGATTACTAGACAAAGGTGTTTCAATTGCTCATATCAGGCAAGGTAGAACACTGTGAATATACACAGTTCTAGTACATAGGTACTGGAATAATAAACTATATGTAATTAAAATTGATGTTTTTTAAATTGAAATTAGTGTAATCAATATGGAATCTTTTGAATTATTAAATGAATTTAATTCAATTTAGGGCAAACAAAAACATCTTCATGAAGTTCCATGTGAAATCTTCAAATCACCTATTCAATATGGAATCTTTTAAAGGCATGTATAATTACATGGGAATTTCTTTTAAATCTACCCTAAAATTTTTCCTAATTTTTCTTTTTCCGTTCAATTTTTTTCAATTCTCATTCTTCAATAATTTCAACTTTAGATTAATAGGCAAAACAACATTGATAATTCTAAAACTGCATTTCTTCTCAGCCAGCTGTTAAAAGTCCTATCATAAGGCCTTCAAAGGGCAGCATGTGGGTGAAATCTAATTTTCCTCTGTGCAGTGACGATCCAGCTGCTCTAGACAGTCTGTTCTTTCACCATCTGTCACAGTGACATGCCACCTTACAGAAGCACTCAGAATGAAAAGAAACTATCATTAATGTTCAAGCAGTTTTTAAACTTTTCTTTTGAAAAACTAAAATAAAACATCCAAAAGTAGTAAGTTCACAGTGTGGAGGGGAAAGAACACAGGAGAGACTGGCAAAATCCAGGTGTGATCTTAATCCTGAGCTGACTTGATACAAGATCTTGAATTGCACATTTCATTTACCTTCCTTATCTGTAAAATACTTCTATAGGCTCCTAAGTTCCATAATCCAATAAATAAAGGGGAAATTTTCTTCTTCTTTTCTCCTACTGTTTCTAGGGACTATTATAGACACGTAGCTTATCATGAATTAAAACTAATCAACCAGCAAGTTTTGCACACAGGGATGCTTCTAAAAACTGTTATAGTAACCTATATAAATGGATTATGAATAGATCCTTTATGAGTCAATTTAGGAAAAGAACTTAACTTATAAGATGTATTTCTCTCAACTCCTCTCTAGCATGCTGTATTATTCTTTGAGAAGTAGGATCGACCAAGAGAGAGGGTAATCAAACATTCTTACTCTTCTCTTATCCCAACTCTATCAATAATGGTTACAAATCTGGGTAAAGGTTCCTTGCTCACAAGAAAAGACAGGGACTTAACAATTTTAAACCAATAGACTGCTGCAGAACTCAAGTCAACTACAACTTTCAAAATTCATCTAAAAATCAGACTCTCCATCGGAGCTTTAGAATATTAAGCATTGGAAGAGATTTTAGGGTTGTCCTACTCTAACACCGTCATTTTATAGATAAGAAAAATCACAACCCAGCATAGTTAAAATCAATGCCCAGCTGTGCTTGGTACTGTACACCTCTGATCTGGACAGCTCAAAACCAGACTAAACTACACAGCAAAGCCTATATGGCAAGACCTGCCTCAAATACACAGGGATGGAGGTGTAGTTCAGTACGAGAGAGCTCCATCAAGTCATATCAAGTTTCCCAACTTTCAAAGGAGTTTCTTTAAAATATACTAGCATTTTCTCTCAATGAAACGACAAGATGAGATAAAGGGGCTATTTTTCTCCAAGTTTTGTTTTCCAGAAGAAATGTTATTCCACACACTTCTCTTTTCTCTCTCTCTCTCTCTCTCTCTCTCTCTCTCTCTCTCTCTCTCTCTCACACACACGCGCACACACACACACACACACACACACACACACACACACACACACACAAACAGCAGCCAAGCATGAGCAAACTGGTATCCTATGGAACCAGTCAGCCAAGCTCTTAACACACATGAATAGGAAGAAATACATATATCACAGTAAAGGTCACATGCTGGTTCTGTGCATATAAAGTTCAGTCTCTGGATGTTTCAGGAATGAACTGTAAAATCTAATCATTAAATATGCAGTGAAAAGAAGTACAGATCACACTTACTTTTGCTATACTCCAAAACATTTGATACTTGAAAAGAAAGCCCAAACACTGAAACATGTTATTAACTGAGGTGGAAACATTAAAAGATACATTATTCAACTGCTCTTCACCAGATACATGAGTCAGAAGAAATAAATGCCACATGTATCACTCTCTGCTTAGAGAAAATGAGGAAAAGAAACACCAATTCAAAGTATCTCAAACTCTAAATTTCTAAGTAAGATTTTCACTTATTGTTGAAATGGTTCAAAACTAAGTTCCTTCAAATTTCATTCAATCTTCAACGGAATACTTTCACATAACTAGGAAACAATACTACTTTTAGTCAAGCTGCATTTAGAAAAGTATATGCCAAAAAGTCTGGAAATTTCTTGCTTCTGCTGAAATCCTGATATTTTGAAACTCAAAATACATATTGCATAAATAAAGCTCTCCATCCCATTTTAACAGAGCAGCTAGGTTACAAATACAAAGGCCACTAGACAGACATCTCAACAAGAAACCTGATCTTTAACTATGTTTGGAAATGCATAAAGACAAATGTAAAAACACAACAGGGGAGAAATAATTTCAATAGGAACGTGGCTGCTTCATTTAGCATGCAGAAAGGGTACCAAGAGAACTTGTGGTAATAACAAAAACATTTCACCTATAAAGTTCATTGAAGTAATATTAATCAGTAAGCACACCAGTACAATATCACATAAATTCAAAGAGCTTTTTCACAGCTAACTAAATATCCTAATGTTCTTTAATTAAAGTATCATTAAAATCTGTTCTTTCACAATTCCTTGGGTTTCAACTTATGAAAATGTTCTAAATCCTGGAGTTCAGATTTTACATAAATCTAAACAATTTGTCAGATAGCCTTGGGTTATAAATACCTAATAAATCTAAAAATTCACAGGGCAGTCATTTTTAATTATACTATCTTGAGAACACCAAAGGTAAGTATCAGCAAGGCTCTGTCCTAGAACAGTGACATTATTCTAGATTCCAAACCCGCATTACCAGTGCTCCACCAGAGCATGTGATTAAAGGGGTGGAGTCGGTTTTAGAAGGTGGGATTTTAAAAAGAGGCAGGCTTTATTTTCCCAGACTGTTTGGACACTCTTTCTCTTTGTCAAAATGTCAGGGATGTCTACAGAGAGGACTTCAGAATCTCTCCTTTCAGAGTACAATTAAACCCTTCTCCCCAGAAAGACTGAAATGTGTTAAGCCCTGGCACATAACAAAATCATTAAATCTAAGACTTCTATCTCCACTGACAGAAGTCTCTTAAATTTATTGCAAAGCTGAGATGTGAGATGTCTTTGGCAGAGAGTGTTGTTAACTCTACGAAAACTTGGAGAATTGCTCTCTAAGTTCAGAGTCCAGTCACGTGGAGAGAAGATATTAATAGAATGTGGCACATCTAAAATCTCCTGCCATAGAGGAAGGCCTCTGTGTGTATGCATTAACACACCCCTGGGGATTCAAACAGGATGGAAGGCAAAAGAATCAGGGCAACACACCACCAGCTGCTTAATACAATTATACAAATTCAACTCAACAAATATTAAGCAAAAATACCAAGTTGTACACTGGGCTTGGATCTTAAATGGCGTCAGGGACTGTTATGCTCCTAACAAACCAAAGGCTAAATCCAGGCTACTAAAAAGAAAGACAATTACATATCTAACATGAAAAAGCATCAATGCTGGATATGTAATCACTCAAGGTAGCTTATGTGACAATTCATTTTGTTTTTGTGATGATGGTGTGTATTGAATCCAGGACTTCACACAAAGTAAGACTGCACTTTACAGCAGAACTATGTGGTCCTTTCCCTCACTGATAATTTGACTTCAGAAAGCCAGCTCCTGTCTCATTTCAATGAGTACAGAAAGCACCGTCTTCAGGAATGAGAGATGAAACTTGGAACATTCTCTTTCACTCAACCTAAGAATTATTTCCATTGAGGTGTGGGTGATTCTAGTTAAAACAAAAGACAAAGAAGATTATTAGTGATGGGCATTTCCATTACTTGAAAAGTCCTATTTTTAAAGAACAGGATTATTACAGTCGTACTCTCAAGTTACCACTTTTCACATGAAAACTCTTGCTTTCCAATAAAGATGTGACAGACCTAAGAAAATAATCTTTACATAAACTTATCTTATTCGACTTTATCACTATTTGTAAGTAGAATACTTAAGATACTTCAATACTTTCTGTACCATCTACTTATTTGCAGTTTTGGTTCTTTACATTTCAAGGATCATGTGGTAAAAAGGAACCCTATGCAGGACTGGAGGATAATTCTACCTCCTGATCAACACACAGTAGATTTGTAGGAAGGCTTCTAGTGAAAAGTTAAAAGTGTACATGAAATATGGCATGGATTCACAGAATATCCTTGCTCTCTACCCCAGCTACCAAGGACCAAAGAACCACAGCAAAGAGCAGTTCTCTATGTACCAGATTTCCCTATCTGAAAAAAAAAAATGACAGCAGAGGCTCCTCCGTAACACTGCTGTTTCAAAGGACAAGTGAGATCATTTATGCGAAGTGTGAACACTTTCAAAGACAATGAAATCAGCAAATTATAGATATTATCAAACCATAACTAAAAGACAAATTGTACTTTATATCAAAAGCAACAAGTATATAAATATAAGAAAATATTAAACTGCAAAAAAGTAATAAATGCAGACTCTTTGTACTTAAAAGCACAATTCAAGCACACTGGAGTCATGTGTTCAAACCACGTTACTCAATAGTGCTATAATTACAGTAATAAGAACCTGCTCTTCAATACACAGCTTGGATGCCAAATCACCCTTTTTGCTTTCCATGTAAGAAACCATGTAAGAACTGATCACTCCCAGGGGAGAAAGTGGAAATATGAGATGACTAAGACCACCATCTACCAAGCAAACCCAAGGAGTTACACATAAAAGTATGCAAGATTCACAGGTGTGATGTGTGATCTTCGTTCTGCCAGCCCTTTGCCAGTCTGAAGTAACTAGACGACTACACCTAAAAGATGACAGGAAAAGAAAAATAAAGAGTTCTGCATTGTCCTTGCTCAATGACAGACTCCCTGGGAAGCTCAAAACTCACAAGCTCATTCACACGTTAAGAGTCCCTAACTTGTGTCAGGCAACGGAATTATTGCATTTTTTCTCATCTAAAATTGCTCTTTCAGGTAAAATTTAAGGTGTCTGTCTTTAAAAGGAAATTAAGTGTTAGTATAATTAGCACCTTAAATAATATCAGATAAAGCTATCTAAATTTCTTCATATTTTAAAACAGCTAGAAGAATAGTTTCGTGGTAGGAGAAATAACAACGTTCAACCTTGGTTTTCATTATTAACTCTGTAATTAGATAGTTCTTTTTATCCAGCCCCTTCTACTTCATTAAAGACTTTCATTATATGTTGCCCAAATAAATATTTAACCATTCACAGCAACTACAAATAGCTTTCAAAGCCTTTAAGCAACCTGAGAGATTATAAATACTGAAATTTAATTGAAAGGGGAGTCTCATGAGAATGAAAGTTCTCAGATGGTCAAGAACATCTGTGGGGGCAGGGGGGAACCACAGCCCAGAAAACAGTAGACAATAAATTCAATTTAAAAACAGGAAAATATTCAAAAGGTGGAAGAGGCAATTTCTAGCTATCCTTAACTCCATCTTCCTACCATGGAGAGACATGCAGCAATAAATTCAAGAATGTTAGATATAAGATTATCAAAACAAGATACAGAACTTTCCAACAACTTAAAGACACCAATCAAATCAAGCACTAATGATCCTTTTCTGAAAGAAAGTACTAACAACGTGTAGCACACACTTTTGGGCTGTCCTTTACGCCAATGAAGCACAGAGGGAACTTCTAGGAATCTCTTCACCCTGGTAGAAACCCTCCATCTACCTGAAGAACAGTGTTCAGGAACATGGGACCACCGTCACAGCAACACCCTTTTGTGAGCAATTAAACGGCGTTGTGAAAGTTGAAATTGATTTTGCGCTCTATGAATTTCATTCTATGACAAGTGATTTGTCAGTGCGGAGATGCTTATTATATTAATTTAGGCTTAAAGTCCAACTCTTTACATGTCAAAATAAGCAAGGAGACATCTTTGTATCAAGTCAGAATCCTTCTTCTGAACACCTGTGTGCTGACTTTATTATTCAAAAACAGGTTGGATGATTGTGTGTGGCATCCTTACCTGATTAGTGATTTTTATGAGCATATATAGAGGCAAGTATCTGTTTATGCTGCGCACACAGAAATCAAGCAGTAAGTTCACAAGGAGGTAATTACTAATTTTCCATTAAAAAAAAAAAGTTGAAGTGGCCACAACAGAAACAAGATATGTGCAGTAAATAAAACTTGAATACACTTTTATGTGGATAGTATCTTTCATCCTTGTCTGATCATGGTTGGATGTGCTGATCATGATAACTGATTTAGGTTTGATTTATGAAAGTCACAAAACTTACTTTGGCTTTTTTTTGTCATTTCAATAGTGTTTAAAATATTCTAAGTGGATTATAAGCTTTTTTTCCCTTACAACTCATTTACAGTTTAAAAATGGCAAGCCCTCTTTCTGTTTAAATCTTACGTTTCTGTCATGTCAAAATAAGCAAGGAGACAAATATTCATCAGAATTCCACTTAAGAATTCCAGAAAAACTTCTGTAAAACTTAAGAAGCACATCTCACCCAAGGATGCTATCTGTCTTATACATTTCTACATGGGTGTGTGGGTGTAAAGATTGCTTCACTTAAACTAACTTGCCACCAGGACACAAGGTGAACAAAACACACTGACTGTGGAAGTACAGCTATGCAGCAATGAACTGTCCTTGATTACTTTTTCACCACCACTAGAACAGAAAGCCCAATTAGCAAGGATGTTTCGTGATGTAATTTTCCTATTCTCACTTATTTTAAACAAAACCTCTGGACACTAAGAACTCTTCAACCCAAAGGCAGAAAAGGATACAAAGAATTTAGGATGATCAACACAGGACCTCCTGATATCTACAGCTACCAACCTAGTCTTTAACCAAAAGAGAAACATTAGTCACTCCTGACCAAGAATTTAATGAGTACTGAAAAGAAAAACTGGGAAGGTATTTCCTTCACATCTGAAGAGGCACAGTACCGATGGAATCTTATCGCGAACTCTCCGGCAGACCTGCAGCAATGGTCTGAGGTATAAAGGCTAAAGGTGGAAGAAAGAAACAGATCAGCTTATTTTGTCTGCAAGATTCAAACTTCGAGAGACAACTGAAATAGGACAGAAAAGCATAGGGAATTAAACAGCGGGTGTATGTGGGGGAATCACACTTACTGGATGTCGAAGAGGACTCAGGGTAAACAAGCACAGCAGAGGGTAAAACAAACAAGGGCAACGGCTGACAAGGAACTGCAAAGCTCATGGTGGCCCCGACTACATTTACGTGCAAGACAGTAAACAGCAAAGAAAAATCAAGGATCGGGAAATGTCTTGGAGCGACGTGGCTGGCTGCCCGCTAGGGAGGACGTACCCGGCGGGGTGCATCACCCGGGTCCAACAAGCGAAACGGAAGGCGCCGCAAGAAGCACCTTCAGTGCCCAGTGCGACGGCCGCTCTACGGCGTCTCTCCCCCCAGCCTCTGGGGAGTGGCCCACCCCTTCGAGAGTCAAAGACGGCCGGGTCCCCTGGGTGCTCACGCAGGTGGGGGTGGGAGGGCTGGACAGATACCAGACAAAGCCTCGGCAGCCCCGCGAGTACTGTCGGGCTGGAAACCTGAATCTTTTATCGGCCGCGGCCAGCGCGAACGGCCGCGCGTGTGCGGGCGGCGCCTCCTTACCGGCGTAGAAGCGGATGAGGCAGCCGATCTCCGAGTCCATGCCTTCCTCCTGCACCCTCCACAGCTCCCCGAATCCCAGCTGGAAGAGGTAGTCGTTCTGGATCTGCAATGGCTTCTCGTCCGCCTCCAAGCGCCGGGTAGTCTCTCCGTGGAGCTGCACATACAGGGTGGGCGGCGGGGGCGTCTTCTGCGCGCTCTCCCCGTTCTTCCTCGGGGTCGCTACCACCGCCTGGTCCTCCCGAGGACCCTCGCCAGCCGCCCCGCACGAGCCGTCCACGCCCCTCGGAGCCGTCTGCGGCGGCGGCGGGGAGGCCGTCGGGGAAAGCGATCGCGGCTGCGCGAGGCGTCCGGAGCGGCGGGACGGGCCCGGGGCCCCCGCGGAGCCCGCGGCCGGATCGGCATCCAGCTCCTCGGAAGACGACGAGGAGCCGCCGCCGCCGCCGCCGCCGCCGCTGCTGTAGGGGTCCAGCCGGTCGGACACACTCTCGGCGCTGGGGCTCAGGCTGAAACTCTCCGTATCCGAGACCGGGCCCGAGGGCGCGCCGTCCGGGCGCCGCGGGGCGCAGGGCGACGACCCCGGGCAGCCCGCGAACGCGTCTCCCGGGCTGCGGTCCGAGGGCGCGGGGCTGGCGCGGGAGGCGCCGCGCGCCCAGCCGCCCGCGGGCAGCGGCAGGTCGGCGGGAGGCGCGCGCGGGGGAGCCCCGACGGCAGGCGCAGCGCCGTTCAAGGGCGGCGGCTCCGGGGCGCGCTCGGGGGCCGACGGGGAGGCAGCGGCCGGCGGCCCCTGGCCCAGCACCTTGATCACCCCGCCGCCTTTGGGGCCCGGCTGCAGGAGGCGGGCGGCCACCTCGCCGGCCGTGGTGTCCAGCGTGCAGAGCACCGGGCGCAGGCAGGACGAGGCCAGGTGACGATCGAAGACGTGCACGCAGCCCCGCTGCAGCTGGCGCCTCACCCAGTCCCGGTCCGACGGCTGCAGCTGCAGCAGCTGCCGGTGCTTGTGCAGCAGCGTCTTCCGGTCCAGGCTCCGGGTGCACAGCGACGCCGAGGCCGAGCTGGAGGCCGGCAGGCCGGCGGCCCCCGGGGCGTGCGAGGCGGCGGCGGCTAGCGCGGACGCCGACGCCGAAGCGGCGGCGGCCGACAGATTCCTCTTCAGCCTCCCTCTCCGGAGCAGCAGCGAGTTGGCGCCGCCGGCGGCCCCGGACCCCGGAGCGGCCCCGGACCCCAGAGCGGCCCCGCCGGCGGGGCGGCCGCAGGCGCCCCGCGTCGCCGCCGGCGCCCCGCGCCTCCCGCCCGGCCCGGCGGCGGCCCCGCCGGAGCCTCGCGGGGGGCCTCTTCCCGCGCCGCGCCGCCGTTCCCGCCGCTCGCGGCCGCCGCGGTCAGCGCGGGCTCCGGGCTCCGGCCGCCCCCGGCCGCCGCCGCCGCCAGAGCCGCCGCCGCCGCCGCCGCTGCCGCCGTCGCCGCCGCCGCCGCCGCCGCTACCGCAGCCGGAGCCCGGTCGTCCGGGCCGGGGTCGGGGAGGCGCTGCGCCGGGGCTGCGGCGGCGGGCTCCATTGCAGTGGGGCTTCGCGTTTCCCCCCCAGCTCCGAGGCAGCGGGCGGAGAAGGAGGCGGTGAGGCGACGGTGGGAGCCGGCGGCGGCGGGCCGCGAGGACCGGAGAAGCCAATGGCGCTCGGCGCGGCCGTTCCAGGGGATTATGTGGCAATTTGGAGCATTCCGTCGGTGTCTCGGTGTTCCATCCCGCGCGCCCGCCCGCTCCGCCGCCGCCGCCCCCCCACACACGCCCTCCCCGCCCGGGTCGCGGGCTCTCCCCAGCGCCAGGCCCCGCCCGCTGCCTCCACCTCAACGCCCGCGAGCCAGCGGCCGAGCGCGGCTCATTGAATATTAATCACGCGCGGGAAGGCGGGCGGGGGGCGGGGGCCAGGGCGCCTCATGAATATGCATCACGAGCATGACGGCACTGCGGGGCGGAGCGGGAGAGCGGTTGGCGGGGAGGCGGGGCCTCGGGGTAAACAAACGTGACGCGAGCGTACGAGGGCGGGACGGAGCCCTTTCCCTAGAGGTTCCTGAGCGGACCAGGAGAGGGGCGGGAAGAGGGCGCGCGATTCATCCTGGGAGTTGTAGTTCTTATCTAGGTCAAGCATGCGAGAGAGAGGAATAGAGAGAACTACAAGACCCAGCAACCCTCAGGTTGTGCCTTTCCTCGCCGCCAGTCTCTGGCTGTAGCCAGTGGGTATTGTGCCCTCTGCTGTTGAACTCGGTGCCAGGCTATCTGTTTTCATTAATTTGTACCTTACCTGCTTGACAGATGACTTTTCTTTTCCCTGCCAATTGAAAGTGAGGGCCCTCAGGGACTCTACGCTGTACGAAAGACCTTGGTCCTCATCTCCTATCTTTGTGTGAGATACAAATACACAGAATCCCAGGGTGGCTGGCCCGGCCCACCCGACGGCTTCCCAACTTTGTTAAGGCCCAAGAAGATGGTGTCTGGAACTTCTCATTTGGATGACAGTCGAATGTGCTCGATGGAATCACCCAACCCGTGCCCATCCTCTCCCTCTCCTGGTAGAAGAATATCAAAGCATTTGGTTGGGGGCGCATATCCCTCTTGTCTTGAAGATTAATGAACCCAACGAAGTGGGCAGTGGAAGAAACGTTTGAACAGAAGTAGCTGGATACAAGATAGGTGTTTTCTCTGCGTTTTCTTCTAACATCTCATCTAGATTTGTCTTTCAACGTTCATGTAGAGGGAGGAGCATAAGTTTTCCTAAACAGGCTGGTGTTCAACTTCAGGTCCTCCAACCTCAGCCTCTCTAGTGCTAGGATCACAACTGTGTACCCGGGTATAAGAGGAACGAAAGAATAGGATGAACATATATTTTAAAGGAACAGGTTTGATTGGCTTACACAATACTAAATGCTTTCACAGTTTGCCTTCATGTTGCCTATGGGAACAAGGGATTTTATTCTCATTTGTGATTGTCCAGTTTAGCAGGAGAGTTCATACCAATACTTGTTGACTGGGGAAACTGGCCACACCATATCTTTTGCTGAGAGGACAAACATCATTTGCCAGGCCAAGTCTGTCCAAGTATGCTGAGGAGTACCAACTCACTAAGCCAGCCAAAGAAGCACAGCAGCGAGCTCATGTTCATGAAATTCACTGGCCTTATCAGCTCCTTCATCTTATCCACCTGCCCTAGAAACAGCCTACCCACTGCAGACTGGTGGTGGGAGGGTTCTTCCCCATCAGTTAGACAATCTCCTACAGGTTTGCTTAGGGCTTGCCTTAACGATCAAGTCTTCATGGATGTGTCCGAAGCTCAATCTGCAATTGTCAAATTGACACCTATATCTTATCACAGTCGTTCAACAGCAGCAACTTTGACACTGGAAAGACTGAGAACCCGGTAATTGGCTCAGTCATCAAAGCTACACTGCTCTGCATTTCTTGGTGAACCCCTGGTCTCCTATCACATTGGAAGGTGGAGAAAGCTGAGTTCTAATGGCTATGAAGAATGGCCAGCAAGTCTCCAGCACAATGTGAAGACAAGCAAGCTTTTCCTTCTCAGACTTCATTTTCATCTGCTTTGCCACCTGAAGGTGCCACTTAACATTGAGTGGGACTTCCCATTTCAAATACTGGGCTAAGAAAACTCTTTACAGGTGTGCCCAGTGATTTGCCTGTTACTTGATTCCACAATCAGTGAAGTTAACCGTTATAGGTCCACCCCTTGTCAATGTGACACCCAATCACACCTCCTATGCCATGGTTAATTTCCAAAAGAACATGATTCCATCTAGCACATTTAACTATCCACATACAGCTACAATGTACTATTTTTCCTGTCCCTCTGTGGGTGACAAAATACCTTGAGGAATGCTTAGTCTTTAACTTTAAACTTAAACTTGATAATATGTATTTACAATACTTAACTGCTGATGCTACCTCAATCGGTGTTACATTACATGATTAAAAAATACAGGAAAGAAAACAGGAGTTAATCCAAGCATATGTGTACACAAATGTTCATAACAAAAGAGTACAGAAACATTCGTGGCAATTACAATACTCATTTCTGTAACTGGTTACATGGCTTTGACTGGTATTTATAATATCTTTACTCTCATAGCCACTAATCCCTTTCAAAGTGTATGTGTGTGTGTGTGTGTGTGTGTGTGTGTGTGTGTCTGCTGTTTGGGTGTGTGGCCCAAAAAGTTATCTGCTTGTTTTTTTTAATCAGTTGAAACCAGTACACTGATTTAGAACAATGTATTAAAATATTAGTAAACCTTTTAAATCAACTCACTATGTTCTTGGTTGCTTCATAATTCTGGGCACTCAATGTGAGACTTTTAAATAGTTTTAACTACATTAACTACACATTGAGAAGTCAACTAAGAATTGTGGCAAGTCATGTTAAACTGTGCACACAATTTCACTGACAAGGAATGCAGAAGATGACCAGGACAAAAAATAAATATTTTAAATGGTTTTCAAAATTCTTTGGTCTCATAAAACTATTATTCACAACATTCAAGTTAAATGAACAACAATGTTTTTAAAATTAGCTTCAAGTTCCCTTAAGATATTAGATACATATTCAAGTCACTTGTGTTAACAAAAATTGAAAGTATTATTTACCAAATGCTGTATTGCAGCAGTTGAACAACTTACACACCATTTCTACCTCCCTAGAATTTACTAGATTAGAAATAATAACCTTCAATGAGGAAAATAAGTGTACAGCAAAAAGAGAAGGGGTTGTGCAAATAGAAAACAAGGTAAACTAATCTAGGAAGTCAAAGAACAGAAACCTACTTGGAATGAAAGAAATAAGTACATTTCTGTCTCTTTTATTTAAAAAACAATATAAAAATAAGTAGTAATATTGAACATAAACTGCATCCATGTGCTACCTTGAAAAGCCCTATAAATATTAGTTCTAGAGATGGAAAGAATACTTTGTTTTCTTTAATACACACATGCTAAGTTTCAGTACTAAAGTGTGGGATATTTACTATAGTTCCTTAATTTCCTACAACATCTCCACAATTTTAGCTATATTGTCTTCATTTTTATATGTATGTGATGTGGGTGCCCACATGTGTGTGTCCATGCATATAGAAACCCAAGGTTAATATTGGAAATCCTTTTGAGAAATGGTCATCAATCAAACCTAGAGCATGCCAATATGGCTAGTCTGGCTTGCTCTGAAGATCTCAAGGCTTTACTCTTTGAGGATGGAATTGCAGGTGGCCCGCCATGTCCACCCAGCATTAATATGGGATCTAAAGATGCGAATTCCAGTCCTCACCCTTACACAGCAAGTGCTTCACTGCTGATCCATCTCCCCAGCCAATTTTAGCTGCATGAAGAAATGTGTATTAACACTCACATATCTGCTTTCTACAGTTACATTTCTTTGGTTAATGTGATAAAGTGCAGGCAAGTTTTTAGTAGTCATAAATTCTGTTACCATTGGTTCAATGTCTCTTTGCAGCCTAAGAAATGATAGTACTGCATTTCATCTGTTTCTGATTTCTGTCATTTATCCTTCCATGGTTGCCACAGCTCTGCCTTTATATTCTTTAATACTTTTGTTTATGTTTGAAGGTATTTATAACTAAATATCCTCCAAAGGGAAAAAATTTAAGGAAAAAGAACATTGTTCAGAAATATTGGAAGGGGAAAGAATTGGAGAGCCATTGTATGCTCCCTGAGGATATGCACTTGATAGAAAGGAATGCATGATGCCAAGTTAGGAGCAGAAAAGATAATTGTGTCAAACTATGTGATGGTTAATTCTCATCGTCAGCATGAGTGGTTGTAGAAATACCATAGAAGCATTCTGAGCATGTATATGAGGGTGTTTCTAGGAAACTTTAACTGAAAAATGAAGAACCACCCTGAGTGTAGATATGCCATCTATGCGTGGCATCCCAGAATAAGGCCAAAGTGGGCTAAGCACCAACATCCATCTCCTCCTCCTTCCAGCAGACAGACAGACTCACTATGTGGCCGGCTCCTGCACTCCTGACACCATGTCTTCTTGCCATGATGGATTCTGTTCTTCAGCTGTGAGCCTAAACACACCCTTTCTTCCTGAAGTTGTTTTTGTTAGGCATTTGATCACAGAAACAAGAAGGTTAGCTATCTCAGCACAAAGACAAATTCAATACACCCCCCCCCAGCTTAGAGGAAAACAGGGGTTTTAAAGAATTTACTATTGTCAAATTGTATGGAGTCTGTAATCAGAAAGATAGCATAGCCTGTTCCATTCAGGATCGTAAAGCTAGTGGAGAGCAGTAGGACTAGAAAGGTCTACAGTGCCCTTCAGAGCTATGAAACGTGGGGTGCAGGAAGAAAGAAACTGACAGTTCTTAAAGACTGCATAGTCCACCTACTACCAGACTGATCGAAAACTTGTAACTGAAATAACAAATTGATAAAGGCCAATGGAACCTATACTTAGAGCTATAGTATCACAGGACATCATCCACACCATCTGTGCCAATCCACACAATACAATGCCTCTGAATAAGAAAGGGACATTCGTTTTTTAAAAAAAAATGTTTGCCAGACAGCTTCTCCCACTTAAATAGTAGGAGAGTGAGAAACACATCGATACCTTAGCACCACACCACGTCACAGTGCCCCACTCTTTAAAGCATTCCAGGCATGCACTGTAATTCTGCATTTCTGCCTGGCCACAGATTTCAAAGAATCACTTTTCTGTGTGGTACTTGAGCTGAGCTATGCAAACACAAAGAATCACATCTTAACATGCTCAAAGATAATACTGAAGGGAAACATCAGATGTAAAAGTTGTAAATCTTGATGGCAACTTGCTAAAATATTCTCACAGCTAAGCTTAGAGCAAGAGAATACGGTTTTCTGTTCACTGTTGCTGTTGTGTGATTTCTAACTGACTTGCTGTACTGTGTATCTAGGTTAATCCTATTTGAATCCTTAGACCTAAGATAAAAGAAGCTGTCGTTGGATTTTTTTTTTCCGGTGTTGTTCCTAATATAGGCAGATGGAATTTTAATGGAAGCATGCATTGGTATCTGGGATGGTTTCAATCTGACCTGTTAAGGACTCAGCTGTGTCCACTAAGCTGCCATATACAATGTAATACATTTAGTTAGTACATTAGGAACAAGGGATCTAATTATAGTTTCACATTTCTGTGTCCCTTGAGCGACTAGTGGGTTACCATGCCTAAATTACTCACTGTTTACACGTTTTTTGTCATTATGAGGGACCCATTTAGTAAATTACTGCTCCGCTAAGCTAAATGAGCCCCAGGTGGCCAAACTGGATTAATATATTCCCCATTCAGTGACAGGATAAGACCTGCAGGTCTCTATGAAATCTTACTCCTCCATGCAAACCTCCGAATATGAATTCAGCAGGATCTAAGGATTACCACTGTCTTCTTGTCTGTTTTACAGATGCGGCTGGACACACTGTTTTAGATTTTAATCTCATATTTATTTTTACCTCATCCGTGTGTGTGTGTGTGTGTGTGTGTGTGTGTGTGTGTGTGTATGTGTGTGTGTGTGTGTGTGTGTTTTCTGTGTGTTTGTGTTTGTGGGTACGTGTGTTTTGGAGCATGTAGAGGGTTTAACCTCAGCCATCCCTTAGGCGCCATCCACCTCTTTATCTTTCTCTTCTGTCTCACTTCTTATCTTACTGAAATAAATAGATATTCTATGATGTATGTCACAACCATGAAGTTTAGGCCAGAAATAGAGGATAGGTGAACCATGTCACAACCTCCTTCTACCAACACAAATTATCTGGAACATTCATTCAGCAACATGTGTAGACTTTTATGTGTAGGCATCATCAAGCATAGATAAACACCAAAGACAAAAAACACCTACAAACTTTGCGTGACCTACGCTATGTCCAACACATTATTGACCCCACAAAGTCTAGCATGGACTAAAGGCATTAGGATCCTTGGAGGCTAGGGACTGACAGTCACAGTAGTGTTCCTAAGCTTAAGGGGAACACAGGAAAGGGTTCTGGGAAATGCCCCTGGGTCCTTGCACCTCATTGGAGAGGAGGACCCAGAGGAGAGTTTGGCATGCACATTAAAGGATGCTCCGGGGATTGGGGGGGAGGAGGCACTGGGGGATGGGGAGTGAGGGGAGGGGGAGCAGGGGGGTCGTGGTGAGGTGGAGGGAGGGAGGAAGGGGACCGGTGTATCTGTTAAGTTTGTATGAGCAGAAATAATAATAATTAAAAAAACACCTGCAAGATGTCTCAGTGGTGGTCATAAACCTGGTGATCTGAGTTCAATCCCCAGAAGCCCACAAACTGGAAGGAGAGAACTGACTTTTGAAAGTTATTCTCAAACCTCCATCCCTGCTTCATAGCATCTCTCTCTCTCTCTCTCTCTCTCTCTCTCTCTCTCTCTCTCTCTCTCTCCCCTCTCTCCTTTCTCTAATAAAAATAAAATATTTTTTTAAAAATCTGTCATGAAGTTATGTGTAGCCATGGTCTTATTTTTTAATTCTTTAGTTAAAATGAACCTATTTCTTATTCTGAGGTTATGTGTAGATGTTAACTATAGGAAAATCATTTCAACCCAGTACATTAGGTATTTTGAATCACTCTTCAAAAAGTTATCAGACATTTAAAATTACAAACATTAGTTACACATACACACACACACACACAGAGAATGCACATGCATGCTTTATACCCAAACTAAGTTTACTAACTTTTTACTGATCATGCAACTTGTTAGGTGCAGGTGTCAAGTTGACAACTGAGTGTTTTGAGCTCTGGGCACATAGTGGTTGGGTTAAGCCCAGAGCAAACCTGCAGGAGATTGTCTGGCTGATGAAAAAGGCCCAGGTGGGTGGGATTAGGTCCTGGAATAAAACAGAGAGCTTGTTGAGAGAATCAGCATCCTTGTATATACTTGGCCAGATATGCTGGTCTAGCAAATAAGGATCATCCCTCTCTTAGCTATTACATGAGATGGTGTAGCCAGTTCCCTCGGCCCTGGTATTGATGCATGCTTTCCCATCAAGCTGGACTACAGACTGTAACTGGACTATCAGTAAGAAAATAAACCCCTTGTTCTCTTAAGCTGTTTGATGATCATTTATCAGCAACCATGCAGGCTAACTGCAACACAAATGTTTGTTGTTTCTCTGTCTACAAGAAACTGAATATATAATGATGAACAAAATAGTCCCAACCATTACCCTTAAAAATATTTTAAAATAGAAACACCATAAATATACCATATAAAAAAAGAACACCTTGGGGCTGGAGAGGTAGCTTAGGGGTTAATCCTAGACCCCACGTATAGACGCTGGGCAGAGGCGGGGATGGCCTGCGTTTCTGGTCCTGGTAGGGCGACCCGAATTCATCCGTGGTTCTACACACACACACACACACACACACACACACACACACACACACACATGCACACACGCACAATTGAATAAATAATAAAAAAGAACACCTTAACACACACAAAGACAAATCTCAGTATAAAAGACAGTTCTTTAAAATTTAACAAGACAGAGCCAATAAGATGGCTCAGTGGGTAAAAGTATATGTATACAAACTGCACCCTGAAACTGATCCCCAGAGTCCACATGGTGAAAGGAGAGAACTAACTTCTGAAAGTCCTCTACGTGTGAACATGCATGCATTCTCTCTCTCTCTCTCTCTCTCTCTCTCCTCTCTCTCATAAATAAGTAATTTTTAAAAAATTGAATCAAGTGGGCCAGTAAGATGGCTCAAGAGATAAAGTCTCTTTTTGCCAAATCTGGGAACCATAGTTCAATCCTCTAATCCACACATTTGAAGGAGAGAACCAACTCTTCTTACGAGCTATCCTCTGATCTCTGCAAATATGCTGCTGCATGTGTAAACCCACGCTCACACCCATGCTTGTGTGTGCTCTCACATACAGTAAATGTAAGATTAAATTAAACCAAATTAACTTTATGATGAACTCCTCAATCTGCCCGTTCCCTTCCCTCAATGTTATAAAAGACTGGTATGATATCTGAAACTAGATTTTGGAAATGCTGTCCTTTAAGCTTCCCAAAGAGTGGGAAGTCTCTAGTACCCTACCATTCTACAGCCAGTGACAGATAGTTATGAAAGAGAGTGTGCTTCAAGAAATTAACCATTTATAGTCATAACTATTACAAAATGTGGTCACTACACCATTGTTCTAAGTGTAATCTCACTATCTGTGTTACATGAAATGAAATACTGGGAAAACCAGGCAGGGTTTTCCTCAAGTGAGCACATTCATATATTGCAATGATGGTAACATAACAGAACAGCATTGCTAGACTTCCACATGTGCTGAAAGCGAAAAACCTATTTTTAGACAATGTCTTAAGGTTCAAGGTTGAAACTGAAGAGTTCTAGTGCTATACTAGACAGTTACAACCCTGGTGAGACATTCGACCTAGAGAAGGCTTCTTCTATGGATCTGTGACAGAAGGGATTGAACTGAACAATGTAGCTCAGAGAAATTTCTGATTTTGACCTAAAGCAAGCTTGTCTATTTTGGAATATTGGCAAATGTTTTTGTGAGTCACAAAGCAGAGACCTTCACATTTGGATACTATTAATTTGAAATAAAAAATAATTTTAATCCTGGTTCTTGCCATTTGAAAGATTTTTTAATGCATTTCAAATAACAGCAGATTTATTTGACATTTAAGGAAACTGCCACATTTTCAGTTCTTTAAAATATGAATGTGTCATGAATAGAAAGCAAATGTCCAAGAAGAGCCATGGATTTCATTGATCCCAAACTTCAGGGTCTTTATCAGTTCATGTTTTATGGTCCTTGATGACACCAGATCTCATTAGCATAGAGTCCACTCATAAAAACTAAGTCCTCCACTCTGGTGACTTGGATACTAGGATATGTGTGTGTGTGTGTGTGTGTGTGTGTGTGCATGTAAGTGTATTTGCATGTAAGTGTGTGTACATGTATATGCAGGTATGTGCACAGGAGGGCACTTGAACAACATGGATACCTGTGGAGACCCAGAGGTGACATCCATAACCCCCCCTTGTATTGGTTATTCTCTTCTGTTGCTGTGAGACAATACTCAAACACAAGCAATTTAAAGGGAGAAAGGGAGATTTATTCAGCTTATGGTTCCAGAAGGCAGATATAGGCAGAAAAGGCACGGCTGGCAGCAAAAGCTGGAGGAGGCCTAAGTCACTGCAGACATCCAGGAGGTGAAAAACTGTTGCTGAAAGCACAAGAACAGACTCACTCACTCAAGCAGGGTGGGGCTAACCAACCTCAAGGCCCACCCCCTGTGACTACCTTCTTCCAGCCTCCTCCCAAAGGTGCCATGACCTTCCCAAATACTAGCAGCAGATAAGGATTCAAACACATAAGCCTGTGGGGGAACAACTTACATTTCAAACCATGACACTCCACCCCTGGCCCCTACAGCTCATTGCCATTTCGTTATGCAAACCATACTCAGTCCAACTTTAGAAGTTCTCATAGTCATCAGTAGTCCCAACATAGTTCAATAGTCCAAAGACCAAAGTCTCCTGTAAAATCAAAAGACAAAATCACATATTTCCAACATACAATGGCACAGAATAAACAAAGTGGCATATCCAGGAAATATCAGTCCATAACAAGACTGAAAAACAGAAGAACAAGCTCCAAATCCTGTAGCTCCACATCCCAACAAGTAAGTTTCTTGTTGAAATCATCTCAGTTCCAAAGGACTTCAGTTCTATCCCTGCAATGCAGCTGCCCATAGAACAGTCACTCTCTTGGGCTGACTCCTCCCAGTGCATTCAGCTCTCCTTGGCACATATCCCACATTGACCTTGGCATCTCTAACATCTTCACTTTTCAAAGGAAAACCAGGCTTTAACTCTACAGCACAAACCGCCTTTCTTGGGCCACCCAGCAAATATTTCCAAAGGCTTACAAACCACATCACAGTGATGGTTATACTTCCTTATGGGTACCAACCTTTCTCAGAGTCACAAACACTTCACTTTCCAGTATTAGATCCTGTTAGTCTCACAAGCAAACACCCCACTTCTCTGGTACCAATTTCTGTACTGGTTACTCTCTTCTGTTGCTGTGTGAGACACCACTGAGACCCAAACTAACTTAAGAGGAGAGATGAGAGAGATTTATTCAGCTTACGGTTCCAGAGGGGAGATGCAGTCTTTCATAGTAAAAATGGCATGATTCACTGGCAAAAGCTGGAGGAGTCCTAAGTCATGCCCTTTATGGAGGCTGAGGAGAGGCAAAACTGTCAAATGCCAGAGCAGACCTCTTCCAGATGTAGGATGGAGCTAGTCAACCTCAAGATCCATCACCTGAGACTTTCTTCCTCCAGCAAATCTCCACATCTTAAAAGTGCCAGGACTTTCCCAAAGATTCAAACACACGTGCCTGTGGGGGACAACTCACATTTCAAACCATGTCACCCTGGATTGCTTTCCTCCTTATTGCTTGCTGGGGGGATTCCCTGGTTCCTCCTTCCAGGACTCTGAATTACTGGCTACACCATATCCCATATCCTCCTAGCAATCTCAGGTCCATTTCGAGGCAAAGTCTTTCACCCATGAGCCATCTCCTCAAGCCTCTCGATGAATCTTTAATAACATGTCGAGTAAAGAAACCAGGCAACAACACCAGAAACAAGGAGAGAGGGGACCATGTTACAGCAGAGAAAATAGGCCTCCATCAAGGACTGCAAGTAAGCAACGAGACATCTGGTTAAGTTCACAGACTTTTCGTTCCTGATCATTTACAACTGAAAGGGTGTGATCTCACCAGAAGAGGAGGGCATATAGTCTGGCAGATAATAAGTAACCATTTTGCAAATGGGTGATTGATCCCTCCCTCACTGTGGTTTCCTACTTTTGAATATACTCTTATAACAAGACTCTAGTTTAACAGCTTTTTATCTCTGGCCAGGGGGTGACATCCAATACCCATCAGGATGGAGTGAAGGGCATTGCAGGAGCAGCAAAACCGCAAAAGAAAATCAACAAACCATAATCCAGAACTTCAGAGACTCTATATCAACCACCTAGAACTAGGCTGGCCTAATCTCTCCCCATCCTGAAGCTCAGGGAAATTTGCGGAAGAGGGGGCAGTAAGAGTGTAAGAGCACAAGGATGGGAGGAGCAATGATATGCAGGATACTCCACACAAGTTAGGGCCGAAGCAATCATAATTGGACTTTGCATGCCCTGCACAATGTCCAACACACTATTGACCCCACAAAGTCTAGCATTTGCTAAAAGCACCAAGATCCTTGGAGGCAAGGGATTGACAGCCAAAATAGTGTTCCTATGCCTAAGGGGAACAAAGAAAAGGGTTCAGGGAAATGCCACTGGGTCCTTGTACGTCATCGGAGAGGAGGGCCCAGAAGAGAGTTTGGCATGCACATTAAAGGATTCTCTGGGGATTGGGGGAGGGGAGGCACTAGGGGGGGTGGGGAGGGAGGGGTGAGGGGAGAGTGAGCAGAGGAGTGGGGGCGAAGGAGAGAGGGAGGGAACCGGTGTACCTATTAAGCTTGTATGAGCGGAGATAATAGAAAATGTTTTAAAAAAAAGTTTTTACATTGCAATGTAAAAACTACTGCTTACCACTCTAAAAAAAAAAAAAAAAAAAAAAAAAGAAACCAGGCAACAGAACACAAACAGTTCCCTGGATTACAACACTGTGACTTAACCTTTTTTTTTTTTTTTTAATTTATGATCCTGTGAAAGTGATAGACACACTCAGTAGAAACCATGTTTTGAATTTCAAACTTGCATCTTTTCCCGGGGTGGTTCTCTGAGGCGTGAAAGGTCCCTGGAGACACTGGGCAGTGGCAGCCAGTGCTGCTCTCGGTCAGGTATGTGGCCACTGGGTACACAGTCAACACTCTAGAGATCACCATGTTCCTAAGCTAGAGTGGCCAGAAAAATGCACCACATGCTGACAATTAGATGTACTAAACACAGTTTCAGCTCATGACATTCTCAACTTGTGTTACATTGATCGGGGCATAACTCCGTATGTGTCAAGGAGCATATGTACTTACCATATGACTTAATTTATATGAGGTTCAAAAAGAAGTCAAAGACTCATCCATATGATTTTGGAGGTTCAATTCAGGTAATAAACTGAAATGAAAGGAAAAGGGAAGCAAATCAGACAAGTCGAAGGGGAGGAAGCTAGAGGGCTGTAACTGAAGGGTGTGCCCTCAATCGAGGGAACATTGCCAAGGCCCTGCTCTTAACTTCAGTGATTACTTGTGTCTCTGTTTCATATAAAGTGCTCAGCTATAAATTCACATCTTATTTATTTTTCAACCTGTGTCTTTTTCATAAAAAAAGAGTATTTAAAAAAAATCAGCTGTTTGGTTTTTCTATTTGAATTCTGCATTTTTGTGTGTGCACATGTGTGTGTATATTATTTTTACATAAGTGTATCATTTTCAAATATGTGTGTGTGTGCATGTGTGTGTGTGCATATCAGAAGGCACTATATGTGCCTGTGGAAGTTTGGGGGAATATTCGGGAAACAGTTCTGAATTGCTTCTACCTTCTTCTTGCTTCACTCTGTGATTTCCTAGGCTCTGCCTTCCAGAGCCAGAAATGCAGGCTGCAGCTATTTCTGCCTGGTATTTTTCCTTGGGATCCTGGATCTTAACTCAAGTCCTTCTATTTGTGAGGGAGAGTGTTAATTCCTGAGCCAACTCTCCAGTCCCTGAATCTCTGTATTTTGCCCATTCTTAAGAATTCAGGGTTGAGGAGATGGCTCAGTGGTTAAAGCCTTTGCCTCAAAAGCAAAAGAACCTGAGTTTGGGTCCTCAGATTCCATGTGAAAATGTTAAACAGATACGATGGAAAAGGCAGAATGGGGGGAGGGTGTCATTCTAGCTCTGAAAAGTATAGTCTGGAAAATCTCAAAGCAAAGCCATAAGATGAAAGAGCAATGGAGGATGGTTCCTGATGTCACCCTTGAGCCTCGGCAGACACACACACTCAAGTACTCTCTTGTACACATGTCCATGTACACATGTACATTCCCCCCCATGCAACACACACACAAATGCCCTCATGCATGGAAAGAAAGAAAGAGAAAGAAAGGAAGGAAGGGAGGGAGGGAGGGAGGGAGGGAGGGAGGGAGGGAGGGAGGGAGGGAAAGAAAGAGAGAGAGAAAGAGAAAGAAAGAGAGAAAGAGAGAGAAAGAGAGAAAGAGTGAAAGAGAGAAAGAGAAAAAGAGAGAAAGAAAAGGAAAAAAAAGTTCAAAGTTCTGTTGGCTCAGATTGTAGTAACTGCTTCCTCCAAATTGAAATATTCCTTTCAGGAGGGAGGAAGGCAGCTCTTTAGACCTGAGAAACCTACAAACTCCCTCCCCATGCTGATATGATCAGTGGACAACCTCTGGTGGAGGGGAGCCACTTCAGGGGAGCTGTCTGCAAGTTGTTCAGGGAACTTGAGCAGTGTGGCCTTGTGTGTATCAGGGTGGGCAGTGGATAAACTCCAGTAGACAGTAGTAGACTGGGTGGGCGGTGGATAAACTCATTGGTTCTCCAAGAGTTCACTTGGTTTGGTGTAGTGCCCTGCCTGTAGTGAATTCATATTTTTTCATATTTCCCCAGCAAAAGTCAAGTAGAACCCCACAGTTCCATAAATTTGCATAGCACTTCATAATTTGAAACAACTTATATACTATAAATTTAACACAATTTCACAGAGAATATTAAGAATTACTTACAGATGTTGGTGTAAATGAAAACTCCAACCATACATAGGATTCTTATATTTCCTCCTAGATGTCTACTCTGTATTTTAACATGGAAGTCATGACATAGTGACATTTTTCTATCCTGCTTTCTCACTGAAAGTTATGCTGACATGACAACACTATTAATAACTTCCCACAAAATGCAATTTCATTGTTTAGTTGCTTTTTAATTTTATTTAAACTTTAGTGTGTGTGTGTGTGTGTGTGTGTGTGTGTGTGTGTGTGTGTGTGTGAAAGGACACTCTGTGTTCCTGTGGAAGACCAAGGGTGACTTTGGGAATCATCCTGGATTGCTTTTACCTCCATTTTGCTTCACTCTGGGATTTCCCACTTTCTACCCACTAGGGTCAGAAGTTCTGCCACTTCCACCTGGCATTTTTTATGTGGGACCTGGGATCCAAACTCAAAACCTTCTGCTTGTGAGAGTCTTAACCTCTGAGCCATCTCTCCAGCCCTATTTAGTTACTTTTTGATTTTTTATAGTGCTAGAGATCAAATATAGGTCCTCACACACCAGACAAGTACTCTACCATTGAAATATACTTCTAGTCCTTAAATTTTAATTTCTAAGTAAAAAATGCATTTTGAGGAAAAAAGAGAACCACTAGTTAATTGAGACCTTCATAAAGAATGAATTAATAACTAGGCAGGACACTGATCTTCTGGGACCTTCTTTCTTTCTTTCTTTCTTCCTTCTTCTTCCTCTTCTTTCTCTTCTTCTTCTCTCTCTCTCTCTCTCTCCTCTCTTTCTCTTCTCTCTCTCTCTCTTTCTCTCTCTCTCTCTTCTATTCTATTCATGGAAATAAGAATTAGATTGTTTTCTTTCCTTATCTCCCCTTCATTCAAGTCGTGTCTAAATCAGGCAGGATGTGCAACCTGTGTAAATGAGTATGAGGAAGTCAAAATGAGGAAATATTTACCAAGTACCTTTGGCATGCCGGGTGTGTATCCATATTGGGGGCGGGGGAAGCTAGACTTAGCAAATAAAAATGGAGGACGCTTGGTTTTGGTATTATCTGAACATGCTTACACAAGAAAGCAATTCGTTGTTTGTCTGCAATCTGAAGTATCCCATGCTCTAGCAGGCAACTTTGTGCCCAGAAGTCTGCCAAATTCTCCCTCTCAGTGGGTCAGGATATTTCTATCCCTGACCCTCTGAAAGCCAAGCTTCCCATTGTAAGAGAGTCCAGAAAGGTGCAGGAACTTTCTAAGGTCTCAAGCTAGAAAGGGGCAAAGGAAGAATAGAAACAAACATCAAAGTTTCAAATTTGGTGGATAACCCCCCCAGACTTTAGTGATATGTCCCTATCTTTCAGAGACTAAGCATATTTGGGTTCCCATTGTTATTTATATCTCTTTCTTTTAAAGAAATATGTGTATATATATATATATATTTGAAAGAGAAAGGAGAGAGGGGAAGCACTTATGTATGCAGTGGCACACAGGTGGAGGTCAGAAAACAACTTTCAAAACTTTCAGATTTTCCTTCTATTACGTAGATCTCTGGAGATCAAACTCGGGTTACCAGGTCTGCAAGCAGGTGCCTTACCTCTGAGCTATCTCTCCAGCACAATGTTTCTTTTTAAAAACTGTGCATCAGGGATGGGAAAATGGCTCAGTGGATAAAGTTGTCCCCAAGACCTTGAAGACTGCACTTTGGATTCCTAGAGCCTACAAAAAATCAGACAGGTATGGAGGTAGCTGCCTATAACCCCAGCACTCTGGAGGCAAAGACGGGAAATGCCTGGTGCCAGCTGGCTAGTTAGACAAATCAACTGGAGAGCTCTGGGTTCAACTGAGAAACTCTGCTTAATGATTGTAATGGAAGTGGAAAGTGATGTCAACTTCCAGCCTTCAGACACACATGGATATGCACATGTATCACACACATGAACATTCACACATACACATGTACTACACACACTGAAAAACAAAACCATCATCACTACAAACAAAATTCTACTCTTCTCTGCCCTTGAGAGAGAGAGAAAGTATATGCACGTCCTGCGGGAATATTTGACTCAGATGACAAGCCAATCTCCTAGCTCATATCACAAGGCCCAGGAAAGGGGACTTTAGCTGTAACATATCCTCTCACCTCAGTCTTCAGAAGCCAGGGGCTTCTTCCTGGAACAATCATAGAAAAATGTCATGGGCTTGAACTTGCATCTAAAATGTAAACTAGTCAAACTACTAGAAGCAGAGGACAGATCACTGGCTTCCAGGACCCGAGATAGATGGTCCAGGGGAGGCGATGGCCCAAAGGCTGTACAATTTCAGTTCTACAAGATCAGTAGGTTCTGGAGATCTTCTCTATAACAGAGCAACCAAAGCTGGCAGTAGTGCATTGTGTATGTGCAATTATCTAAGAGAGTAGGTCTTAATGCTTAGTGTTTTTACCATGAAAAATAAACACACACATAGGGTAAGGGAAGCTTTGGGAAGTGATAGATATGTACGGCCTTGATGGATGGTGATGGTTTCACAAGTATAGATTCAGCCCTAACTTAATGTACTATGTTGTACTTTTCCTATCAATCATGCCTGAATGAAATTATCTCTACAAATAAAATTAAAACTTAAGTGGACTATAAAATTAATTAATTAATAAAAATTAAATGGACTGATGGCTGGTAGATAGAAGATAGATGATAGATATATAATTGATACATGATTGCCAGACAGATAACAGATAATAGATGTCTGGAGATAGATAGATAGATAGATAGTTATTATTGATAGGGAGACAGACCAATGGATAGATAAATATAATAGATAGATAGACAGATAGATAGATAGATAGATAGATAGATAGATAGATAGATAGATAAAAGAAAAAGGGATTTTTATCTCTTGCATTGCTGCATTTCAAATGTCCTTTACCTTGGGGGAAACTGTCTGTTGGAGATGAATCTAGGTTAAGGACACAGGGACAGAGAGCGAGAGATTCTGTGATGGGGACTGTTGCAGTTCATCTGCAGGGCTGCTGATAAATGACCATCAAATGGCTTAAGGGAACAAAGGATTTATTTTCTCTTACAATTACTGGTTACAGTTCTCAGTCCAGCTTGACGAGAGAGCACGCACCAACACCAGGACCGAGGGAACTGGCCACGGCATCACCATCTAATGGCTGAGAGATGGACAGTCCTTACTTGCCAGACCAGCATGTCTGGCCAAATACACACAAGGATGCCAACTCTCTAAACTAGCTGTATTCCAGGCCTAATCCCACCCATCATGGGCTGGGCCTTCCCCATCAGCTAGACAATCTCCTACAGGTTTGCTCTGGGCTTAACTCAACCACTAATTCTCTACAAATGTACCCAGAGCTCAAACCCTCAACCGTCAAGTTGACACCTGTGCCCAACTATGACAGGGACACAGGACGCAGTTAAAGCTGGGAGTGCTGTGTGGAAGACAGAAGACTCCTCCTACCGGATTCCTCCATCTGCCTCCCACCTACTCAGCTGTGCCTGTTGTTCCTGCACAGGACCCTAGACAGAAGAGCAAGTGAGGCTGGGATCCAGCCCCTGTCCAGCCCTGAGTCCTGACATGGGAGGTACCAGAGGAAAAGGCATCTTTTCCTAATCCTCTCATAGGAAACATCAGGTGTCAACCCTGTTCTTTCAGGTGCCTCCCCCGGAGATTCTGTGTCCGCAAAGACCTGGCATAGATTGCAGCAACCTGCCTGGGTCTTTATCAGACAAACTTGCGGTGTTCTTATAAATCCTTCTCAAAGTTCTCCAGCAAACCCCCCATGCCCTAAAAATCACCCAGCAACACAGCTGGGAGACTAAACTCTGACCACAACCACTGACAGACAGCTGAGCCGCGAATCTGAGGACAGCCTAAGAGACCCTGAAACAGCTCTAAAAGGCCCAGGTCAGTGACCTCAGAAAAGAGGATGTGAGGGATTGACAAGAGGTTGTAGAAAAAGAAACAGTTGGCCTGGAGATGGCTCAGGGGTGGAGGCCTTTGCTTTGCAAGCCAAAGGACCTGAGTTTACATGCCCAGGTTCCACGTAAAAATGCCAGGCGAATATGGGATTTGGTGGCAGCCTGCAATTCTGGCACTGGAAGGTGGAGCCTGGGAACCCGAAGCAAAGCAATAAGGAGGCAGAGCAATGTCACCCTTGGGCCTCCACAGGCACACACACTCAAGTGTCTTCTGATATTCATGTGCACTCACATGTGTGCACACACACCAAAAAAAGTCAAAAGAAAAAGAAACAGATCACAAAAAAGCTGCTGAAATTAAAACACAATAGAAGAAACGAAAATTTCACTAAGAAATAGGAGAAAAGTTGAGAGGATTGGAGAAATAAAGAGATTAAGATTAGGAAGAAACCATGAGAGATCATTTTCTCAAAGAATGTAAATTTCTAGGTTGTCCAGGGATTATAATATCAATTAGCCAGAACAGGAGATTAAAAACTAGCTTTCTAGCAAGCTTATCATCATGAAATTTCAGAATGTTAAGATCAAAGAAAAATCATAATGGAGAAAAAGGTGTGAATAATATTTAAAGCCTGAGGAGTCAGAATGGTCTCAGAGTCCCCAAATCCAATAAAAAATCTATGTACTGCCCAGAAAAATGACTCTCAGCACAAGAAAATTCAATATTTGTTCAAAAAATCCAATCAGAGAAGAAATGAATAGGCAAAAACAAACTAAAAGGAGCCAAGGCAGAAAAGATACTTTCTTGGGGTCTGGGGAAATTACTTGGTGCTTGCCACACAGCCATAAGGACCTGAATTTAAATTCCCACAACCCCACAACATAGAGCCAGGCACAGTAGTACATCTATAATCTCAGAATTCCTGTAGCAAGTGGTGGGTGGAGATAGGAAAATCACCTGAAGTTCATGGGCCAGAGAGCCTGACATACACAATGGAAGACAACATAAAAGATCCTGCCTCAAACAGGTAGAATTCCAGGACCCCTGAGATTGACCCCTCAACTCTATATACACGCCATGACATACACCTACACACACACACACACACACACACACACACACACACACACACAATCTTTCTTGGATAGATACCATAGTTTGAATTTGAATATGAGTTGACAGGCTCATGCGTTTGAATCCTGATGTTAATGTTTGGGAAGGTCGTGAAGGAGATAGAAACTTGCTGAAGGAAGGCATGTCACAGGAGCAAGCCTTGAGGTTGGGTAGCCCCTGTCTGTTTTCACCAGAGTGGCTCTTGGAGTTTGCTGCTGGCTCTCCCTGATTCCACGCTGACTGTTGTGACCTGAGCCTCCTCCAGCCTCTGCCATCTTGCCATGCCCTGACCACCATGAGAGACTGTATCTCCCCTCTGGAACCAGAAGCCAAGCAAAGCTCCCTTTCTCCCTTAAGCTGGTTGTACAAGCGCTGCCTCACAGCAAAAAGAAAGGTAACTACGATAATGCAAAACCCCCTCCAAGCCTTGCCTTCTTTCTTAGTTACTTTTCTGCTGCTGTGATCAATTAGTCTGACAAAAACAACCTAAGGGAGAAAGGATTTGCTGTGGCTCCTGGTTCAAAGGAACCGTCCATCATGGCAGGGTGTGGCTGCAGCAGAAGCAGAGAGTGATGTGCTCAGATCACTTTCTCTTTTTTGTACTTCCCAGAACCATGTGTGGGTCTTTCCACCTCAACTAACCAGATCAAGATAATTTTCCACGGGTGGGCCCAGAAGCCTGTCTACAAGGTGATTTTAGGCCTTGTCAGGCTGAGAATTGAGATGACCCTCATGCCACCACATTCTATGTTTCTGGATGCTTACCACGGGATTCTCTTCAGAAAAATGGAAGAATAAAAAATACAGATTTCAGCTAAAGAGCAGGGAAGAAACTCTCCAAACCCATACAGAAGGGATTGAGTCTGGAGGGATGGAGATACTTCAAAGGCCTCTGGTGAAGAGACCATAGATAACATACAAACTGCCTAGGGTCCAGAGTGTACTATGATACGGTGAATATATCTGCTTTTCCAGGACAATAGATAAGGACAATTAAAAAAAAAGCAACTATGAACTTTAAAAAAAAAAGTTTTAGAAGAAAGGAAACTTAGTCAAAAAACAATCCCTTGCCCAGGAATATGATATTACAAAGTCAAAATAATTATTGAAAATGGATCTAGCCAAACTTATGACTTTGGAAAAATGACTGAGCATAATATACATAAAAGTAGTGATGGAATATAGCAAATACTTAAATCTAGGGAAAAGAAGGCTTCATGTGGATAAACTATTTTGTCCTGTGGAGTTCTGAAATACTAAAACAACTAAAAACATTGAAGACTTTTGTCTTTAGGGAAAAGGAAAAAGGATAGTAGAGAAATGCCTAATTGGGATTTAAGATAGTTATAGCCATTAAATAAAGCAACATGTAAAGTTCCTGAAAAAAATTAAATTTTCTTATCGCTTTTTGTTTTTGTGAGTCAGGGTCTTCTTGCATGTAGATCAGAGTGGTCTTGAATTTGCAACAATCCTCCTGCTTCTGTCTCCCAAAGACCGAGATTACAAGCTTGTGTTGCCAATTAAAAAAAAATGACAAATTTCAAAATCAGAGGGCCCAGGGGAGGGGAGATGGCTCAGTGGTTAAAGCCATTGCCTTGCAAGCAAAAGGAACTTAATTCGAATCCCCAGGTCCATGTAAAAATGTAAGGCAAGCGTGGTAGCCTGCCTGAAAATTCTCAGAGCAAGCTGGTTAGACAGACTATCTAACCCTAATGATGTGCTCTGAGTTTTATTAGAGACCCAGGCTCTCAGCAATAAGGTGGAAAAGTCAATAGAGAATAATTCCCAATATCACCCTTGGGCTTCCACCCATACTCACACACTCAGATGCACTTGTGTACGTATCCCCATCCACATGTACCTACCACATGAAACACACACACACACACACACATGCACCTCATACACATATACATGAAAGAAAGATATCAGAGGGACCAGATTTTTGTTGGAAGAGGAGAAGGGAATGGGGGAGGGGTTGAAACCAAGTTTCTTTTGTAGAAGCAAGATCCCCAGGCGATGAGAAAGAGGATGCAGGAGGCACAGAAGACTTGCAGTAGAGATTTTATAATTATTTAAATGGAAGGACTCTGCTGGGAGTGGGGGGAGGCACCGAGAACCCAGAGAAGAAGGCTTGGAAACGTACATTTTGTGAGTGCCACTTGGAGTGTCAGGAGGGAAGGAGAATCCTTCAAAAATGCAATGGAGAAATCCAAGGACAATAGGAGTTTCAGTAATGGTGAGCAGAGGACCAAGGTCAGGTCCCCAGAGGGACAGGCAAAGAGACCAGAATCATTACAATAAATATTAAAGCATCTCTGAACAGGGTCCTCTAGTCTAAAGATGAAGCTCCTGTCCTTTAAGGAGCTTTATATCTTAAAATAAGATTTGGGGTTTGGAAATGATTGTGTGTTTTTCCAGCACACGACATAATGAATATGAGTCTGTTTCAGGCAGGACACAGTTGTCTTTCACAGGCAACGGTAGCACAAACCCTGCATTAATAGGAGAGTGAATCTTAGGGCATACTGTCATTCTTCCCCGGGTACAAAGCCCTGTCCCTGTTCTTTGTCCACACAAGGGGTGGCATTGTCCGTAGGAGATGAGCTAAAGTTCATGGCTCGGCTGAGGTCTTCCTCTTGGCTGCCGTTCCCCAGCGATCAGCTGCCTGTCACAGGCTCCGCACTACTGACACCCCAAACGAGATGCAGCCACAGGAAAACAAACAATGCCAAGCTGCTTTTCCATGTTTGGTGAGTCAAAGCAACATCAAATCAACAAATACTATATTTTAAGTTGAAAGCGAACTTACCAGAGAGTCCTTGTTTCAGTTTGCTGACTTGAATTCAGGACTTGACTTCAAGACTAAAAGCAAAAATCAGGAACAAATATTGTCTCATCTTCCCCACCACACAGATACACACACACACACATACACACACACACACACACACACACACACACACACACACACACACACACACGGATTTTTCTTCTTTTTTCTTTCCAACATGGGTTGTGTTGCATACTTTCAGACCCTTAAACAGATGTGAGATAAACAGCATTTATCTAGAGTTTATCGTATCTATCTAGTTTGTGTGTGTTTGTCAAGCCTCCCATCACATTTTTAGGACTGAATTTTCCCATCTATCTTTATAGTTTAGATGCCGACTTCCAGATATTCCTAAATCAGACACATCACAGGTGCATGGTATTAATATGAACTTGTATGCATTTGTGTGAGTCTGTTTACAACACCCAGAAGAGTTAATGGAACAACATGCTTATGCATTTAAAAATCTTGCCCTCAAAGCAAGTGCAAACAGAATGAAGAAACCTCAGGAGGCAGAGTCACCCAAAACGAATTGTAAGACCACCCACAAGGCAATGTGGTAGTTGAAACATCATTCTGAAATACCTATTTGAAAATGAACCAGGAAGCAATGAAACTGACACAGATTAATCAGAAATTTGCAAATTTTTATTTATACTTGATAACCCCCATGAAAACTCTTCTCAGGGGTTTGGGGAGATGACTCAGGATTACAAGCAAAATGACCTAAGTTCACATTCTCAAATCCCACATAAAAATGCTACAGCACCCTGCAATTCTGTCCCTGGAAAAAGGAACCTGGAAACCCCAGAGCAAAACAATAGAGGGAAGAGCAATCCAGGATGATTCCCATGACACCCTTGGGCCTCCACAGACACACTCCAGTGCTCTCTTGTACAAACACACACACACACACACACACACACACACACACACACATGTGCGCACGCGTGCGCAAACAAAATGAAAACACTTTTCAAACAAAGTATACAATAATCAGATCAGTTTTGAAAGCTACATAAATATATGAAGTTCACTGATAGATGAATGGCTGGATTGCTTTGGAAGGACAAGACAAAAGAGACTTTTCT
This sequence comes from Typhlomys cinereus, assembly GCA_023101885.1. Taxonomy (NCBI): domain Eukaryota; kingdom Metazoa; phylum Chordata; class Mammalia; order Rodentia; family Platacanthomyidae; genus Typhlomys; species Typhlomys cinereus. The sequence goes on from JALPQD010000426.1 coordinate 650,914, forward strand.
AGAATCTAGCCAGAGTTTTCTCCAGGGTCTACTGAGCACCTTCAGAGATGACCTGGGGTGAGGTTACAGAGGGGGAAGTCATCTATGTGCTGCCTGGGGCAATTGCACTGGCTCAGCAAGTCATTTGGCAGAAGTCCTTCTTGCTAAAGGTCCCTTGCTAGGGTTTACCGGATACAAACAATGTTTTGGAAATGGAAAGAAAACAGGAGCCAAGGACTAGGCAGGTAGGTCTCTAAAAGCTGAAAATGGCAACGGAAGTGTTTTTTCCTGCGTACCTCCAGAAAAAGCACCTCGCTTTCAGAACTCAACACAAATTGTAGGACTGACTGTACGTATGTCTCCAGTCACTAATTTGTGACATTTATTAAAGCAGAAATAGGAAAATGATATGCAATGTATTCCTGATTCTCTTTCTGCCTCCTAATGGATCTTTCCCACCATCTACAGCTAAGTGAAAAGTAGTTATGTGTCCATGAATATCTTCTACCGCCAGGCTCGTTATAAACGAGTATTCGTAATTTGCAGCAAAGAAACTTTATAAATGCTAATACTTCTGCCTTACTTAAGACAGCAGAGCACCAACACACTACTTCCTTCATTCTTCCTCCTCATTTTTTTTTTTTTTTGAGACAGGGTATCATGTAGCTGAGGCTGGCCACAAACTTGCCATGTAGCCAAGGCTGATCTTGAACTCCTGATCCTCCAGTGTTAGGATTATAGGAGCATGTCACTAGGCCAGGCTTAGTGCCAATACATTTCCAAGAATAGAATGCAGTGTTCTCTAAATCATTTGAAAATAAAGTGATTTCTTTAAAAAAAAAAAAAAAAAGTACCTGAAAGCCAAGGATAAAGAACATGGGATGGAACATTTTCTTCCTGCCATAGAAAGGGCTTACTAATATCTTTTCTTCTGGTATCTCCTGAAAGAAGGGAGGTAACAAAAGACAATTCAACATGCTTGCAAAGGAAATTGATAACATGATAATAATGGGAATGTCATAAAACAATGCAAAGCAAAGACTAGAATGTGGGAAAGGAACTGTAGGGAAGAGGTAAGGTTGGTAAGGTTGGCAGGACATGAGGGAGGGTGGAGTGACAGTATGCTATACTGTCAGAGAACCACATCAAAACAGCGATGAGAGTTTAGGTTTGGGTGCAGGCACTTTCACTGGCTGGGCCTATAAATGGTCCTGAATACTGTATTTTAATCAAAGAAGATAAAGCATGAACATGTTTTATAAACCATAAAGAGTTATAGAGTTCTGAATACTACTACTTGTGGATTTAGGATTCTATATTGATATATGCTAAGCCCTAAATGATTTGCTTATACATCAAAGTAAAGATAACATTATAAATGATTGTGGCAAACATGATTTTCTCTTATGAATATGAATCAGACAAAATCCTTCGTTTCTTCCATGATGGTGAATTGTCCTGAAAGGAAAAAAAAAGAGTTCCTATTAGCATAAAATGTAAAAGTTGTGAAATGGACATGGGAAAAGTACAGTGGTGAGTGGGCTGGGAGGGTGTAGTTGAAGGGTGAGGCACTGAGAGAGTCTAGCAGTTTGGATCTGTTTTCTCTACCAAATAGCGAATTAAGAGCAGTATCGAGGATGTTTGTATTTATTTAAAAACAGAAACAACAACAGGATCTAGAGGTCATCTGAAAATTTAAGCTGGGAATCCCAGCAGCTGCCCGGAAGACAGGGGTCAGAGAAGAGAAACAGAGTCAATGCCCTTGGAGGTAGGCAAACAACAAAGGAGTGAGTCTTTGAAGAAATAGTAAAAAAAAAAAAAAACACACAAGAAAGGGAGAGAAAGGAAAATTTCGCCTTTTCAGCTTAAGAACTCAAAGTGCACACCGTGCACCTCTACGTGATGGCTTTTCTTCTGGTCTTGCCGGGGAGAAGGACTGAGAGAGATGACTCCTGGGAGCAAGAAGGCAAGACTCCCCCTATCCATGCAGCATGTCTCCAAGTGGGTCACAGTCCCGGTGGGGTGGGAATCCTGGCCAGGTGATTACAAACCCAGCTGGATTCATTAAGCCCATGTTATTCCAGTGGCACCAGGGGAACGGAATGTGTTCCCAGTATCCACAAGACCCTGGGTTCAAGCCCCAATACAATCAAACATTAAAAAGAAAGCCGCAGGTGTGGGCTAGGAGTCAGCTCAGTTGGTGAAGCGCTTGCCTTGCCAGAGCAAGAACCTGAGTTCAATCCCCAGACACCACTTATAAAAGCTAGACAAGATAGTGTGTGCTTATAATGCCAGGACTGGAAAGTAAGAGACAGAGGGATCCCTGGGGCTCGATGGCCAGTTTGGCTTACTTGAGGGGGTCCCAAGCCAATGTGAGACCCTGTCTGGAAAAAAAAAGGGAAAACAGAAAAAAAAAAGAGGGAAAAAAAGGAAAACACCAAAAAAGCATGTGGTACATGAGGATTGAAACTCCAAGTTGTCCTCTGATGTGCATGTGTTCCTGCTCCCAGGGGAACACACAGAAAGGAAAGGAAATCACAGCTTGCCTCCAATTACTCCTTGAAGTCAACTGTCCTCCTGCCTCCCAATTCCTCTAAACTAATGGCTGAACATCAAAAGCACTGTTCAAATACACCTAAACATGCAAACACACACACACACACACACACACACACATATACGCACTCATGAAAATATACACACTTTACCATAAAACAAGTTGCTTATTTATTCCAAGAGGCTGGAAGCCGCTTTCAAAGGAATTAAGAGGACATGCTTTGACCAGAACATTATTTTCTAGCATCTTCCATTCACTGAAATGAGGCTAAGGTCACATCACTATGAAATGACATTAGAGCATCTTTACTTTACGGAGCTGTGCATGTGAATTAATAAAGCCCTACACATGTAAGGGAGGCACTTGTGAGCAGATCCATTAGCAGGCTGCCTGCTTTCAGACAGACTTGCCTGGGAACAGCAGGGAACCTTGTCATTACTGAAGACTTTTCTTTCCTTTGGCTACACCTAATTTGAATAACAGCCTCCTTTTGAAATCACTGAATTAAAGAAATATATTGTTGAGGAAGTCCTACTCCTAGCTAACAACAACAGTGGAAAAACGACAAACAAACAACCTCTTTTTTGCTTCTTGTAAGACCAGAATGCCTTCTGATTCTCTGTTTGGGGAGAAGGGGCGAAGGTAGGGGTGGGAAGTCAGGGGTTGGGGGGTATGGGCCAGAAATGATGAGGGACTGGGCGTGGTACCCATGAGTTGCTTAGTCAGGTGGACTGGTAGCTACAGAATAAACGTCTGAGGTGGAGCTGGCCCAAGAGCTAAGAATCCATCTTTGTCCAAGGGCCTCTACAACCAGAGCACACTGCCCCCTAGAATGAATGGGGGGAGGGGTTAATGACTGATCATTTTCTGAGTCCCTAGCGCATTGGAAGGAAGCACTAACGGTTAGTGTACCTTTTCCCATCTCAAATAGCCCAGGATAATCAAACTCTCTAATGTAGCCAAGACTGGCTTCTACCTCCCTGATACTGGGATGCTCAGCCCCCCCTTGTTCTCTCCCCACCTCTCTATTTTTCTTTCAATATTTAAGCTAACTTATGAGAGGGAGAGAAAGAGAGAGAAAAAATGTACACAGGTGTGTGTGTATGTGTGTGTGTGGGTCACAGAACAACTTCTAAAGTCAGTTCTCTCCTTCCACCCTGTGGGCTCTGGGGTCACCAGGTTTGAACACAGGTGGCTAAACCCACTGAGCCATGTCTCCGGCCTCACTGCTTTTCTTTAGAAGCCCATTACTCCATCCTGGGAATCTCTTCCGTGATGCCATTTCAGTGGACTTAGAAAGAAAATGACTTTCTCCTGAATTTATATTAGGTTAAGTAAGAAAAAAAAAAAAAAGAAGAGAGGAGATCATTGGACAGCAACACAAGCTTATGACATGTGTTGTTCAAAGGAAAAGCAAATGACATCATACATCACCTACCCCCCCCAGCCCCCGCACCATTTATTAAGTGAATGTGCATGTCATCCTTTTTCTCCGGAGTAGTTTCCATGAAAGACTATTTCCCAATTTCTCCATATTAAAGGGTTAAGGCAGACAGGAAAAACACGTTATCTCTGGTTTCAGCCATGGCCATGTGGTGATACTTGTGGAAACTAGTAGTTGCTGGACGAGGTTAAACTATTATTAGTGCTTGGGGGCAAAAAGAGGATCTGGGAGATTCAGCCCCATCCACAGAGGAAAACAGCATCGTGTTCATTTTCTGAAAAACATTCGACACTAGTGAGCGTATGTTGAGCCTGAGGCCCTGTCATCTTTTGAAAAGTGTGTAATGACCCATGTTTTGGAGGAGGTAATACACAAGCAGGGCACTTGGAGAAACCGGGAGAGGATTTCCAGGGAAAGCCCTCATTGGCAGGTTCTTATTGTGACCTTTCAGAGAAATTTCTATGCGAAGATCAACAAACACATGCTGGTCCAAGCCACCTTTGGCCCTCTCTTCACTTACCCCTATTCTTGGCCAGGTTTCCACATTTAGACACAGAAGTGCACTTTGTTCTGCTTAACACACTGTTGTAGAACATTCTGGACATATAAATGGTTTGATTTCTTAATCTGAACAATACTGTTTTTGAAACTACTGTTATATATTTTACAAGTTGGAAATGTATCCATTTTGAATGTACACTTAAATGATTTTTAGTAACTTTTCTGATTTTCTTTTGTTTTATTTTTTGAATCAGGGTCTCTAGCTATAGCCCAGACTGGCCTCAAACTGGGAATGATCCTCCTGCTTCTGTCTCGCATGTGCTAGGATATACAGGCATAAGCCCCCACCTCCAGTAACTATTACAAATTCACTACCGACGCAGCCAAAACTACAAACCACTTTGAGAGCATCATCAAATAAAGTCCTCTTTATTCCTCTGCCTGGGATCAGGCAACTACTCATCTGCTTCCTTTCTGTGTAAGTCTTCCTTTCCTGAACAATTCATATAAATGGGGCCATATACCAAATGGTGTGCAGTTTTTGTAACCAGCTTCTTCTACTTAGCATGTGTTTTAGATTTATCCATGCCATAGTATGCATCAGTCATATGCAGTTTATCTAGTCACACTAACAGAATTGTTTGTTTCCAGTTGCTATGTGTGCAGATACATTTTCATTTTTCCTGGGTAAACATTTAGGAATAGAATGGCTGGGCTGTACAGCAGGTGTGTGTGTGTGTGTGTGTGTGTGTGTGTGTGTATGTGTGTGTGTGTATCAGAGAGCACTAAGATTTCCCAGGCTCTGCCCACCAGGGCCTGCACTGTTTCCATCTGGCATTTTTACATGGGACCTAGAATCAGAACTCAGGACCTTCTGCTTTCAAGACAGAGTCTTAACCTCTGAGTCCATCTCTCCAGCCCTTCTCCTTCTTTTCTTGCAACAAGTCTCACTGAAACTGGAGCTTCTTCTTTCAGCTAGCCTTGCAGACCAACAAGCCTCCAGATCTACCTGTTTCCATCCCCACAGCACTGAGGTTATAGACATACTCTGCTATGCCTGGCTTTATGTGGGTGCTGGAGATCCGAACTCAGGTCCTCATGCTTACAAGCAAATGCTGTACTTCCTGAACTTTCTTCCCAGTCCTCAGAAGTTTGTCTTTTTATATGAAGCTGTTGCAATCTTTTCCAAAGTGGATGCACCATCCTACATACTGTGTAGCAATAAGTGAGGATGTACCAGGGTCATCTCACTGACACCCCACTTTGACTCTGCCTTTGCTATAGGTTGAATTGTGTCCCCTACAGAAAGAGTTCAAGTCCTACCCCCCAATATCTTTGAATGGACCCTTATTTGGGAAAAGTCTTCATGGACAATCCAGTTAAAATCACGTCATCAGAATGGGCTCTTACCCAATATGACTATATACTTTAAAAATAATAATAATGAAAAAGGAGCCCTAACAAAGCCTTGGTCTTAGTCTTCTAGCAATAAATCTCTGTTGTTTGACCCAGTTATCTGTACTTGGTTGGAGCACCCTGGCAACCTGATACAAATCCTCCACTCTGTGGTCGTAAAATCAGATATGAGGTATTTAAACAAATCCACTCTCATCCCAGCCATGAATAAATTGCATCTTTTAAGGAATAACCACAAAAAAAATCATAGTGAAAGTGTTCCCTAGAGACTGTCTCACTTACCCATTAACTGCCGAACTGTCTGGGTAATGGCCAACTTCATTGGATGAATGGTCTCTTTCTAGGCCTTGAGAAATGCCGGAATCCAAAGGGTAATTACAGAACAGGGGCCTCTGGAGGAAAACAAGACACAGAGAGATAGGCTTTGATGAGTCCACTTATCAAGGCAGAAAGTCTAAATCTAAGTCATTTGAGTGTTTCAGTATTTTTATTTAATTCTACCATGGTAACCAAGACCTCAGCTATCATTTGCTTTTTTCCCTTTGCTGTCCATTTCTGTAATTAACAACAGGAAGAAAAATTCTCTGTGCTCTTACACTGCTGTAGAAGGAGCCATGGCACGGGGCGGGGGGGGGGGCGGTTGGGGCTGGAGAGATGGCTTAAGGGCTTTGCTCAGATCCCACATAAAAACATCAGGTGGAAATGGTGGCAGACTGTACTTCCCACCCTGAAAGGCAGAGCCTGGGAAACCCAAAGAATCCCAGAAGAAACCCAGGATGATTCCCATGTCATCCTTGGACTTTCACAGGCACACACAGTGCCCTCTTTTTCACACACACACACACACACACACACACACACACACACACACACCTATATACACAGAAATAATAAAAATAACAAAGAATGGATCATAGGATATGGGCAAAATAGATCAACTAGAACTGGCCTGTGGACTCTCCCCTTGCTGGATAGCTTACACAGTACAAAGGAATACTGTAGAAGCTCCTGGGGAAGAGAAATAATCACAAGCCCCATCAACAGCATGAGATCTGTAAGCTGCAATATAAATCACCATGGCAACAGGTGACCACCAGTGTAATAGTGGCATGAGTATCAAGGAGACAACCAACAGCTTTCTGATTGGACAAAACCCACTTATTAGAATGGTACACATCCCTGTTACTGTAAACTAGAACAAGAACCTAGAAAAGAAAAAAGGAAAGGAAAAAAATCAATAGGGAAGACAGCCAATAAACCCATAGGCGGGTAGACAGTACATCAAAGTGCTCTGTTGGTAGCTGTTATTATACCCATAGATTGGGCACTTACAGTGGAAACCTTTGGCTCTAAAGGTGGATGAGTGAAAGAAATGCACATATCAGTGGTGGGGGGGTTGAGCACCCACAGGAGTAGACAGGTCAGAGTGAACCCTGGGGTCCATAGAAACACACAGGCAGAAGGGTGGCAGGGAGTGGGAGAAAATGAGGGTGGGGATGGAGGGGAGGGAGGAAGGAGGGAAGCTTAGATGAATACTCAATATGCTTGTAAAAATAAAAATAAATAAATAATAAAAAATAACAAAAAAGGAAGTAGGGGGCCTCTTCCAGCTCTCAGCAGAGGATCGACAGCTCCCTGCCACCTGACTCTCCCACAACAAAGTGGCTGACTTCCTCAGTGGGACCCTGTCCTTGTCCTTAAGGCTGTAGTGTGAATTTATCACAGGAATGATTTCTCAACTCTCAACTTCCTCTCACATGAAAGGACCTGAGGTAATTCAAGAAAGAGGATATCATAGATCTCCTTAGAATTCTGCCTTCTATAAGGCAGGAATCAGTCCACTGTTCCTAGCCCTTGAGTGTCTTTAAGCCCTGCCTATATTTTTCTCTTCTTCTTCTTTTTTTTTTTTTTTTTTGGTACGCATGTGTGTGTGTGTTTTGCATGTGGGTGGGTGTAAATATGTATGCTGGTGTGTGTACCAAAGGGCACTTGAGTGTGTGTGCCTGTGGAGGCCTAAGGCAACATCAGAAATGATCCTTGATTGCTCTACCTGTTTATTGCTTTGCTGTGGGGTTTCCCATAGTCTGTCTTCCAGAGCTGGAATTGCATGCAGCCACCATTTCTGCTTATTTTTACATGGGATCTGGGGAGCCAAATTCAGTTTCTTCTCCTTGTGAGGCACAGGCCTTAACCCCTGACCCATCTCAACCCCTTATGTCTTCAAATTGCCCTTCCAGGAAAGTCCCTTCAAACCACCCTGCAGGAAGTTTCCTCGTGTTTCTCCAGGACCCTGCCCAGGTGAAGTGTCTCTGTAAGTAATTTGCGGTGGTCATATGCTTTTCCCAGGGTCCTCTGGTGGCTGGACTGGGGAGAACCCAGGCTGCTGGGCTTATCTGTTCAGCTTGGCAGAGGAAATGGGGCAAATGACTTTCCCAGGCCATAAGCAGGGGCGAGGGATGAGAGAGAAGAAGGCTCTGCAGTCGGAAACTGAGCGGAGAAATGTGGGAACAGATCGCTCCGGGGGGAATTTGGGAGTGAGATGCTAACTGGCACCAACCAAACCCACTCGCAGTCTGTGCAGTTTGCTCCAGCCTGGAATTGGCATCGCCTCTCTGAGGACAAGAGGCTGAGCAGGCGTGGATTTGAAGTTAGTGTGGAGCATGAACAAGGGGTGCTCAGATGCAACCGTAAGTGGCACTTGATGCTTCCTAATCCACTTCTCCATCAGACTCTGAACATTCATTTTCCATTTTTTTTCTTAAAAAAAGAGCTTAAAAACAAACTTGCTATTAAATATCATGTCACTTTAGAATATAGCTTTTTTTTTAAAAAAAATGACTGTTTGAAAAAACAGATATAAAACACCAGATTTGGTGATGCACACCTGTAAGTAACGTTTGGTAGGCAAAGGCAGAAAGATCAGGAGGTCATCCTTGGCTACATGTTAAGTTCAAAGCCAACCTGGGTTGCATGAGGCCTTGTCAAAGAAACAGGGTCATGTGGCTTGGTGTGGTGAGGTATCCATGTAGCCCAAGGACTTTTGAAGCAGAGGCAGAAGGGTTTCAAGTTTAAGGCCAACCTGGGGTACATAAGTAAGACCTTGTCTCAGATTTAAATTAAAAAAAAACCACACATACCTCTTTTCTCATCACTGGACATAATATGTTAAAGAGCTAAAATTTTAAAATGTACCCTACTACTTATCATGACATGTTTGTGAGATAAAGCTACTGAATACAAGCAATCATCCAAGTAATATAATGGTTTGCTTTACATCTGGTAATACTGCATTACTTTGTGAGTATTTGGGAGACATTGAAGTATCTCTTTTCAGACATGCAGGTCACCATAGCCAATCCTAGAGATAGTATGGAACTTCCTCTCAAAATGGGGTCACCAGATCAGCAGCACCCACATTGCTCTTGGCCTGACTCAGACCTCAATCAGAATCTCAGGAGGCGGTACTCTAGAACAAGCCCTCCAGGAGATTCTTTCTCATGCTTCATGTTACAAACCCATTTGTTACAGATAGAAGGTTCAAGGACTAGCAACTTACTCCTGTGTGCTGGAGGATGGTGGCATTTAATGAGAGAAAAACGAGGAAGGAAAAGGGAGGGAGAAGAGGGAGGCAGGAGGGAGAATGATTCTCATCCCTCTGGTAACTGAAGACGGGAAATGTTTAACTCCAGTTCTTCGGAGTCACAAAGAATCTGCTGGTTTCCTTGGCGTCAGTACCGCAGCCTTTTGCAAGCTGCCCACGTGAGATAAGATGGGGACCTTGTGATTCTAGCACGTCTACCTGGTGAAGTGTGGCGGCCTTCCGAGGCTCCACTGGAACTGTAAATCAGACTGGACAATTTACCTGGATGACGGTGCCTTGAGGAGAGGGTTCTAACACCGGAACCAGATGATTCTTTGCTCTGACCAGCATTGCTGGTCTCTGTCTTGTAGATGCAATAACTAAGCACATCCTCTGCCTACTTCCTCTCTCAACATTGACGAATGTCAGGTGTGGGGCAGGGGGAAGGGGTGGTGAGGGGAGAAGAAAGAAACACCCATGGTTAAGAATCAGTGCCTTTCAGGGCTCTGCCTCAGGAGTTACAATTCTGCCTCACAAGTAGAAAGTTCTGAGTTCAGTACCCATATAAAAAATGCCAGGCTGTCAAAGCAAAAAGTAGGTAGAAGCAATCTAGGATGATTCCCAAAGTCATCCTTGGTTCTCCACAGGGACACATAGACAACACACACACACACACACACACACACACACACACACACACACAACAAATAAAAGTTCAAAAAATTAATGTCTTTCATCAGATGCTTTTATTCACATCTTTTCTACAGAATATATTAATCCCATTCTTCGATTCCAACTCTGACAGCCTTTTGCCTCCGTTGACCCTGCCTAGACTTGGTCATGGGACCTGACTGCTGTGCCAGACTTTGTCATTCATTCTGTTTCTTGTTCTTACTTCTCTACTCACTGGCCAGATTCTACTTTGGACATGGATACCTCACAGGGGACGCTATTTGCATATCTCATTTTTTTTTCACTCCCTGTAAGCATGAAGTCAGTTTCTCTTTCCACCTGATGTCGTGTTCTTGTTCCCCTTTCTTAGTCATCCCTGGAGTGTTAGATCTTGCTCTTCCCCTTTCTCCAACTGGAGGGATAAAGAAGGTTATATATCTCTAATGTTCTTTTCCTTCTCTACTCTCTGTTTTAGAAAAGCAATAAAGGAATTCTTTCTCCTTATATTGTAATCACCCTTTCAATGTATTAGACATTACATAGTAATTAATGTGGGTAAATCATATGGGTAAATGAACCCAAATGAACAGAATCAAGATTATCTCTCTGATCTATATCAATTTAAAAATCAAGTTGCTAACCAACTTGTTAAATAACATTAGAGGAGAAGGCATGAAAACATGTTGGGTAACAGAGACATGGGGCCCTTGAGAAACAAAGCCCCTTGGTCCCCACTGCCCAGAGTGTCAGATAGAGAAGCCTATTACCGTGCTGCCTGTGGGTTACTAGGCAACCCCTGTCTCCATGTCAAGCCTCCTACTCCTTTCCTTTGAGCTTATTTTAGTATTCGAGCTGAGCAATTTTAGTTCAGCAGGTCCAGATATGGGAAGGTCACTGTCAGAGATGGTTTAGGATATGGTGTATGAATTTTTTTCCTCCTGGGGTCTTTTAATACATGGTTTCCTGTATTTCAGGCTCGCCTCAAATTCACTAAGTAGCCCAGGAAGATGACCTTGAATTCCCAGTCCTCCTGCCTGCCTCACATCCTAAGCGCTAGGATTACAGGTATATTATCACCTCTCTCTCTCTCTCTCTCTCTCTCTCTCTCTCTCTCTCTCTCTCTGCATTAAAACCTGAAACCACCTTTCTAAAGGTATCTTTACAAATGACCATCTGTGGTATTTTCATTTTATATTATTATTATTTTTAACTAGGTTGTCGCTATGTAACTCAGATAGTCTTTAAAATCATGATCCTGCTGCTTTAGCCTCCCTAGTCCTGGGATTCCAGGTTGTACCACCTTTTTCTTTTAAATCATTGTACTTCTGAGGTTACAGGGTATGATCCCTTCCAACTTAGAACTGCATGAAATTTAAATGTTGCTCTTATAAAAATTGTTTAATGTTTTACTTATTTATTTGAGAGAAAGAGAGAGAGAGGAGAGAAAGAGAGAGAGAGAGAGAGAGAGAGAGAGAGAGAGAGAGAATGTTAGCCAAAGTCACTATTTTATAAAGCTGCCGCCTTAGCCAGTGGTCATTTTGAAAAGACCACACCTCTAGTCTTCACTTCCCTAGGAGCTCCCAGGCTAATTCTTAGCAAGTCCTGAGACAATAAAAGATTAAGACCCCACCCAGGGTATCTCTCTTCTCTGGCTCTTCAAGCCTATCCACTCATCTCGTCCTCCCTGTCACGGCAGCTCTCTCCCTGTCCTCCCTGGCCTTATGTAATCCCTGATGTTCTAATACTCTCCTGTCCTTAAGGCCACACTGTGCCCCCCCCCCCCGGGTCACAGCCCTCAGCTCTAAATAAACTCTTATTTCTTAAGTCTCTCTTCATGTCAGTTTCTCTTTATTCAGGGAGCTCTACATAGAGCCCTTACACAGTTAGAGTTGCTCCCCATTCCCTTCCCCTCTGATCTCATAGTGCACACATGCATGCATGTGTGCGTCATGGCACAAGGGTGCAGGTCAGAGGTCAACTTTCAGAAGTCAGTTCTCTTCTTCCACCATGTGGGATTCCGGGGATCGAACTCAGGCTGCCAGGTTTGTAAGCAGGTACTTACCTGTTTAGTTATTTGGCAGCCTCAAATGGCTCTTTAAAAAACGCTTCAAACACTTGGGTTGGTGACATGGCTCAGTGGATAAAGGTGCCCGTGTGTGAACCTGGCAACCTGAGTTCCATCTCCAGAGGCTACAAGGTGGACAGAGAGAACTGACCTCTGAAAGTTGACCTCTGACCTCCAGACTGGGCCTGTTCACCCTGCTCCCCGCCAACTAAAGCAATCAAGATAATCCTCAGGCAGAGACCTCTCCGCCAGGTGAGGATTCTAGATTGCGTCAAGCCGACAACTGAAACCAATCATCACAACACCAACCCATTCAAACAAATGAAATGGAATCAACCTGAAATATCACGATATTTGGCCGGGTATAGTGGGCCCACTTGTAATCCCAACGTGTGAGAGATGGAAACAGGAGGGTCAGGATTTGGAGGCCAGTCTGTGGACATGCAGGGCACTCGCCTTGAAGTGGCAACCTTCATATAAAACATTTTTTAATTTTTAAATATTTTTAATTATGTGTACATGTACAGATGCACACAGAAAGCACTTGAATGCATGTGCCTGTGGAAGCTCAAGGGTGACTTCAGCCATCATCCTAAATTGTTACACCTCTTTATTGCTTTGCGCTGGAGTTTCTTAGGCTCCACCTTCCAGAGCCTGCCACCAAAATCACCCAGCATCTTTGAGTGGGATCTGGGAAATCTGAGCTCAGGTCCTTTTGTTTTCAAAGCAAAGGCTTTAATCCCTGAGCCATCTCTCTGCCTCATAAAATGTTTTTTCTTTATTCTGCTTTCTATTTCTGTAATCTAGCCTGCCCAACTGCAGTGGTAAGAAGCCAGGGCCACCTGTGAAAGGGGAAGGATTGGGGCTGCTTGGGTAAGAATTCTCAAGGCCAGAAAGTTACACTGTATAAAAGACAAGTGAGACAAGAAAAGGCCGGGTCTTTGGAGAAAGGACTTCTCCCTGGGTCAAGAGTTGGTGCAATCAACCTTGTTCTGTGTCTCTGAGTGCTGGTTGCCATTTTCTCTGTAATAGTCCAAGCATGAATCTCCGTGTGGTGCAGACAGCAGAACTGGGGGAATAAAACTGCCCAAGACTTTTGGAGCCAAATTGATTGCATTACAAGCCCTCAGAGGCTGGACGGGATGCTGTAGGGTTTGGTGTTTGTCCATCTAGATTTAGTGTTAATCATTCTTTAGCATCCCCTCATCCTTCCTTTTGGAAATAAGATTGTTTAGTCTGTGCTGTTGTATGTTAGAAGCATGTAACTTGGTTTTTCATTTTGTAGGAGTTTAAAGTTAAGAGATTTAGGATTGTTAAGGAATTTGAATTGCTTCGGGGTCTTTCGAGGCTGTACTGAATGCATTTTGCATGATGACATGGCCAGGAACCTACAGAGACTGGGAGTGGGCTATTGTGGTTTAAAAGTGAGATGTCTTGTGTGTCAAGGTTGACCAGGAGTGGAGTTGTGATATCAATCTCAGTTGTTAACTTGACACAATCTAGAATCACCTGGGAGAAGGGCTTCCCGGAATCCCTGTGAAAATTGCCTTGATTGTAGTTGACAGAAAAACCACCTTAATTGTGGGCTCTGGAAGGTGGAGTCTGCGAAACCCAGAGTGAAGCAAAAAGGAGGTAAATAATCTAGGATGACTCTGGAGAAGTCGTTCTTGGACCTCCACAGACATAACACAGTGCCCTGTGATAGACCGACATTAAATAATTAAGAAAAAATAAATAAAACTTTAAAAAAATATGAATAGGTTAAATTCACTGTTTGGTTGGAATATGAAGTGACCTGCACAGCCTGATTGTTTGAACGCCTTGTCCCTAGCTGGCTGTGATGTTGTAGGAGCTTATAGAATAAAGGAGGTGAAGTCCAGCTGGAAGAAATGTGTCACTGATAGGAAGTGATCCTTGAGGGTTATGGCCTTCCTTGCATCTAGTCTGAGCTTTCTACTTGGCACTGTGTCACCAATGGCTCCTGCATACTCCTTTTGCCAAGGACCAAACCTATCTAGCTGTCCTTCCTTCCTTGCCTTGATGGACCCTTCACTCTGAATCGTGAGCCAAAATAAACCTTTCTCCCTTAAGTCGTTTCTATCACAGCAATAAGTTATGACGACTCACACCAGTTAAAAAGGTAATACCATATAAATGACAATTCTACGGTTGAGGTTTGCACTCTGGGCACATTTGTAGACAATTGGTAGTTAAGCCCAGAGTGAACCTGCAGGAGATTGTCTAGTTGATGGGGAAGGCCCAGCCCATGGTGGGAAGCAGTAGTCCCCAGGCAGGTGAATAAAATAGGAGGGGACTGTTTGAGAAACCAGACATCCATCCTTCTGTATACTTGGCCAGACACGCTGGTCTGACAAGTAAGGATCGTCCTTTTCTCAGCCATTATGTGGATATGGTGTAGCTAGTTCCCTCTGCCTTTGGTGTTGCCGTAGGCTTTCCTGCCAAACTGGACAAGGAACTGTAACCAGACTGTGGTAAGAGAGAATAAAACACTTTGTTCCCGTAAGCTGTTTTGTCATGATTTTATCAGCAACGTGCAGACTAAGTGCAACAAGCAGTGAAATGTTCTGGGAGACAGCCATTTTCCTCACTATACCACCAACTCAGCAGAAACCCTCTGTGCCATACTGCAGTGGTAGATACATGTTCGCTCATTTGGTAAACACACACAGAATGTGCAAGAGGAAGAGATGACCTTCATGTACTGCACAAAAACGTTAACGATAGCAGAAACCATTCAAGAGGCAGGAGACGCAGCAAATGGGATACAGGCGCTCTATAGCTTCCCTTCATTTTCTCATAAATCTAAAACTCTAAAGAATAAAATCTATTATTTAACAAAGATTCACATATGTGAATGCTATATGAGATTGACTTTAGAGCTAAAGACACAAGTATGTTCACAGTAAAAAGATGCAATGGGAACCCCAAAAAGGGTTGGGGTGGTCATACTAATGAAAGTAGGCTTCAAGTCAAAAAATAGTTTTGACAGAGTCATTACATATTAAGAAAAAGGCTTAGTCATCGAGAACTAAAGCATGTTCCCACCTAACAACCAAGTTCCCCAATATATGAAACAAACTCCGAGAGAGTCATGGTAGTTTAGACAAGTCTAAAACAGATGAACAACTTCAAAACTGCACTGTGGTCGCTTTAGGAGATGAAGTAAAGTTGGAGGAACAACTAGAACATCTAGCCCAAAACCAGTGGGGGACTTGGACCATGGGATAAAGATTTGATATTGATAAACCATTCCAAACCTAGCAGAAAATACGTGTTTCAAGAGTATAACTGGAACAGACTTATGAATAGTCCCCACATCTGACCACAAAGCAGTCTCAATGCATTGCAAACTATTGAAGGTCGTTTCTTTTTTTTTTTCTCAATGTGTGTATGTGTGTCTGGGTCTGTGTACACGCACATACAATCCAAGGAGTGATTTGGGGAATCATCCTGGATTCCTTCTTGCTTCGCTCCGAGATTTCCCAGGTTCTGCCCACCAGGGCCATAAATGCAGGCCACTGCCATTTTCGTCTGGTGTTTTCACATGGGACTTGGGATCCGAACTCAGGACCTTCTGCTTTCGAGACAGTCTTAACCTCTGAACCATCTCTCCAGCCCTTCAAGTCTTTTCTTGAACTACAACAGAGAGTTGTCAGAAATCAGTAACAAAAGGGAAAATGGGAATATCACAGATACATGGACCTAAACTTTTTGAAAAAAAAAATTGAGACAGGGTCTCACTCTGTAGACCAGGATAGCTTCAAACTCTTGGTAAATCTCCTCTCTCAGCCTCCCTAGTACTGAGTACAGGCATATACTGCCATGTCCAGCCAATAAAATGTATTTAGACAAAAAGGATCAAAGAAGAAATCACAAGGCAAAGTAGAATATCTCAAAGTGAGCTAAAAAAAAAAAACCCTCAACATACCAAAACTCACAGGCTAAAGCAAAAGCAGTACTAGAGGGAAGTTTACAGCTTAAATATCTGCACTAAAGACAATCTCTTGGTTTAGGGAGCTGGCTCAGTGGGTAAAAGAGCTTACTGCTAAAGCTTGAAGACCCGAATTCAATTCCCAGATCCCACAAGAAGATGGCTACTATGGCTCCAACTGTAATGTCAGCACTACTGCAACAAGATGGGAAATAGACACAGGACGGTCACATGGAAACTTGTGGGCCGGCAAGCCACAGTACAGAGAATGGCAGAAACAAGAGAGACCCCATCTCAAACAAGGCAGAAGGAGTTGTCCTCTGATCTTCACATATGCACTGTGATGTCATGTACCTGCCGCATACACAATAATAAGTTCATAATATTTTAAAATTAAAAAGGCTTGTAAGTCAATAACCTGGCTGTATATTTTGTTTATTTATGAGAAAGAGAGAGAGAGGGAAAGGAAGAAATGTATGCCAGGATGCATACGTGGAGGTCAGAGGAGGACTTTGTAAAGTCAATAATCTGTAACCACGACATGGGCTCCAGGGATCAGACTCAGCAGCAAGTTTGTGAAAAGGTGCCTTTACCTGCTGGTCTTTTACATCTTCTAGAAAGAAAAAATAGGAGAACAAGTCAACCAAAGTCAGCAGAAGGAAATGAAAAAATCAGATCAAGAGATTGTTGAAATAGACAACAGAAAAATAGTAGAGAGAATCAGTGAACCCAAAAGTTGTTTCTTTAAAAAGATCAACAAAATTTACAAACTTACCTAGACTGACTGAAAAATAGAAATGCAAATAACGAAACTCGACAATGAAGGCAAGGCCAGCCAAGCAGTGCAGGCGATGGCGAGGGGGATTGTATTCCCTGTGCACTGAAGGTGAGAATAAAACTTATTTAGTCACTGCAGAAAACATTTTGGAGTTTGCTCAATAAGTTAAACAGAATTATCACACATGACCTGGTAATTCTACTTCTCGGTATATCTCCAAAGTAATTGAAAGAAAACACTGAAATACTATATGTGGGCTGAGGAGCTGGTCAGTGAATATAGCACTTCCATGAAAACACAAGGACCTGAGTTTGGATCCCCAGAATCCACATTAAAAACAGACACAGTTGCACATGCCTATGATCCAAGCACTTCTAGGGCAAATGGGAGTGGAGGTGATGAATTTCTGGGAGTTCTCAGGTTACCTAGCCTAGAGTAGGAAGTTATGGATGACAAGAGACTCTGACTCAAAAATGATTGACACTCAAGGTGGACTCTGACTTACACACACACACACACACACACACACACACACACACACACACTCACACAGCATGCAAGAACCTGCACTAATAAATATACATACACATATACAAAATAAAAAATAACTTAACATAATATTAAACATTAATATTCTATTTTCACAGAAATAGCTTACAAGGTAGAAAGCATAAAGTATCCATCAGTATGGGAATGGATAAATACTAACATTTATACCTGCCATGAAATATTATTTGTCATATAAAGAATGGCAGACTGGCCTGTGCTATAATGTATATGAACTTTGCAAATGTGATAAATGAAAAGAGCCAGTAAAATATTCACATATAAAATGATTCTGTTTAGATAAAATATTTGGAATAGGTAAATCTATAAATACCAAAAGGAGTCTAGCATTTGCCAGAGGCTGTGGAAAAAAGGAAATGGAGAATGAATTTTTGTTTTCTTTTTGAGACAGAGTCTCACTCTGTTGCCCAGGTTTGCTTGGAACTCATGATGTAGCCCAGGTTAGGCTCAAACTCTTGGAAATTCTCCTGCCTCAGCCTCCTGAGTGGTGAAATTACAGCTGTAAACCACTACCCAATGAAAAAAGGCTTCTGACTTTTTTTCATTTCTTTTTTGTGTGTGGGAATGCACATGCGTATATACATGTTCGCATGTATATGTGCAGGTGTATGGAGGACTCAAGTTGATGGCTGATGTCAGGAATTCTTGATTGCTTTTTTGCCTTATTCTTTTGAGACAGGATTTCTAATCAAACCCAGAGCTCACAGATAGGACTAGTATAACCAATTGGCTTGTTTTGGGGATTCCCAGTCGCCACCTTCTGAAGCCACATTCACCTGACATTTTACATGGGATATAGGGAGGTCCAAATTCTTGTCCTTTTGTTTGTTTGGCAATATTTTAACTGCTGAGTCTTCTCTTCAGCCCAGGAATGACTTCTTAAAAAATATGGGTTCTTATTTTAGGGTGGAAACAGGTGAGGTAGTGGTTACATGATGGTGTTAATGTCCTGAATACCACTACCATTCAGTTGTTGACTTTAAAGTGGCTAGTTTAACCTTACATGAACTGTACTTTAATTTTTAAAAATCAAAGGCTAGCTCTAGTGTTTCATGCTTGTTAACCCAGCAATCAGGAGGCTGAGGTAAGATTGCCATGAATTTGAAGAAGGACAAGGAGGGAAGAAGAAGAGAGAGAAAGAGAGGGATATAGGGAAAGGAAGGAGAAGGAAGAGAAGGCAAGGAAAGAGCAGAGGGAAGGTAAAGGAAGGACAGAGGGAAGAGGAGAAGGAAAGGAAAGGTAGGAGAGGGAAAGGGGAGGGAAAGAGAAAAGAAAAAGAAAGGGAGAAATAAGGGGAAAAGAGGGGGAAGGGAAAAGCTGAGGTGCATGATATCTCAGAAGCTCTTAATGGCATGTATATCACTGGGCACCTTTGAAGGCACCTGTGAACCTGACTGTGGAGCCGTTCTTAGGAGAAAGCCAGCAGGTATGAAGAATTCTGGAAGCGAAGGAAGCGGCTGGAGAGGTTGATGTTTAGGTGTGGGGTGGGGCTTAGACCAGATGATTCCGGCAGGGAAATGGGATATTGCGAGAGAAGTTGGATTGCCCTGGGACTGGAGAAGACCCAGATGGGTGAGGCCGGCACATGGGATTGGGCATCCTAGAAACGGGACATCCTGAAGAAGGGCAGGACTCTGGTGGGCACAGGTGCCACCATCTGCAGTGATTGCTGGGGCACAAGGCAAGAGGTGAGTAGGGTCAAAAGGAGGTCAGCTACAGGGTGTCAGGCAAAGGGGAAACAAGACTTTCATAAAACAATGTGCAAAATGGCATCAGAGAGCAAAAATAATGCACCTAGCGCATCTCCAAGTTCTAACAAAGGGTATAGGCAAGTTGGTTGACTGTACTGTTACCAGAATTCTTATTCCTGCTAGAGAAATAAAGACAGTAATATTAACACTAGCAATGAACAGCTTCCACCTACTATATTTTACACATACCATTTTAAGTACTTTATCTGCACCGTCTCATTTAACTACCTTTATGATTCTGAGGTAATAGTTCTCTCTCTCTTTTCCTTGAGACAGGATCTTGTGCATCCTAGACTGGTCTCCAGCTCTCTTCCCTTGTATGGACTTGTCGAGTCAAGTCCCCTCTTGGCTTGTTACTGCCTTTTCTCTGCTGCCTCTTACCTGACATCATCAAGACATCCGCACTGCCTCTTCAGCCCTCCAGCGTGACTGAGGTTTGAGACTTTCCGGGAATCTGTCATATTCTGAGATATTCAGCTCAAGAACTGAGCAGGTACAGTCAGCTACTCTTGTACAACACTGATTTAATTTGTGAGTATATATATATATATAAAATATGCATCCTATCAGTTCTGTTCCCTAGAGAACCCTGACTAATACAGATAACACAACTCTGTGGCTGTGGATGACCTTGAACTACCAATCCCCCGTCTCCCCTCCTTGTACCAAATGACAAGCATGTGTCACCATGCCTAGTTCATGTGTTACTGGGGGTAAAATCCAGAGCTTCACACATACTAGGCAAGTACTCTCCCAGCTGAGCCACATCCCCAGCCCCTGTAACATAATTATTCTTTTATTAGCTCCAATGCACAGATCAAGTAAAGGAGGGCTGGTGAGTAACAGTTCAGGCTAGGAAGTGACAGGGTTGGATTCCAACCTGTTTTTTTTTTTCTTTTAATCTCACCTAAGCTTTTAATGCCCCTCTATTAAGCATCAGAGGAGAACCTGGACTTGTTTTCTTAAACTGGAACATGCTCAAGTAGAATTACCTTTGACTAGCACCTGCGCAGAATGCTCCGCTCCAAACGACAATCTCCGGAGATTCACCTCGATATTTCCACAGCAGCAGCAGCATCTGGGTCTGCTTTGCTAGCTGCAGTCGTCTCACAGCAGGAATCCATGAAACACTCTCCCAACCGAGAGCCACGGGATGGTCTATCTTTCTCAAGAAAAGATGTCCAGGGAAGACGACTGACTTGTGATTTAGTTCCAAGACTCAGAAAAGTGCCACGAAAAGGTTTCTATAAGATTCTTTAAGCTGGAGAGATGGCTTAGGGGTTAAGCCTCTGCCTCACAAGCAGAAGGTTCAGAATTTAGATCCCACGTAAAAATGCCAGGCAGAAATAGTGACGGCCTGTACTTCTGGTCCTGGAAGATGGAGTCTGGGCAACTCCAGAGCAAAGCCAAATAGGTGGTAGAAGCAACCCCAGGTGATGCCCAAAGTTACCCTTGGACTTCTACAGGCACACACAATACTCTCTCGTGCACACAGACATACATACTAAATAAATAAATAAATAGAAAATGGACAGAAATAATTCCCATTCCCTGGGGGAGACAAAGACAAATTCAAAGGACAGATGACGGTGAACTGTAAAGACCAAGATCTTAGCACTCAGGAGAGCTAAGGCAAAAGGATCACCTAAAGTCTGATCCTGTCTCTAAATTAAACTAACCTAAACTAAACTAAATTAAACTAAACACACACACAAACAAAAAGACCAGTACAAGGAAAAGCTAGATACTGTCTTGTTTCCATGGTGGTTTAAATAGCGCGTAGCAGAAAGCTACAGAGAGTCTTGACTCTCAACACCTGTGAATGTGAATTTATTGGTAGTGAGGGTTTTGTGAGTAGAATCCTGCTGAGAATCTAGAAATGAAGTCATCCTAGGTTTACAATGGGCCTCTTGACTGGTGTCTTGTAAGAGAAAGGGGACAGATATTTGAGATGCAGAGACAGGGGGAAAGGTCAGGTGGTGACAGAGGCAGACATTGCAGAGCTGAGCCCACAAGCTAAGGAACCTCCAGGATTCCTCCGGGACCTAGAGAGAGCTAAGTTCCCGATGCTGTTCTGGCTTACCCAGAGTCCATGATGTCACTTTCCAATTTCAGGGGCCAATTGTGCAGGAGCAACCACGCTTCACAAAATATGTAAACAGGCAATTGGACAGATTGACACTGCAGACATTCTGAATCATGCCTCATTCTGCATCGCATGATGAAACAAATCTTCAGCCATCCCTCTCCAGCCCTTCCAGGAAGTGAATCATCCCTTTATCCAAGCATGATGTGCACCCACCCTGTAAGTGTCACTCGGAAGCTGTGTCGCTTACCAATCACCTGTGTATCATTGCCAGGCTTGAATAATATTTCCCGGCTCCTAGCATCCAATGCTGCATGGGAGGGGGGTCCTAGAACACAACCCCTAGAGATAAGAGAGGGGACGACTGTCATTTGTAACAGCAATGTCAGAAATCAATGTTTAATCCCTGAACTCGGAATCATCCATCTAGAGTTAAGCACGTGCCAATACTAATGTGGATGGCAGAGTGGTCATAGGAATTCCACCCACGAGAATGAGGGGCCGCTGACCTCAAGTGATTCCTGACGTAGCAGAGGGAAGACAGGATAGTCACGACCGTTTATGCTTAGCTTGTTAAGTTGTTTATCTTGCAAAAAAAAAATTCCACCATGTTCCCATGCAAAATGTTCCTTAATGCCACCATCTGCATCTCTTTTTGTTTTCATATCTGGTCAGCTCTCTATCAAAAGTAGGGGGAGGAGTAACTTCATTTGCATGAGTTTTTTTTGGTCCTTTTTTGTTGTTTTTTGTTTTGTTTTTAAATGTGGCTGAGATCACCCCCAGGGTTTCACACATGCTAAACAAGCACTTTATTACTGGGCTATATCCCTAACCCAGTATGTTCCTGCTAAGTGTGTGTGCGTGTGTGTATGTAATCAATGAAATCTTAATTACCAAAATCCAGGAAGTGATCATATTAGGAAGAATTTTACCTGTTCATGAGCTTAATATTTTTTATATTATATGCAACTTTATTCTACCGGTTGGACTTATGAGGCAGGTTAAGCCTGGTTAGGTTCAAATCATTGTAAAGTCTTGCTTATCTCCTGAGGACTGGGAAAGTCCTTGATGAATCGGTCTTAGGTAACTTGATGAAAAGTAATGGTAATGTAAAGAATTTGGAACAAGTAGAGAAAGAAGATTTTTCCATCTCAAAAAGCTAATTAAAAATATTTGAAGAGAGAGAGAACCACACCCACATACACACACACACAAAAAATATTTGGAGAGAAGGCTGAAAGTGGAATGACTGAAATCATAAAAATCGTGGTAGGCAACTTCAATAAGGTGGAGAGGCTCTGAGGTGGGCAGAATAATGGCTGCCTAGAATATCCATGTCCCTACAATATTTGAATACAGTACAACTTATGTGGCAAGAGGATTTTGAGGGTGTGATTAAATAGATTAAACTTTGAGGTGAATGTACCTCAAGTGTTCTTTGGTAAGGAAGAGAGAAGCAGCAGCCATAGCGACAGGCACAAGAACCAAATGTTGTCATGATGAGATGGCTTTGAAGATGGAAGGTCTGGAGCTGAGGAATGCAAGTGGCCTTGGAACAGGAAGAGCAAGGACATGGGCTGGCTGGGGGGGGGCCCGGCAGGTAAAGCCCCCTGCCATGCAAACCTGCTGACCCGATGTGAAGGTGGATGGAGAGAATGGGCTCTGACCTCTACATGTGTGCTGTGGCAAGTGTACACACACCTTTATGCATTACACACACACACATACACACACAATAATAATAATAATAATAACAATGATAAAAATAATAAATAAATTTATTTAAAAAATGAAAACTAGGGATATAGCCATCCTTAGAAAAGCCTGAAGAAGGAACCCAGTTCTGTAGATAACCTGATTCTAGCTTCATAATGACCACTTGGAAACTTGGGCCCTCCTGAACGGCAAGATGATAGGTCTGTTTTAGACCACTAAGTTCATGTCTGCCTAGCACAGCAGCCCCAGGAGCACTGCTGCACTCTCATCTGTGCAGGCTGCGAAAACTGAAGGTTTAGCTTAAATCTCCCCACTCCACTGGCCCACTTCCCTTGTCACTCCTTAGCAGTGTCTGAAGCTTTAAAAAAGATGCCTACCCAAGGCTGGCGCTCTCTCTCTCTCTCTCTCTCTCTCTCTCTCTCTCTCTCTCTCTCTCTCTCTCTCTTCTGACTTTAAGCTATCTCTTCTGTTCCAATGCTCTCCCACTTTAAGGCTAAACTGTGGTTCCCTTGGTCCTTGACTCTAATAAACTTGTATCTCTGAAGTCTCTTCCTCGTGGTAGTGTCTCTTTACCCATGGGCCTCCACGTGGCCCCCACACATTGTTGGGGCCTGAGCAAGGCAATTTCCTGAGCAAGGCATCTGACCCCAATGATTTGTCCACCCCCCCCACCACAGTCATACTACTTAGACCTGCGGTGCTATTTTGAGGTGTCCTGGATCACAGTCATAATGCAACACAAGGAGCTTCATCTCATCAGCATAGCCAGTGATGGAGCAAACAGCAGAGAACTCAAAAAGAAAAAAAATGCCTGAAGGGGTGTGATGGTTCATGTGGTCAACATGACAGGGTCCAGATTCACAGGAAACAAACCTCTGGCATGTCTGCGAGGGAGTTTCTAGATTGCGTTACTTGAGATGCTCATCCTAACTGTGGCATCAACATTTCATGGGCTGGGATCCTGGATGCAATAAAAAGAAAAAGTTTAATGGATACCAGCATCCATCTCTCCGTTGTCCACTTATGGGCAGATACAATGTGATCAGCTGCTTCACATCCAAGCTTCCATGACTTCTCCCTCTGATGCTAAGAACCCAAATCAATCAATCTTCCCTCCCTCTTTCCTTCCCTCCCTCTTTTCCTCCCTCCCTTCCTCCCTCACTCTTTCCCTCTTTTCCTTTCTTTCTTCCTTCCTCTCTGCCTCCCTCCCTCCTTCCCTTCCCTTTCTTTCTCTCTCCTCCCCCTTTTCTTCCTACCCCCTTCCTCCCCTTTTCCTCTCTCCCCTTCCTCCCTCTTTCCCTGTCCCCTCCCTTCCTTCCATCCTTGCTTCCATTGCTTTCATTAGGTATTTATTTTTTCACAGCAGTAAGAAAATAACTAATCCAAGTGTGTATTCAAAGATTGCAGAAGGTGTTGCAGTCTCCCCACATTGCCAGGGCTAGTCCTGACGATTGCACGTAATCTCAAGCCCATACTAACTTCTAGTCAAGCCATCACGACACATCCAGAATTTAAGATGGCAGCTCTCTTCCAGCTTCTCTAAAGATCAGCAGCAGGGAAACTTCGTGGCCAGAAGGCAGATCGGGTTGTAAGGGCTGTTTGGATCTGAAATTTTTCCTCTTGTACAAACGAGGAAGACCCAGGAAACTCACCGGCAAAAGATAACCCAAACAAACCCACATGTGACTCCTCTACATAATTTTTAGAATCAGCAAAGGAGATGAATAACAGCATGATTAATATGGTTATAATTATTGTAATTAACCAACTAAAAGAGGATGGTGTTCAGCTCCCACCCTAGTTCAGGCTGGCAAGTGTTTATTCCAAAAAGATCCCTATTTTGGGAGCATGTAAAACTCCAAATGCTTCATTAAAGATTAGCTCAGAATAGGATGCTGTTCAAATGCCACCCAGGGACAAAGCCAGCCTGGAGCTATACGATATCTGGAGGCTAAAGGTAAAAAGGTTAGGGGCCTATAAATGAAAATCAGTGGGCCACATATGCAAAAAGATGTGAAAGTTAGAGGGAGAACAGATGGAAAGCACAAAACATGAAATGGGACACAATATTCCTGGGTATTTACCCCGAAGACTCCAGAACAACATGCCATAGCAGTACTTCCGTGACCATGTTCATTGCGGCTCCCGTCACCATCGCCAAGTTATGGAGCCAGCCTAGGTGTCCAACAGTGGGGTGGACAAAGAAAATGATTTTATGAACGCCGTGAAATGCTTTTCCTTCATAACGAAGGGTGAGGCCAAGCCATCTATCTGTGGAGTTACAGCTGGATACAACAGGTATAACTGCAGATTATCATAGAAAGCAGATTAAGTTGGCCTCAAAAAGACAAATATCCCATGTGTTCTCTTATTCGTGATCCCTGAATTTGAAGCGAAACTGCCTAGGGGAGAAAAGAGGGCTGCTAGGAGAGGCGAGAAGGGGAGCAGAGCAGGGTGTGGGGTACGTGCTGCCAGTGCATCACATGCTTGCACGAAAGTGGCCTTCTGTGGGCTGGAGAGATGGCTCAGGAGTTATAGCCTCAGCCTCACAAGCAGAAGGTCCTGAGTTCAGATCCCAGGTCCTACATAAAAACACCAGGCGGAAACAATGGTGGTCTGCACTTCCGGCTCTGGTGGATGAAGCCTCAGAAATCCCAGAGGGAAGCAAAAAGGAGGTAAAAGCAATGCAGGATGATTCCTGAAATCACCCTGGTCCTCCACAGGGACATGTAGTGCCCTCTGATACAAACATATGTGCACATACACACACAGGCAAAATAAATAAAAATTTTTAAAAAGTTGTAGAGTGATATATAAGTATTATTGTTATGTAGAGTGCATTTGAAGAGCAAATACCCTGGAGAGGGACTTCTTCAGTCCAAATGCTAGCTATCGCACTTCGCCTGCATGGTTGTTGGCAAATCACCAATCAAATGGCTTAAGGGAACAAGGATTTTATTTTCTCTTACAATTCTTAGTTACAGTTCATAGTCCAGCTTGACGGGAGAGCACACCACAACACCAGGGCCGAAGGAACTGGCCACACCATCACCACATAATGGCTGAGAGAGGGACAATTTTACTTGCCAGACCAGCATGTCTAGCCAAGTATATACAAGGATGCCAACTCCCTCAACCAGCTTTCTGTACTTTATTCCAGGGCCTAGTCCCACCCACCATGGGCTGGGCCTTCCCATCAGCTAGACAATCTCCTGCAGGTCTGCTCTGGGCTTAACTGAACCACTAATTCTCCACAAATGTGCCCAGAGCTCAAACCTTCAACCGTCAAGTAGACACCTGTGCCTAACTAGGACACTGGCTGTGTGTGTGTGAGAGTATGTGTGTGTGTGTGTGTGTGCGCGCATGTGATACGTGTGCATGTTGCATACATAAGTGTGTGGGCTGTATGCATCTGTGTGTGTCCCCTTCAGCAGCGTGTCTCCTTCATCGCTGTCTGCCTTATTGCCTGGGGACAGTCTCTCACTAAATCAGAAGCTCACCATTTCTCTCAGGCCAACTAGTCAGCCAGTTCTCAGGGTCCACTGTGTCTGGCCTCTGATCCTGGGGTTATTGGCACAATAGCCTTGCCTGGCTTCATACATGGACGCTGAACATTCGAACTCAGGTGCTCGTGTTTGTAGGGCAGCAATCCGACCTGCTGAGTCATCTCCCCAGCCCCAAATCCAGGCCTTGATGCCCTCTGTTTTGTTCGAGCTAGCGAGCATGAATTCTGTTTGAACCGTTCTGGCTTCATGAACTTGAGCAAGTTAATTAATTGCTTGGTGCCATATTGTCCTCTTGGGGACAATAATAATAATGTAGGAAATGATGGTTGTGGTGATTAAGATGTTAGAATAATGCAAACTGTCTGGGCATAGTAAATGCTATAGTGTCAGCCCTCCTCCTCCTCCTCTTCCTCCTGTTCAGTAACAGCAGCAGCTGCAGCCCCATCGTGGAAAAGCAGCATGGCCTAATAAAAAGATATTGGCCTAGAAATAGAAAGGATTAGGGGAGTTCTGAGCAGAATGGATGGTGTGTGTGTGTGTGGGTGGGTGGGTGTGTGTGTGGGTGTGGGTGTGGGTGTGGGTGTGGGTGTCTGCAGAGACCCAAGAGTGACATCAGGAATCAGCCTGGACTGCTCTACCTCCTTTTTGCTTTGCTCTGGGGTTTTCCAGACTCTTCCTCCCTGGGTTGGAGTTTTAGGCTACCATCCTTTTTGTCTGGTATATTTTATATGGAATCTGAGGATCTGAACTCAGGTCCTTTTGATCACAAGGCAAAAGCTTT
Source organism: Typhlomys cinereus (assembly GCA_023101885.1). Classification (NCBI taxonomy): domain Eukaryota; kingdom Metazoa; phylum Chordata; class Mammalia; order Rodentia; family Platacanthomyidae; genus Typhlomys; species Typhlomys cinereus. The sequence goes on from JALPQD010000426.1 coordinate 678,265, forward strand.
AATCACTGAGCTATCTCCCCAGCCCCTGGAATGGATGCTTCTTAGTGTTTTATTGGCTACTCAAGAGGATTCATGTAGCTATTTAAGGTACTTGTTTATTCCATTTTAGACATTTCTAGATAAGATAGCATGGCAAGTAAATAGCCTTCTTTACTACTATTATTTTCCTTTTTCTTTTTAAAAAATATTTCTTTACTCTGGTGTGTGTGTGTGTGTGTGTGTGTGTGTGTGTGTATCAGAGGGCACTGTATGTCCCTGGATTGTTTTTTTTAAACACCTTTTTGCTTCGATTGTGGGATTTTTCCAAGCTCCATCCACCAGGGCCACAAGTACAGGCCATTGCCAGTTCTATCTAGTGTTTATTACGTGACACTTGGGATCTGAACTCAGGACCTCTGCTTGAGAGACACAGTCTTAACACCTGATCCATCTCTCCAGCCCTCTTTCCCTTTTTCTTACTTTTACATCAGTATACTGTTGCCACTCCCATCCTGACAGTTCTGTCACATGCTGTATTATGGCCTTCCTGTCTGGAACTGTTCACTCCATGGATCAAACACATGCCCATTGTGGCAGTTAGCTTCAGGTGTCAACCTGACAATGGAGAACTGAGCCTTTAGGCACACTTCTAAGGAATGATCTAGTCAAGGCGAGCCTGTAGGAGACTTAGATGATAGATGTGGGAAAACAGGCCATCATGAGTGGAACTATTCCCTGGACAGGCGAATAAAGACAGAGAAAGCTGGTTCAGTAGTGGGAAAGCTGCAAGTTTCTAAGTTAGAAGACATCCCTTGGCCTTTGCCTTTCTCAACTCTTCCTATGGGTATAGTATAGCCAGTTCCCTCCGCTGTTTGTGGTATAATTCTCCTACTGTAATGGACTATAACCAGAAGCCATGAACAAGAATAACAATCTTCTTGTTTCCCTAAATTATTTGAGACGGTACATTCACTGCAGCAATAGAAATATAAAACCAAGACTTATATTTCTACTCTTTCCAAACCACTGTAAGATCCAGCTATGAAGGAACAAAACAAAACCACAGGACGCCAGTGGCCAAGGAATCCAAAAGATAGCAACACAGTGTTTGCACAAAGGCCATCTCATTTAACTCCATCCTTTTCCATGCTGAGAGAGCAAGAGAGTCTATCATGGCCCATCACAAGAGCCAGGAAACGGAAGCACCAGGCATGTCTGAATCAAGAGGATGAAGATGGGCTGACAATTCATGCAAAGTCTGTAAAAGCAAGAGCCGGTTCTGACCCCTCCGCTTCCCACAGCCAGGGACTGCTGCTCCTCCACCATTGGCAGGTGACAGAGGTGCCCTGATCCCGAGTGCAGACACAATGCAGGTGGCAAGACCCCTAAGCTTTAATGAGACCAGACATCACATGACAGGCCACTGCCGCTACCTTGCACCCTGACCCCATACACTGGCGCGCTGCTTGGCAGAGCCTAGGGAATCATCATTTCTACACTGTGATGGGTGTGGCGCTTCCTGGAGCAGCTGGGGGAGCCGGGGAGCTCAAGAGAAAAAGCGGTGTCCCCCTGTCACCTTAGGGCAAGGCCCACCTGTTGACAAGCCTAGTGTGTAGACATTGAATACTTATGCAGATCTGGCTCAGCACAGCCATAGATCACTAGACACTTGAGGAAAGTCTCCAACATAAAGGTCAGAGGTCAAAGAGCAAAAGGAGTTCAAAGGACACAGATCATGCCCAAAGTAGATTCTAGGAAAACAAAAAAGATGATTAATATTCTCAGAAAGGTAAGAGAAGATAACATGTCCACAGCATCCTATAAAAAGAAACACGTTTCCAAATTCTTGGAAATCAAGACTAGGGTGTCCTATTAACTATGTGATAGTATATTACTACACAAAGAATGAAGCACTGATTAATGCTACAATATGGACAGCCCTGGAAGACATTCTGCTCAGTGGAAGAAGCCAGACCTGAAAGAATACACATTGTATGATTCCTTTCACACGAAGTGCCAGAATGGGCAAATCTACAGACAAAAAGTAGACTAAAGCTGTTTAGGGATGGAAAGAAGACAGATAGATTAGAATTGCTCACTAAAGCCCATAAAAGTCCTTCGAAGTAATGAAAGTGATACATTTTATTTTATTCATTTGAAAGATCGAGAGAGAGAGAGAGAGAGAACACATGCATACCATCCATGGTGCATGGGTGAAGAAAGACAACTTCCCTTCTACCACCTGGGCCTCTGGAGATTGAACTCAAGTGGTCAGCTTTGCAAGTGTTACCCACTGAGCTGTCCTCTGACCTAAAGTGATGAAAATGTTCTAAAACTGAGCATAGCAGGGACAGGAGAGAGTTTAGTGGAATATTATATGACATGAAAAAAGAAGGAGAGACTGGAGGGGGGAGAGAAAGGGGCCAGCAAGAAGGAGGAAGGACAACAGAGAAGCAGAATCAATCAGGTATAACTGTGCATTGCACATGCATGACCATATCTTTAGTATTAACTAAAAATTAACAATTAAGAAAGCAGGGTGTGTGACATTTACCTGTAATCGCAGCACATGGGAAGCTGCGGGAAGAGGATGGCCACAAATTCATGACCACTCTGGGCTACATAGTGAGATCCTGTATAAAATAAAGATGGCAGTCCACAGGAGGATGACTAGGAAAGTTCTAGATGAAGACCTCTAGGGCTGAATACACTAACTGTCCTCTGGTTTACAAGCAGGGCCTGTCCTATGACCCTGTCCCCAATGTCCTGCTAGGTTCGACATATGTCCCGGACCTTTTGTGTTTATTAAATAGTAATCGCAGCTTCTATGACATAAGCCGGAATGGAAAAGCCAGGTATGGAGAGGACTGCCTGCCATTTCAATACTTGGGAAGTAGAGGATCAGGAGTTTAGCGTGATCCTACACAGCAAGTTCAAGACCAGCCCCGGCTACATGAGACTTTGTCTCAAAAAGAGGCTGGAGGTGCTGGGGGAGAAGGGGAAGACAATTTAGTTGGTAAAGTGCTTGCCATATAGGGTTTTTTATTTTCTTAGTACTGTGTGGAAAGAGAGACCGTCTTTTCTCCAATGTATGTTTCTAACCCCTTTGCTGAGAATCAGACAATTGTACCTTTGTGGTTTATGCCTGGATTCCATCGTCTACTCCTTTGGTTTAAGATTTGTGTTGGGCTGGTTCCGTGAGATTTTTGTTCTTAAGACTCTGGACTAAAGAATTTTGTTGGCTTTGTTTTATTTTTCAAGACAGATTTCATCCTGTAGGCTATCTTGCAGAAATTCTGTTGTTGATTATTCATGCAGCATACATTTATTTTAATTGTTTTTGCTTACTGCTGATGAAAGCTTATTTAAGGGTCCCATAAGGAAGGAGGGGGCAAGAGACAGTAAAGAGGAGATGCATATGATTCAATACATACATGTTATAAGCATGCATGAAAATGTCATGGTGAAACCTATTATTTTGTGCAAGTGACCTACATTAGCTAATATGTGAATGAAGAAAGCATTTTATGTAGCTATTCCAAACACGACACTTGGATGTGTACAGATAGTTTGCATCCATTTCATTTTGTGAGTTTACCTTTTCATCTATTCAGATAGCCGTTCTTACCAGGTACCAACTGTTGTCCAACCCTCTGGATGCTGAGGCAGGAGGACTGTAAGTTTAGGGCCGGTCTGGGCTGTGTAACTTGAACTCCCACCCCCAAAGATAAAAACCAAAACACAGTTCTCATAAATTAATTTTGCCTTTCCATTTCTTAGTTTTCTGGCAGCCATGAAAAGCCAGCAGCAGCTATTTTTTTTGGCTCCACTGTGAGCGGCAGAGCTTCGCAAAGGCTAGTGACGGTGGTTGATAATGTCATCAGCTGTTTCTAAAGAGAAAAGCAATTCTGCCCGCATAGGACTCTTTTGTCTTCACTCAATCCGTGCACAGTGTCAACAGATGAAATCACAGGCCTAATCAGCACTAGAGATCTCACTTGGCACTGACTCTGTTCGAAGAGTTACTACTGAATCTAACATATTTCATAGAAATAATTTAAAGGTGTTATTCAGAGGAACATTGTACCAAGGAGAAATCACACACTCTTTTATTACTGTTTAGAAACCAAATGGCCTGGCCATGATTCCCTGGCTATGATATGCATGCAGACAACAGAAATAAAAGTAGATGAATGTGTCTACGCCAAACATAGAGGCAAGGGAGACAGACAAACAGGCAATATTCAGAATGGGAGAGGGTGTTTGCAAAGCACAGAACTCCAGCTACTCAATACCATGATTAATTAATTAATAAGTCACCCAACTCTAAATCAGGCAAGGTATCCAAATAGAGATTCTCCCCAAAGACAATATACACATGGACGACAGATTTAGAAACAGGTGCTGAACATGACTAATCACCAGACAAATGAATGACAGAAACAAATCATATCGTGTCATGCCTATTGGGGAGTATTTTAAAAGGGGGGGAGGGGATTCCACAGAAAATGACATGTGTTGTTGAGAATATGGAGAAATTGGAGCTCTCAGATTCTGTTGGTGGGAATGCAAAATGGTGCAGCTGCTATAGAGTCAAAATAGAATTATTACGTGATCTAGAAATTTCTGGAAATTTATCTGAAATGACTGAGACATAGGAGGTCAAAGAGAAATCTATATTTTCACAATAGCTAAGATGGGAAAAAACTTCGATTTAGAAAAACTAAAGAAAGTGTAAGATGTGTGTATTCATGCTTATATTCCATTATACATAAATAAAAACATGAATATATCATATTTTATATAAGTGTATAATTATATGATTGATATATAAATAATTTATATCAATTATATAACTAATATATAAACATTACTGTAATTATGATGTAATTAATAGATTATAATATGTATAATACATACATATTTACATGGAATATAGATTCCATATAGATAACAGAATGCTACTCAACCTTGACTAGAATAAAATCCTATCATATTATAACACATATGATCATTGAGAACATTAGTATAAGCAAAATAAATCAGATACACAGAACAAAGATTGCAGGATCTCATTTATTTGGGATCACTAAGTAAGACAGAAAACAAAATGGATTTTACTAGAGGCTGGGAGAAGGCAAAAATGAGGTGTTGCTATTCAAAGGATGTAGTTTTCAGTGGTTAGAAAATTGATTTGCTCTAGGTCAGTGTACATTAGGTAAGATTACTGTGCTATGGACTTAACACTTGCTGTATTAGTATTTAGTTCATGTTGTGTGGCTTGGGGGAGGGGCAGCCATTGCCATCTCCTCCCTGGATATCCATTTCCCTCCAGACAGGCCTTCCTATGCCCCCTCTTGCTTCTCTTCCTAGTAGCTAGGATACCACCCATGATGGTTGGTCTCAAATGTCAAGCTGACCCCTAGAAGGCAGGCCTCTGGGCACTGTGAGGAATTACCTAGTTAAGGGAGGCCCACGGGCAGCCCTGTTCTCTGGATGAGAAGGCAGGCCAAGTACTGGCAAACCCACAGGCCGCCAAGCACACAGGCATGCCTTGGTCCTTGCCCTCTGCTTTTACTATGGACATGAAGCTGCCTTGGCTCCTGCCATTGTGTCTTCCTTGCCACGATGGACCATAACCTGCAACTTCACCAGTTCTTCCCATTCATTGCTTAGGTCATGTAATGTATATTGCAGTAATGAAGAATGAAACTAAAACATGATCTAAAAGTAAACACCAACAGGACCTTCCAGTTTCTATCTCTGTTGGGAGAATTCCTTTTCTCCCCACAATGGCCTGCTGAGGCCTCCATAACTGATTCCCACCACTTCTGTCCTTGTTCTATTCCAAGCTCACCATCTATTAGTTCCTAAAGCATGAAAGAATTTTTGTTAAGGGCATAGTGCTCAATGTTTCTTTTTTTCTGGAATAGTTCTTTTCTCAGGGTTACACATCACTGCTCTCAGTGTTGCTTTTAACCATTTCAGCTTGCTTTCTTTCTCTTCCTCCCCTCACCCTCCTCCTCTTTTTCTTTATCCTTCTTCTACTGGGGATCAAACTCAGGGTCTCACACACTCTTGTCAAGTCCTCTACCCCCAGCCTTGGCTTATTTTAATTGCTCATCTCACCGTTGGAAACCACTGCTACTGAATACATTTTAGTCTACTTGTATAGTTGCATCATCCGCAGGATGTGAGTGTCACAAAAGTAGGGTTGCCATACTTAGCAAGGAAAATCATCTAACATCAAGTTAAATTCAAATTCCAGAGAGGCACAGAATGAATTTTAGTATAAGTATATTCCATGCGCTATTTAGGACACACTTGTGCTAAAAATGATTCTCCATGCTTATGCAGGATTTGAGTTGAACTGGTGTGATGTTTGGTACTTATTGGTAGGCTGAGACCTAAGAGATAGGCCCCTGGACACCCCTTCCCCCATTCTCTATTTTAAAGGTGGCCTCTGGGCATGCTTTGCATAACTGATGGGGGAGGACCCAGCCCACCCTGGGTGGGACCATTCTCTAGGCAGGTGGTACAGGACTGTGTGAAGATGAAGAGAAGCAGCTGAGCTTTGGCTCTTTCCTCTCACTGTGGATATGATGTGACCAGTTCTCTAAGCTTCCCCTCCATCTTTCCCACCAAGATGGCCTGGAACCTTCTCAGAACTGTGATCATGTGTGATGGACTAAAGCTGGGAACCCTGGGCAAGAGCAGAAGCCTCAACTGCTTTTTTCGTTGTTCCAGAGAGAGACGACAAATGGTGACAAGGGGGTGACATGTGGCAAGCACCGCTCAAATAAGACAAAAGAAGCAGGTACTGGAACGCATGAAAGAAGCCAGTGTGTTCATTTATGTGAGGCTGACTCTACAAACTAGTTTTAGAGTTAAGGATGTGGCTCAGTTAGGAAATAAACTGCTTGATGCTTAGGCATAAGACCTGAGTTCAAGTCCCAGAACACACATGAAAAAACGCGCGTGCACACACACACGTCACACACACACACATATTCATGTGCACTCCTACCTGCACACATACAAACAAATGTGCACATACACAAGTATATACTCCTTTCAAAAACAAAACAAACAACTTAGTTCTATCTATCTAAACTGTGGTTTGGTGGTTTTCAAACTTGAGATTGTAGCAGACACAGTTTATTGTCTCAGTCTCAGAACTGGCTCAGAATCTGGGCTTCTAGCATGTTTACCTGTGAGGCTGTGACCATAGCTACCGGGCCAACTCACTCCAGAGGAGGTCAGAAATCTCTGGGGTACATGTGACCTTCACTTCAATTCAAACTTAAAGGGGCAGGAAAAGATGCGGTAAGGATATTCAAGTCTACCAGCAAACAGAAACCAAGCTGACTCTTACCCTTGTGAAACAAAATTGCTTACCTTTAGTTTTTGTAAAGCACCCTCTTAGCTGGGTCAGAAATCCCTATCTAGAATGTGCAGTGTAGGACTGAAAGCCCTCTTTAAAAATATTTAAAAATTTTAATTTGTTTGTGCGTGCACTCGTGGCAGCCAGACGATAACCTTGGGAGTTGGTTCTCTCCTTCTATCTTGTGAGTTCTGGGAACTGAATTCAGGTCATCCGGCTTGTGTGGCGAGCACTTTTAACCACTGAGCCATCTTGCTGGCCCCTGGGCACCACCTTTTGAAGATGATCATATGTCTGTCACTCAAAGCTGCTCTGTTGGGCCTTAAGCAGGAAGTCAGTCATGTGTCAGGAGACCCCATTTATGTTTTCCAAGTTAATTAGACTTATTTAATCAGTTGTTTCAGAGCTAGTTTTCCCTTCAGGATTGGTAGCCCGTGACAACAGACAGAGAGACGACAAAGACATCCTGTACCAGGGGGAGGCAAATGACTTGCGTTTCAATACAGTTTGCGATCCTTACCTACCGTTCCTGAGCAGTAATAGCCACATGCCTTAGAAACATTCCCTTCATGTTCTTATTTCCCTGGGTCCCCCGTGGCCAGACTCGGGTCTTGTGATCAGCTTGCGTGTGTTTAGATGTCTTTCATTTGATTCCACTGGTTAAGACTGAACTGAGAGGTGCTTCCTGCCTCAGGGAGGATGAAGTCATGGGTGGCTGCATCTCCAGCGACTTTATCACAGTTCTGTTGTCTCAGAACCTTGGGTTCAATCTTCCTACCTGCTTTCATTCTCCCGTCACAGCCTCCAGCCTCCCTTATATCCCCCTCACTCCTACCAGGGCCACCCTGCTCAGGACCCCGAAGCTTCTCCAGATTCCACCTTGTGCATCGCCCATCATTCACTTACTTGCGTAGTATCAGTTATTGAGACTTTGCTGCTTTAGTTTGTGCTAGGCAGACTAAGGATCTTTCATTCTGTGAGTGAGTGAATGTGTGCGTGTGTGTGCATGTGTGTGGAAGAGGGCACTTGAGTGTGCACCTGTGGAGGTCCAAGGGTGACACTGGGAGTCATCCTGGATTGCTCTGCCTCCATATCGCTTTGCTTTGAGGTTTCCTAGACTCTGCCTCCCAAGGGCTGAATCACAGTTCACCATTTCCACCAGATATTTTTAAGTTGAATATTGAAATCTGAATTCAGGTCCTTTTGATTGTGAGGCAAAGGTTTTAATCCCTGAACCATCTCCCTAGCTTGCTTTTTAATTTTTTATGTGTATGTGTATGCGCTCATGTGCATGCATGTGTATGTACTTGTAAGTACATATAAATGGAGGTCAGAGGTCAACATCAAGTGTCTTATTCAGCTACTCTTTGCTGAACCCGGAGCTCACAATTCAGTTGCACTGACTGATCAGTGATATCTGAGATCCTCTGCCTCCACACTCCCAGCATGGGGATTACCACCATGTGCCACCACATTTGGATTTAACATGTTTGCTGGGGATTTGAACTTAGGTCCTCATGCTTGCACAGCAAGGACTTTGCCCACTAAGGCATCTCCACTGTGTTCTCCTCCTTTTTGTAAAGCTTTGATCGGATAACCCCTTGCTGATGAACTGACCATGCCTGGGCTGTGTTCTGCATTTCCTGTGGAGTTGGGTTTTGCCTAAATCTGTGTCATTCCAGGATGCTTTCTGCCTCTTTTATCCCCTTTCTCCACTACATTCAGTCCTCCACATCACCTCTATCACAGTTGTCTATTGCATAAGGACAAGCTGGTCCCTTTGATGTAAAATTCATCATAGGAGTATATACTTGGTGTGACTTGGCATTATTGGACCTGCTTTTTTTCCTTTCTTCCACTGTAGGAGACCAAACCTACATATGTTGGGCATATGTTGGGCAAGTAGCAAGTGCTCTGGCATTGAGCCACATCGCCAGCCCTTGATTTCTGAGTTAAGATCTCACTGAATAACTTACATTGGCCTAGAACTTGTTAGATAGTTCAGGCTCACCTTGAACTCATGACCCTCTTGATTTCGCCTCCCCAGTATTGCAGTATAGGCGCATGACACCCAGCCCAGCTTGTTCCTTGACCAGATTGAGATTTGGTATTTCCTATATTCTGGTTCCTTGAGGATTAGGTTTTCTAGGATTGACTTGCAGCTAAAGGATTGAAAAGGCACAATGGGAGGAAAATGAACAAACAAACACTTTTCAAGTTTGAACAGTAGTTCCGTTGCAGAGCACTTACTCTCTATACAAGAGGCTTTTTGTTCAATTCCAAGTACTGCCCAAAAGAGAGAGAGAGAGAGAGAGAGAGAGAGAGAGAGAGAGAGAGAGAGAGAGAAAGAAACAGAGACAGAGACAGAGACAGACAGAGACAGAGACAGAGAATATAATGGAGGGGCCAGTGAACTGGATCATCAGGTAAAGGCATTTGCTGTCAAGTCTGAGTTTGATCCACATGGTGGAAGGAGAGAGAGAACCGACTCCACAAAGGTGTTCTCTGACCTCCCCATGCATGCTATGGCATGCCATCAATACCCACATGCATATGCATATACACACACATACACACACACACACACACACACACACACACACGCATACTAAATATTTAAAAATAAGATACTCAGCTGGGGAGATGGCTCAGGGATTAAGACTGTCTCGCAAGCTGAAGACCTGAATTCGGATCCCAGGTCCCACATAAAAATACCAGGTGGAAACAGCGGCAGCCTGCACTTCCAACCCTGGTGAACACAGCCTGGGAAATCCCAGAGCAAAACAAAAAGGAGGTAGAAATAATCCAGGACGATTCCCAAAGTCACCCTTGGTCCTCCACAGGGACACAGTGTCCTCTGAGACACACACACACACACACACACACACACACACACATAAAATAAATAAATAAAATATTTATAAAATAAGGTACAACAGCACACTCACTCATTACTTAACAAAGACACATTTTGATATATGCATAATTGGGCATCTCTGCAGGTGCATTTAAATAAACACAAATGATTATTCCCCGTGATGTGATAGAAACCCAGTGTGAAAGGCCGCTGCTCAGGTAGCATGGTGTAATGTTTAACAATAACCTGCTTTTTTAATTAGTACGAGTACACTAAAGAACCATGACAAATGACCAAGTAAATACCCAAACCACTAGGACATTCAGTAACACTGCCCCGTCCACAACGAATGTGCTGTACTTCCCTACAACTAGTAGCATGGTTGTTTGTTTCGTTTTGTTTTTCAGCAGCAGCACCACAAACACATGGGCAAAAATACCTCCTGTTGGGACATTACTGGGCAATAGGAATGTTTTAACTCTGTTGTAGTCTTCAAGGACCCCTACAACGAAGTGTTGGCCAAAGCCCCCTTAGGTGACACATGGCTGAGTCATAATTAGCTTCAAGGTAGGACCAATCATTAGTATATGTGAATTTCGGGGCACATCTGTAGCAAGTAATCATGGAGGCTGACAAGTCCTCCTCCCTCACTCAACAACTCCCAAAGTTCTGCTCTTCCTAGTTCCCTGTGTTAGAGAGTCCTGGGTGATGAACGCTAGCAAAGCCCCGTCTTGGTTAATAGTGTCACAAAAGTGACCTTAGCCACAGAGCCTCAGGAGCAACGACCTTCCCTCTTCTTAGGTTGACTCTCCCCCGGGCAGTTCTACACTTCCACACCATCTTTATTTCGGTGATCATCAGATCTCTAGTAAGCAAGAACTGGGGATATGGCTCAGCTGGTAGAGTGCTTGAGTATCATGCTTGAGGCCCTAGGTTTGATTTCTACCATGGGATAAGCTGGCAGTGCATGACTGTACCCAGTGAAGGTGGAAAGGTCAGAGAAGATCAAGGTCATCCTTGTTATATAGTGAGCTTGAGGCCAGCCTGGGTTATGTGAAACCCTGTTTCCAAAACAAAAGAAAAGAAAACAGCAAAACAACCTCCAACTCTATTGAATAACTTGAAAGAAGACCCCCCAATACACATACTTTGATTCAGCATCTGAATCTAGGTGTTCCAGTATTTTATGCTTCCTTCCAAGATGTCAGCATTTTTCACATATTCTTGATGACAGAGCACATGTTTTATATTCAGTAGTATAATTATCAACATCTTCCTTTACTGTTACAAAATCACAATGTTCAATTTGCAACATGCTAGGTAATATATGATAATGTGTGTGTATATATATAGCACACTTAATCCTCCTATCAATTCTACTACAACCAGCATCATTACATATAGCATATATCACTTAACAAAAGTATTCCCTAGGATCAGTTTTTAGGAGTTGGTGGATTGCTATATGAAAGATACATGACTATCTCAGCTCAACTACACTCCTTGGGGCAACATACTCTGATAGAACATTGTGATAGGTGCACCCCATACATGAACCCAGAATGTTCCTTTCTTAATCACTCACGATCTGCCAAAACATAGGCACAATTTATTCAAGTCTACATCCAGTGTTGTCTGTTCCTAAGCAATTTTGAAATACTGTAAGGTTATTTTTTTCCTCGAAGATTGACTCTTCTAGAGCTATATAAATATTTCTCCATTGTAACTGACCCAGCTCCAAACACTGAAATGAAGATACATGAGAAGAGGCAAAGAACGGATGTTAAGAGTCAATGGAAACTCAAAACCAGGGGACCACCCCAAGCTTTGGCAAGGAATCAAGGTGGCTCTGTGTATGTGACAAGAATTCACTGTGGTGTTCTGCTGGCTCCATCCATTTGGAGCTGACTTCAGAAATCAATTGGCTCAAAAACCAGTTGGACCATCTAAATTTTTTAAATCTCTATATAGGCATAAAGAGCAACATTGTGATTCTCCTACACTTTTCCCTAATAATCCGATCTCACCCCATTCTTCAACTTCTTCCCCTCAAGTCATGTACTTGGTAAAGTACCCTGTGTATCCTGAAGTCGTTGTGGTAAACATCCCTTCTTATACTTCTTGATAGGTTATGGATACGCAATATACCCCAAGACCTGTGAAATCTAAAAATAGCATTAGAGTTCAAGGTATAAATATGTAGCAATACATCGTCATCACTAGCATTTTCCAAACAGCAAGAACAAGAGAGATGTCACTGCTAAAATGAGAAATAGGGGAAAAAATTGTTGATGCTGAAGCCAATTTTTGGAACAGAATGGATTAGGATTTTGAAAGACTAGCCACAAACACATCAAGTCAAATTTTAAAAAGTTAAAAATTTTAGGACAGCTTAAATAAACTGACTTTTTATTAGTTTTTTGGTTTCCTGAGGAAAAAATATTCAAAATTCTAGTAAAAAAATGGTGAGTTTCATTTTTCTAAAACATTCTTTCTCAGGACAAAAGTGTTGTTAAGATTGGATGAAGTTGCAGCTGATGTATATTTTCTTTCGATGCTGGAGTGGAGTCTCTCATTTATTTATTTACTTATTCATAGACAGGTCTAATGTAACATAAGCTGGTCTCTCAAACTCACTATGTAGTTGAGACTGACCTTAAACTTTGCATGCTCCGGGCTCCACCTCCCCAGAGGTGACATTACAGATCATACCATCACCGGCCTCAGCTGAGATATGCTCACACGTCTTTGAGACCGACTTTAAGGTCGTGACTCAGAATCCATTAGTTGGCAATAAAGCCACCAAATCTTTTCAGGGTTCAGTTTGCTCTGGACACTTCAGAAGATTGAAGAGGAAGAAAAAAAATAAACCCTCAATTTCTATCTATAAATACAACTTTTTTCCCCTTAAGGAAGGATTCCATGTTGGGAGCAATGCGGTGTTTAAATTGCTTGTTGCTTTATTGGGGGGTAGAGAGGGGGCGGGTGGCTAAGGGAATACTTGCACATCCATAACCCAGAATTGAATCAGCTAGTGAATTAATGGTCATTATCGTCTTAAGTCCCTATTTGCCAATTCTGAAATATTAAAACAGGGATTCAGGGAGCATTGCAAACTGTCATTTGGTTCTTCCGCATGATTTCTCAGGCACCAGGAAAGCTTTTCTGAGCAACAAACTCCTTCACATGTTCACAGATTCCCCCAAATTTCCAATTTTGGTGTAGGAGATTGCTAGAACCAGACCCTTATCAAAATGGTAAGTCACTCTCCTGAGTTAACAGCTGCTCCCAGTAATTTACACTTGGTGTGACTTAAATGAAGCTTTTGTCTGGAGAAGGTTTTTGGTTGTGTGTGTGTGTGTGTGTGTGTGTGTGTGTGTGTGTGTGTGTGTGCGCGCGCGCGCGCGCGCGCGCTTGCTTGTTTGTGTTTAAAAACAGCCCAGGCTAGCTTCCTGGAAGTCTGCAAGAGAATTTTGAACTCCTGCCTCCCCACCCCCCCTCAACCCCGCTTTCTAAATGCTGGGTTTGTAGACGTGCAGCATCATATCTAGACTTCGTTTAGAGGAGTCTCCCAATTGACAGAACAAGAAACCGCACGAAACCCAGGGCTTACAAAGCTCAGCCATCTAGAAAATGTCACTCACAATTGTTGAAAACACAGGTAAATCTGAAGTTTTTCTATAAAAATGCCTTGGAGCAACATCATCTTTTGAGATTATGTCACAGATAGGGAAGAAAGTTGGCAAACATGCAAGAGAATCTTCCGGATTCTAGATTGCCCTCTGGTGAATGTCACCCAAGATGGAAGAGAAACCATCCATAGTCAGTCAGGCCTGGGAGAGAGCCAGGCTGCAGAGAAAGCATGAGAAGATGTATAGCATCACTCCCGCATCCAGAGACAGCAGCACATGGTGGGAATGCTGGGTAGAAATGTAAAGTCGGTATTCAGAGAAGACATGGGTTTTACTAGAGTTGATCGCTTCAGTGAGAAAAAAGGGCCACGTGTATTGCTTGCTGATGTCCACTCTCCAAACTTGATTTTCTATGAAATTGCTCAGGATGCAGCACCCTGGTGCTCGCCCACCTTGTTCTCCTCAGACGTCACAAATCAAATAGAATACATGGGTAAATGGCACCTTTGCCCACCTGCTTGGAGAGCCCCTGCCCTAAACCTATTCTGAAACCATCCTCATCCCAATCCCTTCCCCTTTCCCCTTCTTATTACAGATGCTTCTGTTTGAAGCATCAATTATTTTTGTCTAAAGTGTAAGAAAATAAATAAGAATTAAAGTTTAAAAGAGGTCTCTGTAGTTGCTAGTGTTGTAGTGGCACTTGTCACATTTTGGAAGTTCAGCTGGTGTGATTAAAGCAGGGGCTTCATTGCCCTAGGTGAGGGGGGGTCCAGAGGATTCACAGGGACTTAGGGGGACTATCACCAAAAAGACTAACATGTCTGTCAGAGAATGTGGCCCACATCCCACAGCCCACTTGCATTTCTAAATTCTCATTCCAGTTTAAAATTCCACAAAACAGCACACGATTCTGGAAACATTTCTTTTGTACAGATATAAGTTGTGTGCTTAGTAAATTGTTTTTTGAGACAAGTTTGCACACTGTAGTCCAGGCTCACAGGGAACTCACTCTCTAACCCAGGCTGGTCCCAAGCTCATGGCCATCCTCCTGCCTCAGCCTGCCAAACACTGAGATTACAGTATGAGCCACCACACTTGGTTATTTAGGTGTAGTTTTAAAACTGATAATAGGAGCTGAGGAGACGGTTTAGTGGCTAAAGTGTCATGCAAGCATGAAGACCGAAGTTCAGGGGTCCAGACCCGTATAATGCTTAATGGGCATGGTGGCCCTTAATGAGCAAGGCTTAGAAGATGGAGACTTGGGCTCGCTGGGGCTAGCTAGACTAGCCAAATTGGCAAGCTCTGTATTAAATGAAAGGCCCTGCTTCAATGAATAAAGCAGAGAATAATCAAGGAAGATGCCTGATGTCAACCTTGAATCTCCATGTATGTACATGCAAACCTGTTATATACATGTGGAAACACACTGCAAACATGCACATGTGTGTATATGCCACATACATATACACATTAAGTTTTTCAAAATTAAAATACACATATGTTCTATATCAAAGCTGGCCATTACAGACCTCTAGAAGATCTGAATTCTGTAATACACATATTAAAGGGCTCCAAGGTATTGTTTCTTTCTAAGTGGACCCTGGAGAAAAGACAGTACTAGTAGTTACTAGATTCCACAGGGCTAAAACTAAGCAAAAGAAAAACAGAAAACCCTCTCATGATGAAAGAAGAGTTGGTAGAATTGTTTTCAATGTGGATTTATTCAGTTTCTGAGTTCTGAGGCTTGAAGAGCAATGCTAATCATCCCAGACTAAATCTTTGTATATGTGTGTATGTGTGTGGGGGATGTATGTAAAAGAGGGCACTTGAGTGTATGCGTGTACCTGTGGAGGCCCAAGAGTGACATTGGTAATCATCCTGGATTGCCCTACCTCTTATTGTTTTGCTCTGGGGTTTCCCAGGCTCTGCCTTCCAAGGCTGAAATTGTAGGTCACTGTCATTTCTGTCTGGCGTTTTAATGTGAGGTCTGGGGATCTAAACTCATGTTCTTTTGCTTGCGAGGCAGTAGTTTTAACCTCTGAGCCATCTCACCAATACCCGAGGATAAAATCCTTTCTAGCTGTCACAGTTCTTTTTTTTTTTTTATTCAACTGTGCGCATGTGCATGCATGTGTGTGTGTGTGTATGTGTGTGTGTGTGTGTGTGTGTGTGTGTGTGTCTGTGTGTGTATCTGTGTCTGTGTATGTGTAGAACCACTGACGGATTCGCGAACCACCATGGACGCCTCCACCTCCTTCTGCCCCGGGATTCACAGGCTCCGCCCCACCAGGACCAGAAGCGCAGGACGCCCCCGCTTCCACCTGGCGTCTA
Organism: Typhlomys cinereus; assembly: GCA_023101885.1. Classification (NCBI taxonomy): domain Eukaryota; kingdom Metazoa; phylum Chordata; class Mammalia; order Rodentia; family Platacanthomyidae; genus Typhlomys; species Typhlomys cinereus. The sequence continues at coordinate 694,448 of JALPQD010000426.1, forward strand.
TACGTGGGATCTGGGATCCGAACTCAGGACCTTCCACCTGCAAGACGGAGGCTTAACCCCTGAGCCACCTCTCTAGCCCTGTTACAGTTCTTCCAGAAATGAAAAATCCATCCAGCCCTTCCCTTCTTGTGAAGTAAGACCATTTTTCCTCCATCCAGAAGTGGACGAGCCGAGTATGAAGATGAGACCCCAAGTCTACCTGTCACACTTGTAGTGAGGTGGTTTTCTTTATCCTGCTTTCTGTGACTATAATCTATCCCGCCCAGTTGCAGCAGTGAGAAGCCCGGACTATCTGTGAAGGGGGAGGGAATGGGGCTGCTTCGGAAAGAATTCTCAAGGCCAGAAAATTAAATAAAAGACAAGTGAAACAAAGAGCAGGGCCCAACTTTGAGAGGAAAGAATTCTCTCTGGGCCAGAGATAGTGACAACCTGCTGCTCCTCATCTCCCAGTGCGTTCACCGTCTCTTTTTTTTTTTTTTAATTTTTTTTTTAATTCAATTGTGCGTGTGTGCGTATGTATGTGTGCGCGCATGTGTGTATGTGTGTGTGTGTAGAACCACGGACGAATTCGGGAACCACCATGGACGCCTCCACCTCCTTCTGCCCCGGGATTCACAGGCTCCGCCCTACCAGGACCAGAAGCGCAGGCCGCCCCCGCTTCTGCCCGGCGTCTATACGTGGGGTCTAGGATCCGAACTCAGGACCTTCTGCCTGCAAGGCAGAGGTTTAACCCCTGAGCCACCTCTCCAGCCCCTCGTTCACCGTCTCTTTGTGACAGTGGGTCCTAGGAAGATCAAGTTCCCTGAGCCTACAGGCAGCAGTCAAGAGGTGGGTCCCTTCTGGGGCACCAGAGTGTAGAAAGTGAAGTCTCAGTGTGCTCAACCAGCCCATAATGTCTTGGGGATCAGAATCCAGAAGAACTAGGGGTTCAAGATAGGATGATGAGCTGGTAAGGTGTTTCAGTAGCTAAGAGCATCTACTTGCAAGCTTGGTGTCCTGAGTTTGATCCCTGGATCTCACTGTAGACAGTCACCTAGCAGGAAGTGGTTGTACCAGTTCCTCTTCCCTGTTTTTGTGACACAACACTTATACACAACTTGAGGGAGGAAAGGAAATACAGTCCATTTGGGGGAATGTTGGAAGACTGCAGACATCATGGAGACTGAGAAAGCTGCAAACTGCAAACTGCAAAAGCAGACTTATTAACTGAAACAGGGTAGGGCTCTCCAGCCTCAAGCTTTGTCCCCTGGACTGCCGTCCTGCAGCAAGGCTTCACCTCCTAAAGGTGCTATGACCTTGCCAAAAACTAAAGATTCAAACGCGTCATTCTGTGGGGGACACATCTCAAACCATGACAGTGGTACTGAATGCTGCCTGATGAAAAAGAAATCTTGTTCCTTGATTTAAAAAAAAAAAAGCACAGACAGCTCTGAGAAGTTAAAATGGTAACAGAAGTACAGAAAAGTACATGGAAAACACTGGTATTCTCTGGAGCCCCCTCTAAGAATAAGACCAGAGCTTGAAACCTCAGGGACTTCTGCTTATCCTGGAAATGTCTCATGTATTAAACTGTTTCTCTGTCTCTAACCATGATAAATATCAGGAATGTCGACTCTGGCTCTCGGGTGGACTATCCAAGCATGCACTGGACGCTATGAAAGCTTTTCCATAATCTCTACCTCTCCTTTAACCAATCAGAACTCCTATGCCTAGATTTGCATACAGATTCCCAGCTAACTATAAAGTCTGGCTGGACCGGACACCAGATTTTTACAGCAATTCCTTTGGGAGGCGGTGGATGTTCCCACCTGTTTCAGCCCACATCTCTATGTTTCCATCTCCAGTATGTTTTTTTTTTCCTGCCTTTCATACTTCTCAGCCCAAGACAGTTTCGTGGGTCACCATGGTAGAAGTGGTATCCTTAGAGAATCTTTAAGAAGGGATAATGGCGGGAGACAGCTGCACCAGGAAACAACGCTTACAGCCCACTTGGTGGAAGGAGAGTGTGGGCTTCAGGAGCTTGTCCTGGGACTTCCACATGTACACTGTGCACACGCGCCCTTTCCCTCCTTTTCTTCCCCCATCCCCCTATCTGACAGAAACCCACTGCTTAAACAAAAGTAGGATGGAGACAGAAAGGCAAATAGAAGGGCAGCTGAAGTGAGCTCCAAGAACAGAGAACGGCTAGCCAGAAACATGCCAGGATCCAGGCAGTGAAAAGTCAACAGTGGGTGGAATTTCCAAAGGAACTGCAAAGATAGAGAAAATATCAAATGTCAGATCGTGTAAACACATGACTGGGCTGTGCGTGGCTCTGAGGGGTGTGCGGCGATCTCAGAAAGAATTGCAGGCACTGCGGTCCCTGAGTCTGAAGCAAGGAGAGTGTCAACTACTGTTCTGAAGATGCTACAAAGCAGAGAATGTGGGTGTGAGGTTTTGACTCACAGGTCCTTGATAGATACTGGCCAGTTCATTGATTGCTTCTTTATATCTCTTATTTCTCACAATGACTGGTTTTCTGAGGGTTCTGTCTTTTGCTCCCCCCCCAACACAGCTTTGCCTATCTCAGTGTCTCTGTTGAGAAGGGCATTGAGCATCTCTGCTTCAGGATGAGAACACACGCCCAGGTCTGTTCCCTAGATAGCCAGACTCTCACTTCTGGGAAGTCACCTTTTGGTCTAAAGAGAAGCACATAGTTCACGTTAACAGTGAGTCTCTGATCTTGTGGGCAAACTGCATTTCCCAGAACCATTCTGATTTGCATGTCAATTCAAAGACTTGCTAGAAATGTGGTCTTCGGAAAAGCCATGAAGTCTGCACTTTGCTCCTTGATATCAAGGAGATGAGCTTCTGTGGCAATTATGGAAGCATGATGATTATGAGCTTCCCAATTGTTGTAAGGAGGGGCGAATTTACAGTGTATGTGTGTTCATGTGGGGTGTGGAGGGTGGGGGAGGGTGTGTGTGTGTGTGCGCATGCGCGATATGTGTGGTGTGGTATGTGTAATGTGTGTAATGTGTATAGTGTGTGTTCATGTGTGTGGTATGTGTGCTATGTGTAGTGCATGTGAATATGTGCACATGTTTGGGAATGTGTGTGATATGTGTATGGTGTGTGTGGTATGTGTGATGTATGTATGTGCAAGTGTGTGTGTGTGTAGTATGTACGGTATGTATAGTATGTGTGGTATGTGTGTGGTGTGTATATATGTGGTATGTGCAGTATGTGTGCATGTATGCATGTGTGGTGTGTATGGTGTGGTGTGTGTGTGTGTGTGTGTGTGTGTGTGCATGTGTGGTATGTGTGGTGTGTATAGTTTGCATGGTATATATGTGGTGCATGTGGTGTGTGATATGTGTGGTGTATGTGTGTCTGGTGTGTATGGGATGTGTGTGGGATGTGTGTCTGTGTGTAGTGTGTGTGATATTTGTGTGTTGTGTGCGGTATGTGTGGTGTATGTGTATGTATGTGTGTGTTCATGTGTGTGGATGTACTGAGTGGAACTTACCAAGCAGGTTATGCTGGCCAGCAAGCCCCAGGGACCCATCTATCACTACTTCCCCAGAGTTGAGACTCAAGCGTGAGCTACTTACTGTCCCTGGTTCTTCAAATGGGTTCTGGGGATCACACTGGGGGTCCTCCTGTCACACTGGGGGTCCTGCTGCCTGTGTAGCAAGTGCTTTACCCATGAGCCATCTTCCCAGCCGCACTCCACCATTGGTTACAGAGCCTTAAAAATGACCTGCTGAAGCCAAGTGTCCAAGGAAGTATTCACACTCCTAGAGTTTGGACATTGGGTGATCTAAGCCCTTTCCCTGTCAGATATGTAAACCAAGGTTCAGGGGAGCATGGTGTGTCTAAGGTCCTTCAGCCGGATGAAACACTGTTGCCTGAAATGAGAATCCTAGAGTTTGCTTTGGTTCATCCTTGACAAAAACACTGACATTGCTTCCAGACTTTGAAATGAAGCCAGGGCAGTGAGAAGGCAAAGGCACCTACATATAAACTGGGTGATTTGAGTTTGATCTCCAGAACCTACATGGTGGAAATTCTTCTGACAGTTGTCCTCTGTGAAAGGTTGGGTCTATAGTTCAATGATAGAGTGCTTGCCTTACAAGCACAAGGCTGTGGGTTCAATTCCCAGTGCTACCAGGGAAAGAAAAAAGAAAACCTGAAATACAATCAAAAGTTGCCCTCTGACTTACATGCTCATGCTGTCAGAGTTGCATCAGTCTCTCTCTCTCTCCCCCCATAAATTAGTAATATATTTTTAAAAGCAAAGGCAAAAAAACAACAAAAGCAACCAAAACAAGAAATGCAAGAACAAGGGGGGAAAATCTTAGATACCAGCATATGTATATTTTGCTTCTAGATCAAGTAAACACATTGATGCACCCACAGGACAAAGCGCTCTCAGACTGCCTGCATGTGTGCCTCTCAAAAGGCTCATTGTATTCTCTTTGCCTCTGCAAAAATGACAAGCAGCGATCACCCTTTTCTAGCAGTGACAACCCGAGCACCCAGCATGATGAAAATTCAGGTACAGGAGTTTAGCCTTCATCTCTCGGTTTTTATCCTCCAGAACAAAGGAAAATTACAGGCATTGTGCTGACAATGGAAGCCGAGCTCTTGTCTTCCCCTCCGGTTTGTCGTTGCTAGGGTATGAGACCACGTGGGCTATCAAAACTCTCTTCCATCTGGCTGGCGTTTGAAACTTCTCTCGGTTCCAGCTTTTTACAGTTGAGCAATTAATTCTCTCTCACACTTGGGAGCTGCTGAAATAAAGGGGATTCAGAGATTCAGAGAGAGAGAGACAGAGAGAGAGAGAGAGTTCATGACCTTTTTTGCCTTTGTGTGTTTTAATGAGAACTGACCTGCACTCAAAAAACTAGTAAAATCTTTTGGGTGAAGATTTGGACAGGTCGTTTTCATCTTGAAACTAATCATGTAGTGCATTTTATTACTACTACTACTACTACTATTATTATTAATAATAATACTATTATTATTATTATTGGTGTGTACAAGAGGGCATCTGAGTGTGTGTGCCTATGGAGGTTCAAGGGCGGGAATCATTCCAGGTCACTCTGTTTCCCTATTGCTTTTCCCTGGGGGTTTCTCAGGTTTTGCCTTTCAAGGCTTAAATTGCAGGTTACCACAATATCTTCCCCAAATTTTTACATGGGATCTGAACTCAGGTTCTTTTGCCTGTGAGGTTTAACCTCTGAATGACCTCCCCAGTCCCCATTTAGTGCTTTTTAGAAGGCATGCTAAATGATGTCATCTCAAATACTAATATTACTAGACAACAGCTTTTTACTAAGAATGAGTTTTATTCTAGCATCTTAACAATTCCTTCTGACATTTGAAGTCTGATAAAGTGTCGGTGTTAGGAGTGCTAGAATAGGGTGTAGTGAGAGAATGCACTCAAGGTGGGGACACTGATGGACCACCTAGATATGCTAAGCATACATAGCTTGTTGTACTGGCTGCTCTTCTCTGTTGCCATGAGACACCACTCAAAGTAAAGCAACTAAGGGAGATAGGGAGATTTATTCAATTTATGGTTCCAGAGAGGTGAAGTCCATTATGGCAAGAAAGGCATGGCTGGCAGGGAGAAGTTGGAAGCATCCTAAATCTTGTTCATCAAGAAGGCTGAGAGCTGCAAAACTCCCTACTAAGGAGCAGACTTCTCCCAGAAGTAGGGTAGGGCTAATCAACTTCAAGGTCCACCCCCTGTGACTGCCTTCCTCCAGTAAGGCTCCACCTCTTAAAGGTGCCATGACCTTCCCAAACAACTTAAGATTCGAACACATGAGCCTGTGGGGGACAACTCACATTTCAAACATGACAATGGTTATCAGCTCACCCCTCTCCCCTTGGTAGAGAACGCCCCACTAAGGAGCCCCGTCTGCCCAAGGAAGAAATCATATGAAAGGCACTGTTCTCTGGAGTAGTCCCTGCAGCCCCAGGAAGTCCCCTGGAACTCCCGATCCTTGGACCAAGTGATAACACAGATGAGCCACCTTGGCATTGGCAGTTGTACTTCTGGTTAGTGAGGTGTTGTGTGTGCTATCATAGTGTTCAGTTGCCTGAATGATTGCCTATAATAAACAAATTAACTCTGAACCCTAGCCTATGGAGTATATCCTGCCTTTGGCTCATATCAGTGGGTAGATAAAAGCAACTTATTCTAGATTGTTGAATAAATGTCACCAGAACTCTAAAGTATCTATGATTAACCTAATGCCCCCCAAATCACACAAAATAGACAAAAATAAAGGATAAAATACTTTTCATTCTAACAACATAGTCTAATAAAAGACCAGCCAAATAAACAGAAATACATATGTAGCATTGTAACAAATGGGCCACCATTGTAACAGAATAGATGGTCATTGTTCCAAAATTAATCACTAAATCAATGCAGCTTTCTCCTATATATCGATTAGTTTTCATTAATTGAGGGACTTGCAAGATGGATCATTGGGTAAAGGCACTTGCCACCAATCTGATGATCTGAGTTCAATCCCTGGAACCCAGGTAAATGGAGGGACAGAACTAAGTCCACAGAGTTGTCCTCTGACCTCCATATGCAATGCATGCCCTGGCTTGTGTGCACGTACATTTGCGCGCGCATGCGCGCGCGGACACACACACGCACACACACACACACACACACACACACACACACACACATTACCAATAATAGTTCAAAACGTTTTTTAAAAATTGTAAATTTTATCAAAGTAAAAGAATATGAATAGCCAAGGGGGCTTGGAAGAAGTGAAGGAAAGGAGGACTAACTCTAGCAGAGAGAAGACTATATCATGAACACAAACAGGAGCTGGGGGGACTCAGTGGTATAGCACTTAGGCTGTGGGTTCTGTCTCTAGCACCATAAAGATGAACATGAACATCAGGAGAGAAAGTAGACTGAGGGACAGAATAGGGAGATGAGGAACAGAACTCATCTCTGTGAATCAGCGTATGAGACAACTGGCATCGTAGACCTAATCATCAGATAATACATCTAGAAAACATGGCTCAGTCTACAAGAAAGAAAAAAGAAGGATGTGTGTGGGATGTGGTGGAGAAGGGGCATAATTCCAGCTCTTGGTGGGCAGAGGCAGCAGGATCATTCAGTTCAAGGTTGGATTTTGGCCTCAAGATCAAGTTTGAGGCCAGCCTGGGTTATATGAAACCCTGACTCAAAACAAAGTAAAATGAGATGCATATAAAAACTTGAAGCTTTTAGAGGCCAGGAAGATGGCTTTGAAGGTGAGGTGTTTGCTGCACAACTTTGGATCCTCAGTAACCAGCTAAAAGTCGGGCAAAGCAGTGTGTACCACAGCCCTGGCACTGGGTGGCCAGGGGAGGAGATCCAGCCAGTCTAGACAAATCAGCAAGCCTGATTCAGTGAGAATCCCTGACTCAAAAGATACACGGTGGAAAAAATGATTGAGGAAAACAAACCCACGCAAGCACGCACCTACACATCACACACACACACACACACACACACACACAAACCCTAAAAACTTTATTTTAATAATTATAACACAAAATATAATTCTGTAACAGTTACAATTATTTACATGTTCCTATATTAAGTATGTAAACATTTCATCTAAGTAAGTTAGAACCCTCAGTGGCATAAACAGACATGTGTTTGAGTACACTTAAGATGACAGTACTATGAAGAGGCATTGTGGAAAAACTGTCAAGATGAACCTCGAATGGTGCAGGATATTGGAGGAAATGAAACACTATACACCAAGCACACATCGTGAGCTTCTCTCATTAAGAGCTGGAGGTTTTTGGTAGCTCTGGAGTTTGGGCATGGCCCTTTGGCTTCCTGGAATACAGTGCACAGCACTGAACAGTGAACCATAGGCCTTCTCTTGCTGTGGGACTCTGGGCCGTCATGAGAGACATGCTAGTGAGCCTCCTGAATGAGAAACCATGACATCACAGGTCCCTGAGCTCCTTATGGGGGGGGGGGTTGAGGTCATACCACACTGTTCCAACAACCAGTTTAGGAGAAGCAGAAGCTGGAGAGCCAGAAGCTCTCAAGAGAAGGCTCCCAGGAGGAATCTGGGTTGGCATAAATGTCCAGGCCTTGGAAGATGTCACACACCCTCCACATACACACTGTCACACAGCTAAAGCTAACCAGATACAAATAGAGACAGGGCAGGAACACATCTCAAAAGGAAGCTGCAGAGATCTAAGGACTTGGAAAGCAAAGCTTTCTTTTTAACAAAGTCTAGATAAAGGTAACCGTATGTGCCAGAAGAAGATACTTTGCAAAACTGGAACAAAGGACCTAAATTCTAAAATATCTAAGGAATTCTCCTGAAAACCAGCCAGAAAAAAAAAAGTGGCTAAGAGTGTGAATAAGAAATTCACTGGAATGAAAGTGGAATGATTAATAAATATATAAGGAGACTGGAACCTGCTAATAATCAGAGAAGCACAGATGATGTTAAAAAAATCAGTTGTTTGACTAGTAACAAATAAAATGAATAATGTCATATAAGGAATTCATGCTGCACTACAAGTAGATAAGATCCACCTACTGCTGGCATTTATGAGGGAAAACACAGGTGAAAACATGTGTACTTGCATGATCCTTGGTGATGCCCAGAGGCACCAGTCAGTGTGTTTGTAGTAGTATTAACTGCCATTGTAAGCACGCAAAAGCATACTCTTCTATTATTATTACTAATTATTATTACCATTGTTATTATTTGCATGCAGCATCTCATGTAGCTCAGGCTGACTTTAAACTTATTATGTAGTTGAGGATGATCTTGAACTCCTGATCTGTCTTCTAAGAGCTAGGATTGTGTGTGTGTGTCTTCAGGTGTGTATTTGAATGCACGAAAGTGAATATGTGTGTGCATGCGTTTATGTGTTTGTATAGGTGTGTGCGTTCTTACATGAAAAAGCCATTCATGCTTTTAGGTTAAAGATTTTCCCCTCCCCCTCTCAGTCCTGGTCTGATTACTATAGTTCTAACTGGTTAAGATTCACACAATCATTTTTGTTTGTGAACATATAGAATAGCTCATCGTTCTAGGAGTGAGTTGGCTGGGGCAGGGTTGTGCAATGTCAGGGTCAAGCAAAGGGGTGGGGCTGAGCATGGGAGCAAACAAAATCCAGAGATCTTCTGTAGGGATTGACAGAGGAAAAAAAAAAAAAAAAAGACAAATTAGAGCTTTCCGGTTTGCCCGAGCTTAAGTCTTTCACCTAGGGACGGGTGACCTGGGATCTGTAATCAGGAATGATGGTACCAGAATAGACTATAGGAAAGAGAAGTTCCAACCAGCATGACAGTTTAAACGAAGGGGAAATCCCTCACACAAGAACCTGCCATTCACCCCCATGCCTGTCACTTTTAACCACAGTGACTCACCGGGTAGCTCTGACTGATTTCACAGAATGTGAGGCAATTCTGCAAAAGAAAGTGAACTCAATCAGACGCAATTGCTATAATATCAGACCCCTCCATGGGCAAACAGGATGCCAGGCCAAACATCCATGGAGTCCTAAAGAAATCTCAAGGAAACAAGGTGGAGGGAAAGAGTATACCGCCCATCCTATGGGAATAGTGGGTTACATGGAGTTTTCCCTCCCTGTTTAATATTTTGAACACTGAAATGAACCACATGCAACCTTTCCTCACCAAGGGAGATGTGAGGGACATGCTCCTCTTCCTCTCTGTCATCTTTCCTCTCTGCCACTCTTCAGAGAAGCTCCATTGATTTCACAGGGCACCATGGTCAAACTGCTTCTGCCCCACGTGTGGAAAGATTGAGCTACAGGCAAATAAGTCAAGGGAAGAAGCAGCTGCTCTCCAACGGTGAGCAGACAGAGGCAGAATCCTGGGGTGCAAAGGAACTCACTCGATGTCCCTTGGGAATTATCTGCACTGAAGACCTTAGGACAATACCGCATCTGTTTTAGGAACTGAACGCTAGTGTCTAAGAATACTTACTGTCAGGAAATGTGACTTTGTCAGTAAATTCAACCTGCTCTCACACCCATTTCCTCTGACTCTGATCTCTCAGGAGGGAGTTCACCCAGTGGACATCCCTGAGGGTTGTCTCCAAAATAGCCACTGCCCTGTCCTCCCTCTGCCAGCCTGCCAGCTCCAGGATCAGTGACCCTGACTCTCTCATCTCCTCTGGGCCTCCTGCTCTGAAATGATACCTACCCATACTTGTCTTTGCCCAGTAGGCTAGTCTGCTGCTACTAAGGCAATCAGCCATCCCACTCCCTGGCTAGGATGTGAGGATGTGGGACTTCTGCTGGTAAAGCTGGGAAAGTCCCCCCAACTAGGGATGAATTTACCCTGTTGGTCATCTCTAGAAAAAAAAATAATGCTCTTTCCTTCTTTGTGGGACATGCTCCCCCACCTTTCTTTTTTTTTTTTTTTCAAGAACAAGAAAGTAAATAAGGGGTTGGGGATATAGCTGGGTTGGTACAATGCTTGTTTAACATGCATGCATGAAGCCCTGGGTCTGAGCCCCAGCGCCAAATGAACCAGGCATTGTGGCACACACTTGCAATGTTAGTGCTCAGGAGATAGAGGCAGGAAGACCAGAAATTCAGGGTTATCCTTAACTACATACCCATAGCTATGTACAAAGTTTGAGGCCAGTCTGGGTTATAGACTCTGTCAAGAAATGAGAAGGGAGGGCCTGGAGAGGTGGCTCAGGGGTCAAGCCTCTGCCTTGCAGGCAGAAGGTCCTGAGTTCAGATTCTAGACCCCACGTATAGACTCGAGTGGAAGCGGGGGTGGCCTGCATTTCTGGTCTTAGTAAGGCGGAGCCTGTGAATCCCAGGGCAGAGTAAACAAGGAGGAGGTAGAGGCGGTCCATGGTGGTTCCCGAATTCACCTGTGGTTCTACACACACACACATACACACACACACACGCATGCACTCATGTGCACATACGCACGATTGAATAAATAAAAAAATTAAAAAAAAGAAATGAGAAGGGAAAAGGAGGAAGAGAAGGAAAGAGGAAGGGAGGGAAGGAGGAAAAAGAAGAGAAGAAGGAGGAAGAGGAAGAAAAGAGGAGAAGGAAAGAAGAGGAAGAGGGAGAAAGAGGGAGGAGGGAAGAAGAGGGAGGAGGAAGAGGCACATATGCAAAGAAAGGGTGAAGGAACAAAAGCAGTATGAAGAACATTCACAGCACGTAAAGGAGTAAGGACATAGAAAAACTGCTTATAGCCATTATATTCATGTTTCGGGAGCATCGGCCAGCACTTCTGCCCACCTACCCCTTTGTATTTCTGCACATCCTTTAGAAGAATGGATCCGGTATTTCGTGGACCAGAAAAAAAATCTGTTTCATTTAAAACTGCACAGAACATGACATTTCAAGTTCCATCTAACAAGATTACTAGTCTCCAAACACAAACACCCCTGGGCATCCTCAAAGGAAAGGGCTTGTTTCTCTGGGAGTTGGTAGCTGCGTGTTCCTGTGCACACTTAACATTGTCTTGTTGCTCCCACCAAACTATGGCTGAACAGAGTTCAGTTTCATGCTGAAATTCTCCTGCCACTGTGTCAAAGCTTGAGGAATGGCACTCTTGCATGCTTATTAGGGCATTACAAGGGATTAATACCTTTCTTGTGGGATGAGTTCTTATTGTTTAAGGATAGGCTGTCCCACAAACTCTTAGTGTTAGCTACCATCTAAATACTTAACATTATATCTTTAAATCAGAGAAACCCCCTGCATTCGATCAAGGAAGTACCTTTCTGCAGTAGAATATGTGCAATGCAGAGAAGCTCAGTTGGCCAAAGTGCCAAGTAAAAGTGACTGTGGACAGCTCGGCCTTAATCAGGCACCTCCCGTGCCATGGTTCAGGGAACCTTATGGATGAGAGAGCAGAAGAATGAAAGAGTTTGGAGACAGTGAAAAGGACTATAAATAGAAGCTCTATTCACATCAGGGCCACTGTACCTGGGAGCTCAATGAAGCCATGTCTACTTCAGCTAGACCGCCATAGTAGCCATCCTATCAACATTTCACATGGAGGAAGGAAGATCTGAGCAGATAATGTGCCGTCTGAGAGACTGATGCCAGACAGAAGAAGGGGAGCTTCTTTACTCAATGGTTTGCCCACTGGCGGGTCATTCATGCCCCCAATGAGTGCCCAGACACTTGCCAATTCAGATCCCCTGAATGGGGCTCAATGAATCACACATGCCGGGCAGGGGGCGGGGAGGGAGGATGGACATGGGCGTGGGAGGGAGATGGCTGGAAAGAACAAATGGGCTGGGATATTTGGAAAGTTTTATACTAAACTATGCACCAAGTTGGGTTTTACCTTCAACTGAAAAAAAAATAAATAAAGCCCATAAGACTTCCTAAGGGTGTCAAGCTGACGGACAGGGTCTGAGACTTGGTTCTGGCTCCCTGTGGCCTTTGCCTTCACACCCAGGGCGGAGGCCTGTCTCTGACTACTATTCCTGTCTGTATTTGTGCAGGGGCTTCCTTCCTGGCTCCCTGTTCACCTCAAGAGCTTTGCTGTCCAGCGGCTTTGGCCCGGATGTCAGTTCTAACCATAGCTCCAAATCCAAAGCGCAGATAGATTAGCCGTAGACGTTTCTGCTTTGTCTGTACTGGAGACTTGGTCCTCACTGGGTAATACTCGGGCAAAAGCCTACTGGGTCTTCCCCTGGGGCATCGGTGGGGCCACGCGCTGGTTTGGTTTGACTGGCACCCCAGCGATGAAGGAAGCATCCCTCCTTGGCTCTTTTGTAAGTTGAGGGACACGAGTACCTTAGTGCAGCATGCTGCTGGGGAAGCCTGGGTGGGAGGGGCCCAAGGTTGTCCCAAGGGAGTCCAGTGACTCCCAGGGTCCTTCCACAAAGATGGCAGTTTCCTGCTTTTACGGTTTCTAGCAAAGACTCTTCCACAGGCAACCTATTTCAATTCTTTCTCTCCCTTCCTTTCTCTTTTTCTTTCTCTATATTCCTTCTTTCCCTCCTCTGTCTCTCTTCCTTTTCTCCTTCTCTTTTTTCTTTCCTGCTCTTTCTCTGTCTCCTTCTCTTTCCTCCCTCCCTCCCTTCCTCCTTCTCTCCCTCCTTCCCTCTCTCCCTCTCTCGCTCTTTTCTTTTCTCTTTTCTCCTTTCTTTCTTTCTTTCTTTCTTTCTTTCTTTCTTTCTTTCTTTCTTTCTTTCTTTCTTTCTTTCTTTCTTTCTTTCTTTCTGCCAGGGAATGATTATATTAAATATCACTTTAATAGAATGATACCAAACAGTCACAGTCATATGCATTTCATGCATGCAGAAGGGAATATTTGTACTAAACCTCTCAATGTATGAACTTCTTTCAAGCAGGCATTTGTGTGAGTAGAAAGAAAGGCAACATTTCTGGTTGGTGAGACTAAACCTAGCACTGGTTCTGGATTCTGGACCCCAGCCCCTCCCTGGAGTGCATCAACCACTGGAACCTGTTCTGGATTTGCACCCTTCAACCCGTCATCTGGTTAGCCCCAAACCGCTCTGAAACCACCAGTAACCAGGATCCCATCTTCTGTGTTCTTCAACTTGCAGTAATGTTTCCTTTACTTCTCTGTTCCATCTGCTATTCACAGTTAGGAAATCTTTTCAAAAGCCAGGCCATAGATTCATCATTTATAAGCACCTACAACGTGTAAGGCACATTTCTGAATGCTGGGTGAGAGGTGGCTCAGGGGTTAAGCCTCTGCCTTGCAGGCAGAAAGTCCTGAGTTCGGATCCTAGACCCCATGTATAGACTCCAGGCGGAAGCAGGGGCGGCCTGCATTTCACGGAGCCTATGAATCCCAGGGCAGAGTAAACAAGGAGGAGGTGGAGGCAGGTCCTTGGTGGTTCCCGAATTCGCCTGTGGTTCTACACACACACACGCACACGCACACACACACACACATACATACACACCGCACACATGCACAATTGAATAAATAATAATAAAAAATCTTAAAAAAAATAAGCATATCTCCATCTCATGGGTGGACCATCAATAAGCACACTTCCGTCTCCATGTCCGTGCATCTATCCTGTTACCTGCTCTAGCAACCCTCCTGTAGCTCTTTCCTCCTCCGGTCAGTCTGGCTGTTGACTGCATTTCAGACTGAAAGTCAGAGTGATGATGTCCTAGTTAAATCCTCTCTAGAGCTGGGTATGAGAGCCAATCACCTGTCATTCTAGCACTTGGGAGGCTGAGATAGAAGAGAGAGTTTGAGGCCAGCTCAGGCTACATAGCAAGACCTTGTCTCCAAAATAAAAATAAATTGTTATCTAGGTTACTTGGGATATAATTCCAGCTTCCATTTATTGGCAGTTACTCTGCATATTGCTGGTAAGACCCGAGCAAATGACTTGGGAGATAAGGGATTTTATTCTGGTCGTCCAGTTCTATTTCCTAGTCTAGTTGGCTAGACAGCTCACACCAATGCTAGAAGCTAAGGGAACGGTCACACCACAACTACGGGATTGCCTGAGAACAGGACAAACCTCACTTCCAGGCAATAAGACTCCCAAAGTACGTTGAAAAATGTGAACTTACCGACCCAGTTCCCCCATGCCATCCACATGTCTAGAGAATGGTTCCACCCACCATGACTGGGTCTTCTCATGTCAATCAAACAGTCTTCAACAGGCTTCCTCAGGACTTGTTTTATCTACTAACTCCTCACAAATGTGCCTAGGGTTCAATCCTTAATTGTCAAGTTGACATCTGTGTATAACTAGCACAGTACTTTCCAGTGTCTTGTCTGTAGGAGAAACTTTCTTAATATCTTTTCACTTTCCAACCTTCAGAAACCAGCCTTTCCATTTCCTTGTGAACATTCCTAAGATTTAGAAAGCAAAGAATGTCAAACATATCCAGATCATCAATTTTCAGATTTGGGATTTCAAAACCTCCCCAAAGTCCATGCACAGCCCATCAGCACTCTAAGAGTGAGCCCCACCGTGGTTTGTAAAAAGCCAGATGATACCACACTGATGCTGCTTCTACAGGCACCTAAACACCTCTGGCCCAGCCTAGTTCCTTTTCAATTTTTCTGTGATGTGCAGATGGAGCATGTTTAATGTGCATATCTCGCCAAGTCTAAAACACACAAGCAAACAAGAAAACAAAAAGAACCCCCCCCATGTAAGGACATCATCTTTGTGCTGAAACAACATTTGTCACCATGAAGCTTCTATCAGTTACATCAGGAGTGGCCTGTGTAACCAAGTTTCTGTTTTGTGTGCTCTTTGTTCATTTGGGGTTTTCCTTCGTGTGCACGCATGCGTGTGCACTTGTGTGTGAAGTGCACTTGAGTGTGTGTGTGTCGTAGAGGCCCAATAATAACATTGGGTATTGCAGTTTGCCTGCATGTTTGCTGATAAATAAATATCAAATGGCTTAAGGGAACAAGGGGTTTATTTTCTTACTGATAGTCCAGGTACAATCTGTCTGGCTTGACGGGAGAGCACACACCAACACCAGGCTGAGGGAACTGGCCACACCATCTCTACGTAATGGCTGAGAGAGGACAATCCTTACTTGCCAGACCAGCATGTCTGGCCAAGTGGACACAAAGATGTCAACTTCCTCAACTGGCTCTCAGTATTTTATTCATCTGTTCAGGGCTTAGTCCCACCCACCATAGGTTGGGCCTTCAGCATTAACTAGACAATTTCTTGCATGTTTGCTCTGGGCTTAACCCAACCACTAATTCTCCACAAATGTGCCAAGAGCTCAAAACCCTCAACTGTCAAGTTGACACCCATGCCTAACTGTGACATTGGGAATCATCCTACATCGTTCTTCCACCATACT
Organism: Typhlomys cinereus; assembly: GCA_023101885.1. NCBI lineage: Eukaryota > Metazoa > Chordata > Mammalia > Rodentia > Platacanthomyidae > Typhlomys > Typhlomys cinereus. The sequence goes on from JALPQD010000426.1 coordinate 710,288, forward strand.
GTTATGAGCCTGGGTCTCCAATTAAACCCCGAGCTTTCCCTTAGGGCTAGTCTGGCTAGTCAGTTGCTCTGGGAACTCCCAGGCTCCAGCTTCCAGGGCTGGAGCTACAGGCTGGCTGCCACATCTGCCTAGCATTTTCATATGGCATCTGGGGATTCAAACTCAGGTCCTTTGGCTTATGAGACAGAAGCATAACCACTGAGATGTCTCTCCAGCCCTGGCTTTGTTTGTTGAGACAGTTTCACTATGAGGACTAGGTGGGCCTTGAACTTGTAGTGATCCTCCTGCCTCGGCCTCCGGAATGCTGAGATTATAGGCACGCACCACCATATGGAGCTTATTTATGTTTTTTGAGACAGTTTCTTACTTTGAGGCTCAATGTGGACTGGAACTTCTGGCAATTCTCCTGCCTCACCCTTCCAAATGCTGGGGTTATAGGCGCGAACTACCACATCTGATTTGTTCATTCTCTTCATTAACTTTTCCAACCCAGTAATATACAAATACATTCGTAGGGCAGCATAGGAAATGAACCACTTCTTTCTCCAGCAATTGGTCACAGCACATGTAAAAGCTGGGCACAGTCGTACATGTAGAATCCCAGCACTGTAGGAGGGGGCACTGGGTGGAGACAGGAGGGTCACTCTGGTGGTTAGTTGGCCACCTATAGAGCTTAGGTTCAATGAGAGACCCTGTCTCAAAACATAAAATGGAGAGTGATTAAGGAAGAAACCCCATGTTAATCTCTGGCCTCCACATGCATCTCTCAAACACACACACACACATACACACACACACACACACACACACACACACACACACACACACACACACATACACACACATACATCCAACTTAATAACTTAAAAAAAAATCTAGCTCAATGTTTCTCAAACTTTAGTGTGAATCAGAACTACCCAGAAGGCTTGTCAAAAACCAGATAGTGGGCTGGATAGATGGCTCAGGAGTTAAGACTCTGTCTTGCAAGCAGTAGGATCCCAGAGTTTGGATCCCAGGTCCCATGTAAAAACAACAGGCAGAAAGAGCACAATTCCAGCCCTAGTGGGGCAGAGCCTGGGAAACCCCAGAGCAAAGCAAGAAGGAGGTAGAAGCAACCCAGCATACGCACAACACACACACAAACACGCACACACACGCACGGGGAGGGGGAGTGGAGATGACTTATTAGTTGTTTTTTTAACAACTTCTTTTTAATATTTTATTTTTTTATTTGTGCGTGTGACTCAGGGAACATTACAAAGAGGGGATTAAGATTATAAGACCCTGAAATGGGGAAAGGGCACAGCCAGACACTACATCCTGGACATGACAAGGCTGATGCCTTCATGAATTCATTGCAGCTGTGAACATCAGGAGATCTGCACAGTATTGTCCTATAACATTCATGATGGAAGGACAAAGACCCTAAGAGACCGCACCTCCCTGAGAAACAGACAAGCAATGCTCATGGCCAGGGGTGTGTGTGGGGGATACTTTCCTCAATGGTATACCCACTGATATAACATTCATGCTCCACCAAGTCCTGAGGCAATGACATCACAGGCAAACCAGATGAAACCCAGTGGGCCACATATGCGAAAGATTTGAAGCAGGAGGGAATCTGGCAGGGGAGAAAAAGGATTGTAAAGAGAAGAGGAAAGAGTATGAGATTGAAGATTAAGAGTGTGAAAATATATTGTTCCCTGTATTCATGTTTGAAACATAAAAAATAAAAAAGTTAGTAACAGCTGCAACAGAAAAAAAAAAAAAAAAGCCATGTTCTTCCTCCTTCAGATCTGATTCAGGAGGGCTGGGTGGGGCCTGGGAATTTGGTTTTATAATTAGTACCCAGGTGATGGTGATGCCACCCACCCCTGGTCTGACCCCACATACCACTTTGAGAACCACAGGGCTAATGAACACACCTGGGCAGTTACTAGCTCGCTCGAGGCAGGGGAGCAAACTGAACTAACGGCTAGCTTCAGATGCTTTCCAAAGTCATGCCACTCTGTGACTGCAACATTTGTGAAGTCATTATTAAAACTTATTAGCTCCCCCACCCCAAGCCCTCAGCCCTAGGACTGTAGTTTCTGCACTCTGGGGAGATTTGGCTGGGGCAGTGGTTCTCAAAGTGTCATGCACAGACCAGCATCATCAGCATCATGTGGGAACTTGTTAGGAATGCAATTCATATTTTTAAAGTCTTCTGAGGGGTTTTGATCATGCCAAAGTTTGGGAACCCCTGGCCCAGGCTGAGCTCATAAGTATTCCTGCCTCTCACTGTTTCTCTCCTGTCTGTCTCTGTCTTGCTTGGCTTTGCTTTGTTTTCCCAGAAAACATGTTTGCTTATGCTGTGGCATTTCCTAAACTTTGAGGAGTTGACTTGCCAGGTGGAGAAGAATCTGGAAAGGAGTTCTGCTTTCGAAGGGAAGGTGCCCCACGTGCTGTTTTTAAAGCACTTTCTAAATATCACTAAAATGAGGCCAGAAAACTCGGCGTTTTTAACACTTTTACAACTTTGGCATTAAATAGCTTCACAGCATTTGTGTCACCGTCACCCCGTGCTCTGTGCAACCATCACCCCATGCACCATTTCCCAAATGGAAGCTCCCCACACTGAACACTGTCCAACTCAGGATGGTTCGTGCATTCACATCGCTGTGTGACTAATTCAGGACTCTTGCTTATCTGAGTCTTGGCAGCCCTTCATCAAGTCTTTCACTCTCCTTCAAGTACTTGTCGGTACCAAGCAGAGTGCTTTAGGCACCTCGTGTCAGTGGAATCATGTCTTATGGAAACGGGTTTCTTCCACTTAGCCTCTCATGCTTTTCCTGGAAGCAGGAAGAGACAGTTCTCTCAGCCTGGAGCCCTTCCTGTTGGCCCAGTGCCAGCCTTCACTTGCTCCGGTCGATATCATGCTAGGTCCTGATGACTCTCTTCTCCCCATCCTGAAGGATCACCAAGATTCTGTAACATGTGCACAGCTTCCTTTCTGGACTTTCTCAATTCCTATTTCCTCCGTTCCAATGCCAGTGGAATCCCTGCCTTGCCCTGCTGTGGCTTCTGGGAGCAGTGGTTACAGGTAGCCCATGAGAGCTGCAGATCTGTGGCCTTTGGGCTGGGGAGTCTGACTGATGCCCAGGTAACAGTACAGAGTACCAACTCTTCTAGAATCAGAAGACTCCATCTTGGTGCCAAGCATGGCTGAAGATGTTTTATCCTGTCAGATCCTACATGTGGGATGAATGATGGGTACTTACCTGCAAAGATACTGCCCATTGATGCTGAATTAGTGTTTCCAATTCTCTGCTAGGGAGTAAATACTCCTGGAGAACAGTGAAAGACAATTCCTGCTGAATGAATCTTCTAGAAAGATGTCCCCTTCCTTTGGCACTCATCCCACCCATCAGGAGGGTTTGATTTAGTAGCAAAAGCTTGATTTGATTCTGAGTGCCAGGTTAAGGTTGTCTCCCCCACAGCACATCAAAGGCTCAGCCAGTTCAACCAGACTCACTCTGCAGAGCTGGAAGAAAATGGAGGAACCAGAGAGACAGAGAGAAAACCGTGAGTGGTGGGGTCTGCGATAGAGTCAGTGGAATGCAAAGAATTTAAAATGAAAACATCTGCCAGAGTTGTTCTTCTGATACCCTGGGAGACTTAACTGTCCATGCACTCGATGTGTCATGTCTGAAATCTGTAATGTTTCAGGAGAGGTGGGCGTCCACAGCACCGGATTGCAACTCTAGATAGGCCTGACACATGTAATTAAGATCCTTCACAACCACGTCGACTTTCATTTGTGCACTGAGCAAAGACAGGAAACCTGGTGACTTTGGGCAGCAAGCTGACTGAGCAAGAAAGGCGCCTGCTGGAAGAACTGGCAACCCGAGTTCTATCTCAGAAAGCCCAGATGGCACGATGAAAGAACTGATTCCTGAAAGTTATCCTCTGACCTCCATCTGTGTACTATGACATTCTCTCTCTCTCTCTCTCTCTCTCTCTCTCTCTCTCTCTCTCTCTCTCTCTCCCCCCTCTCTCTCTTCACTGTCTTAAATATATGAAATATTTTTAAGAATTATCAAATAACACCTTTCAGCTGCCTGCTGGAACAAAAAGTGTTCAGAGGATTAATTTGGCAGGCGATGCATGCCCAACGTATTATTGCCTTCAGTTTCTATATTGTCACACGTAACATGTTAAGGAGAATTATATTTTTGGAAGCCATTTTCAAACACGGAGAGAGCTTGGAAGAGAGAGAGAGAAAGCATGAGTGCTATTTTAGGGCCTGCATTTTAAAGAATAGCTCCCCTCAGCAACCAGAGAATAGTAGAGCCAATTTTATAATTAAAGGATGGTGTCGGCAGCAGGAAAGGGATGCTATGGATTTGGAGTGATAAACGAACTCCTAGTTCTTACCCTACACACAGCTGCAGCCTAGTGATGTGTGAGACCCACGTGATGGAAGAGCAGTGACCATGGCTTTCCGAATCCACAGTTAAAGTACACGGTCTCGAAGAATCGACTGGAACGCCTGTTGGCAATGTCCGCAGACCAGATACAGAGTTGCCACACTTAGCACAGGGGACAGTAGGGAGGGATGCCCGGCTGCTGAGGGGCCTTGGAGGATGAGAGGTCACCTCTCAATGCACTCAATGCTCCCCAGCAGGCGCTGTCCTAATGGTGAGGGAGGTGGGCAGGGAGGCTGTGACCTGCACTAGCCCAGGTGAACCCCTATCTTTCTGGTCACTGGGGATTGAACCCAAGACCTTCCACACACTGCACATGGCCTCTGTGGGCCACTGAGGGGCTGGTCTTAAAGCAACCTTCCTCTTTGGGTTCAGACGTACGACAGGGAGGTTATGGGGTGAAGAGGTACTGATGATGTGACACGGCATCAACTGCATAAGTCTAAATACAAATTTAAACTAGTTCCTGGGCTGGCGAAGATAACTCAGCAGGCTTGCTGTGCTGTTCCGGTCGCCTGTGTCCTATTTCTGGAGCCTGTGTAGTAGAAAGAGAGAATCCATCCCCACCCCCCACCCCCCAAAGGTGTCCTCTGACCTCCACATGTGGGCGGCCACACACTCAATTTTTAAAAATAGTTCTTTATTTATTGGGTGCCGAGCCCATGGTAGGCATATGCTTAGTCCACACAGGTCTTGAGTCAGTTCTCGAAGTCCACATGCACTCGCTTCCTTAAAGCAACATCATATATCTAATAAATTAAGGAGGAGAAAAAAAAGGAAAAAAAATATCTGTTAGGCCCAAAGGGGAAAATAGCTATTTATATATTACTGGCAATTCTAAAAATAGGTTTAATTTTACAGAAATCTAGCAGAATGTGATGAAGCATCAAATCCCTTATCCGCTTGGAGCAAGTATTTTTGCTTTGGGAGACTGTTCCTCAAAGTAGAAATAATTGTGTGAAAGTAGCAGCAGGATTTATAAAATGAGACATGGGAAACAACCAATACTCAGCAACAGGAAAACATTAATTTCTAGGTTATTCTAACCTCTCCAGGCAGCGTGAGAATACACTAAGAGAAAGATTGTGTGTGTGAAATATTAAGTGAACAAAAGCAGCACTGAAATGATATATACCTATGGGTCACCACTTTGTGATTGATGTGTGCGTCAGTGCCTAGCTAGAGAGAATATTTATGATATAAATGGCTGTGGTAGGCTGGAAAGATGGATCAGGGGTAAAGTCTTTGCCTCACAAGCAAAAGGACCTGAGTTTGCATCCCCAGATTCCATGTAAAAACGCTGGCGAGCAACAGCAGGTGCCTACAATTCCACACCTGAAGGACTGAATGGGGAAACCTCGAACCACAGCAATAAGAAGGTAGAGCAATCCAGGATTCCTGATTCTCATGTCATCCTCGGACCCCCACAGGGACACACACTCAAGTGCCCTTTTGTGTTTGTATGATTAAGGACGATTCCAGACACCAACTCTGTCTTCTACGTATATGCACACGCATGTATGTGTGCCCCTCTACCACATGCATACGCATATATTAAGAAAAGAAATGGCTACTGGAGTGGTCCTTTAACCGTCAGTTCTCAATGCCTGCTGCAGTGAGGGTGGGACCACTGGTCTCCCTGACGCTCCCCCCTGCCTGGGACCACGCTGGCCTCTTTGACACCCGGGGCAAGCAGGCCCAGCAGGCCAGTAGGAAAGGAGAAGCTCCACGAAGATCTCCACACTCAATGGCAGCAGCGTGGCCCCCCCATCCCCCTAATGTGTGGAGGAAGGAAGATGGCAACACCCCTGTGCTGTTGGCTTCCCACTGGTCCACCTGACACGGTGCCCGTGCTGGGCCCAGGGAAGATTGTGGCAGTGCAGAGTATCCTGACAGCGGCCCAAGAACCCCAGGAAGCAATCCCCCAGGGGTCCACAACCTGAGCTGGTCCCACAGCTGAAGTAGAACCAGGAGGGCAGTTCCAGCCAGCCAGCTCTGAGGGGACCAGCACCTCACCTGCTCCATTGCCTTGGGACCCGAGGAAAGAATAAGAGCCATTTCTTCCTCCCCCCTCCCCTCTCCCTCTCCCTCTCCCTCCCCTTCTCTCCCCTTCCCCCTCCCCCTCCTCCTGAAATCTTTTGGAATATTTGTGTGTGTGTGTGTGTGTGTGTGTGTGTGTGTGTCAAAGGGCACTGTGTGTGACCTCAGAGGCCTAAAGGTGATCTCAGGTATTGCTCTACCTCCTCTTGGCTTTGCTCTGGAGTTCCCCAGGCTCCACTTTCTTGTGCTGAAAGTGCAGGCTGCCACCATTTCTGCCTGCCATTGTTACATGGCATCCAGGATGCTGCCTACAGTCTGCAAGGACCTGGGGTGCGCTCAAGTCATCCAACCCCTAAGGCGATGGTTGTCTCTGTGACTCTGATTATCATATATGGCTGGAAATTCCCAGAGCGTGGAAGCGATTAGTCCTTTAACAAGCACCCTGTTCCCCCCTCTCATGTGTGTATGGTGTTGGTTTATGTGGAAAGGGGTTTTCCTCAATTGTTCTTCGCCTTGTACGTGGAGGCAGGCTGTGTTCATTTCGCCATCCCACTGCTGAATGGATGCAGGACCCAAACAACTCAGGGGGTTTATTCCTGCTTTTGATTCTCAATCGCATTCATCAGTCAGATGGCAAGAGAGTTCACACTTACGTCAGGAGCCCAGGGAACCAGCCACAGCACAGCCATAGAAAATGCTGCAAGAGGAGGCTGCTTTTCCACTTGCCATTCTACCAAAATACTGAGCCAGCTCTCTCCATCTCGTCCTCCTGCCCAGGAAACGATTCCACCCGCTACAAGCTGAGTCTTCTCGCATCCAGTAGCTAAGCTCACACGGGCTTGCTCAGGGCTTGCTGTAACTAAGCAACTCTTCTCAGATGTGCTCGAAGCCTTGGCCTTCAGTTGTCAAGTTGGCGTCTGTAGCTAACTGCCTCACAGGTTCTCACTAACCCGGAGTTTGAGGGTGAGCTAGTCTGGCCAGCCAGCAAGCTCCAGGAGGCCTTCCACGTCACCGATGTTGTTCCTTCAGAGTGCCTCTCCTCACATCCTTATTGTCTCTTTCCTGTTTCCCAGGGCTGAGAACTTCTGATTATATAACTAAACAGACCGGGCTGCTTGTAGCCTCATGATGCCGGCCTGAGGTGTCTGACAAACCACACAGCAAAACAGACAAACCCACCCATCATGCCCAAGCCGACCCTCAGCCTCCCTCCCCCACCTTGCATTTGGGGCCAAGGTTACTGCAATGTGGAACAGCTGCTTCCGCTCCGTCGAAGCCTCCCCTTCTCCAAATGACGTCTTCCAGTATCAAAAGATACCGCCAGCTGTCAAAATAAGGTCTTGGATTTTCATACATGGGACAGTGGCATCTGTCTGAAGATAGATTATGCAAACGTAAACAAGTCAAGGGAGGAAGGCGACACTGGAGGATCGCCTTCCTCTGACTTCACCCTTTCCGGGGAAGCAGGGACTAAAGTGACCCTTCAGTACAGCAACTGACAAAGCGCAGCCTCCCGCTGCGAAGCTCACATCAAGGAAGATGGAGGATGCGAGGGGTAGATTCTGGAAATGCATTATTCATCTCCAGCACCCTGACACATCCTAAGCACGGAAGAAAGCAAAGGCAATAACAAGACATATGATGCAGGAGGAGGGGCTGAGGGTGAAGGAGAGGTGCCATCTCTGGCATTTATGGATGTCTTTCCCTCCTTCGTGAACAACACATTCATACACAGCTTCCTGCTGGTACTGCGGTCAGCATCAGGCTCAGAGTCTTGAGCAGGGTTCCAAGTTAGGAAACGGCAGGTCCTCACCTTGCCCTGGATCCTGGGCAGACCATTTAGATGGTCCCTTCTTCTGTTTCCCTAGTTTTCTGGTGTGGATCCTAAAACCAGACTCATGGCCCATTTGGGGAATCTGATGGGATAGTGGGTGGTAACAAAGCATGAACCTTGAGAGACCCTCGGTGTGAGGAGGGTTACTGTGTATGGAAGCCGCAGCCCTTTGGCAGCTAGATGAAGTGCTTGAGTTTATTTTTAAATGTCATTGAATTTCATATAGTGTAATGATAGCCTGCAGTGTGTGTTCACGGTGCCTGCCTCGCCCACCATTGCTATGACGAAGCCGCCCAGCCCACATTCCTGCAGCAAGGTCAGTGTCAGATCAAGGAGGAAAAGCCCTGGGCCCCTGAACTCCTGTGGGGCCCTAAGCCCTGTCCACAGTGAGCTAGCCCATATTCCTGGACCTCAAAGGCCTTGGGATTTGGGTTTTGGTTATTACTATTAAGAGTTGGTCTCTCCTAAGAACACAGTAACCCAGAAACCTGGGGAGGCAAAGCATTCATCTATCAGCTAAAAGACCCCAGAGTGGGAGAAGTTGGGCCCCAGAGATCTTACAAGGACTATATCATTACTGAAGTCCGCAGCCTAATAAAAAGGGAACGCCATACAATCAAAGGTTATAGGAACAATTGGTCCCTCAATAGATGCTGAGACCCAAACACAACTGGACAGCCAGGTAGCTCTCCCTATGATAGACGCCAGCAGAACCAGGATACAACTTCCCAGCAAGCAAAGGCTCCGGAAGTCACACTGAGCAAACACAGAACCAAGGTCACAGGACTTGCAAAGCCTGGTGCCACCCACAAAAAGTCAGTCTAATGGCAGTACTCCTACACTAAGGGCCAAAATGGCATCTACAGGACTTAAGGCAAAACTGGGGACATATCACTCAACATGATACTGTAAAGACTAGAATTTGGGGTCCAGGAACTAAGAAAAGGAGGTAGTTCTTTGCTCAGACAGAGCTTCATTCTTATTCCACTGATGGATAGACTCTATATGGGCTGTGGTTACATTAACCATTTAATGCATGCTTGAGAAATGGAGAGAAATATCTGGAAGAAATCTTAACATAACCAGGAGAGAAAAAGATTCTGTGAATTTTAAGTAGTTTCCAAAATGGCTGTAATCTTCTACATATTTAGATAAGAACTAGGTATTGTTTTGTGTTTTATTTATTCTATTTTATTTTATTTTATTTTATTTTATGCTGTGTGTGTGTGTGTGTGTGTGTGTGTGTGTGTGTGTGTGTGTCGTGTGTTGTAGTTTACCCTTCTTTCTGATGCTATGAGACAACACTAAGACAGAACCTAAGAGAGTGTCAGAGGGGAGATACAGTCCTTTATGACAGGAATCTCATAGCAGGAAGCATGGCTTGAAGGCAGAAGCAGGGAGGCTTCAGCAGTCATTTGGAGGTAAAGGAAGTGTTTCAATTCACTTGCATGGTTGCTGACAAATCATCATCAAATGGCTTAAAGGAACAAGAGGTTTATTTTCTCTTTTGATTGCTGGTTAAAGTTCTTAATCCAGCTTGATGGGAGAGCACTCACCAACACCAGGGCCCAGGAAACTGGCTATACTATCTTTGCATAATGGCTGAGAGAGGGACAATCCTTATTTGCCAGACCACATGCCTGGCCAGGTATACACAAGGATGCCAACTTCCTCAACCAGTTGTCAGTATTTTATTCATCTGTTCATCCACCATAGGCTGGGCTCTCCCCATCAGCAGGTTTGCTCTGGGCTTAACCCAACCCAATTGTAGAGAACCCAACAATTCTCTACAAATATGCCCAGAGTCAAACTCCCAACTGTCAAGTTGACGCCTGTGCCTAACCATGACAAGAAACAAGCACAAAACTACAAGGAATCAGGACCATCAAAAACCTCGAGGCCTGGCCCCCAGAGGGCATGCCCTCCGCAAAGGATACAAACATGAGCCTGTGGGGACAACTCGTATTCAAACCATGACTGTGTGTGCGTGTGCGCGTGTGTGCGTGTGTGCGTGTGTGTGTGTGCGTGTGTGTGTGTGTGTGTGTGTGTGTGTGATGCATGTAGAGGTCAGATGTCAATCCTTGTCTTCCACCTGCTTGAAATAGGGTCATGCGTCAGGGCAGCTGCCCTTGAGCTTTTGGTGATTCTCCTATCTCTGCCTCCCATCTCTCCACAGGAGAACTGGAGCTACAGACACCTCTGTGTGGCTACCCCCAGTTATACTTAGGTTTGGAGCATTTCAACAGTGCCAAGTGCTTTACCCCGGGGCCGTCTCCCCAGCTTAGATATGATTTTGCCAACCTTGTATTTTTCAGGTGGATCACCTTAGCAGGGAGCTTATTTTAAAACCATGTGCTGAAAGACATATTTGGGGTTCTCCTAAGTCCATGCCTGGGCTGAGTGAACAAGTGCGTCCCCACTTTTAGCCTCGTAGAATGAATGGTCTATGAAATGCCACCACCTGATGGTCACTGGGATCCGTTGAATTTTGCCCACCTCCCCCCCAAAAAAGTTGTTAAAATTGTAATCCATAAAATTTGTTGGCCTGTGCGTTTGGAAATAGGCTCTGCTGACTCCTCACTTTGGACCTCCAGCCTTCAAAGCAGTTGTGCAGTGGGGGATGTATATCATGGTTTTAAGTCACTGAGAATATAAGAATCTGCTCCTATAGTCTAAGAAATGAGTACAGCCACTCACCTAGGAAGTGGGCAGTTTCCAGAAGCTAAGTCAGAACTGTTATGGGTTGAATTGAATGCCCTGAATTCATATACAGTAGCTCTAACCTCAAATACAGCCTTATTTGGAATAGGGTAGATTCAGTTGCAATGCGCACATAGTCCTGGTGAAAAGGCAGATTTGGACACAGAGTCAGAGACAGAGGGGAAGAGACATGGGAAGAACTTGTACAGGTAGGAGCCTAGGTCTGATGATTGCCAGTGAATTAGAGAAGCTGAAAAGAAGGTCCCGGGTCCCCTGTGCAGCCTCCCAAAAGTAACCAACCCTGCTACCACATTGATTTTGAGTCTCCCAGATTCCAAAACTCTGAAAAAAACACATTTTTGTTGTTCAATTCATCTTGTTGGCGGGACTTCGTGGACCAGAATTAAGTCAGGAAATAACACGAGAACAAGGCCGGCTATGGTGGGAGGGAGCCTGGAGGCTGTGGTGTGCAGAGGTCTGGAGAGAGCAACCAGGGGTAGCAGTTGGACAAAGCAAAGTTGGGCAGGGGAGAGGGAGAAAGAACATACCCCACCAAGCAGTTCCTCCAGCACATCCAAGAGTATCCTCTTTCTCTTGTCTGTCACCATGAAATGCTCTACTTACATCTTCCTTCTTAAATGACTTAAGATACTGAGTTTAGGTTAGGGCTATGACTCCGTTAGCATAGTGCTTGCATATGTATAGCATGCATAAAGCCCTGGGTTCAAATCCCCACTACCTCAAAACTGGGCACATTGGCACATATCTGCAATCCCAGTACTTGTAAGGTGGAGGCAGGAAGATCAGAAGTTCAAGGTCATTATTGGTTGCACAGTAAGTTTGAGGGACCAGTCTGCTCTATATGACACTCTGCCTTAAAAACATAACAAAACAAAGAAACACCAGTCTTTAAAAGGGCCCGGACTGATGATCTGAGTTGGACATCAGAAGTGGCAGGAGAGAAGAGAATGTGGATTGTCCTCTGAACTTCACATGTGACATTTCTCTCCATCTATCACACACACACACACACACACACACACACACACACACACACACATACACTCACACACATGCACATACAATATAAAAAAGAAAGAAAGGAAAAGAACAACAGAATGGAAAGGGTCTAAGCAAGGCAAATAGCACGAGTCCAACTGGATGAGAAAATGGTAATAATTCTACGTGGGTGTTGGGAATTTGGTGACATGGCAGCTGCCCAGAAATTGGGCCATCTGTCTTATAACAGAGTCCTGGTTTGCCAATATATCCAGCAGAGGACAGCGGAACACCCCAGCCACACAACTGCTTGACTTTGATGTCCCTCAGGCTTGTCATCGCCAGTGACATCAGCACGGCATTTTCTGTGACTGCTATCTGGGAAGTATCCAGACTCTCGCTGCGAAAAAGGCCAAGGAATGAAGAGAGAAAGCCAGTCACGTTCCTTTTGGGCATGAAGGACACTGGAAATGATGCTGGAGTCTCTTCGGCATTGACTTTTCTTTTTTCGAAACAGGGTCTGGCCTCTCCATTCCACTCCTGGGCAGAGGATGACCTTGAACTTCTGATCCTCCTGCCTCCACTTCCTAAGTGCTGGGATTACAGGCAAGGGCCACTACACTGGGTTTCGTGCGGTGCAGGGGATTGAACTCAGGGCTACATGTATGTCAGGCAAGTGCCCTAACAACTAAGCCCTAGTCCCAGCCCTCCAGCATCAAGACTAAAAGTCAGGCACTCTGTGCCAGCAGAGAAAGGGCAGTTCTGCCGGAGGGCAAATTCAAGATTCTGCTAATTCTCCAAGAGATGTAGACAACGAGGTCTTTCCAGAGCTTTTGGGAGCCTCCTAGAACGGTGCATGCTCCCTACGGGGAACTCCAATGAATACCTTGCAAGAATCCTGGTGAACATGTTTGCTAGCTCACCACAGAGAAAATCCAGAGTGCTCAGAGAGTGCCGTTCCTGGAAGAGAAGGAAGCTTTTCTAAACATGCTGTCCCGGAAGGCAGAAATAGTTACTCAGAGGTTCAGGTTATGGAGAGATTAATGTTCCTCAGGAGCCTAAATTGGGTGGTCTAATGCCTGACCCAGACCAGAAGTGGTAAACTTTTACTGATATCTTTTCTTGAGGGTAAAGCACCTCAGAATGCAGAATAAGGACCACAGGCTTGGTGTGACAGGTGACCGGGACGGGTGGGGGGAGCAAGATGGAGTCATTGATGGTGGCTGCCCATTGCAGTAGCGACAGAACCTTGACCTCACAAGTCGGGTCAGCTTGAGCCAGATCATCCTTCTGCTCTGCTCACAGGGTTAACGAGCATTGATGGCTGGGGATAGAGATTCTTGTGGAGGCTCAGAAGAGCTAAGGCTTGCCTCCCGCCTTCTGGGGGTGCTCTCCTGACTTGCAGTAGGGCAGAATTCCCAGCTCTATCTCAGACCAGCCCAGGCTTTCGAGGGCTCACTCATGGTAGGTGTCCACCGAAAAAGAGCCTATGGGAGCATCCCAGACAAGGGCGGATGGGCGACATGCTTGCCAAGGGCTCGTTAGCAGGCCGGGTGACCTACTTAGCTGTGTGCAGGCAGCAGGATGTGCCTTGACGAGCTCTCCATGGGGACCTGGATGGCACATGGCCAGGCTACAGCCTGGCTGCACATTGGTTGCTGCTGTGCCCTGTAACTGGGGGAGTGTGTGAACCACGGCTGGCTAAAGTCTGTACTATTTCCTCAATAGATGGTGAGCCCCTCATGAGGTAGCAAAAACTTAATACTGTGTGGGCACCCATGCATACATGCGTATGTGCATGCGTGTGTGTGTGTGTGCATGCGTGTGTGTGTGTGTGTGTGTGTGTGTGTGTATGTGTGTGTGTGTGTTGGCCTGAGTGGTAGATCATGTGACTACTGGGTGCTGGGTGAAAGGGGCAGAGGGGCAGAAGGTGATTAGAGTATTGCTTGCTACCACTTGTATTTGACCAGCTGTTATAAGAACAGATCATTTTTAAACAGACAGAATGTAGGCATGGGAGAGAGTCCAGAAGTGTGAAGCTAGCAAGGTTGGAAACGGCTTCCATTTCTATATCATGAAGTAGTAGGAAGGCAGGAGTGTGGCTCGGTGGTAGAGAGCTTCCTTCACATGCATGAGGCTCTGCGTTCCATTCCCATTAGAGGAAAAAAATGAATAAAATTGCATATGAAAAACACTTTGCTCATTAGAGACATAGGAAAACATCTCAGTTGGACACATATTAAGCCATTGTGGCGAGGTCAGATTCCAACATAGTTTTTCGGGGCTGCTTGCCTCACACACATGAAGTTTCCCCAGCACAACACCTAATGGTTATGGTGGTTCAGCCATGTAATCTCAGCACTGGGGAGGTAGAGGCCAAAGGGTCAGAAGTTCAAGATCATCCTCAACAACACAGCAAATCTGGAGCCAGCTGGGGCTACAGGAGATGCTGTCTCAGAGAAAAAAAATTAAGGAGATGAGACCTGAGTTAAAGACCTGAGTTTGGATCCCCAGAACCCACGCAAAGTTGGATCGATCAGCACACATCTGTGATGGTGGGAGATGGAAGAAGAAGAATCCTGCAAACTTAAAGGCATTTGAAGAGAAAAATAACAAAACGAGGTGGAAAGTGAAGGATGACAGAGGAAGTTGTCCTCTGACCTCCACGTGCACACCAGGGCATCTATGCATGTATACGAACATGCACAAAACCACGAGCATCAATTACACACAAAGACCTAAATAAGTAACAGCCCCAAGGAGGCTCCTCCTAAAGTGCAGGTTGATGCCACTCTGGTGAATACATAAAAGCAACACGGCAACTGCTTTTAGGGGACCATTTGGATGGGGGCAGTGACCACCAGAGTCTGGTTGGAAGCTTACTGAATATCTGGGAGTTATCTCTGGAGGAGTCACCCCTTAAATCCGTGACTGTGGCCGACTTAATGTCACCTTTTAAATCCCAAGCGCAGGAAAGAAGTTCCTCAGCCTCCAGTGTGACACGGAGAAATGTTCCCTCAATGGTGACTTCCTGCATTTCAGGGAAAGAAGGCGCAAGAGGCAAGATGGTCATGGTGAAGCCAGAGGCTGTGGGAAAATGGACGAGGAGTTCCTCAGAGGTCGGGTCACGGGACGCCGTCCCTGCTGTCACCGTTCAGGCAGGAGAGAAGGTATTTAGAAGCCAGTTCTCTCCTTTCACCATACTGGCTCTGGTGTCAAGCTCAGGTCGCCCGGTGTGCACACAGATGCCTTTACCCACTGAGAAGATACCAGAGAGACACTCGTGCCCCTCCTTTTGGTTAGCAGACTACTGAAACAAAAGAGAATTTCTCCAGGAATCCCATGCTGGGGGAAGGGAAAGACTGGAGCTTGGTGCTAGTCAGAGGAGGAAGAAATATGATTCCCCCGGAGAGAATTCACACAGTTCTCACAACTTACTGAATCGGGACGGGTCAGTAATAGACAGGCCCACACCTTCACCAATGCCGCTTCACATTTTGCCCTCTGTTTCGGCGTGGAACTCAAGTCAGGACTGCAAAGACACACTTGGGAAATCACCAGACCCTCTTTACTTGCTCCTGGTATGGTCACATTGAATACATTTCTATTCTCTGCTTACTGTCATTTGCCTCTTTATTTGGAGAACTAGGGATAGATGGCTGAGCCCAACTTGTTGGGACAGTCAGAGCCTGACCACTAACCACTTCTGTAACATTACGCAGAACACAGGCTATCCCAGGCCTGTGTCACAGGAAGTGCCCCCCCAATAGAAGCTGTGTTACTTCTTCACCACTCTGTGGGGCTGGAGAGCAGGTAGTTCATAGCTCTATAGCTCACTGGTTGGTGAGAAAATAGAATGGATCAGTGGTCCCGAGGGAGAAGACCGGATAGTGTAGAGATCCCAGATGGGTGACTCAGCGGGACTTTGGGAGTCTCCACAGAGGAAGAGATGAGTGTGTCTGTGTGTGGGAAGAAGAATGAAATTGGCTTGGTGACCCAAGGCGAATGCTGTGGCCTAGATGATACCCCAGCATTTTATTTCCTTGGGGGCACAGGAGGAGAATGTTCCCAGAGTCCACTGCAGCTGGGCAGGGCTGTTTTACAAGTTGGGTTGGTATAATCCGGGCAAAGACTGGGCCACAAGAATCACCACTCAGAATTAACACCACCAACAAAAACCCACCAAGTTAGCTAACCTATGGCTCAGAGGTTAAGCCTCCGCCTCACAAGCAGAAGATCCTGAGTTTGGACCCCAGATCCAACGTAAAAATGCCAGACAGAAATGGCAACAGCCTATATTTCAGGGCCTGGAAAGTGGAGCCTGGGAAACTCCAGAGCAAAGCAAAGAGGAAGTAGCACAATCCAGGGTGATTGCCGAAGTCACCCTTGGGCTTCCAGAGGTACACATGGCGTCCTTTGATATACATACCGCACACACGCATGCACACACGCACGCACACGCGCGCAAAAAAAAAAAAAAGAAGAAGAATGATGCCTGTTGCAAATGCAGAAGGACCAGAGTCTGACCTTCAGATACCACACAAAATGCCTGGTGGGGACGGCAATCTTCCTGAAAGGTAGAGGCTGAGAATTCCCAGACAAGCTGGATAGCCAGACTAGCCCTACTGTCAAGCTCTGAGTTTGAAAGAGAGCCCAGCTGAAAGAAATAGGTAAGATGCTTGGCCAGCAAAGGCGCCTGTGCCCAAACCTGGCAGCCTGAGTTCAATACGTGGGATCTGGGATCCGAACTCAGGACCTTCCGCCTGCAAGGCAGAGGCTTAACCCCTGAGCCACCTCTCCAGCCCCCAAAAGCAGAATTATGTGTTAATACAATCTTTGAATGTGAGTTACCCCACCCCACAGGTTCATGTGTCTGAATCTTTTTGCTGGTGCTGGTGTTTGGGGAGGTTGTGGCACCTTTAAGAGGCGGAGCTTTGCTGGAGGAAGGCATTACATGGGGATGGACCTTGAGGTTTGATAACCCAGCCCTGCTTCCTCTCAGTTTATTCTTGTTCTCTCTACCTCCATGATGGTGGTGTCGACCTGAACCAGCCTCCTGCTTCTGCCTCCAGCCATGGTTCTGCTATGCAATTCCACCCCGATGGATTCTGACCTCTCTGGAACCATAAGGCAAATCAATCTTCCTTTCTCTCTTGAAAGAAAAGTAACTGCTACATGGCTCATTGGGTAGCATGCTCGCCTAGCAAGCACGAGGCCCTGGGGTCCACCCCCAGCGCCAGGTGAACCAGGCAGGTGGTGCATACCTGAGATCCCAGTGCTTAGGAGAGGTAACAGTTACTCTTAATCATTGCTTGAGAGAGCACCCAAAGCAACTTAGAGGAGAGAGGGAGGTTTATTCAACTTATGGTTCCAGAGGGGAGAAACAGTCTTTCATGACAGAAGCAGCATGATTGACTGGCTGAAGCTGGAGACAGGCTATATCACATCCATCTGAAAGGCTGAGAGCTGCAAGACTGCTTGCTGCAAAGGCAAACTCCTCCTGGAGGTAGGATGGGACTAATCCACCTCAAGACCCACCCCTTGTGACTGTCTTGCTCCAGCAAGGCTCCACCTCTCAAGGTGCCATGACCTTGCCAAACACATGAGACTGTGGGGGACACATTTCAAACCATGACAGGAGATTAAGGCAAGAGGATCATCTTTGCCTACACAGAGAGTTCTGGGGAAGCCTAGGATACACAAGACCCTGTCTCCCTTGTTCCCCCAAACACAACAAAATTATTTGTCTAACAGTTTGCAGCCTGGTCTGGAAAGAAGAGGCAATCATCTTAAAAAGGGTGAGAAATAGCCAATTTTTTCTTTCCAGGCACACTGGAACAATACCAGCTATTTCGTTTGAATTTGGTGAAAATGTTGTCTTTGTAACAGGAAGTGCCTCAGACACAGTATTTAGACATTACGAGTTTTAGATCACAGACCCTGCAAACTGGAAATAAGGGTCTCTTCTTTTCATTCACACACACACCCACTCACCAACATCTACTTGTGTTGGATGCTACACTAGAGGCGCAGGACCTAGTGTGGAGGAAACAAAGGATGATTTACTGCTAGCTGGGCAAGCAAGGTGGCAAACAAAGTGTCATTGAAATCACTTGCTGTGCCATGTTCCCAGGGAAAGGAAGGGGAGAGTGGCAGCATGAGCTCTTGGAAGTAACGATCCCGACAGCTACAGGCAGAAGAGGGCAGAGTGGCGCGTGTCCTCTGGGGGCAGTGAGTGGAGGAGGCATGAGGGAGCTTTTAAGAGCCTCAGGGAATGTTCTAGATCATGACCTGGGTGTTGCAGTCCGCCTGCATGGTTGCTGATAAATGACCATCACACAACTTAAGGGAACAAGGAGTTTACTTTCTTACGACAGTCCGATTACAGTTCTCAGTCCAGCTTGACAAGAGAGCACACACCAACACCAGAGCCGAGGGAACTAGCCACACCATCACTGCATAACGGCTGAGAGATAGACAATCCTCACTTGCCAGACCAGCATGTCTGGCCAAGTATACAGAAAGATGCCAACTCTCTCAACCAGCTCTCTGTGATTTATCCAGGGCCTAATCCCACCCACCAAGGGCTAGGTCTTCCCCATCAGCTAGACAATGTCCTTCAGGTTTGCTCTGGGCTTAACTCAACCATTAACTCTTTACAACTGTGCCCAGAGCTCAAACCCTCAACAGTCAAGTTGATACCTGTGCTTAACTATGACACTCCACCCCTTGTCAAGTTGTCACAAAAACAATAGCACTTTAAAACTGTAACCTTTCCTTGTCCCCACAGATGTTAAAATATAAATACATTCCATGGACAAATTTAAAATGTTCTCATTCAAACTTCAGTTCCAACATTTTAAAAGTTCAAAGTTTTTTAACTTTAAAAGGGTATTAAATCAGAATAAGTTAAATACTTTAAAACAAATAATACATTAAAACAGAAGGATCTTGACACAATAAGAAACATTTAAATTAAGATCAAAGTCCAGCAAATTACTGCATCCTGTACTTCAATGTCCATCTTCTGTTGCTCATCATGTAGTCAAGGCGGCTCAAAGATTCTAGGCAATCCCAGTCCCTGTTTGCAGCTTAATGTTGTAAAAGCAGAGTTCCTCCGAACCAGGCTGAATCTTCACTCGCGGTAGTCCTCAGCAGCAGTCCCACAGTTCTGACATCTCAAACACAATTCTGGGTTCTCCTCTGCAGCTTTAAGTTTCACCATCTCTTGCAGGAACTCTATACCTGCCACTTGGTGCCAAGCTTTTGCTGCTCTCCACGAACCCCTCAGTAGTTCGCCCAAACCAGTATCACCTGAGGGATGCTGCCTGATTCCGAAGCAAGGTTGAAATGTAGCTTAGTCCACTGGAGCTACAGCTGTACCAACTTGAAGAAGATGATGCTGGAAAAACCTCTTTTAGGCAGCCAAACATCCAAAGGGCAAGAAATGGCTTTAACATGGGCTTTCGGCCCCTGAAGGAATTTGAGTTTCCAAACCACAAACTTGCCATACAGTGGTTTTTCACTTCACCGTCCCAGTGCAAGTCACTAGGTTTTCCTTCTGCTGCCTGCCCTTTGCACATCCAAACCTTTAAGACTGCCAACACAGCTCTCCTCTGTCAAGCAAAACAGTCCATTGTGTTCAAATTCAACTTCAACTAAGTCCTTGTTTCCCTCATCACAAATTGGGTCCAAACAATCTCTCTCAGCAACTGGCCCACTAAACTCTTAAGAACGATATTTGTAAATCCAAAAAGTGAAAATTTTCAAGCATTTCCAACTTTGTCCAGCAGAACCGTTCAAAAGCCACAAAATCCACATAGTCAGATTTATCAGCAACACCCCACTTCCTGGGTACCAAATGAGTAGCAGTGTTAAACCTAGAATCTCTATTCAATGGACCCATTTCTGTGAACTCACTTTTATCCAGTTTTATGCTCCTTCATCAGTATCCCACAGCCTTACAATCCATTCCCAGGGGTATTCCTCAGACCGCTGCTTAAACGTGTTAGAAAAGTCATGGAGTTCTTTAGGGGTATAGCGCACCTCCTCATGGACCACACTTTCTATTTTACCTTTAGGAGCCTGTTTAGTCTTGAGCCTAGTTACAGGCCTGGAAGCGATCACAGGTGGGCATGCCATAACATCAGCATTTCCTTGAGGCAAAGTCTTTGCTTTTTTTTCAGACAAATCATGAGTAATTCCCTCACACAAAGATGGAGATAGCAATTCTGTAGAGGGTGGGGGTGGGGATTCATTCTCTGCTAAGGGTGGGGAGCCCCATTTCCTCAGGCGGAATAAATGCACCAGAATTTGAGAGTTCAACGTCCTCGTCCTCATCATCAGTTTGGTCTTCCCACACATCAGCATCCCACTTTTCAGGATCCCACTCTTTGCCAATCAGCACTTTTACTTTAACCACCAACACCTTTCGAGGCTGGGAATTTAATTTACGTTGTAACTCAGCCACTCTAATAATCAAAGTTTGGATTTGATTTTCAGCAATTCGAGCCCTATTGCTACTGGAGAGAAGATTCTCTTCTAGGGCACACTTACCAACTTCTAAGTTGTTTATGCGCTTTCTGAGTTGGATATTTTCTTCTCTGAGATCTTCCTTTTCCATTTGTAGTTTAATGAGAGATTCTAGAAACAACCAGCCAACATCATCATTTCTTACTCATTTTATGTAAAGTTTCATATATGGAATCGCTGAGCTTCTCAATCCTCACAAGAGGGGCATCAAGACTGTCCAACACACCTACTTTTACCAGTTCTAGAAACAGTTCACTCCAAACAGTTGCAGTGTCCTCCATGCCACTAGGGGAGTCTTTAGTCGCTGGAGGTTCCACTGGGTCAAAAAGCCAGCTCCACATATCACAAAGCTTGCCAGCAAAATTCATTCTTACAATTCTGTTTCTCTAGAACCACTTCAGTACCAGTACTAATTTCTGTATTAGTTAGGGTTCTCTAGAGTCACCGAATTCACAGAATGAATATATATATATATATATATATATATATGAAATTTATTGAGTTGGCTTACAGATATGGCCGAAGTAGTCCAGCGAAGGCTGCCAGTAGCCGAGGTAGTTCCAACGATGGCTGCCAATAGCTAGCTGCTCAGTTCGGTAGTCAAGTGGGTGATGGTGGAAGGCTGGAGAACTCCTAGAGTCTTAGTTTAGTGGAAGGCTAGAAAGTCTAAGAAACCAGGCGGCCGGAAGAAAGAACGATTCCTAGCACCGCTGCAAGAAGGCATCCGTTCTCCTTGGTGGCTCCTTTTTATATGATGCAGTATTGGGAGAATCCTTTGAGAGCTTTGGAGTTCTGATAGGATCTGGGGTGTATATAATCCTTTCAAGTAGTCTCAGTTGATCCTTTCCAGAGGTGGTCTCAGCCCAGCTTAGTTAATGCCGGGTGTGTCAAGTTGACACCCAGGCTTAACTATCACACTGGGTGAAGGTGAAAAATTAGGCACAGGCAACTGACTATGTGATAGTGTTGTACTTTAACGAATGTCAAACGCACTTTCCCAAAGAAGCGCAGGAAGGGAAGAGAGTCACTCTAAGAGCAAGAAATAATGGACGTCACGCCTGTAGGGACAGGCTGCAGCAACAGGAGACCTGTAGGGGGCGTTGCAGAGCGGGGGAGTGAGGCGAGATTGCACCCACCAGTTAGTTGACCATGACTTGGGGGGAGTACCAATTTTTGTTTTTATTTTATTTCATTTTTTGGTTGAGACATTTTATTTTCTAGGAGCCAACTATTATCATTACTAATTTCCCTTTAGTTTTTAAATTTAGGCTGTCTTACAAAGTAATTCAGCTATAATTTGTTCTAGAGCTATGAATATACTTCATAGAGTTCTAGGCTGCAACGTGTGTGCTGCAGTTAGATACAGGAGTCATAATTCTCTTTTTAAAGATACTGCTTAAAAGTGGGTCTCCAGGTTTCACATGTACCATTTTAAAAATAAATAAAAGAAGCCATATATACATATCTATATATCTGCTCGACTTAAGGACGTTAGGAACGACTTTTTCTTGTCTCAAGCAGGAGAAAATGCCTCACAGATCTCCTCAGAACGTCCTTCTGTCTCATCAGGACTGCCATCCTCGGATATCCCCTGGGAACAGATGCCATTTCTTTTGATAAGAGAAAGAACAGAAGCAGAGGATGGGGCCAAAGATATGACTCAGTCATTACAGAACTTGCTGTACAAGCTCGAGGACCAGAGTTTGAATCCCACAAGCCCACCTAAGAAGTCAGGCAGGTGATGTGTGCCTGAACACACATTCCTGAAGCTTATTGGCTAGCTAGCAAGGCGTCTTGGAACTCCCTGAATCTACAGCCGCTTAACCTCTGTAACCATTTTGCAACTTACATATGAACATATATCTTGATGGTTAGCTAGTCTTGCCAAATCAGTACGTGAAATGCATACTTGGGCTGCCCTGAGCATTTTTATTTTAAGGTGCTGTGGACTGAACCTTGAATTCTGTGCATGTTAGGTGAGCACTCGACTCATGAGTTAATAATATCTTCCAACTTTTTTTTAACTTTTTGAGATAAGGTCTTATTAAGTGATTCAGGTTGGCTTTGAACTTGCCCTGCAGCCCAAACAGGTCTTGAACTTGTGATCCTCCTGCCTCAGCTTCTCATGGATCTGAGATCATAAACCTGCACCCTTTCCCTTCAGCCCTGGGCGCCCATGCCGTGGGCTGGGTTGCACCCTGCAATCTGTATCTACCAGCCTCTCTTCCACCACAGACCCTTGGAAAGCCCATGGAGTTTCCTAATCAAGACTTACTGCCATTCTTTGCCAGGGTCAAAACAAGACTTTGCTACATTGGGTGAAAAGTCTGATTTCGGAGGCAACTGACATTTAGGACCACCTTGGTGCAACGGCTCCTTTCCAGTGGATCAGAGAAACATTCCAGCGCACCCGTCGTGAGTGTGCATTGTACGGAGCTCTGGAGACGCTGCACTGGTGCACAAAAGGACCAGGACTTTTTGTGGATTTTTCCTGGAGGTGGGTGGATTAGGAGGGACATCCTGGAGACCCGCAGGAAAAACCCTCTGTGTCCTTCCCACTGCCACGGAATGATTTTCCATCCTGTGGGAATGGCAGGATGGATGAATAGTCTGAGACGATCATCTATTGTTCTGCCAAGATCCCCTCCAAGATCTGAGGATGACTTCTAGAAAAGAGACATCCTTGCATGCAGAGGAGGAACGGGTACAGCCTGCAAACCCCGCCAGAAGCCTGGGTTCCACGGCTCACACGCTTGTTCTAATACAACATCTGTGTAAGCACATCAGGAGAAGCTCAAGCCATTGTGTTAAAAATAAGGTAGAATATTTAAAAGTTAAAAATAAGGGGTGGGAAGGGAAGAGATCCACCATTTCTGTCCCCTGGGCCAGTAATGAAAGAGGCTGAACCTGACTTTACCCTGACAGTGCCTGGCTATCCCTGTAGGCTGTGAACCCCAAGTGTCCCTGTCTCCTGCCAAGGGAGCTGTGCCAGCTCTGGGTCGAGGACTTGGCAACCTTTGAGGAATCTCACTTTTGGCAAGTTGCCGCCATGTGTGCCACGAAACCCGCTGGAGGCTGCCTGATATTTCATCTGATAACGGCCAGACAGAGTGAAACCTGGCTGCTCTTTGCCCCACACCACCCTTGCGTTTCTGTTTCATTACAATCAAAAGAACAAAGAATTGGGAAAAAGAGAAACCAGGCCAGAGGCAAGGAGAAAACATTCGTAAAACGTGAATGTGGTAAGGCCTGGAATCTGAAACATACAAAGATTTTTTAAAATCCTCTTCTGGTCCTGGAAGGCAGAGCCTGGGAAACCCAGAGCAAGCAGCAAGAAAGTAGAACAATCAAGGATGATTCCTGAAGTCATCCTTGGGTTTCCATGGGCACATGTAGTCACATGCCTCCTGTACACATGCCTGCATACACACCAAAAAAAAAAAAAAAAAAAAAACCCCAAAACTTATCAATGAGAAAATAAGCAACCCAATAAAAAATCAGCAAAAGATGTGGTCACGTCTCCAAAGCAGATTCAGGTAAGCACATGCACCATCATCTGTCACTGGGGAACAACCCTTACACAGCTACCCAAGCAACCGACCCATCAAACGCTAGCAGGCATGTGAGGTAACAGGAACTCTTGGGTAATTACTGTTGTGAATGTAAAATGTCACAGCCACTCTGCAGGGCAGTTTAGTGGTTTCTCAAAAAATTAAGCAAGCTCTCCCTATACAATCCACCAGGAGCCCGCTTGGTACTTTCTGGAAGGAGCCAAAAACACATGGCAACTCAAAAATCTGCACGGATGTATTTGTGACAGCTTCGTTCAACAGCACCAAGATGGAAAAAAAAATCACAATGCCCTTTAATGTTTGAGCTAATTAGACATAAGTTCAACTGGACAATTGAAGGCTGAGCCTTTAAGCACATTTGTGAAGAATTAGTAGTTAAGGCAAGTCCTGGGCAAGGATGCAAGTGATTGTCTAATGGACAAGGGAAGACTAAGCCCACACTGGGTAAGACTATTCCCTGGGCAAGTGGGTAAGATAGAGAGCGCTGGTCCAGTAGTTCAGCATAAGTTGACAGAACAGCATTCTAGCAGGCGAGGAACTTTGCTCCTTTCTCAACAATTCCTGTGGATATGGTGTGGCCGGGTCCCTCGGCTCATGATGTTGATGTGAATTGTTGAACCCAACTGGGCTATATGAACTGTAACCAGAACAATAAACAAGAATAAAATCCCTTGTTCCCTTCAGTCCTCTTGCTGTGACTTTATCAGGCAGACAAGCTGTAACAGGATGTATGGCTAGAGAAACTGATACCTCCATCCAGTGAAATATGATTCATTAAAAAAAAAAAAAAAAAGCTCAGGGGTTAAGACCCAGTCTTGTAAGCAAAAAGTCCTGAGTTTGGATCCCAGGCCCCACATAAAAACCACCTGGCCCTGGGTGGGCAGAGCCTGGAAAATCCCAGAGCTAAACAAGAAGGAGGTAGATGCAATCTAGGATAATTCCCAAAGTCACCCTTGGTCCTCCACAGGTCCACAAATGCCCTCACACACACACACACACACACACACACACACACACACACACACACACAAAATAAATATATATATATTTTTTTTAAAAAGCTACCAAGCTAAGAAAACACATGGAGCAGTCACAAGCAGATTGCTAAGCAAATGCGGTCAGTGGGAACAGTTGCATATATCATGGCTCAAGTGTGGGCCACTCCCTTGCCAGGGGACAGGGAGACTAGGGGTTCACCACTGCAGAGGCCAGTGGTGCGCAGCATGGCACGTTCCCAAAGGACTGAGCAGCTGCAGTTTGGAAACAGTTGACAACCACCATGTCAAACTGTGCACAACATGAATGAGGTGCAGGTTTCCACAGTGATATTTTTATTTCTGATGGGCACGTCAGGACATAACCCCCTCATAAGTGGAAAAACATCTGTACATGCTATTCCGGGAGGGGTGAAAGTGTGGCGGACATAAGAAGAATCAGTGGTGTTCAGGGGTTTCATGGGAGGTAGGAGGAGGAACAGGCACATAGAGGATTCATAAACCATGTCATTATACATTTGTCAAAATCCATAGAACTGTATAAAATAGAGTGCACTGTAATGTAACAATGGATGTTAACTAGTGATAACACAGGCTCATCTTTTGTGAAACACAAGAACAGAAAATGCATGTGTTGGGGGTTGGAGAGATGGCTCGTTGGTAAAAGTCACTGCCTCAAAAGTAAAAGGAGGACTGGAGAGATGGCTTAAGACACTGTCTCAGAAGGGCTTATGGAAATGCCACTGGGTCCTTATATGTCATCGGAGAGGAGGACACAGTGGAGAGTTAGGTGCACACAATAAAGGACTCTCTGGGAATTGGGGGGGAGGCACTGGGGGAAGGGGAGGGGAAAGAGGGGGGAGGGAGGGAACTGGTAAAAAATTTTAAAATGTATAATTAAATTTTTAATTAAAAAAAAAAAAAAAAGACACTGTCTCAGGGGCTGGAGAGGTGGCTCAGGGGTTAAGCCTCTGCTTTGCGGGCGGAAGGTCCTGAGTTCAGATCCTAGACCCCACGTTTAGATGCCAGGCAGAAGCGGGGGCGGCCTGCGTTTCTGGTCCTGGTAGGGTGGAGCCTGTGAATCCCAGGGCAGAGTAAACAAGGAGGAGGTGGAGGCGGTCCATGGTGGTTCCTGAATTTGCCCGTGATTCTACACACACATACATACACACACACGCACACATGCACAATTGAATTAAAAAAAAAAAAAAAGACTGTCTCAAAAGCAGAAGGTCCTTAGTTCAGATCCCAGGTTCCACGTAAAAACACCAGGCAGAAGCTGCAGAGGCCTGCACTTCCTGCTCTACGGGCAGAGCCTGGGAAATCCCTGAGCAAAGCAAGGAGGAGGTAGAAGCCATCCAGGATGATTCCCAAAGTCACCCTTTGTTCTCCACAGGGACACACAGTGCCCTCTGATACACATATACACACACACATGCAATAAAAAAATTTTTGTTTAAAAAAGCGAAAGAATCTAAGAATAATGGTGAAGACTTGAAAATAAGAGTGTGATAGGGGAGATGAAAGGTTGCCAGGGCAAGAGGATGGGTGGGAGTAGGGATAAAGGGGAGAGAAAAAAGAAAAATTAAATTAGTTTAAAAATGAATAAATGCAAACAAAAATGTTGGATGGATATGGCAGTAGCCTGTAATTCTGACCCTGGGAGACCCTAGAGCAAAGCAAGAAGAGGGAAAGCCTCCTGATGTCCCCCGTAGGCCTCCATAGGCGCACGCACTAAATGCCCTCTGGTACATATGTCTGCACACACATATGCCCATCCACATGCAACATACCTGCATGTGCACACACACACTCATGTAAAAAATGCATGTGTAGAATGATTGGAATTACACCAAAGAAAAGTAGCTAGCAGCATCACAAGAATGGAAAGGCCGGCGTGGGGGTTCAGGTCCATGATCCCCGCCCTTGAAAGGACAAAGTGGGAGTTCAAGACCTGAGTTCAAGACCACTCTGAGTTGCAGCATGAGACTGTCTCAGAACGAAAACAAAAATAACTAAACAAGAGCAACAATATCTGCTCCTCCCCTAATAAAAGAACAATGCCCAGCTGATCTAGAGGTGTGTCAGTCAGACTTACACATCAAGTTGGCAGCTGAAGGCTGAGCATTTAGGCACGCCTATGAAGAATTAGTTAGTTAGGGTAAGCTGTGAGCAAGCTTGTGGGAGCTGTTCTAATTGATGTGGAAAGATCCAGCCTGTGGTGGGTAGAACCACTGCCTACATAGGCAGACAAGAGGGAGGGAGATGGTTCAGCGCTTTGGTGTGCAGTCATGTAGGTTTCTGGCAAGGTAGAAAGTAAATGCTGCTCTAAGTTCTGTGAATACAGTGGGGCCAGTTCCCTTGGCTCTAGTGTTGGCATGAACTCTGCTGCCATGCTGGTGAAGTAGAACCAGAATCACAAGCAAGAATGAACCCCCTTTCTCTAAAGTTCTTGTTTCTGCCTTTGCTCAACAATGGGAAGACGAAACACACGTCTTAAATATGAAGCTGGGTTTTCAGTCGGGTGTTTCAAGGGAATTAGAACCGCCACTTAGCCGCACTTTGGCCCCATGTTTAAATGTGTGTTCTTACTAAACGACTCCACAAGCCCCTGCCAGGAGAGCACTGTGGTACGGTTCATTTCCAGGCAGAGGAGCTCGGCAGGCCTCGTGGTCCTGCTCTTCAGTGACAGCCTTGGGATTCAAAGAGAAGGTTCCATTGTGGAAGAGAGGGGGTTTGGAAGAGTCCGAAGGATGGCAGAGGTGTGGCCGGACAGCGTCTTCTGGACACGGCGGAGTTGGTGCATCCACGAACTCACGACAGCCGTGTGCACTTTCACAAGACCTGCACGGGATTTGCTCTATCATCATTTCATTGTGGAAGGGGAAAGATCCCAACTGGTCTCCCCAGCAAGTGCTCAGGCGCACGTCATCATAAGGCAACCCAGATGAAACTCAGTGGGCCACACTGCGAGAAGACATGAAAACAGGAGAGAGATTGCAGGGGAGGAGGAGGATTATAATGGGAAGAGGAGGGAGGTGGGATTGGGGACGAAATGCATTGTGTTCATGGGTGACACTCTAAAAGAATAAAAAAGCTTTTTATCTACTCCCCCCTCCCAGTTCCTTCTCTCCTTTGGGCTTTGATACTTGAATCCACGGAACACATTTGCTTCATGCCAGAGAACAAGAGACTCTGAGAAGGTCCAGGAACCCGAGTCTCTTTCTCTGGATTGTGAGGAGCAGAGGTGTAGGCTCTCCCCCACCCCCCAGTGGTGGAGGATTATGGGAGGGGAAGGGAAGCCATGCTTTGTGAACTAAGGTTCTCCCTATGCAGTCTCCCAGGTGAGACATCTCAGAACATGTGACTAGAGAGCCCATGGTGATCTCAGGGTTGGGGTAACCCCGCGCTCTTGCTCAGACCCAGGCAAGGCAGCTGAGGGGCGTCAGCAGAAGCCTGTGTGCACCGGGTTTGCAGCGCTGATTGGTGGAGGAAGCCTGGGTCCACCGGGCAGTTCGCGGGTCTGCAACGGCTCTGAATGGCCATCCTGGAACACTCCAGAGAGAGCGTGTGTGCGCGTGTATGTGTGCACATGTGTGCACATGTGCGCGTGTGCATGTGTGTATGTGTGTGTGTGATTTTAGTCCCCCTCTTTAGCAGAGAATTGGAAAGTCACTTGTTAGTTACTGGATCCTTGAAGCACTCGGCAGTGGTTCGCAGTGGCTCTTCCTGGGGTTTCGAACATTTCTCTAGAAATACCACCTCTGCGCCTGGGTTCAGCACCCTGCGAGCTCTGGTCCTCAGTCTATGTAGAGAGGCAACGCCACGGGGGAGGAGGGAGGGGGGACACTCTTCTGCCCTTGGCTTGCTTGACTGGCGTGAGTTGCCACGGGCCTGTCACTGACTGGAGGACAGAGCGTAGGTTTCCTGGGGTGACGATCTCCACTGAGGCTTGGAACACTGCCCAGGCGAACCAGAGCCTGGAGCAGTGAAGGCTGCAGAGGCGAGAGGATTCTGGGAAAAAGGCCCAGGGTAGGTGGCTGCAGGATCCTGGTCTCTTAAGACATGGAGGATAGGAGCAAAAGACTTGGGAGATGGGACGGGAACCTGGAAGGCCCAAAACAGCTGGTTGAAATTAAGACCTCAACAGGACATCATGGCAGGGAATCTGCTCCCCTAACCCTAACTTCACTTGGACCCTCTCCTGCCTTTGCCCTGCACCACATCATGAACTGTGCTGTCACTGGCCTCTTGCCCTGAGGCAGTTTCTCCCCTATGCAGAATGTTCAAGACCTTGGACCTAGTTAGATACAGGTGTTAACTTGACAAAGGCAGGCTCCAGCTCTGGGTTGTAAAACACACACACACACACACACACACACACACACACACACACACACACAGTAGTTGAGTTCAGCCCTCAAAAAGCCTGCTGTAGATTAATTATGAGGAAACCCCAGCCCATGGCAAGTGGGACTTTTCCCTGGGCAGGTGGGTAAGATGGAGGTTGCTATGGAGACATGCTATCCAGCAAGTGATGGCTTGCCCTTCTCTCAGCAGTCCCGTGGCTACGGTTGCCCAGCTTCCTCGGCCCTTGGCGCTCTCTTGCCAAGCTGGCCTAAGAAATGCTACCGGACAGTTGTAACCAGAATAAAATCCCTTGTTTCCCCTTGAGCCATTTGGTCATCAACTGCTCAGCAACCTGCAGACAAACTGAGACAGACTCTTCTCTAGCCTCCCCTCCTCCCATTTCTCCCAGAATGATAAAGGTCTGCAGTCGCTCTTTTCCAGTATGGACACGTTCTGCTCAGCTCACAGTGGTCTGTGGCTTCCTCGGCTCCGCTCAGCCCTCCACCTTTGCCCCAGCAACTATCTTCTGTAGCCAGTTGGCCTCCAGAAGTCTCTTATCTTTATCTCATGCTGGTGACTGACTGACCATTCTGCTTTTGAACTTTTTCTTTTTTTTTTTTTTTTCCTTTTTTGCCTTCAGGGTACATTCTCTTGACCTTCTCCAGTGTCTACATTCTCATTCTCAAGTCTTTGATAGCTCAGCTCTCTGGAAATTTCCATTCTATAGGACTGTGTTGTGTGTGTGTGTACGTGAGTCTGTGCACACGATTCCACAGGCAGGGGGCCACTCATTCCTGACAGATGCCACAAATCTTGCAAGGGGTTCCCAATTCTGTCCCTCAAAGCTGCCTGGCTCCTGTGCAGTCAGGGATCCAGTCACTTCCTCTCCCACTCTTTATCCCTGCACCCTGCCTGCTGCTTCCAGTCCCTCATTACCTCCTCCCATCCCCCCAACACTCCCAAGGGAGCTATTTTCCTGAATGGAAGCTTTGGTTCTTCGCTGCCTTTTCCTTCCTCACAAAAGTAGTCTCCCTTCTCCCGTCCTCCATCCTAAATGTGTCCTTTATAAACTTCTTCCATTTCAACACTAACTGCTGAGAATTGTAGTTTGGGGCGGGGGGAGCTGCTGAACCTGGGGCCCTTTACTGTGTTGCTGTGCTAGTGACCCTGGCTAGATGGGGCTCCCGGCTGCACGCACAGCTAATTCATTCAGAGGGTTTCAGTTCCTTCTCCAGAACACCAGGGCTTTAAAGACAATGGGAAACACATCTTTATTTCTAGAAAAATCATGAGAAAGCAGGGCTCGAGGTCAGGCAACGTGTTTTGAGGGCTTGTCATGATGACCGGACTTTATTACAGCTGAAGAGCAGACAGGCTATAAACTGAGGGGCTGTGTTCCTGTTTACTCGTAGATGCTGAAATTTAGTTTCTTTTAAAAAAATTTTTTTATTTTTTTGTGTGTGTGTGTGAGAGAGAGAGAGAGAGAGAGAGAGAGAGAGAGAGAGAGAGAGGGAGAGAGAGAGAGAAACTCAGGTTATCAGGTTTTCTAGAAGGCACTGAGCTATCTCTCTGGGCCTTCATACGTCCTTAATTTTTTTTGAGACAGGGTCTCATTATGCAGCCAAGTCTAGCTTCAAACTCATGATCCCCTTGCCTCTGTGTTTCCTTCTCAACTAGTAGAAGTACCTTTAATCTAACCCTAACCTTAACCCAAACCTTCTCACTGTGCAACATGGCAACCTGCTGAGCTTGATGCTTGTTAATCCTCAAACACCTTGTAACCCCATGCCCTTCGTAGTTGGGGGGGGGGACTCTAAGCTCTTGGGACAATGAAACTACACGTCGGAATAGAGAAATCTAAGACTCAGAAGGAGGGGCCATAGGACGGCCCTTCAGCCTGGTGCAGCCAGTACTATGGCCGCACTGCCACCTAGCGGCAGGACTGCCTAACTTCAGTCTTTTCCGGGCTCTTTCTCCCTTCAAGGTCTTGTCTGCTGGGTAAGTCACATTGGGTAAGTTTTGTGCCCTGGCCGCACCAAAGGATTGTGAATCCACGAGATCAAAAAGAAGCACAAAGGAATCAGAATTTATGAACCTTCATAATAATCAGTAAGAGTGAAAAAAATCAAGCTTCAAGTCATAGGATTTTGGAACTGAAGGTAACTTCTGAGATCACGTAGTTGAATTCTCACGTCCCAGGTGTGGAAGGGCATATGGTTACAAGTTATCTGAAGATTAACAAGTGGGTTGCCATGTTGCACACTGAGAAGGTTTGGGTTAAGGTTCGGGTTAGATTAAAGGTACTTCTTCCAATAGTTGAGAAGAAAACACTGAGACAGGGAGATCATGAATGTGAAGCTAGACTTGGGTGCAACAAAAACAGCAACGACAAAATCCAGGTATGGCGGCACACATTGAAAGGTTGAGACGACACAGCAAAGCCTTAAGAATCCAAAGCACAAGAAAGGACCCAGGCACCAAGCTCTCAAAATGGAGTATATAAGGTAGCATCTGTCTGAGCACCTGCCGGTCTCATCCCAGGACACACCTGTCCACCTCAGTGAGGTCACACTGCTTGGGCTGCCATTTCATTGCAGAGCTCATGACTTCCACAGCCTTTGTGGCTGGATTTTTCCAGCTGTAAATCAAGGGCTCTGTCACTAACTTCAAAGGGCTGTGAAGAGGATGATCTTGCCCACACTAAGCTGTCAGGCACTCTGTGGGGTTACAGGTTAAGAAGCCACTCCGGTCCAGATATTGAGCATTTTATGCACTTTCCCTGATTCACTTTTCTGCAACTGTTCTACAAGGCAAGTGCTGCTATTCCTTCCTGCCATTCCATCTGAGGGGGCCAGGTGCCCTGTGGGCGGGTGTTCAGCACAAAACTGTGCTTGCTGCTGCTGCCTTTTGTACAGGTTGATCTTGTGAGAGCATTCAAGGTCTATTGAAGTTCTCATGTAACAAATATGACCTCATTCCAACGTGCTAGCAAGAATGGGCACCAAGTAGCTATGAGGTCAGGTGGCATTCTCAGCCCTCATCAGGCCTTTTGAGGACAGGCTGGAATGACTGTGTTAGTGTCTGTAGTGCTATTACTTCACTATTACTAGTTTTTGTTTTCAGGTTGATTTGGAAGAAGTGGGTGGTTAAGAGTGTGCTTAAGATGATCTATATGTGTAGATAGCTACCCAATAGCACCAGCAGTACCTTTCCCTTTGCTTGGACCCGCTACTTCATCTCTCAATCTTGTGTGTGTGTATGTGGATAGAAGAGGGCAGGTGAGTATGTGTGCCTGTGGGGGCCCAAGAATGAATTCAGTAATCATCCTGGATTACTCTACCTCCTTATTGCTTTCCTCTGGCGTTTCCCAGACTCTACCTTTCACAACCAGAATTTCAGGTCACCACCATTTCTGCCTGGCATTTTTACACAGGATCTGGGGAATCTGAACTCAGTTCCTTTTGCTTGCAACCCAAAGACTTTAACTCCTGAGCCATCTCTCTGACCCCTCAATATCTTTTTTGAGGTAGGGTCTTGCCATGGAGCCCCGGCTGGCCTGGAAGTCACTATACAGAACAGGTTGGTCTTAATGCTTGCAATGATTCTCTCTCAATTCTGGGATCACAGGTGTGCATCACACCTACATTTGTTTACCACTCAGAGTCCTAAAATGAATGGAATATCTGCTTCATGCTTAAGACACACAGGTTAATAATAATAATGATGAAAATCTTTGCACTCAAACAGTATTTCAGCCGAGGATATCACCCATGCTCAGGCCCTTCAACACAGACATGAGTTGATGCTCCTTGAATTTGCGACAATGTAAGAGAAATGCTTGAAGTGTCATAAAAGATCCAGGGCTTCCTATTTATAAGAAGCCCCTCCTCATCCCATGGCTTCAAATCCTTCATCAGAGACCCAGAGAAACACTGCTTGGTATGTCTCATGTGGCAGGTCCACCTACTCCCAGCCCAGCTCCTGCAACGATCCACCACTTTGGTTTAGGAATCTAGCTTTGTTTGGGTGTTTCAGAAGCTGTTGTGGTGCTTCCCAGAAGGTGGGTGCTTACGTGAAGTTGGGGCCTGGCCTTCATCACTGATGTGTCTGCAGCACACCATCTCCCTGCGCCCTATGTTCCTAATCTGTAAAATAAAGATCATCCCCCTGCAGTAAGTAAGTAGCCTGGTGCCTGGAGGGGGTGGTGGTTCTAGCCGCTGTCACAGCCAGCTCCCTGCATTCATGCTTCGGGCCCAGGTTCACAATTCCGAATACTTTCTTTTGTATTTAGTTTCTCTAGATGAACTCAGCAGGAAATGACACGTCTCCTTGCGCTGCCCTCCTCTCCCACCAGGTGGCGATGCTTTCCAACAGGCCATTTTTTCTTATGAGAGGCGGTGGGGATCTCTTTTCAGAGTAGATCAAAATTGGAGCCACAGGGGAAATCACTAGACCTCCCCCTCCCTACACACACACACACACACACACACACACACACACACCTCTCCCCTCCTCATGCTCATCTTCAAAGAGCAAAAGAGTCTGTGGTGACCAAGGCCAACAATGGAAGTCTGTAGGGATGTTTGGACCCCATGTGGGTATGGCACATGGGACAAGAGAATGAATGCACCGCTGTCTTCAAGACTGGCACAAGCCTGAGTGCCTTTCTCAAGAGGGCAGCATTGAAAATGTAAATTTCTCTCAGAAAAAGTTATTTCTGCATGTATTCTAGATACAACAGCTAGGCTATGGACAGGGATATCATAAAATACTGTCAATGGACCTTAGCAATTGGAACTCTGCCAACCGATGTTGGGGTGCTGTGGAAAAGACTCTCTGCTCTCAGGGTCATATGGAAGGTGCTTTGCGTATGTGCATGTGTGCTGTGTGTATATGTGTGTGATTACATACATTTGCATGCTCGTGTGCGCACATGCACGCATGCACTCGAGTGGCACTTGAGTGTGTGCCTGTGAGACCCAAGGGTGACACTGGCAATCACCCAGGATTCCTCTGCTTCCTTATTGCTTTGCCAGGCTCTGCCTTCCAAGGCCAGAATTAAAGTCTGGTACTTTTTGTACCAGGCACTTTTATGTGGGATTTGGCATCCGAAATCAGGTCCATCTGCCTGGGTGGCAAAGGCTTTAACCCCTGAGCCATTTCTCCACCCCTCATTTGCTTTCTCCAGATGAAATCAGAGCACTGTTGCTGCAGCTTGCCTCTGTACAGCCTCACTGCCTCGACCTTAGAATGCTCTTATCATCAGCTCAAAAAGGATCTGCTAAGTGCAAATGAATGAGCTCACAAGCACTAGGGGCTTCCTGTTGTGACAACAACAAAATCCTTAATGTTGTGTTAAAATTCTAACACCTATGTAAAAAAAAATTAAATGTGGAGCTGCCTTGTGAAAGAACCTATTGTACTTAGGTATGGCACAAATAATCAGGACACATATTCTGTATCCAAACACTAACATGTAAGCTTCTAACTAGTTAGAATCTTTTAGGGTAGGTAATACTGAGTGCACAGCATAGAATTAACTAATCGTCCCCTACTGAAGAATGTTTAGCTCAAAGACCTATCACATTCATTCTCAAGACTGTTACATTCTCTTTCATAACTCTTGGTCTCTTAAAACAGATGTTAATTTTCCTGGTCGTCAAAAACAGTGCTGAGTGTCTCCCAGGCTGTTATTTATTGATGTGTGTGTGTGTGCATGTGTGTGCGCACGCACAAGTGTGTAGAAGAGGGCACTCTGTATGCCTGTGGAAGCCCAAGAGTGACTTTGGGAATCACCCTGGATTGCTTTACCTTCCAGGGCTAGAAGTGTAGGCAGCCACTATTTTTTGTCCAGCATTTTTACATGGGATCTGAACTCAAGTCCTTTTGTTTGTGAGGCAAAAGCTTTAATATCTGAGCTATCTCTGAAGTCCCAGCTGCTTTAATATATCTATGCTAGGCCTCGTCTGTTATTCCATTTAATCCTTATCCTTAATTCCAAATAAACTGTATAATTTAGTACCTTATTTCTCTCCTCCATTCAGGCATATGGCCAACACCTTAGTACAGGCCCTCATCAGACTTACTTCCTGGCTTTTTTCCTCAAACACTAGAGGTAAACCAGTTAGATATAGGTGCCGACTTGACAACTGAGAGTGGGAGATTATCTGACTGATGTAGGAACACCTACCCCAAAGTGTAGGTGAGGACCATTCCTTGGGGCTGGACAGGATGGAGTGAGCTTGTTCAGAACTCACACCCAGGTATTCTGGCGAGTAAGGAAGTCGCCCTTCTCTCAGACCTTTGTGTGGATACACTGCGGCCAGTTTTGTCTGCTCCTGATGTTGGCTTGAACACCCCTGCCACGCTGAATGAAATGTGGTGAGACTTGTAAGCTTAAATAAATCCCTTATTCCCCTAAGCTGCATAGTTCTGTGCTTGTTCCCCAACGGCAAGGTGATACTCATGTAAGACCAACAACTTCTGATTTTAAAATCAACTCCAAATTCTCCATCCTGATTCTCTTCTCAAATGCTCCTTGGCTGTTCATGTTCTGCTGCACTTGCCCGCTCTAATTCCACAGCATTGGCCACTTCTGCCCATTCCACCCATTTCCCAGGGGGTGACCAGCAGCCTCTACTGGAGGCGCGGTCTCACGCCCTCCTCTTCCATCATCTTGTGAAAGCATACGGATTTCAGTCCTGGGGTCTCTGGCACACATATGCAAATCACATGAGAAGTGGTTAAGTCTTAGAAAACTGAAGAACTGCCTGCTCTCCGAGTGTGAACACCTCCTAGATGGACGGCCTAGTAATCTCTTGTACATAAGAACCAGGAAACTGACACAGAATATTTCTAGGGGTCTTGACTGTAAGTTAAAGAACAGAGACGATCACCCAAATGTCTAGAGACAGAATGGTGGATACATTTCTTAATACCCTTCCACGTGAGAATAATGAAAACAGGCAAGGTTCAGAGACACAGCATCAAGACCATAAATAAAGCCAATGAGCAGACCCCAAGGCCTAGACCAATAGGATACCCTCTATGCTCAGAAAGTGAGAAAAAGCAAAAGTGAGCTGTTCTGGTGGATGTGACCAGGTGAGAAAACAGAAGAAAAAACAACACTTACAGCAGCAATTACTTGATGCGGCAGGAGAGAAGAAAATGAGATGGGTAAGGAAGACAGGTGAGGAACCTGGTGATGCTGGCTGGCGAGGGGGAGCTGCAGGTTACGCAGCTGTGTACGCACTGATTGAAGGGGAAAGTTGGTTCCCTGAGACCAAACGCATTGCCCTGGGGACACAGCTGGCTGTGCTGAACACAGGCGCCACAGGATGCTCTGGGAAGGATCGGGCAGAGCAACAGCAAGCGCGGCCTCTGCAGCGTTCGGAAGTGACTGGTGGTGTCAATGCTTTGACTTGAGTCTGGATTAGAGGAGAGCATCACCTCCTGACCAGGCCCCAAACTAGAAGCACGGCCTTGGCGCACACTGTGCCCCTTCACTCTAGTCACCAGATGACCCTGGGTGAGGGACAATCAAAACATGCAGGTGGTAACGACTCGGAGTCAGTGCCCGTGTTGGGAGGGAAATGGACTGATCCTTTAAAAAAAATCACTATATATAATGACTTATGTTTTGATTTTACAAAACTTGCAATAAGGCACAATTCTTTCAGCTGTTTTTCATTTTTTTTATTGCTGTTAATTCAAGGAAAAAAGGTTGCATAAAATCCAATCTGTTCTAGAAATATAAGTGGCCTTTCCAGTACATAACATTTCAAATATCAAAGTATATGGTAAACATACAAATAAGGAGAAGGTAACATACCTCCTATGTACAGTACAGTATTTTAAATCATAAGTAAGCTCCATCAAGCACACCTGGCCAGAGGCTCACGATGTACCTTACGTGGCTTAGCAACACTCCCCTCAACAACTGCAGCTTAACATTTAATCTAATAATGTGGTCCAAAAATACCCAGATCAAATAAAATATATTTAATCAAAATAATCTCCTTTACTTGAATTTTTCTCTTTTCTAAATTAAAGCTTTCATCTACCCCTTCATACCCCCTTCTCCTCCCCATAGTGCCTACCCCTGAAAGTTTCAGAATGTACATTGGTGCTATAAATAATAAATGCTACTTCTGAAGCATGAAACCAAGCTGCTTCTTCAAGTTTTTTTCGTTTGCAACATTAGGCTTCTGAACCCACACTAGGTATTTAAGTTCCTCTGCTGCACGCTAACATCCCCACAATGGAGATCAACTGTTTCTCTTCTGTACTGAGGACTGGAAAAACAAGCCCCCGACCCCTCAGCCGACCCGCACCCCCCAACCTCTCCATCTGCCAGTACTTGCTCTCTGCAGCTGGATACAGCAGTCGCTGAAACACACCCACATCTTCCAGATAACCTCAGTGCACTTTAGGAAATCAAAATTACCTGGAAGCAATTTAGTACATAGATTGGCTTTTAAAAAACTTTTTTTTAAAAACAGCAGCATTAAACTTAGTGACATGACACTGACATGATTAACACCATCGACACTCACAATTCAGTCCTTCACATTATAATCAAGCATTGTGGTACACAGTTACACAAGCAACTCTGCTTGCGAGAGACCGGTTAGGGGACAAATACCTGACTTTTGGTAGAAACTTGTAACTTCTGTTCAAATCGCACTAAACCACACACATTTAAAAACAACAGAACACTGTAACGGGTGGTGTAGCAGAAGATGAGCTCTTCACTCGAGTAGTGTCTCGGAGCTGGCTGTGGTGGTGACAAGCAGAACCGGCTGTGGAATTTCATCACAAACACAAGCACACAGCATTCACACCTGTATGTTTACTTTGTGTCTCTCTGAAGCAACAGGCTATGACAGTATGATGGAGAAAATGCTGTTCTGTCCCAAGAGAAGCTTCTGTCCGTCTCTATGTCACGTTTGCAGCTTCCTATGGTTCTGACTTCCTCTCCCTCTCATTTCATGTTTATTGGGACAATAAGCGCTGCATATATGTACTTATGTGATGCTGTTAATTACATATATACATGCTTTTCCCCTAAGATTCAGGTGAGACATGCTGACCTGGGTTCCCATGGAGAGCAGGTACGGGAGGGCAGCAAGGACAGGGCAGGGCTGGAAGAAGTCTGTAGCTTAGGGCGCAGAAGAAAAGCAAAGTTTCTTCTTTAAAACTGTATGACTGCTACCGGTGTTGTAAAAACAAAAAGTCAAATACACAGTTTTCAATATTCAGTAAACATTGCACACAGCAAGGATTCAGTGTAAAAAAAAAAAAAAGCACGTGTCAACATTTTCCTTGGATAGTTGTCTAAAGTTTAAGTTACACATCTCATACATAGAAGCCTGTTGTTGAACCAGGAGACCAGAGGCTCAGAAGCATTGCATTCTTGCTTATTTTGGACACTGGTGCATAGAAATCTAGGAAATGTATAGACAAAGAAACAAAATACCTTTCCTTTCCTCCCCTCCACACCCCGGGACTCCCACACTTGAGAGTAATGAGTAGGCAAGCTTTTACTCGGTCAGTCTGCAGAATCCAACGTATCATTAGAAGGGGGGAGGGGAGGTGCGTATCTCAGTCTGTAAGTGCCTAAAACGGGAAAGACAGAATGGCTAAGTCACTGCTTATGACTACGCGCATTGCAAACCACTACAAGATATCAAACAGGCATGCTCCTTAAAGTGCTTTCCTCGGCATTAACTTGACTGCAAAATGGCATATAAGATACTTTTCAAAAAAAGTAATGAGTTTGTGCTTTAAGTTCAACCTAAAGCTATCAAACCCGATCTTCCTTTAAGGATGCCATGTCAATATACTCTTGATTCAAGACGCTTTTCTGGATAAGATTTGGCAAATCGACAAAAGCCAAATATACAGGAAAGAGACTCTTATACAAGTGGGAAGACTCAATTTGTTATTCCCTTACCCCCAACCAGAGCTCAAAGCATTCTGTTCCCGTAAAATCATCTGAATATTGGGGTTTTTCCTTACATGTGTCGGAAGGAAAAGAGCACACGTGAGTCAGCTGAGCATGCGGACTCTTAAAACTGTTACAAAAAGTCTGCATGTCAGGGGACTAATTTACTTCCTATGGAACAGAACAGCTGCAAGCGAGATGTAATGTACACAACTCCTTCCCACTAGCTCCTTCAAAGTGCCTCTACCGCTTAGTCCTCAACCATGAGCTGAGCTTCTTTTGACTTGTGCTATGTGGACCTGGATCTACACTAGCTTTCTCTGGCTACATTTTATGATTTACCACTGAAAAAAACAACATCTGTAAACAAGCACACGAATGGATCTTTCTGCTGACAGAATCACATGACCAAGAAGGAAAGGAAGAGAAATGGAAGTTCAAAAGCAAGTCCTCTGGGAGCTACTGTGATTACCTTGTTGATTGGCCTCCATGGATGACTGCTTACAGTCCTGCGCATAGTGTCCGCTTACACCACAATTGTAACACGATACATTCCCGTTCTTCTTGGGTCCCGAACCACTGGTGTTGGCAACTACATTAGGTGCTGGATAGACGGGATACAATCTCCCAAATCCTGCCATCTGCTGCAGGCCATAGTTGGCTTGGCTCCCCATGACTGGGTCATGCACCAGTCCATTTGCATATGGAGTCTGAGGCAGAAGAAAAGGAAGTTGGTTTCCGTTGCTCTGGTGCGCTTGGCTGAGGTAGCTGCCATTGCAGATGGGGGGCAGGGTGAAGAACGAGGGGACTCGGTACATTGGTCCAGGCATCGGGTTGGGGTAATAGTAACTATTCAGCTGAAGGTTTCCACTGGTCCCACAGCCGCACCTTCGCCCACAAGAACCACACGGCCCTGAGCCCATCTGCTGTGGCGGCACTACTGTCCCGTTAGCGTTTGTGTTCCCCACAGCACTGATGTAGGCCGTGCTGTCACTCTGCGCAGTACTGTGTGTCAAAGCGGGACTGGGGCTCGGGGCAGGGCCCGGGGTGTGGGTAGGAACGGCAGGAGGAACAGTGGGCTGGGCCTGACTCATGCCTGCACTTGCTGTCTGAGCAGAAGTGGCTGCTGGGTTGAGCACACTGGAAGTCTGGGAGGGTAGCACACTGGCAGCCAGAGGCGAGCCTGGGAAGGTGTAGGAAGCTGCTGGCTGTGTAGCCGACAGGCCGGCTGCTGGAAGAACTACCTTCACACTGGTGGGCTGAGGGGCAGTCCCAGTGCTGCCCTCAATCTGAGGCACCATTTGATTGAGTCCTACCACTTGGGATGCAGACTTGGTGATGGGGTCCGTGGCAGCCACAGGCGATCCTGGGAAACTACCCGGGTTATGGGCAGGAACAAAGGCAGTGTTTGGTGATCCGAGGCTCAGATTCCCAGCTGGCTGCGAGGGGAGGGTAAGCGCGCAGCTCTCAGAAGATCCTTGGTGCAGCGGCAGCCTGAGCCTCTGCAGCGTGAGCTGCAAAGCAGGAGCACTGCCGTGGGGAAGGAAGGTCGACGGGACGGGCAAGGGGGAGGCCAGCAGCTCCAGGTGCTTCTCTGACTCTCCAGGAGAGGGTGCTGGCCCCAGGACCCCCACAGGGGTGGAGCTGGCTGACTCCCGAACTGCAGAAAGAGCAACAGGACCGGGGACGAGCATCCCTATCGCTCTGCCATCTGCCGACTTGGGTGCAACGGCAGCATCAGACTTCTGGGCACCGTTGTGCATGACACAGTGTAAAGTTGGCATGAAAGGAATGTGTGGGTACTTGTGTGAGTTCAAGGGATCCTCTAAAAGGTTTCCATTCTCACTGCCTAGTGAAACGATCTGAACAGGTGGTTTGACAGCAACAGTCTGGTTGACAGAGCTGCACCCCACGAACCTCGCTGCTGCTGGGTTCCCAGAATCTTCAGAGTTGCTGTCTGTGTCTACAGAAAACAAAGACAAACATGTATTAACTCAAGCTGAACTCCTGCTCTTCTTGCTACAAAGGAAATTTAAGAACACCTCAATTCTCTAGTCTGGGTGCCCACCCCCCTTCCTAGCTGCCTGAGCTGGCTTTCCAAGTTTGGCTTTCTGTAGCTCATCATACACCTGCCTGACTGAAAATCATGGACATGTTAGAACCAAAGCAACGACAGAAAGATCTGGAGACTAAATGAAGCCGTAGAACACAGAGATGGGTTTGCAATACTACTTTCACCACCAAGAAAAGTACTGAATAATCAATTCTTAGGTAACCTATTTTATTCTATACTATCCAACCCAATTTTTAAATTTACCCAATTTTTAAATTTGTCGCAGATAAATGATATTGTAACTTCAAAGAGTTCAATCAAGATGATACTTAGCCCAAATGGTTAAAGGTAGAAATGGAGTAAATGCCTATAGTACTATATAGTTCAATGGGAAAAAAAATTTAAAGCTACTATTATTCATCAAATAAACACCCCAGAAGACAAGAAGCAGAAACAGGACAAACATGATTTGTCTATATGACTACGTCACACCCATGCCATAGGCAAAAGTGTCTTCAGTCTCCAGCCATGTGCTGCTTTGCACTGTACATAACCTGCTCAATTAAACACCATGCCTATTTTAAAATCTTTCTGCTCAAAAACATAAGCCAAATTACAGCAGGCACATGTGCTTATTATGGTAAGACTTTTGTTAAAAATTCTGAAACAAGAGGGGTGGAGAGATGGCTCAGGGGTTAAAATTTAAAACCCTGCCTTCACAAGCAGAAGGCCCTGAGTTCGGATCCTAGCTCCGCATAAAAAAAAGCCAGGCAGAAATGGCAACGGATTGAACTTCTGGTCCTAGTGGGTAGAGCCTGGGAAATTCCCAGAATGAAGCAAAAAGGAAGCAGAAGCAATCCATGACGATTCCCGAAATCACCCTTGGTCCTCCTCAGAGACACACAGTGCCCTCTGACATACACACACACACACACACACACACACACACACACACACACAATTAAATAAAGTTTACAAAAAATAAAAATTCTGAAACAGAATACCAAAAGGTTAAGTTATTTGTCACAAAGAAGGGCTAAATGGGGGGCTGGAGAGGTGGCTCAGGGGTTAAGCCTCTGCCTTGCAGGCGGAAAGTCCTGAGTTCGGATCCTAGACCCCACATATAGACACCAGGCGGAAGCAGGGGCGGCCTGTGTTTCTGGTCCTGGTAGGGCGGAACCTGTGAATCCCGGGGCAGAGTAAACAAGGAGGAGGTGGAGGTGGTCCACGGTGGTTCCCGAATTCGCCTGTGGTTCTATACACACACATACATACACACGCACACACATATATGCAACACACATGCACAATTGAATAAATAAAAAAAAAAGGGCTAAACAGAATCTAGTAATGATATGGAATGCAAGTGCTATTAACGTAACTATCTTAATTATATTACAAGAGGATCAAGTAGTAAGTGGTCCTAGCATACACTTCCCCTAACAGATTAATAATTTGGCTACTTCTTACTAAATTTTGTGAAATAGAGACAGGTCCCCATACCTGTAAGCCACCTAGCACTGCCCACCAGCACAGATTTATAAACAATAAAGTGAAAGATAAAACAAAACGAGACCGCCAACATTTTTTAAGATGGTCCCATGTGTAAGTCCCAAAACTGTTTATACACCTTATAGAATCACATGCAATGTGCAACGCATACACTAATGCTTGTCCATTCTGGTTAGGTTGTAATAGTTCTGAGCGATTATTTTGACTTTGCTTTTTTGAAGGAAAAAACCTCCCAGCAAGTTTAACTTGACTTGGCACAGCAGAGCTGTGCTCCTGTCACTTGTGCTGCCTGCCAGCAGTTCAACCCTCTGCAAAGTCACAGCTCCATAGCACGGGTGTCCAAAAGGGCCTGGCAGAGAGGCACAAGCCAGCTGCACATGGCTTAGCAGTGAACACCGCAATCTAAGGATCTCAAAGAGGAACATTGGAGACAGCACCCAGCATGGGTACACCTGGTGTAAGTCGGGCCCTCAAAGGCATATCATTCAGTGTAGAGCTTTTCAGAGATCTCACTTCCAGACCAGAATGGTGGAGTCAGGCCCTCCAATGACCCATTTCTCCACGAAGATAATGACAACCATGGTGGAAAACTGCTAAAATCAACTTCCTTAGCATAGTGAAGGCTAACCAAAGGTCTGCCACAATCTGAGGCATGCGATGACTTTATCTTTCTCCAGTTCTCAAGTAGCCCTGCAGACTAACAATAATCTCAAATACGCTAGCTATGAAAACATACCAGTCAGTCACTAGGAAAAAATATAGTTTTGGTATCCTCCAAAGCACCCCTCCATCAAAACAAACCAAACAACCCTGGACAATGGCGCTGGTGTGGCAGCTGTGCACACTCCAAGCTAATGGTCTCTCAACCACACATTGGTTATAATTCATCCGCGGAAAGTGTTGATAACTTGACTACCAGAAGCATATTACCAACCGTGACTAACCAGACTGACCAAAAGCAAAAAGGACCCAGAAATACATGGGGGGCTGAAACATGTTCATGTGTAACTAGCATCTAGAAAGTTGCGTTAGCCCAAGTACTGAGTGTACTCAAGTGTTCTCTGCTGGCCGGCTGATAAGTTTCTGTGTGAGGAGAAAATGAAGATGCCACACAGAAAACAGCATGGCTGAAGTAGACTCCAGCTTAATCAGTACTTGCATTAAATGTAAATGGATTAAACATTCAGATCAAATGGCAGACAAGGTAGACCA
This sequence comes from Typhlomys cinereus, assembly GCA_023101885.1. NCBI lineage: Eukaryota > Metazoa > Chordata > Mammalia > Rodentia > Platacanthomyidae > Typhlomys > Typhlomys cinereus. The sequence continues at coordinate 754,499 of JALPQD010000426.1, forward strand.
TATGATGTTTACGAGACACATTTCAATTTGAAGACACAAACAGCTTTAAAGTAAAAGGAGAGAAAATAACATGTAAGTGATCCCAAAGGAAGAGTTGGAATTGCCATATTACTATCAGACAAAACAGACTTTAACACAAATATCGGTAACTTGAGACAAAGCAGGATTTTTCTGACAATAGTAAAAGGGTCAATTGGAAAAATTAAAGGTCCAAATGTGCACCTAATTTTCACCTCTATGCACTCTCCATACTTTGTTGTGACCTGTTTCCTTTCTATTTAATTTCAGTGCAGCGAAACGAGTTCATAAAATACCACTAGATACTGCTATGGCAGTTTGAATCTTCAAATCCCCTTCATAAAAATTTAACACAACATGACTTGGGGCTTGTTTGTCCTCAAGCTCATTCCCTCCACCATGGCCTCTCCCTAGCCCTCGTCTGAAAGCAAACCTCTGTCCTTTTCTTCTTCACTTTCAAAGCTTTCTCTTCCATCGTGTCGAGGACTGGATGGAGAGCTGTAACTCTCTGAAGAAGTTTCTCCACACGTGTCATGTCCAGATCCAATGTCCAAGTTCACATCTAAAAGTAACAACTCTAAAGTTACATTCATTTTCAAAGCAAACTATTAGAGATTAGTTGTAGCTGTAAATTTTTTTTGAAGTTTTTCTGCAAGCACTTAAAAGACTTATCTTTGAAGTAGGTAAAAATTCATTATTAAATAACAATTTCAACTCAAAATAACTGATACATTCTTAAAAACAAAGACACACAAGAACAAGTCACTTTTATTGACATCAGAAAAACATGATTTATAGGGCCTGGAGCTACTAAGGCTGCATATTTCAATGTCTCAGAGCTTGTTGAAAAAGTCTTCTAAGAGCAGAATAGTGCGCATAGTATCTATTCTGTTGAAACTGTTAGGCTGGCTGGCAGGTAACTCCGCTCCAGTGGCTGGCCCAAGCCCACAGACCTGCAGGCAGCACTGAAGGAACTGGGTGGGTTATGAAAGATTTAAAAAAGGACATGAAGGTGCAGGGGTTACACACTAGAAGTTCAAGAGAAGTGGAAGAAGAGGAAGTGGATATGATGAAGATACTGTATATACATATATGACATTGTCCAAGATTAAACAAAAATTTAAAAGTTGCCTGGTCAGAGTATTTGAAGAACAAAATGTTTCTCACCAGCAGGGATGATCTTTAATTTCTATTGGGAGGGGGGTATTCATCAGCAAGATGGGGTGGGGTGAAGTACAATACACCCAGGAACTGATGTGTCTTACATGAGACACACACACACTCCTTAAATGTAGGGACCCACCCTTTTCTCTTCCACAAGCCCAAGAGCTAACATGACTTCTGCCTTCAGCAGGATCCAATATGCTTACTGAACAGTCCCCAGGGAATTCTTCAAATGTACAGACCAATAGTATAGTATGAGTAGACCAATAAAAGATAATCACTATTAATCTATTGGGCAAAATATATATCAGAGCAGAGACATGAGTTGTATAATAAGACATCTAAGTGACTAACTTGTGGCTTACAAAAGGCATCTGGCCTAGCTCAGCACTCAAATGTCAAGGGGAGAAAGGCAAGGGCAGGTGCTATAGCTCCTTAGGTAGTAAATTCGGTTAACACCAAGGTACCAAGAGAAAACTGTGGAAAAGCTCTGAGGCCTTAAGTAAAGGGGGAGCAGATGCACGGCCAGGCACAGCCTTCACAGAAAACCATCTAGATTAAAAACACAGCAGGGTCCGAGGAGCCACTTAGAACAGAACACACGAAAAGGAACGCAGGTCAACACCACAGAGAGCTGAAGACAGCAACGTGTCACAGGGGCTGGCAGCCTGAACCTAGGGCAGTTCCGGAAACAATGCCCACAAACCACAGCACACTTGCAAGTCTTGCACACAACAAAACAATACAAGTAGCTTTGCCTTCAAATGGCAAATTTATGAGATAATCTTTATTATATTTGATAGTGTATTAAACTGTAGTTTTCAAAGAAGTGACTTGTAAAGCTGCAGAAAAGACCCTCGTGACCTCAGGACACAGGTGGCTATGCACTAGGTACTGCTCGAAGGGAAATAGACTGACAACTAATGCCACGGAGGAGGAAGAGATGGGTATGCCTGAGGCAAAGGAAAAGGCCACCTGTCCAGTGAGCTATGGACCAGGAACCAACCCGCTGCACTGGACACTGCTTACACACCCATTCAAGGGGAATTCTAATACAAGGATTTGACACAAGAGCGCAGCACCTTGCATATAATCAGAGTATACTGAAGGATGTGAATGTGACAGACGGCAAACCATTCTTACCTTTCCCAGTATCACCATGGGCAAGCTGAGGAGGGGACAGTCTCACACCATTTATTCTGCTGTTCAATCTGTTGTCACTTTTCTTAATTTTCTCCCTAAACCAAACGTATATTATCAACATTTTTAATGAGGTCCTGTATTAAACACATTAAGCACAATACTACTAAATTTCTCTGGGTATTTTTGTAATTAAAATTTTCCAATAAGGAAAACCTAAATCAAATCAGATTCATCTTTTAATGTGTCTCTCCAAATTAAATTTCTTCTTTGTTGACAGCTTTATTTTTGACACCTCCATATGTTGATATTTTCAAAATACAACAAAAGTTAAGCCCGGAATTAAAAATAAAATTAATGGAAAAATGCTACTTATAGCTATAAATTAAATATGTCCAGAGTCAAACAATGTGGTCTGATTTTCCTTACTAATTTTTATTACGGGAAGTATTAAACAAAATTGAACTTACTTTTCTATTTGTGGCTTTCCTTTCTTCTTATTTACTGAAGATAAGCTCCGTTTTGCAGCAGAATGCTAGTACAAATAAAAACACAAGTCAAATCTAACATACTGCTCCAGGTATTCTCTCCTTTTGATCTCAAAATATCATCCTGCCCTGATGCTCCAGGCATCCTCCCGCTGTGATGCTCCAGGCATCCTTCCACCCTGATGCTCCAAGCATCCTTCTTCCACTGTGATGCTCCAGGCATCCTTCTTCCACTGTGATGCTCTAGGCATCCTCCCGCCGTGATGCTCCAGGCATCCTTCTTCCACTGTGATGCTCCAGGCATCCTTCCACCCTGATGTTCCAGGCATTCTTCCACCCTGATGCTCCAGACATCCTTCTTCCACTGTGATGCTCCAGGCATCCTTCCACCCTGATGCTCCAGGCATCCTTCTTCCACTGTGATGCTCCAGGCATCCTTCTTCCATTGTGATGCTCCAAGCATCCTTCTTCCACTGCGAGCTCCAGGCATCCTCCCGCCATGATGCTCCAGGCATCCTTCTACCCTGATGCTCCAGGCATCCTTCTGCTCTCATGCTACATTCTGATCCTATGCTGTAGGAATGATTTGGTCCTGATGCTCCAAGCATCCGTCCATGGAAGGCTCTGTACACTTTTCCATCCTCTGGGCATTCTTATATTCTGACATCAACATTAAAATGAAAGGTTTTCCATTTTATTCTATCAAGTTACCTACTTCTTGAACCACTCTAAATTACATATTCTGGGATGAATATTTAATATTAATCATGAGAAAAATCTTTCTATAAAGAGGATCTTCACTCTTTTGCTGACTCTAGTAAGGTCTTCTTATCTAGACTTTCACTTTCTTAAGCCAACCACTGTCAAAAAATGCTAAGACATGATTCCAGAAATGAATATGTCCAGTGTTTTATGTCCCCACTTCAAGTAGCATGATCAAGTCCCATGCCCTTCTGCTCATGACCCCAGGATACTGGTCACCCCTCTGTCCAGCGCATCCACGCTGGATGCTCAACTCAGGGCAGCTGAGAACTACCATGTTCAGGGAATGTGTTACAAAATCTTTCTAGTTTATTTACCACTGTTAAAATTTGTACTATGCCGAATTTATATACCAAACTTCATTATTAAAGTCCATTATATGTGTAGGGAAGGCATATATAGGGTTTGATATTATCATGTTCCTAGACAAGGGAGACTACTGTCTAAAATTACATATAACCAAGTGACTGGCATTTGCTATGCATTCATTAGTGTTCTCCCAAAGTTCAGTTCAGTAAAGCCAACAAATTTGTCAACAGTTAAGAAAAGAGGATGTAGGTATTTGCATAGAGAAGGGAAAGAATATGAGATGTGTTTTGAAAGGAACTTTATTACTCAGGCAACTTAAAATTTCTCAAAAATATACCTTAGTTGTAAAAAAACACATTCCATGGAAAGTCAGCATTTGGATCTGAGTGCAGGGCAGACAAAGAATTAGGTTCATGAATCAGTTTTCTAGATAGAATACACCTGAAAAAATGTATGTCCTGCCCTGCCCTCTCTTGTGGCAACATGCCACAATAAACACACTGTTAGCGTTCTTCTCTGATCACACTCATTCCTAAGGAAGTAAATGCACACTAGATACATCCAGCAGCACTGGTAACCTTGCCCAACTCTTTACAAAGAAATGTCAGTTTGAAAATTCCTATCATCGGCATCAGTAATTATTTTTGAGACCTAAAAAAAAACTGTCCTATCAATTTTTAAAACTATTTATTGGGGGGGGAGGTGTATCAGAGGGCACTAGGTGTCCCTGTGGAGGACCAAGGGTTACTTTGGGAATTATCCTGGATTGTTTCTACCTCCTTTTTGCTTTACCCTGGGAACTCCCAGGTTCTACCCACCAGGGCTGGAAAAGGAGTCTCCACGGTTTCCCCCTGGCATTTTTATGTGGGACCTGAGATCCAAACTCAGGACCTTCTGCTTGTGAGGCAGAGTCTTAACCCAAGCCATTTCTTCAGCCCTTTCCTAACAATTTAATGAATTCCTAGAATTAGAATAAACGTTAGTGCCAAATTAACATTTATTAATTTTACATGAATTATCTAAACACACCTCTTCACACACAAAGTCTTACACTAAAATGGTCATTTCCTTTGCTAAATCACTTTGCTCTCACTTTCTGAGAACCCACAGAGCAGCAAGCCCCCACTTACCTGGTCAGCTGAAGTACAGTGCTCAGAGTGTTGCCCGGCTACACAGTGTGGCTGCCTCCAGTCCGCAATTCCATTCTGTTCCACATACTGCACGCTAAGCCCATCCAATGGAGAACAGCTCGTACCAACACTACTGTCAAAGGAAAGTTTATACCATGGTGAAAAAAACCTGTCCCTATAAGTAATCAATTCTAACATCCCATGAAGTTACAATAACTTTTTTCTCCAACCTGTTAGTTTTGGGTTTTTAGAATGCCTGCTGATAAGTCTAAGGGAAAAAGTATACGATGAGAAATAATTTGTCTCTAAAAAGCACAGTAGCAACTATCCACTGGGCCACTAGAATCTGTGTGAACTGTGTGAGCAGGTTCCTGCACTACCAGCCAGGAGAACAGAGGCTGTGCCGTCCTGATGTAAAAGATCTGCATGCTACAAACTCGCAAGTGCATGAAGGGACAAAGTGACGAAACCAAACACTAGACCCACAAACAGGCCTGACAGAGTTCAGACAACAGTGTTACTACATGGTGACTTTTAGGTTACTGCGCTCAACACAGTCAATGAATGTAACAAGATGGAGCGTTCTGGGAAGACCTGAAAATATAAAAGAAATGAATTTAATTGCAAAGCTGTTACTCAACAAACTGCACATAGATGAAAATTCATGAGGTGGAAATTTGATCTGTAGAAAATATGGAAGCACTGGGAAGAAAGAAACATAAAACTAAAATCTAAAAGACACATGGGACATGGTAACAGTATAACATGTAAGAACTCATGGTAGATCTCAGCAAGAAGACAGTATTTGAGGAGACATGAGCTAGGAGTTCTCTAAAATCTAGCCATAAAGCCAAACTCTAGAAGCTGCATCCAAGCAAAGACAACTATAAAGCAAGTTACAGAACTGCTGAAAACAAGACAACTGAGAAAAAACCAAGAGGGAAAAGTATCAAGAGAGCAGCACCGAGAATGAACAGTGGAGCCAGACGCCTTCGGTCCATCTCCCCTTAAAAGCGGTCAGAATCATAGTTTATTAGAAAGGTAGTCCCCCAAAGTAGGAGCCAGGCCTTCCATAAGCAAAAGAGGCTCAAAGCCTCTGGAATCTCTACTCATCTGTAAGGAGGAAGCAGGCCCCATGATTCACCAGGGTCACCATACAGAAGGTAGAGAGTGGAAATCCAGAGCTGCCAAGACAGCTCGGCAGGTAAGGCGCTTGCTTACAAGACTGGTGACCTGGAAACCCACAAGGGAACCGATTTTCACCTTTCAAAGTTGTTCTGTGACCTCGACCTGGACACTGTGGTGTGCATGTGTTCTCTCTCTCACACGCACTCTCTATAAACAAAAAAATAATAGATAAAAAGTAGAAGCCCCTATGGCATCAGAGGGACAATGCTACTGCTATTATGAGTCGGAAGCCACATAAATGAATTTATATCATCTTCCTATGAAACCAGAGATGAGCTAGGGGACAGTACACAAGATAATCACAGTACTTGAGCAGAGGATAGTGAAATTATGGTTCCAAAGAGCTAACAGAAAGGAACCTTTCATCTAGAACCCCATATCACACAAAAATACGTTTCTAGAATCCCATCATACTAAAATACACTTAGAATCCCGTATCATATAAAAATACATTTCTAGAATCCCATATTATATAAAAATATATTTCTAGAATCCCATTATCATGTAAAAAATATGGTTCAAAAATGAAGGTAAGCTGCATTTTTCAGATAAAAATTGCACTCAGGGCTGGGATGTGGCTCACTGGGAGACTGCTTGCTGGCCACTGGTGAGGCTCCAAGCCCAACACCGAGACCACAAAACAACAACAAAACCTAACTGCACTGGCCACAAGCAGACACAACTGCAGAAACAGTGTGTGCTTTCAGTTATCAAGGAAGAACCACAGGCAGATGCCTGCGGGAACAGGAGAGATGAAGAGCAAGGAACAGGAAAGTCTACTGAATACTGGAAAGGGCTTCAGGGCACTTAGTATTACAGAAGGAGAATTAAAATGCAGGATAGTTATGATTTCTAACTCAAAAAAAAAAAAAGGAAAAAATATATCAAGGTTATAATGACCTAAGGTCCTCAAACTGAGAGATACAACAAATGCAAATGAACATTGGATTTAGGAAATAGGCGTTTCACACTACAAGTTCTAGGGTAACTGCTAGAAAAACAAATAAACTGTGTAACTCACGAAAGAGAAAAAATAAGAAAACAATCCACAAGGTACCAAGAAAAGAGATAAAGGAAGGAAATAATAAGTAAGACAAATAAAACCGAACAGCAACCTGGCAGAATTATAACCAGTATGTCAGCAATTCAATTAAAGGTTGTAATGATTTCCAAGTGTATAAAGGCATTTGCATTTTTAAAAACATATACCTACTTCATAATGGGACTTTTCCCAGAATGTTTCTTGTGGATTACAGTGTGCTGTAATACATCTAAGGGTAAAAGAAAAACAGAATTAAGATTATGCCAAATTTTACTATAGCAAAAATGCAAAATTATGATGCCCTGAATTTAGAGAGAACAGTGAGGGCAGATGCTATGGACGCTTCTGCCTGTTCCCAACACAGAGCCCCCACCCTCACCCACTGGGTCTCACAAGGATCTCTGGCTCATTACAGCTCACAGACTGGCCTCAAATTCACCATCTTCCTGCCTCTGCCTCACAAATACTGGGATTCCAAACATATACAATATGCCTGGCCCTACATAGATGATCTCTTAAAGAAGCAATTTTTCAAAGACATGAGTTACTGGATTATCTTAAATATTGTTTCAAAGTGCAAATCAATCTTACAACAAAACTATGGGAGTCCATTATGTACATGTCACTGCAAACTACACTGAAATGTTTTTTTTTAACCTTTTAAAAAATAAAGTGAATGGGACACTGAGACAGCTCAACAGGTGACTAATCCCAAACCTAGAGACCTGACTACAATTCTCAGAAACCCACGTGTAGAAGTTGTCTTCTGACCTGTATACCGCTGCATGCATGCATAATTTTTTCTCTCAAAAATAAAAATATTTTTAAAACAGTATAAAAATGTCAAAGAACAAAAATAAATAAAAATAAAGGAAGTGCTGGGGGATGGGTCAGGGGACAGGACACTTGCCGTGCACAGGACACTTGCCGTGCAAACATGAGAACAGAATCAGGATCCCCAGAACCCACGCAAAAGCTGGGCAGGAATGGCAGCCATTTATACTCATAGTACTTGGGCTGCAAAGACAGAATCCCCAGCAGGCCAGCTACACTAGCTGACTAGTGAGCTCTGGATTCAATCAAGACCTGCCTTGAAAATAAATGTTGGCTTCAGCATTCACACATGTGCACATACCTGAATGTGCATCTGTGCTGACACACAGAAATACACACATACTCACTCCCTCCCCATACAATGTAGACTTAAACACTCATAAATTTATTAATATAAAAACTCTCATATACCCACATCTCAGTCCTCTCTAGTTATTTAAAAGTCCTTTATTTTTAACTCTACCCAGCAGAGATCTATTACAATTCACAAGCTGACATCTGAAATATTCAATTAACTTCCTATTTTTGCTCCCCCACACCATGCTTCCATGTGTATCTTGTCCTGTGTCCGTAAGTATGCATGTAAGCTTCACACATGTGGATTACTGAACAGCAGTACAGTCATTACTCCAACCTCACTTCCAGGTTCCTGTCTAAACAACAGAGTCAATTCACTTCCCCACCCGAAGGCAAGGTTCCCACTGCCACTGCCACTTCCTTCACCACTACCTGGGCCTGTTCTCACACACTAACTGCTACAAGCTGTTCAGTGACTTTTTGGTCTCTTCTTCTACCAATGTCCTATCTATGTCTTCTGCACATGTTCTATCGAGATAACTTTCCCATTCAGTTATTTTTTTTTAAAGGAAGATCCTTCCATCATTTGTAAATCCTGCTGATTTTATCTTTTGATCCGTGGGCTGTCATTTAAATATTTGTTTGCTTTGGTCATATGTAAGTCTTTGGATTAATAAACATGCAGGCATGTTCTATCTTATTCAAGAACGTCTTCTCTTCCCAGTTTAACAGGTAAAAGCTTACGCTTTATGTTTTACAATTACAGTGTTAACTAGCGTAATGCAGGCTGGTGTTCATTATTTTTACACATGGAAAGTCAATGTGCAACACTTAAGTGAGCACTTGGCTTCTATCCTCCTTCATGGGTTCGTCCCTGGGTCAGACCCAATTCACACCATCAAGTCTGTACCTACCTTCTTCTTGGCTTGAGGCTTCTGAGCTGTCTTCTTTTAAGTGTTCCAATATCTTAGAATTCTTCACAGAGGATTGAAAGTTATCTGCAGGAAAAAATTCAGTGCTGCTAACTCTAGGAAAATGATAACAAAGACGACTTATCTCCTAATCCAGGAAGGAGAGTGACAAGAACATTGCTCTTAGGACAGCTTCGGACCCAGCTGTGCCCTCTAAGTCCCACTTGACCTGAGCCACGTAACCCTGGACCTGTTGGCCCTAGTGCCAGAGGAGGACAGCCCAGCTCAAACATCTCTGAGTGCTAAGCACACTGCTTTAACTTTTCTTTAGTCTCCAGTTTGTGGTAGTACATTGTTACTTTTGTCTGTTCTGTTACAGAGCAGGAACAGTGACTTGTGGATCGGGACCCACCTGCGGAGTACATTCTGCTAGGAGTGGGTTCCCCACTTGTGTCTCTCAAACCACTCAGTTAGTTGTTAGCATACTGAGCATTGTTCTTTGCCCCAGGGGAACAAAAAAGTGGAGCTATTAATTTAAATAGAAGTGGATCTTGACAACAATGTGTCTGAGTGACATGTACAAACATGAGACCAACAAGATTTCCCATAACCTCAAACTACATACATTCAACAGCGTCTTAAAATCACAATCTTAAACAAAGCAGACCAAGCAAACCATCTAGAGTGCTTTCCCTTATATATGAATATCCTCCCATGGGTGAGCTTTCAGCACAGCCTGGTAATCTCTTGGATCAAAGTTTAACTTGGTGTTTCAATGCCTGTTCAGAATCAACTAGATCCAACTGATAGATGTTATTGGAAAGTACTTATGCCTGGCTCAGAGAGCAGACGTTAACTAGTAAGAAGTCCATAGAGTTCCACTTTAACAAGTTCTGCCACTATTCCAACATAAATTCAACAATAGAACTGAGTATCTTAATCAACTAGTTCGCAATCTTATTTTTAATTCTGTGTTCGAAATGGTGAAACTTTAAAAGCTAACCCATGTGGTAGCATCCTGCATCCTATGCACCTATTTTTTTTTAATCTCACCTCAACTGAGGAAACACATTTTCTTTTCCTGTAGCAAAGAAATGCATGACTGATGAAAGAAGGGAAAATCTAAAGAAAACTGTTCCTTGAAAGCATGATTGTGCTTCAAGTCAGCAGAAATTCTCCCAGGCAGCATCAGCAATACCACTACATGTCTGCTTAAGTGACAGCTGAGGAGAATTGTGTAAAACTGCACACCAGGCAGGGGTAATGATTCTAAAGCAGGAGGGCATAGCATGTGAAACAAGAAGTGTCTGGGAAACTGTCTGAAGAAGTGACAGTTTGTCTGAGTCTTTAACAAGTGCAATCCCATCGACGTCCTGAGAAACAACAGAGGTGTGTGTGAGTCCAGGTGACAGCAAGCGGTAGGGCTTCTGACAAGGGCTGAGCCTCCAAGCAGGCACAGACTCAGAGGCCAGAGAGAAGCTCCAAGAACTCACAGCATAGACTGGCATTCACGCTAAACTGTCCATCACGGGATGATTCATCCCTGTGGTATAGTCTTGGATAGGAAGAAAGACAACTGCAGTTCATTTGAACAACAGCTTTGCAGACAAAGTTCCCGACTGAAAAGGCTACTTGTCGCTAATGTGATCTACCATCTTTCATTCTCCTCAAAGATGCAGTGTTAAAACTCATTAACAACACTAGTTCTTAATTCCACATCATTATTCCTTAACTTTTAGCTGTCATTCCTTAACTGAACTTTAAGATGGCCTGACAAGACAAGAAAATCAATTAAAACAACAGCATATGCCCCATTTCATCAGAGGAACTCAAGATACTTACTGAGACTATGTAGGGACTCTGATGATATTGACTGAAAAAAGTTGCGTACTTTCTGACTCTGTAGAAAAGCTTGGGATGAAGTTGAAAACAGCTGCCTGCATGCGAAGAGAAAAGATACCATGAGTTCTCTAGTACAGTTCAACACCACTGTGCCCACTTGTGGCTACTTCATTCAAGCACAGGAAAAATAAAGCTTCTGCAAAGAAAAGAGTATCATTTTCAACATATTTCCTCCAGGAAGGGTAAAACTTACAAGAATCTACTAAACAGATGCATTTTTCATAGTAAGGTTTCAATTCTGATAAAAAAGTATTCTTTCAACTATCTGCCCAGAAGGCCCGATAGCGGCCTTTCTATCCAGAAAAGGGCCTGCAGTAGTGTCATGGGTATACCGTGGCATCACTGGGCTGTGCCACAAGGAATCCTCTCACACTCTAAATGTAAGATGTTGGGAAGCTTGGTATGTTAGGACTTATGGAAAGCTAGCACAGGTTGTGATGCCATGAAGAGTATCCCTGGATCCTTGGGTGTGACTACTTCACGATGCATGTTAAACCTGCAGCCTACCACAACTGTACTCAGGAAACCTCATTTCCTATTTAATTAATACAACTAAAAAATCACAATGTGAGTGCTGGAGACTGAACCTAGAGACTCACAGGTTAGGTCAGAGCTCCACCGCCACGCAGTGCCCCATGCCTCTTCCTCCTTCTTTTTAAAACTTTGAGACAGTCTCTCAAACTTGTCCAGGTAGTCCTGACTGACTCTGTGGCAGAGGTTGGCCTTAGCTTCCTGAGTGTGCTGGATGAGTTCCAGGCAGGCCTGTGCTTCTAGATCCAGCTCCATGTAGTTTATTTTACTATATTTATTTGGGAAGAAGAGTGGGAAAGAGAAAAGAGAGGGAGCATGCATGCATGCCACAGCACAACACAGAGCGGTTAGAGGACAATTTTGGAAGTCAGTTCTCTCCTCCCACCATGTAGGCTTCCGTGGACCAAACTCAGGTTGCCAGGATTTTAAACAAGCACCTCACTGCTGAGCTATCTCGCTAGCCTGTCTCCCCTTGTTTTTAATGTCTGACTCTTAGAAATTGATTTTGTAAGAAAAAAGTACTTTTTCTGAGCCAGGGTCTTCCAATACTGGTCTATAACCCTACACTCAAGCTGTCTTCCTGGTCTCCACTACCTGGCAGTGAGGACAACATGTGCATGACACAGCAGCAGGCTGATTATCCCAACTTGAAGTATTAATTTTCAGGGAAGAAATGGCCTAGGAATACCACATGGTTAATGAGCTAGACTTAACATTTAACCAACAGCATGGAAATGACTCGATAATCTTAGAAGAGATAGAAACACAAAAACAAACACTATCTAACATTTGGAAGTTTCATTTAAAAATCATAGTTAACTGAAAAATATTACAAAAAAACTAATCATTACTGCTATTTTATTCATTTTGTTTATTTAGTTGTGTATGTGTAGAGGTCAGAGCATAACTTTTGGAGAAATTCCTTCCACTTTGTTGAGGCAAGGTCTTTTTGTTTCCCACACTCGCCAGTCCATGAGCAGCAGGCTGATTATCCTACCTCCATCTCCCATCTCATGGTAGGAGTGCAGGGAATACAGATGATGTGCATTATTGCAAGCAGTTTGCTTGCTATTTAGGTGCTGGGATTCAACTCAGGTGGTCGAGTTGCAAGACAAGAGTTTCTATTCACTGAGCTAACTCCCCAGCCCTAAAAAGGGGCTGGAGAGATGACTCAGGAGTTAAGACTGTCTCACAAGCAGAAGGTCCTGAGTTCAGATCCCAAGTTCCATGTAAAAACAACAGGCGTAAATGGTGGGCATTTTCGGCCTTGGTGGGCAGAGGTTGGGAAATCTCAGAGTGAAGTAAGGAGGTAGAAGGAATCCAGGATGATTCCCGAAGTCACCTTTGGTCTTCCACAGAGACACACAATGTGCTCTGATACACACACACACACACACACACACACACACACACACACACACACACACACAATGAATGAATAAAGTTTTTTTAAAAGAAACAAAAAGCTAAAAAGGCTATAAAACTCTGAATACATATTTTGTTATGCATTTGTGCTGCTCCTCCAAGCATCAAAAATCTCACTTCAGCGAGTAACTTAAATTTGGGCACATAAATGATCAAAACAGAAGAAGGGGCTGGGAAGATGGCTCAGTGGAAAGATGTTTGTGCTGCAAGCATGAGGTTCCAAGTTCAGACCTCTGGAACCAACATGAAAGGCAGACAGGTATGGTGGCAGCCTGTGATGCCTCGCGCAGGACATAAAGATGGAGGAACACTGTGAGAGTGAAGTTACTCTGGTCTGCATGCAAAGTTCCAGGCCAGCCAGGGCTATACTGTGAGACCATATCTCAAAACAAAACAAAAATTTACAAATTAAACAAAAGACTGTTGAAGAACTAAAGATAAAATGTTTATAGTCTGAAAGGTAAACTGCATGTCAAATATTGCAGATAAAGAAAAAATATACAAGGAAAAAATAAAAATGCCAAAAAAATTATCTGGGTGAGAGTCGTCTATTAAAGTCTCAGTATTTTCTTCACGTTCTTTACTGAGCATCTGTGAGATGTATCACAACAGCTCTAGACAAGCCAAAATAATGGTCATTTTCCATTAAGCACTGTGCACAAAACAGACCAGGTCTTGTGAAATATAATCCCTCTGCACTAGGATGCTCAGCAGGGGGCTCCGTACCCACTACTGGTCAGCACACCTATCCTTCCAAATTCCTGAACAGGATCCCAGCACACGGCAATCTACCTGAGTCACATTCTGTTGCTCCCCACACATGGCTGCCTCTCTCATGGTCACCCCCACCAGGTTCTGTAGCCCCCAGGCTCCGGTTGACAGGCCCCTGCTCACTGATGCATGTGGTTGAGTGCTCACCCTACCGCTGAGGCCCTGGACCACCAGCATCTCCTGAAGCTAGACAGAATCAGTCTCCAGCCCAGCCCATCTGTGGAGTAAGGATCCACTTTCACAAGATCTCATTAAGTCTGAGTGCATGTGGCTCAGGATTCATTTCTTCTGCACCTTTACCCACCTGTACATCTAGACTCTTCCTAGTAATATGTTTCTGTCCCTCTCCATTCCTTCTTTCACTAAACCTTCCACTGTGACTTCTGACATACTACAAATATTCAGACTCATCATTGACAAGACATGTACCTTATTCTGACTCAACTCTGCACACCCAATGCTGGGATAGAAAGCACTTATCTTCTCACCCCTTCCTAGCCTTTGTGGATAGGAGCCAAGCAATCAGTCTGTTCTCCTATTTTACCTAGTCTTTACCAACCAAGCACAGACCAACCTGTAGGTTCATTTTCACACTCACATTCAGTTTTGGACCAGTCTCACTGTCTCCCCCACCCTCCCTACGCCCTGAATGGCTAGGTGGTGACAAGAACATCTACATGAGGCCCTGCTCTGGGTGTGGAGCAGCTGTCACTCCCCCAGTAGCTTTCCTCTGCACCTTTGTCTCATCCTAGTCATTCTTTCCAACAGTCGCACTTTAGATCTTATGACAGTAATGCTCTGTCCAGCCCAGATTTCTGTTTATCACTGCTGCTTTCGTCCCTTCCTGAACACTGCATAGTTCCTGAACACTCCCTGGGCCCAGTGACACTCGGGAAACAGCTTTAGGCTCCAAAGGCAAAGCAGAGGCCTCACTTGACCCTAAGCTGCATAGGCTCAGGCAATGCTTTTACTTAGCTTATTAATATCATCAAGTTTCCACAAAACAGCAACTGTCTCTTTGCCCACGAGGCCTGAACTTTCTTCCCTCTTACAAAAAAACAACTGAGAGAGTGGTGAGAGAAAAAATGGCCAAAACCACACTCTAATTCTCAACATCACAAGCAACTGTTCCACCTCAAAACTCACTCCTGGGATGGGATGGAGCAAAGGGGGAAGGGAGGGAAGCTGGGATGAATACTCGATATATTTGTAAAAGTAGAAAATATGCTTTTAAATAGGAGAAAAAAATGGTTTGAAAAAAAACACTCCTCAGATGTCTTGACTGAGCCAACTTGCCTTTCTGCTCCCACTACACCTGCTCTTCAGGATCAGTGCTTCTGCTCTGGCAGATCCAACTGCCATCATTTTGTCTTCAAAAGTGAACATTCTTCCTGAATCCCCTGCTCTGACTGTCCTACCATCCTATCTGAGAAAAGCCACATTCGGGACAACTTCAACAACCTGCTTTCCTCATCCTTGGACTCAACTGCTGGAAAGATTTGGCAGTAGACTGATGCCACGGTAGCATGCTGAGCACAGGGAGGCACGCCTGCGCCATTCTCTCTGGGCAGTTTCAAATTCCCTTCACTCACCAGCACTGGGTTCTTCACCTTTCACCTCTCCCTTCTCATGCAAAACTCATACTTTACAGACAATATAAGCCACTCCTGACATTTAGCTATATAGTATATAATTGTGAGAAACAAACCCACTCCTGCATTCACAGGAACCCTGTGCTATCTGTCATCCCGTTTCTCCACCTCTTCCTCTCTGCAGGTGCATGTGAAGCTCTGGGAGAGAACACAAGGTGGGACCATGCAACCCCAGCATCACACTGAACCTTCATCTAACTGTCGAATCTTTCCAATGGCCCATGTTCAGCAGCTGGGAATGTCAGGTGCTCCCTGCCAACACCCTCACTCCGCTCCACTGGACAAGAGCCTCTTTTGATACACTTTATGGACAATGTTAAAAGAGATTTAACTCTGGATTTTCATATCTTAAAAACGAGTGGACTTCATGGTATTAGTGAATGAAATAGCCCTTGACAATAAGGTTGAAATTCTCCACTGTGGGCCTCAAAGATGAAAGTACACGTGACAGACCAAGCACCACAGTCACAGGCTGACAGCCTTGGGTCGGCAGATGGCATAGACCATTACCTCAGGACAGGTTCCAGGTCAGGGTGTCGCCGTTCCTCCCTTTTCAAGGAACCCTGATTCAGGGCTCTTAAGATGGTCTTGTCGAAAGTCTCAGAAGACAATTCCTTCGGAAGCTAAGAGAAAAACAGAATCCAGTGCTGAGTTTCTCTCAAATATATTACATAGCAGATAAACAAAATGAAAATAAATGTGTCTTACTCATTAACTCTCCAAGAGCAGCTCCACTCCAAACCCTTACCACATGAGCCAGCACACTCAAGTGGTAGAGATCTGTACTCTAGCAAAAATGATTTCTCCTGGGACTCTCCCAAGTTCATGAGAGCCCCAACACTCAGCATGCTTATAGGGCACACCTGTATGGCCCTCACCCTTATTCTACATTGGAACAATGCCCACAACTGTTCATGCCAAGCTACACATCTGCACAGCACAGCCGGGACTTTCGCCCCAGAACAATCTTCTGAAAGACACTACCTACTTCTACTTCTGCAGTAACTACTTTTGCTCTCCACCCAAACTTTCACAGGTTTACCTCGGACAATTGGTAGATGACATATACATACCAGTAAAGGACCAAGTTATGAAAGCTAGGTCAATCTCTCAATCTTATTTATATCAAAAACACTCCTCAGAGGTTTTCCTTGATGAGATGAAAAAGGTCTGTGAGTAATATGTTAGAAAATTTAAGAAAACCTTAGAAAGCATCATTTGGCCAAGAAAACTTCCAAATTAAAAACTAAAATCTTACATTATTTTATTTGTTTACTTTTTAAAACTTTTTTTAAAAAAAATTTTTTTTTAATTTATTTATTCAATTGTGCGCGCGCGTGTGTGTGTGTGTGTGTGTGTGTGTGTGTGTGTGTGTGTGTGTGTGTGTATGTAGAACCACGGGTGAATTCGGGAACCACCATGGAACGCCTCCACCTCTTCTTTGTTTACTCTACCCGGGGATTCACAGGCTCCGCCCTACCAGAACCAAAAACGCAGGCCGCCGCAGATTCTGCCTGGCATCTATAAGTGGGGTCCAGGATCCGAACTCAGGACCTTCCGCCTGCAAGGCAGAGGCTTAACCCCTGAGCCACCGCTCCTGCCCCTTACTTTTTAAAACTTCTAAGAAAATAGATTCTTTCTCTTTCTAAAACTATTTGAGATGAGGAGCGGGGGTACAAGAACAGGCAGATGCACACATGCCACAGGATGTATATGGAGTTCAGAAGACAGCTTTTAGAAGTTGGTTCTCAGACTTGTGCACAGGTGCCTTTACCCCACTGAACCACCTTTCTAGCTGCAAATGGATTCTTTGTAAAACTAGCTTTCCAAGTATTTAAGAATTAAGAGTTTTAAGTTGACTCTTGACACTTCCATTAGAACTTAGACTGGTTAGGCAAAGAAGCCACAGGAATGTTAGGTCTTCCTTGGTCAGTTCCTCTCTTAATTGGAAGCCATGACGCAGCACTGCTGACAGTATGACATTACTGACATCACTACTGGGTAACCAATAAAGTCCTTTGCTGAGTGACAATCTTTGAATGGAAGATCCATTTAACTCTTGCAGTACACTGGCTAGCTCAATATGACCTTGGAGCCTGAGGCCCTTTGAGTGGAAACGACCTCCTGTGTAAGTCCATCACCCCTGTCGACTGGAAGGCTTCCATCTGCTTCCCTACTCCAGGACATAGGGTGTCATGAGATAGGTCCTTGCTGATGAACTCCAGAGTTACATAAGAACTCCTCTCTGAGAAGGCTGCCATCGACTTACATTACACTCTAAAGGTTGATCCTGTCTGTCACTGATTCACATGGCCGTCAAACCTGACCGACTCTATGTGATACTAAGACCTGGACTGCATGCCAGGCTGCTTATGGTCATGATGTCACATCCAGCCCAGTATCTGAAGGAGGGACTCCAGGCTTGGCACCATGAATAGAATATTGAAATATTTCTGTTATCTGAACTATGAGAGTCCACCTCAGTTTCCTAGACACATACTAAATCAGGTTAAATAAGGCCTCAGCAATCTTGTACTTAGTTCAGAAGTCCATGCAGTAGACTTCAGGAACCACAGCACAATGCTTTTCCTGCATGATTATGGATGGCCCAATCCTCCTGACAAATTCTCCAGTCTGGAAACTGCTAACGACATGTGCAGTACCTCTGCAACCCGCCTTGCCTAAGGTTCTAGCATTTAGGAGTTCTTAGTTTAGTTGTGTTAGACACAAATTTCTGAAGTGCATTCCTCAGGAATCCTCAGGGGGGATTGAATTATCTTCCTGAGAAAGATCATCCATTTCCAAAGATGTTCATATCATGTCTTGCACAGCCACTTATGAGCCTCATTATAACACTTCTCATCCATCCATCCTTTCAGCAAATCATTCGAACTCCTACTATGCTCCAGTAATATACCAGCCCAAGTGAATACCATGGCAAAGAAGAAATGAAACCCTGCTGGTGCAGAGTTCTCATAGTTAAAGACAAACAAAACTAGAAAGGGGCTAGGATGGGGGGACAGAGCTGCTCTTTCAATAGGGAAAGCACTCAGTAACCTTAACCTCGAGCCTGTACCTCTACCAGTCTAAGTGCAGTTCAACAACATACACACAAGCTGAAAGAAGTTCTACTTTCTATTTCTACAAACCATGTTAGAAAGGGGCGGGGGAAGGGGGAGGGGGATGCCTGATAACAGGCAACTCATTTCTAGAAATAGGAACAGAGAAGCATTTATACTATTTATGAAATTCTACACTAAAATCTTCTAAGCAGAAGGATTATCGACTACCATGATTACAAAGAATGAATTATATATTTAGGACTATTTTCCTTCAAGTATTTTATTTTTAGAAAAACTATGTGATCAAAGAATGTGATGAAGACACTTGGGAAGAGAAAGGAGACTCTCTGGGGATTGGGCCGCAGCACAGGGCAGGATGTGTGTTAACTTGATGACCTCTGGCAATAAGCGGGCAGGCAGGTAGCATCAAGTCACTGGGTCTTGACAGAAGGGTGCTGGGCTCTCTGCCACTCACACCCAGCATTGAAGCTGTGCCGCAGAAGAGGACAGCCCATAGGGAGTGAGAGCACACCACACGAGACTGGGCATAGAAGCTACACACACTTTCTCAAAGCCAGAAGCAAGCAGCAGAGGCACCAGCACCCGCTTGAGTGGCTCCGTCATCAGTTACTGTTCCTGCTGCCCCTCTCCCTGGCACCTCTGATTGTTACCATGAGTCCGGAGACACAGGCAGTGCCACAAACTCACTATTCTACTACTTTCTTTTCCTTCACCAAGTTCCCCGGGGCTGACAGGTCACTGGTGACTGAAATGAATGACCCCCCCACCCCCATCACTAGGTAACTTGAATGGGCAACAGAGTTCTTGGCCTTAACTAAGAACTTGATTTATAGGAAGTCCCAAGAAAGTAGAATGACTGAGGTGACTTCACTCCAACGACAACTCAGCACAACGGGTACTTGGACAGTAGACCGAAGGGCCTTAGAGAAGGCTTCAGTGCTGCTTGTGTAGGCACCGCGTGCTGGTGGGCTCCAGGCTGCTGCAGAGCGAAGGGGGCAGACAGAACACAAGCATACACCTTGAAGACCAGCCTGACCTGGACACTTGAGATGCTATTCTTCATCTAAAACCTGGTGAGTGAGTTAGGAATATTTTTTTTTTTCTGGACTCTTGGTTTTATCTCCTCATTATCAAAACACTACAAAAGTATTTGCTCACTGATCAGTAGTGATTAAATGATCATTTGTTATCATTCCCTCCTTTTTCATATTTCTACCCCTAGTGTTTTAGTAAAATCTAACTAGCTGATTTTAATTAAAATGAATGTTAAGGATTGGTACAAAAATGATCTCAGATACTTTACCCCTGCAAAAATGCAGGAAATTATTTCATTAATTTTTTTCTTTCTTTCTTTTTCATCTTCTTTTGTGTGTGTGTGTGTGTGTGTGTGTGTGTGTGTGTGTGTGACTTCAGGAATCACTCTGAATTGCTGTACCTCCTGTTACTGCTTTGCTCTGAGGTTTCCCAGGCTTTACCTTCGGGCTGGAAGTACAGCCCTCTTCCACTTCTACCCAGCATTTTTATGTGACATCTGAACTCAGGTGTTTTTGATTGCTAAGCAAAGGATTTAACCAGAGTCATCTCCCCAACCCTGGTCTCATATCCCTTAAAGCTGTAAGATACTATCATGGGGGAGGAAGGTAAATCAAAAGAGATGAAATGAAAAAAATATTTAAAAAGTGCACAGATGGTGAGCTGCCCAGTGGCCAGGGACTACAGGGTAACAAATTCATCTTGGGAATGTGTCCTTAGAATAGCTAATATACTTTTTTTCAAGAAACAAGAATTAGGACCTGCTTTTTAATGGCCTTTTGCCATTTCCTTCATTGGTAGCATAAAGTAAGAAAATTCACAAAATTGAACGCTATCTACAACTTATATTCACTCCGAGCTTGGAACTAACCTTTATCTACATACTTTAATTTCCTTAGTGTTGTTTTAGGATTCTGCATATGATGTACAAACTTTTAACAACAAAATCTGTAATTTTACCTTCAGCAGAAACTCCTGTAGTTCTTGGTGGGTTTTTGTTACTGTTGTGACTGAAAGATCAGACCAATTTACCTGATTTGAAAGAAACACACATATGGTATGGTTACTACTTAGTTGGGAACTGAAAAAAGGCCTCACTTAAGTTCTATTAAGAATAGCAGTTAGAAATATACATTCATCTAGCATTATCACAATTTCTACAAAGTTATTAAATTAATTGTATGCTAATTCTACTTTAAAAAAGCTTTCTAATAATTCCTTTTGAATTTTGCTTTAAAAAAGCAGCCTTAAAACATGACTTTTTGATAACTCTTTAGAAGTATCTTTGATAAGTATAAGAATGATATTAAGAAAGGGGTGGGTCCAGCCATGCCCCTCAAAAAATAAATGTTTTCTCCTGAAAATTATTAAATGTAAACTCTTAAGGGAAACAGCTACACTGTCCCTCATTGGCGACACTGTTACATATTTTTTGGAGATTTACTGTTTCTGAATATTGCACATGTACTTCGGATCTTTAAAAGTCTGACAAGTATGAACTGCTTCTACTTTCGGACAGGAAGCAGAGACACAAAGGCTCCCTTAACCAGGTGTGACCCATGGGAAGCTCGAGTGGACCTGGGCTCTGCCGGACCTCCTGCGTAATCTCACGTCAGTGGACTTCAATTTCTTCAGTTACATATTTGAGATACATTAATACCAGAGCTTTACTAATCTTATCACGATTAATCAAATACCTTAAAATAGATACCGAACTTCACCTAGAAACCCTCTTTGCTAACTGGTACATTTTTTTAAAGGACTTAAATATTCCAGTGTTCACTGAGCAGCTAGTTGTGCGAGGGGAGCAGGAATAGATTAGACATCTCAAGTCTCCATTCCAGAGCTCAGCCCAGGGCAGCGATAGATAAAAATAAATAGACAAGTAAGAATTCCCATCAGTGATCGGCACCTCAAAACTGACAGAGAGGGTTCGAGGCAAGAGTAGCTGGGGCATCAAGAAGGACCTTTATGGAGGGTGCAATGAGCCAGATGACAGCTGTGGCTGGTATGGATCAAGGGGACTGGCAGGCCATAAGGAACAAGCTGCCAACTCCAGGAGAGGCCAGCATGCCCCAGTGTTGAGGGTACAGGGAGCCAAATGTGAAACCTACGGAAAGTAGGAATGAAAACCGGGAATTTCTTCCTCCCAGCAGAAGTCATGAGACTTGAAATTCACTCAGTGAAGTACCGAGAAAGTCAGACACCGTGGGGTGGCAGAGAATGAAGACAGCTGCTCTACAGATTCTACCGGAAGGATCTGGGATGAAGGAGGAGGTGCTGCCGAGGGTCAGCAGTGGCTAACATCTGCAAACATGCCTGGAGGAGCTCAGGAGGCTTCAGAGGAGCCGCTTCCTTCCATGTGCTACGCTGTCTGTGGAGCGGTAAGAAGCAGGGATCTGTGAGAGAGACAGCAAGTCTCACCCTGGCAGTAAGAGAACAGGACACACGCCCTGTGGTCCATCAGACACCAGACAGCAATTACAAGAAAGACGATGTGACAATGCAGGGATGGAAACCGCACGGGAAGAAAAGGAGGAAAATGCCGGAAAATGCAGTAAAGATAAGGCCTGTGGCCACCATTTCCAACACTGTGGAGAATGTTTGCTCTCACTTTTTAAATGATCTACCTTAGCCTTAATTGTCTCCTTAAATCTAAGGCTTATTTCTTTAATAAATTACTAATATAATTTAAACATAACTTTTAAAAAAACTTGGCAAATCATAAAGTACATACTTAAAACAAGTACTTTAAAAACAAGCAAACATACTCAACCATCTATCTTCTACCTATTATCTATCCCATCTAGCTATATATCTATTATCTATACTATCTATATCTTTATCATCCATCACGTGTTTATTCTCTACTTTATCTGTTTTCCCCCTCCCCCATTGTCCTCTCTCCTGTTTCTTTCCCTTAAATTAGCAAACTTGCAATAAGTCCTTCCAAAGATCACTTATTATGGTAAATGAGGTATCTTTGGGGGTAAAAATGGCTTACTTTGAAAGTGTACTCCCAATATTTGTCAGCCCTTTTTCTCTGGACTCCTTTCAACATTATCTTCTCAATGTGCACAGCTGAAAGAAAAAAAACACACATCTGACTTATGCTATAGACATCAGACACAGTTACCTACAGCAATCGTAGAGCAATAAGGGCAATGCCTGAACTGCTGAGCCTTCCCAACAGGCGTAAACAGAAGCACATGCCACTGATCCACAAGATCACTTTCCCCACACACATTACAGATGCTGAGTGCCTGAAGAAAGAAAAACAATACTAAAAGAACCCTGCACCAAAGAATAACACCGCCCCTCAAACACAGACAGTACTTTAGGATTAGCTACATAAATATGAGTTGATTATTTATAGAATTCCTATTTTTTTATTAAATAAAAACTAATCAAAAGTAATTTAATAGACTCACAAAACTTTCCATTCACTTAGGGAATTTTCTCAAATGTGACTCTTGTTATTTATGGCCAAAATATAACATAAACTTGACACTGTAAGGAACAATTAAGGTTCACTGTGGAAAAACTGCATTATTTATTACAAAGATAAAATAGTGAACAATAGGTAAAAAAACAAGTATTTCTAATTTAGTTAGACAGTCATCGTATGCATAAAGTAAGCAGATGGACATATCCCCAGCAACTCCCTTTATAGTTCCTTTAGTAAAAGAGTCATCCTAAGAATAAAAATCAAAATGAAAGACAAAGTCAATGAAAAGACCCACTCCATGAACACAGAACTTGAGAAAACCTTCCTGTTAACCTCAGGATGTAAATAAGAAGAAACGATTACTTACTCCATGCTGAGAGCATAACACCAGAGGCTGACAGGAGAGAATACAATAAATGTGGAGGAAGGAGCAGTGATGGAGGTGAAGGTGGGAAGGAGGTAGTGATGGAGGTGAAGGTGGGAAGGAGGTAGTGATGGAGGTGAAGGTGGAGGAAGGGGCAGTGATGGAGGTGAAGGTGGAGGAAGGAGCAGTGATGGAGGTGAAGGTGGAGAAAGGGGCAGTGATGGAGGTGGAGGTGGAGGAAGAGGCAGTGATGGAGGTGAAGGTGGAGGAAGGAGGTAGTGATGGAGGCGAAGGTGGAGGAAGGGGCAGTGATGGAGGTGAAGGTGGAAGAAGGGGCAGTGATGGAGGTGAAGGTGGAAGAAGGGGCAGTGATGGAGGTGAAGGTGGAGGAAGGGGCAGTGATGGAGGTGAAGATGGAGGAAGGGGCAGTGATGGAAGTGAAGGTGAAGGAGGTAGTGATGGAGGTAAAGGTGGAGGAAGGGGCAGTGTTGGACTCAAGGGAGCAGGCAAAGGCAAAGAAGGCAGGAGGATTCATTTTGCTTTAGAAAACGCTGAAGTTGATGGAGGTGAAGAAGTAGAGTGATGAAGTACACAGGAGGGAGCAGGCTGAAACAGACCACAGCAGGTAGACGATGAGAAGCACAAGACACACACAGAGTTTGAGCATCAGGGTAAACATGATGGGGCAGGGCCAGGCTCACCGTGGGGGACATTTTGAGGATGAAGAATAAAAATCCTATGACTATCAGACCTGTAAGATCTTGGAGGCCAAAGTGGGATTGGGAAGGTTCTGTGTTTCTAAAAGTTGTATATATCACTTAAAGGCAATGCTACCAAATAAAAGTTCCTGAATTAATGTATGCTCAGAATCAAGCGGCTTAGAGCTGGGGATGTAGCTTTATTGCCAGAACACTTGTCTCGTTTGTCTCCAATACACAGAGCCCAAGGTCAGCTGAGCAATCTAGTAAGATATTTTGAGAGAGTGAGAGAGAAAGAGAGAAAGATGAGAGAGACAAGAGAGACGAGAGAGACAAGAGAGAAGAGAGTAAGTTCTACCTCAGCAAATCATCCTGTTCAATGGTAGAAGAATCTCAGCTTTTAGAGTTTGATGTGTGTGTGTGGGGGGGTGTACGTGTGTGTTCATGTGTGTATTCCTCTGAGTGGAAGCAAGAATACTGGTTATCTTCCTCAATCACTCTCCACATTATTTTTTTGAGTCACAGCTTCTCAACTGAACCTAGAGCTCAGCAAGGTGACAGGCTGGCCAGTGGAATCCAGGGATCTTCTGTCTCATCCTCACCAGCACTGGGACTAAGGCACATATGGAACTAGTCCAACAGCTCAGCTAGCATGACAAACACTGTAACACCTGAGCCATCTCCTCAGATCCCGGGCTTTTTGTTTAACAGCAGAAAAAGACACTATGGTGTTACAGGACTTGCATGACTTTTGCATCAAATTTCACCTGCCATTATCTATTTTAACTTTCATAACACTATAAAGCATGCATTACACATGCTTTCTCAAAAGTTAAAAATGTTAATAACAAGTCTTAACACCATTTTACAGTTAATTGGTGGCATTTTGAAATAGTCTTTATGTTTTTCTAAAATATTTTTATAAAAACAAAAGAATCTTCATTATAAAATCAACTTCTGTTTTATGTTACTCATATGCTCAATGAGCTAAGTTGAAGGAGTCTATGATTAAAGTAGTTGGAAAGAGGCGTATTATGATAGTCTTGAACAGAAATGGTAATTATATAAACTTTTCCCATCATTAAACAGACCCAGTTTTCTTCTTAGGAAAATTGTATGGCACGACAGAGACTACTACCTACTAAGAGAAACACACTGACATGAACCCAGGGTGGTTGCAATCCAGCTTGATGCCCACCTCAACCTCGGCTCCCATAGTACAGACAGCAGCCCATGCTTGGTTTCAATTTTCCTCCCCAAGTGCAATGCAAAAGGAAGATCCAAGTCCACTTGTTAGTTAGCCCATCCTTTCCTCCCCACACCTCAGACCTGTTAACTGCACTACTTCAGAGGATGGACTCGTGAGCATTTCTTCATTGCCCTATAGTGAGCACTGAGTGCACTCTATAAATACAGCACTACGTGAGGTAACTTGGGAATAGGATCAAATCTTTGCCCTCTGGAAGCACAGAATAGGTTTTAGGTCCAGTTAAAAGACAACTGTCCATGAGACTGCCCAGATACACACGGGTGGCAAGCAAAGGCTACAGGGCAGAAGCCCAGAACACAGATAGCAGAACTGGGCAACTGACTTTTGGACAAAGCAGGACTTCTCTAAGTAGAAAGGTGGTAATTAATCACAAGCAATAAGATGACTCAGTGGTATAGGCCACAACCTGGCAACCCAAGCCTGACCCTCAAAGCTCACATGTTGGAAGAAGAGAACAAGCTTTCAAAAGTCCCCTCATCTCCACACACATGCCACAGAACTCTTCTCTCTCCTTTCCTCTCTCTTTCTTAAATAAATAACATATAAAAATCAATGTTAGGGCTGGGGATACAGCTCAGCTGATAGAGTATTTGCTAGCATGCCTGAAGCCCTGGTTTGATCCCCAACATGGTTTAATCAGGCATGGTGGCATGTCCCTGTAATGCCAGCAGGTGGGAAGCCAAAGCAGGAAAATCAGAAGTCCAAAGTAGTCTTGGCTAGTGACTTCCAAGCTACATGAGACTCTGTCTTAGAAACAAACAAACAAGAACTACAAAAAACCTGAGTTTATGAGCGCCAACAGCACACTGCATTCCATTCACAAGTACAGCATACCTTCGTGCTGCGCTCTGTGAGGAGCCAGGTTAAGTCCATCCTGAGGTACCGGGACTTGTTCTACTACAACAATCTTGTTCCTTTGAGAACAATCACCATGAGCTGAGTCGTTCTAGAGGAGAAGAGGGAAATGCATTAGTCCACACCAGAGCAGGAAATCACCTAAGGGCAAACCAAGCTCGAGTTTACAATTTCAAAGACATTTTAACACTAATCCAAGTAAATGAGTATATACCTGGGTAAAAAGGCACCAAGTGTCACAATCACAAGTAAAAAAGGGGAATAAACCATATCTTCATGTATGAGTAATATTCTAACAATTACTCACTCTCCCAGATGTCTTGGAATACAAAAAAAGGTCACATGTTGTTATTCAGAGTTGCTGGTAATGTTAACTCCATACCACAGAATCCAAGGGACACGTAAAAGGTAAACTTCATGCTAATCCCCCCACGGTAAGGGCATTCACTCTTACTTTTTTACATCAATCCTTAAGTAATTTTTATTTAGCAGTTAGTTTAGTGCTAATCTACAGGTTGTTGTTAGGAAAGTTTTACAAAAGGTGTCATCGAAATATGTCAGCTCTTTCTAACCCAAACTGCATTAAACTCAGTCAAGTTACCCAGTAGTAACTGGAAACTCTAAACCTGATTGAGTTTGCTCAGTCAGCCATGACTGAATAGCTGTGTGCCTCAAAGATCAGCTGTGTGGACTGTAGAGAGCAGGCCAATCTTACAGCCTTTCAGGACTAAGCAACGTGGTAGTGCTGGTACTGTAACACTCTGCTTAGGTGAAAGCAGAAAACAGCTTAAGTCAGGTCTAACACGACTGACACCTTACCTCCTCCTGCTGCTCAGAAAAGCAATTACCACTTATATCACAATCACAATTCCATAAAGCTGCAGTAAAAGCAACATTTTCCTGACGGTTTTTTAATTGTGTGAAGAAACAGCAGAAATAGAGAGCATTTTAAGCTCCCTGCAAATCCCTGAGGATCCCCTCTGAAGGAATTGACTCTTGTCCAGTCACAAATAGTGGTCTGACATATGGATACTGGTGGGCAGCTTGATTTATAAGAATAAAGCACCTCATCAAATACTTTTAGGTACCAAACCTTCTATTCGCCTTCTATAAACCTAGAGAAATAAGATTGGAAATAGGAGAGCATGGATATCTCCAATCAATGTGCAATTTCTAACAAAATTTGGCTTCATACTATATACCAACTTGTAATATTACTGACTTTAAAATGTAGGTATGAAATCTTTATTGACCAAATCACATATATCCAAACCCAGACTTTCCTTATGAAACCAGTAGGACTGCATTTACCTAAGGGAAGTTTTGAGAAGTTAGTGGCTAGGGAGACAGTCCAGTAGATAGTGTTTGCCCTGAGAGAAACATGGCGGCCTGCAATCCCAGCATCCAGAGAGAAGATAGGAGATCCTGGGGCCAACTGGCCAGCTAATAATAATGGGAACCAGTGAGCTCTGGGCCACTGAGAGACTGCATCAAAAATATACCGTTTTTTCTTTTCAAAAACAATTTTTTGAATCATTTCCTTTCAGATATTCAGTTTTTTGTTTGGAAAAGGGGGAGGGGCTCGTGTCCCTGGAAGTCAGTTCTCTCTTCCACCACGTGGGTTCTGGTGATTGAACTCAAGTTGCCCAGTTTTACCCACTAAATCATCTGGCCAGCCTTTTAAACTATTGTTTATGTTACTGAAATGTGCTTCATAAATTTAAAATTACATTTTAATGCAAATAAACACAAAATATATAATAAAGCTGTTTATATATATATATATTATATATATATATAATATATATATATATATATAAGGGAGCTGCAAATCAAAACCACAATGAGGTATCTATCACATTTCACCTATTAGGATACCTGCTACCTTTAAGAGAAGAAAACAGAGGGGAGGGGAGGGGAAGGGAGGGGAGGGGAGGGGAGGGGAGGCGAGGGGAGGGGAGGATGGTGTGGCATATAAAGCCCTTGAACAAGACTCCAGTTTAACAGCTTTTTGTCTCTGGCCAGGGGTGACATACAGTGCCCAGCAGAATGGAGTGAAGGGAATTGCAGGAGCAGCAAAACTGCAAAAGAAAATCAACAAACCACAATCCAGAACTTCAGAGACTCTATATCAATCACATAGAACTAGGCCAGCCTAATCTCTCCCCATCCTGGAGCTCAGGGACATTTGCGGAAGAGGGGGCGGTAAGATTGTAAGAGCAAAAGGATGGGAGGAGCAACGATTTGCAAGATTCTCAACAATAGTTGAGGCCAAAGCAATCGTAATGGAACTTTGCATGCCCTGCGCAATGTCCAGTGCACTGTTGCCCTCATAAAGTCTAGCATCTGTTAAGGGCACCGAAACCCCTGGAGGCAAGGGATTGACAGCCATAGTAGTGATCTTATGCTTAAGGGGAACAAGAGAAAGTGCTTATGGAAATGCCACTGGGTCCTTATATGTCATCGGAGAGGAGGACCCAGTGGAGAGTTAGGCGTACACAATAAAGGACTCTCTGGGAAATGGGGGGGAGGCACTGGGGGAAGGGGAGGGGGAGGAGGGGGGAGGGAGGGAACTGGTAAAAAATTTTAAAATGTATAATTAAATTTTTAATAAAAAAATAAATAAATAAATAAAAAGAAAAAAAAAGAGAAGAAAACAGAGGGGAGGGGAGGGGAGGGGAGGGGAGAGGAGGGGAGGGGAGGGGAGGGGAGGGGAGGATGGTGTGGCATATAAAGCCCTTGAACTACATACTTGGAAAAGGGCAACATAAACCAAATTTTTAGTATTTTTTCAGTGCAGTATAATTAATCATACTGCTTCCACAGACATACTGGAACAATCATGAGAAAGTAGTCTGCCTCACAATCACATTCACAATTTTAAAGTCTGAGGTTAATTTTAAGAACACAATTTGCCAGACACATAGTGATGCACATCTGTAATTCTGTCTGCTCAGGAGGCTGAGGCAGGAGGATTTCAAGTTTAAGGCTACCCTGACCCGCTTAAGATGCTGTCTCAAAATAAAATTTTAAAAAAGGTGGGGGGGGCGCTCAAGGGTGTGTGCTCAGTTGTAGAGTACTTGCCACACAGGACGAGTCTCTGCGTTATATCTCCAGTATGTGAGTGGGAGAGAAAACAATTTGAACAGCCAAGAGGAAGACTTGTGTTCAGTAAACTAGAGAGAAAAACAGAGCCTGAGTTTCTGCCCAACGCCTTAACTCCACCAACCTAGAAATCCTCTACAAATTCTTTTTGTTCTTGTCTCAGGGGTACCAGCATAACTGGCCAAGTGTACACAACTAGAGAGAAAAACAGAGCCTGAGTTTCTGTCCAACGCCTTAACTCCACCAACCTAGAAATCCTCTACAAATTCTTTTTGTTCTTGTCTCAGACAAGAACAAAACCTGTTCGTACAAAATTTACAAGTTCTTCTAAAATTCATACATGAGTTCTGGTGACCAGAACCACAGCACTCACTAGTCTACTGCTTGATGCAACTGCATATGGAGTACTAGCATCTCCTCCCTCATTCAGCCCCCATTCCCATCTTTACACAAGGAGAATTGCGGAGAGAATTTGGAAAATTTTTATTGTCTATATCTCACTCAGCAGAAATGACCACAGAGGCAAAGGCTGGTCCAAACTTAACAGATCAACGTCTTGGGAATAACTCACAGCCTCTGCTGAAAGGCAGTTCAGAGAGAGAACATGCCTGTACTGTAGTGTAGATTTGGAAACCCATGCAACAGTTGTGGAAAGTGAGGCCAATGAATCCATAGCTCAGAAACAGTTCACAGCTTCTGTGGGCCTTCCCTTCCCATGTGGCCTAGAAGCAAAAATGTGGCAGAACTAACCACCTAAAAGCTGGAGCAACAACAATGGGTCCTGAGTGAGGGTTGGAGGCAACTTTTGACTTTCCCTGATGTCACATACCGGGCACAACTATTATAGGCCAGGTGTCAACTTGACAGTTGAAGATTTGAGCTCTGAGTACATTTGTAGAGAATGAATGGTTGAGTTAAGCCCAGAGCAAAACTGCAGGAGATTGTCTAGCTGATGGGGAAGGCCTAGCCCATGGCGGGTGGGACTAGACCCTGGAATAAAATACAGAGAGCTGGTTGAGAGAGTTGACATTCTTATGTACACTTGGCCAGTTATGCTGGTCTGGTAAGTAAAGATCATCCCTCTCTCAGCTGTTATACAGAGATGGTGTGGCCGGTTCCCTTGGCACTGGTGTTGGTGTGAGTTCTCCTGTCAAGCTGGACTGAGAACTGAAACCTCACTATTGTAAAAGAATAAACCTCTTGTTCCCTTAAGCAGTTTAAGGGTGATTTCATCAGCAACCATGCAGGTGAACTGCAACGGTGGCACTGGCAACGGCATGAGTTGGCTTCAAGAACTAGATTGGTGGAACATGATGGGGCCTAGCAATCTTCAGTGATGCTCTCTAGGTACCAGTGGGGAACCTGGGAGTTCTGCACTTACTAACTGGAACTGCTGAGGTCAGTGTCTTTTTGAGGTCCAACTATGCTCACAAGTCCATGGAAGGAGAAAGTAGCGATAAAGGAAGCCAAGCAGCAGATTCTGCCTAAGAACTGGCCCTCATGCTTCAGCCACTTCGACCTAACAGCACCATCTGTGAACTATGGGCACATTCTGAAAAACAAAACCTCTATACCAGACCACGAAGGGCAGATGGTGAAAGGTCCTGCACTGGGCCCCTCTTAGCCCCACATCTGACTTTCTTTTCCTCTTCTGCTCTCCCCATGGTAAAGTGCTCTTTTTCTCTGGGAATGAGGACGGCAACAGGAACTGCATCCTCCTCAGGCCAGCAGGATGTGTTGGGGATAGGGGAGGTAACAAGAACACCCCAGTATAAGTGCAGAGGGCCCCATATAGACAGCCGCACCTCCTCCCGAGCCCATACCAGGAAGAGAGAATACTGTTGGGGCCAAGGGGTCACAGGTGGAAGCAGCCCAGGCCTTTCTTCCAGTTCTGGCAGAATCAAGCCGGCACCTTCACAGCAGGACATCCTTGGAATCATGCAGAAATTGAACGCCTTGATAGTGGTGTACAAGCTGCTATTTACAGTGTCTTGAAGCAGTGTGTTAGGATTCAACAGTCAATGGAACCAGTTAACTCAGGTCCTTTCCCTCAAACAAGCTAACCAAGCCAACAAAACTATTCAATTTGCCATATCTTGGGGCAACATTTTTGTAGGCTGACTTAAGGAAACATTCCAAACACTAAACCTTTGGCTCACATGTAACCACACTTACCACTTCAGGACCACTAAAACAAAATTCAGTTACACTGTGGGAAAGTACTTCTATTTAGTTGTGAGAATCAGCATAAAAATTCCACGTATTTTACAGAGTGCTCATTTCAATGATCAAAGTAAGTTTTGAACTACAGGTGAGGTACCATTCTAACTCCCAACTCGCCCTTACCAAGCATGCAAACCACAAGCTGGATCCAACACTGGAGGAGGCTCAATGGAGTTAACTTCAGAACAGCTTATGATTTGTGACTTCTCCATTGTAGCCAAGTATCTCTGGCAGGTTCACACCAATCTTTTGCATCTTACAAAAAGCCTGACAAGGGAATACCAACAGTGTGACTTTCAAAGAGCAACAGGAACAAATAACCAGTCCTCACCTACTCAAGACTCTTTTCAAATCTATATTGCTCCACACTTGTATCTGAAAAAGCACTTCCCTTCATTATCTCCAAAACAGTTGTGACTTGCTTAGGCAAATATTTTCAGAAAGTATTTGGGTAACTCTAATTCAAAATAAGACAAAAAAAGTCACTGTGTTTAGTATTTATGTATGATATGAGTACCTCTCGGAGCTTTATTTGAAAAGCTGAAGTTTAAGAAATTGTGAGCATCTATGCTACATGTACTGCAGACAAGAAAATGAGTAGGTTACTCAAAAATCTAGTAAGCAAGGACAATTTTATATGTTAAAAATACATGCTAGTGAATTCAGAACTGACAAGAACCTGCAATGACTGCCAATCTTATCAGAACATCAAGCAAGAGATGATGGCAGGAACCCATCCATGAATGAAGACAAGGTATATGAAGAGACTGGGCAGTTAGGACTTGGAGGTCAGAGTCCATCAGTCACTGAAGGGAATGGACACTAACTTAGAAGATGCACCTGGTAGCAGTATCCAAAACATAAAAGTTGGACAAGTAAAAACCAAGGAACCAATTTGGGGACTGCCATACATGTGAAAATATCATAACCCAAGAAAATGGTGCAGCAAGGATGGCAAAATGACAGGTGGGCAGAGGAAGGAAGGGTCCAGGTGGTCAAGGCCAGGGGCTTTCAAGTCAAATGAGAGGTACCACTACGAGGACTGGATGGGTCTGGAAGATTGTCTTTAGTCAATAAGTACTTTTATACAGATTAAGTTAAAAAGTAACAGTGGACCCTCAGGGAGCTACAGTGCAGCTCATATACATAATGATTTTCACAGATTCACTGGCAGTCTGATGACACCTGGGCCTTTAAAGTCCTCTAGGCCAGTCGCTACATCTCTCCAGGGTCTGCATTTGTTTATCCCCCAGTCAGAGCTGCCAGCCACCCTTTGGCTAACATGCAGCTTAAGCACTTTTATCATTTCACATTCACCTTCTGACAGTTACATAAACCAGACAACACTATTTCCCTCTTACAATGAACACTGTAAAGTTTGGAAAGTGGCCTTTTCAAGACCTAAATGTGATCTCGTAACTTCAAACAATTCCAAAGACTCAAGACATATGGCAGGGACTTAAAAGTCAACTCTTTCCTAGAGTACCAGAACGAAAGGCCAAGAACAACGAAGGGTCCATCTGGGGCACACCCACCCACCAGCACTTCTTTTTCCCACTGGCCATTTCCACAGACAAATCAAAAAATTACCAAGTGTGCAGAGGCTTGTCTGTAAAAAAAGCACTGGTTATGCCCCAGACTTGGAATTTAGGCCCCTCAACAAGCACTCTACTTATTATGCTTTGTCCCAGATCTCTGTAATACATAGCCCTATCTCTCATTAACAAAAAAAGCTAAACAAGCAGTAAAGAAATCTATGTGTATAGATATAAATAGGCATAAAAACATACTTTGGTTAACGTGGAGAACAGCACTTGTTTCAATTCCACCTCACTTCTGAGAAAAATCACTACAGAAAAAAAATGCACCTGGAGAAATACTTTCTGTGTTGATTATTTGCTAATAAAACTAATCACTACCTGACCTTTTACAAAGCCTCTTCCCACACAGCTGCATAAAAGAACTGCTGTGTTTATTCTCGGTGCCACCAAGCCCAAGAAAGCATGGCAACTCCTGTTTGCCAACCCCAATCTGCATGACGCTGAGCCATATCCACCCCCTTTGACCACGTCCCATCCACTGCTTAAATTTACTGAGATTGTGTGCTGGACATTTTCCTAAGAGATCCACTCACCAAATCCTAGCAATCCAAGCGTGAATACTTTCAACTGTCAAGTGAGGACCCACTGTTTCAATGACACTATCTGCTTTGAATTATCTAATATTATATAGTGGTGGACCAAAAAAAAAAAAAAAAAAAAAAAAAACCATAAATACTTACATCAGGGACGCCTTAAAACTACTCTTAACTACTATCAAGGTGCATATCTGTATTCCAGTACTCCTGAGGCAAAGGCAGGAAATCTAGTCTCGGCCCATTCTGGGTTACACAGTAAACCCTGGCCTGTGTCTCAAAAGCAACAAAAAACTATTATTTTTAAAAGTCATTTTTCTTTTTCTGTGTGTGTGTGTGTAACAGGGCACTATGTGTGCGCCTATGGAGGCCAAAGGGTGACTTCAAGAATCATCCCAAATTACTTCTTTTTTCTCTTCTCTGGGATTTTCCATGCTCCACCTTCCAGAGCTGAAAGTGAAGGCCACTACCATTTCTGTCTGGTGTTTTTAACATGGGACTCAGATCCTTCTGCTAGTGAGGCAGGAGCTTAACCCCTGAGTCATTTCACCAGCCCTAAAAGTCATTTTTTACATCTAACAGAATCCTGACAATCTTCTACTAAGGACTCTGAAGGGTATACACACACATTCAGTTTTCTTGGAGTAGCATCGCTTAATTAAAAACTCTTATAAAAAGTGTTTTCAACACACTATCTGCATTGCAAAATGAGTAGAAAATATTTGGTCTGTCAAACTAATTTGCACATATATGAAAAAGTAACACTGTTACAAAGTTGTTTTGTTTCTTACTAAATTTATTAGTTTTAATAAGATCTTGTGGCCACTTAATTTTCTGAGTTCAAATGACACTAAGACACAGAATCTTATGTCCTAGTATTAAAAGTTAATGTCTCAATCTTTTATTCTAGCTTTAGTACTATTTGTCAGACCAAGCAACTAAACTGAGGACTCAGAACATATATTGCCTAAAAATGGCCAAACCCAAAATATTTACCAATAAGAAAATCTATGCAGTTTGTTGCTTACACTTTTTTATTTCTAGTTGGCCAATAAGGTTCCAAAATTACACTATCCACACTTCTGAACCACAGAAATCCAGGAAACTTGCCTATCTTGGTTCCTATCTTTTCCATGAAGCAACAATAAATCTATCTGTAAAAGCATGTAGTTATTGTATTACTGTTTATGGTGTAACTTTCTAAGAAGAGACCTAGTGTTTGGTGCTAGGTGTTCTAGGCTATGTGTGTGCTACATATGTAATACAGAACCACATACATTCCCTAGAACATCTTTCTGTGCATTCTCACTACTGCTCCTTATCCTTAGGCAAACTCCTAGGCAGTCTACAGCAGTGAAGAGAAAGGGATTTATGAGCAAATCTCCTAGAAAGAATGCCAACTTTGAAGCTGTAATCTAATGTAACACTATAAAATCAACCAAGTCACATTTTTAAAAGCTACACATTAACTGTCATCTTTAAGAGTAAAATGCACTTCGGATCTTCCTGTGTCTCCAATAGGACCTACTATATTTATTCCGGTGGTAACCAGTGGACTCATCACCTGCACTATTAACAGTGACCATGGTAAGAGTTATGTGCCCAACCTAGTCAACTGCAAAGCATGTAACTAAAGTAAAAATGTCACTAAAACACATGGGCTAACCATAAATGTCATTGCTTTAAAAAATGCTTTTAAAGCGTAGTTGCTTCAATTACTTGGTTCAATTTCTCTGAGGGTCAGGAACAGTACTTTGACCAGGATACTTTTACTTACACAGGAAATTCAAAGGAAATTCGTTTTACTGTGTCCATTGAGGAGAGATGAATGTACTGTTTGCAGGGAGCCTCAAGGAACTTCCCTTGGCAAAAACAGTAACAAGGAAAAATGACTCCCAAGCGATGACGCGTGCGTCCTGGGGACCACAAAGTTACTTCCGGGGCAATTAAGTGCTGCCCCACCAATTTGCACTTTCCTGTGGTTCTCCGGGCGAAGTCTTCCCGGAGCTCGAGCCCCACGTGGTGTCCTGCTAGCCCCGCCCCTACCTCCGGTCCCGCCCCTACCGCCGGCCCCGCCCCTACCGCCGGCCCCGCCCCTACCGCCGGCTCCCGCAGAGGCCGCGGGCACAGCGAGGGCGAGGCAGCAGCGCCCGGTCACATGGGCGGTGCGACCGCCATCTTGCCGGGCGCGGGACGGAAGGCCGGGGCCGCCCCAAGGCGCTGTCTGTGGGCCGCAGCCGAGCGCGACCTCTAGGGTCCCGCGTGGCTCTGGCACCTCGGGACAGGCCTTCTGCAGGCTCCTCCCGTGCGCTTCGGCCGAGCCACTTGCCGGGCAGGACCTCGGCGCATCGGCGCTCTAACAGCCCCCCTGCACCGCAGCCAAGGGGCACAGCTGCCGCCAAGTCACGCCGCAGCGGCAGGACCTGCCGGCCACGGCGAGGAGGAAACGAAGGCTCCTCTCAACCTAACCTGGCCCCAGGAACGTGTGCTGGGCAACCTAACTGCCGGAGAAGAGCCAGCGTCCCACTGAGGGTCTAGCAGCAGCTGGCACTGTCACCTGTAACACATTCCCCCGCCCCACAACTGAGTCCCCCACTCCCACTTAGAGTCAGGCCCGGGGCGCCTCCGGAGAAGCTGTAATGTGTGTCGAAAGTACAGGCTCGATGCCAACCTGTCCTGTCCACTCCCAGCACACTGGGGTTGTCCGAGATAAAAATCTCTTTAGTCGGCGGCTATCTTTACCCTCATTCTAACTGCTTTACAATACACTAAAAAGCAACATCTAAAGAAAAGAAAAAAATTCCTGACAGTTACAAATCTGAAATCAGTGAGGTGTCTTGGTCGGCACTGTATGAATGGATGTGGGTTATTCCACTGTGGGACCCTTTCATCCGACCTACACCGGGGTTTATCTGCACAGTGTCACAAGAAAATGCACTCGAGTGTTCCTCGTGCTTTCTGCGCTAAGGCAAATGGCTCTGCGGCACACCTTTTCTGATGTGTTTTAGTGAGTAGGTTGGAGGGTGGACTGGGATTTTACCATAACTACACACGCTTGTAAGCGATAGTACTCAGAAGTTGCAAGACACTGACATCTCAGTTACCAAGAAAACGCCCTATAAAAGATGAACTGGCCTCTTCGCTGGCGCTCGGTGGAGGGGCTCTGCCAATATACCTCAGGCCCTTGGAGATCCCAAATGCCTGTAGTCGGTGGGCAATGAGTCCACACAAACAGTGAAGCACAATGCCCACTCCAGCTCAGGATACTGGATGGCAGCGGCTATACGTTGAATTAACTTTGCAGTAAGGAGAGGGACCCCCTCCCCCTTCACACTACATCCTGGAGCTCATTTAGGTGCAAAAGCATGGCAACCAAATCAATCAATACTCTGATCCACAAACATAAGCTCTTAACGCACAGTTCTGACTCTAGCTGAAACCACCTCCCCTCTCTCCAGTGAATCGTCCCTCTTAAGGACTTTATTGGGCCTAATTAAATGGCTTTCGTGGCTCTATAAAAATTCTTTAATCTTTGCGACAAGAAGCTTATCTGATTCTCTTCTACAGAACGCGGGGTTTTCACAACTCTTTTCGACGGTAATAAGGCCCAACAGATATCCCCTGTCCCAAATCTGCACGCACAAATCAAGCCCCTTGAAAAAAGGTGGTTAGGCCCGAGGGTGAAGGGTGGCGCCAGGCAGCCCCAGGACAGGGCTTTAACCCCACGCAAGCTGGTTACTGCTTGCTTCACTCGGTTCAGAGGTCTCCGCTGGCTTTCCTGAGTGGAAGCCCAAAGACCCGCCGGGACCCCGACACACTCGACGCCGACGGCCGTCGCGGCGGGAGGCTGGGAGCGCAGCCCCGACGCACCGCCCGGGACGGAAGGCGGCTGGCAGGTTGTCAACACTTCGCTGCTCCCTTGCACCGGGCGCCGACAGATGCTCAAAGCCAAGTGTCCCCGAGACCCTCGTCTGGACCAGGGGCTGAGCTGGGATTCCCCGTCTTCCGGGACAACCCGGGCACGTTCAGAGACTTCCAGAGCCTTCCAGAAGGGAGGGGGGTGGAGTGGGGCGGGCCCGGGGCCCAGCGGCCCGACCACGCGAGCCTGAGGACCGCCGGGCTACGGGGCGCGGCGTGGGAACCCCATCCACCTGCGCGGGGCTGGCGCCGAGGCCATCGAGGGGCGTCGGAGGGGTCGCCGCGGCGGCGCCCGGCCCCGCGACGGGGGCGAGGGCTCCGCGTGCCTTACCTGGGCCCGGGAGGCGACCAAGTCGCAGGGCTCCGCCCGGGCGTCCCGGACGCCGCCGCCGAGCGCGCCGCGCAGCCGGTCCAGGTGCTCCCGCAGGGTGACGCGCTGGTGGAAGGAGAACGCGGGGTGCAGCGAGGCCATGGTGAAGAGCAGCAGCAGCTCCTCGCGGGCCCGGGCGCCGAGCCCGCCTCCCGCCGCCAGCTCCGCGCCGCCGCCGCCGCCGCCTTCCGGCCCGGGGCCGTCCGGGGCGTCCC
Source organism: Typhlomys cinereus (assembly GCA_023101885.1). Lineage (NCBI taxonomy): Eukaryota > Metazoa > Chordata > Mammalia > Rodentia > Platacanthomyidae > Typhlomys > Typhlomys cinereus. The sequence continues at coordinate 792,778 of JALPQD010000426.1, forward strand.
GCTCGCCGTGCCCGTCCCCGCCGGCCGGCCCGTCCGCCCGGGGCGCGCGCAGGCTCCTGAGCACCGAGTCCACCTGCGGCAGCAGGCGGTGCAGGCGGCCGGCGGCCTCCCGGTTCTCCGAGCCCAGCAGGGCCAGGTAGACTATGAGGCGCGAGCGCACGGCGGGCTCTCGGAAGTCCGCCAGCGGCCCCGGGTCCGAGAGGCCGTTGGCCCTGGCCTCCGAGTCGCGCAGGTAGTGGTAGTCCTTGCGCGCCAGGTCCTCCAGGCACGAGCCGAGGAAGCGCAGCTCCAGCGGGTTGCACAGGTCCAGCAGCCCGCACATGAACTCCAGGCGCTGCGCCGAGCCCAGCACCAGCCCGAACCACTCGTACACCCGCTCCTGCTCGCGCAGCGCCGCCGCCGGCCCCCCGCCGCCCGGCATGGCCGGCGCGCCAGCAACAGGCGGCCCGAGCCCCCGCGACGACGGCGGCGGCGGCGGCGGCGGCGGTGGCGGCGGCGGCGGCGGGGGGCCCCGCGGCGCGCCGGCGGGGGGCGGCGGGGCTCGGCAGTCGCGGCGGCGGCGCGGCGGCGCCTTCGCGCCGGGCCGCGCGTCCGCCTCGGGCTCGTCCGGGTCAGGCGGCGGCTCGCTGGGGTGCGTCGGCTTCGGCGGCAGCTTCATCCTCAGCATCCTCGGCTAGGGCGGCGCGGACATGCGAGCGGGCGAGCGGGGGCGGGCGGGAGGAGCCGTGCGCCGGGGCGGCGGCGCGGCCGTCAGGAGCGCGGCCCCGCCATGCCGCCGGGGCGGGCCGGGGGTGGGTCTCGGCCGGCGAAGGGGGCGGCGGCCGGCCGGCCGGGGCGCCGGCGTCGTCGTCCCGGGCCGGAGGCGGGGCGTGCCCGTGGCGGCTCCTCCCCCTCGGGCGCCGCGCCGGTCCTGGGAGCCCGGGTGCGGGAGGGAGCGAGCCAGCGAGCGCGTCGTCCTTCCGCCTCCGGGGGTCGGTCGTCCGCACTGGGCTTGGGCGGCGGCGCCTGAGCGTTTCCCTCGCGAGCCGGCGCGGGCGGCGCGGCGGGGCGAGGAGGAGGAGCTGCCGGGATGGGCGGGGACGCTCGCGGGCTCCGCGCACCGCATCCCGGCCAATCAGCGCCGCCGAACTGGCGGTGACGTAAACGCCCCACCCTCCAAGAACCGCCTTTCTCCGAGAAGCCACGCCCACCTGCGGCTCGGTGCCGCGGCGTCCGCGCAGTCTTAATGTCTGGTGGGTTCCAGCGGCCGGGGGACCTGGGGGACGGCGGCGATCAGCGTGCGAGGTTCACGTGGGACGAGTGAAGCGGGCGACTGGGTCGTTTTGAAGGACTCTGATCCTGTCCCGGGTGGTGACGTCTCACGCCAGCACTGCCCCGACTCTCAGCGCTGCTGCACTGATCCCGCCCCAGGAGCGAGCATGGCTCAGAAGTGAGCGCACCCCTGCAGACGCGCGTGAGATCCCCACCGCCTGCTGGACTTGGCGAACACCAGCAATAGGATAACCCCACCTCGCGAAACTGTACTAGGACCTTTCGTGTGGGCTCGCATCGCGGACCTGGGTCCGGCCGCAGGGTCGCGTAGTGACTTGGGAGCACAGACGCTTGTACCCCGAGCGAGCGCCACGCCCTGCACAGGCCTGAGGGGTTCTGAAGGGCGACCCGGCCAGAGAGAGACCGGAGAGGGACGCCCCGCCTAAAAGGTTGATCCTGGACTGCAGCGTTGCGTTTTAAGAATCTCCTCTCCAAAGTTACTGTCCTTTGGGAATCATTTATTTGCTAAATAATGTTACAGTCCCTTAAGTGAGCATTTTGAATCCTTGCTCATCTCACGTGTGAATTTCCTGGAGCTGGGAGACCACCTTGGCAGGCTTTTAACTTTTTAAGTTTTGTTACATTTCTAAGGTCTGAAGACCTCCAAAACGACTATCGCTATTGCTCTTTAGTGATATAAGTCAACGTTAAAAAATAGAATATTTTTGGAGAGTTAACTAATCCGCAATGTGTTAACTTAAGAAGTCCTAATATGACTGGATAGTGGGAACATGAGGAAAATAAAAACCACCCTTGAAGTAAGGGGGACATCTGTTCAGAGAGTGGGGAGCGGTCTTATCTTACAACATGGGATTCAAGAAGGTCTACAACTTAATGTAAAAAGGTTTACAACTCAATACAGAGTTGAGTTGAACCTTACATCAGTTTCAGTGAGAAAACTGGGAGAGGGTGACACATTTTAGGATGGCAAAATATATGGAAACCATCCTTGTTCCTTATGTTGTCAAATGCAACTTCTCGTGGATGGACTGTTCTGGTGATATTCTTCCTCTCTAAAGCTTAGGATGGAACACTTTAAGCGATCAATTGTGAGACATCTGACCATGTCTGATGTCTTGTATGGTGAGCTGTGCCTTCAAGTTGATTTTTTACGTGTTGCCCAGGAACACGTAAAAGCTGCTTTTAAAAGCTACCTGCCACTCATGGCACTCCAAGTCTGAAGTCCATGAGTTCTTTTCCAACTCCATACTCTCATGGATTCCATGTGTGGAGTCTATGAGTTCTCCAGGGCGCCCCAGCCCCTCATGATACTCCAGGTCTGGAATCTGTGAGTTCTGTTCTTTCTCTTCTCTAATAAACTCTACCTTAATCCTCAAAAAAAAAAGCTACTTGATATAATATGAACTCTCCATGATGCCATATATACACACACACACACACACACACACACACACACACACAAACACAAGAATTAAATGTAACAATAATGATGTCTGTCTATCTTTGGTTAGCATTAGAAAATACAGTGCTGAAAGCACTCATAAGTAACATATATACTATGATTTAGTGATTTGGGTATTTCCCACCAGCTTGACAATTTGTTGTTTACTGTCAACAGTATGTTATGTAAGGGTCTCCTCTCTGTGCTGCAACACATTTCAGATCTCAGTGGTAAGTTGTTCCCTCCACACTGGAAATGAGAGAACATAGTAAAAGTGAAGTACCAATGCAGGGCAGGTAAGGTGAAGTCCAGGGTAAAAAGGGTATGTTTAGTTAGGGGAAACTATCCTGATGGTTCTAATGACCACTTAGGAAAGTGTTTTCTCACCCAGTCCTCCTAGTTGCAAAGACTTGCTAAAGACCCTTGGATATTGTATTTCCCCTGTGTGGGCAGCTAGATGGCTGGAGACAGAATGATTATGTGTTCTGTATCCGGGCCTTTCATACTGGCATTGTGATGGTTAGTTAATCTTGATGCTGGACTATTTAACTGAGTCCTAAGACCTTCTTCCAGAGCAGACAGCACCTGTTCAGGCCTGAAGAGGGATGAGGGAAAAGACTGCTTTTGATTGCCCACCATTGTTCCTTGATGGTGTGTACATCTATCTTGTTGCTACTGCTGCTGCCCCTACTACGGTTGCCACTGCCCGCCCGTTACCATCCTTCAATGACATCTTGGAGCTTCCAGTGTGGACTGAAGAACTTTAGCTCTCCAAAAGTCTCCCAAGCCTTTAGTGCCAAATTGGGACCCATGAATCCATTCAGCCTGTCTGACTAAGTTACCCAGTTCCCAACCTCTCCAGTGCGCAGGCAATCATTATTGAACTGACCAGGCCATGGAGTGTAAGCCAATCTAATATAATAAATCCCCTTGTAATACATATTCATACTCTTAGTTCTCTTCCTCTACAGAACCCTAATACAGGGATTTATTCCATTAAGAAGCCATCTGTAAAGGGCACAAAGTGCCATTGTCTCTTGCCATAGAAGGTCTGAATACACACTCTGTGTGCTATTTGGCCTCTTTAACAAAGAAAGATGCAATTATTATTATTCTCATCCTAGTACTTATTTCTATGTAACCAAAAGACTTCTATTGAAGGAACGTTTCATTTAGGATTAAGACACTAGCCAGGGATTGAGATTTCAACCCTCCCTTTTGTAACTGCTTTACAGCAAGAAATCTCATCCAACATCCTATCTAGGTGGTGCAGGACAGATTGATCTACTTAACAATAAAAGCTCTACATAAAGGACTATGTTCATTCATCTACTTTCAACTTCATATGTGATCCTGTCAACCACATTCATCCCTCGAGCTTACTCTATTAGTCTTCATGAATGTTTATCTAATCAATCTTTCTACCATTGTGCTTCTGTTTCCTCGTTTTTTTGTTAGACAAAGTGTCACTGTGTAGCTTAGGCTGGCCTTGAACTCACAAAGTGCTTGGGATTACAGGTGTGAGCCATCATACCCAACTGGAATATGAATGTCTTAGTGTAATTGGCCATGTCTTATTCAACCTCACATGTCCCCATGTGGTGTCCATCAGCCCATTTAGCACATAATAGATGTCCAGAAAAGTTTGCTAAATAAATAAGTGAATAAGCAATTGGATTAGAAGTAAATGCCAGAAGCTTGGTGTGGGGGGGGCACTTTGGAGTCTTCATCTGTGTCTACCAGAGAAGATATACGTGTGCTAATGTTTGCAGCCATCCCTGAGATTCACTCCCAGTGAGCTGACTGAAGTTCTGTGTCCAGTCTTGACCTACCTTGGGGTCCATACAAGTGGACTCAACTCCTTCAGAATTGAAAAGATTCCCACAGAAGAAATCAAGGGCTTCTGGAAAGGAAGCAGAGGAGCCTGGGGAAGAGGATGCTGGGGAAGGCTTCAATCTGTACCCTTGAACATTTAAATCATCCTGAGTCTAAGAGATTTTGCAAATATGGTTTGGTTTCGTTAGGCCACATACAACATCATATTATAGATGTGGGGTTGGTTTTTAAAGGTTTTACTCAAAAAGTTGATTGAGAGATCCTGCAAACGACATAGGTAAATTCTTCATTGATGCACACTTGTCTTAGTTTCTTGTCCATCCACTTTGCTAGATACCTAGGCAAAAGCAACTTGAGAAATGGCTTATGTGGCTCACAATTTCAAACTGCAGTCCGTCATGACAGTAGGAGTTTGAAGGTTGTAGACAAATTACATCTTTGGTCAAGAGCAAAGAATAGTGAATTAACAGATACTTTCTGTTTCTTAGCCCCCTGACTTAATACAGCTGAGAATCCCCTGCTCTGGGAATGGTCCCACTCTTAATTAAAATGGTCTTTCCATATTAATTAATGTAACCTTCTCCCAAGAACACATTCCAGATATATGTTGAGTTGGCATATGAGACCAACCATCACAAGCTAAAGGAAAATTTGCATATTAAAAGGTAAAAGATTTTAGAAGAGTACAAAAGCAGCAGACAGTTGAAATAAAACATGGTCATTGTTATTGTGATAATGTTTCCATTGGTTTCCTGGGCTCTGTGTCCCAAGAAGTAGGGTAAGACATCCTTCCTGGATGCCTGGGGTTCAATTCCATTGCCCTGGAATGTTGGTTCCATTTGTCAGAAAGATTCTCAGGTCGATCCTGGCCAGTTGGCTCAAGTTCCCATTGAGTAACATTGTATATTGAAATTTTTGGAGAAAATTTCAAAACCTACTCGTCTTCATAGACTGTTCAGATTAGATTCGATTCTAAAGAGGTCTGTTTGGAAAATCCTCAAGCTATTGGCTTGTGTTAGAAATAAATGAAGTAGGATTGGGTAAAAGTGTTTGCAGTGCAGAACTGAGTCCTAGGTTCAAATCTCCAGAACTTACATAAAAAGTCAGACATGTAACCCCAGTTCTGTGGAGGAGGGTGGAGACAAGAGGACCCCAGGGCTTGCGGGCTGAGATACAACTAAAAAGGAAATTAGAGGGGCTGGAGAGGTGGCTCAGGGGTTAAGCCTCTGCCTTGCAGGTAGAAGGTCCTGAGGTCGGATCCTAGACCCGGTACAGACGCTGGGCGGAAGCAGGGGCGGCCTGCGCTTCTGGTCCTGGTAGGGCGGAACCTGTGAATCCCCGGGCAGAGTAAACAAGGAGGTGGAGGTGGTCCATGGTGGTTCCCGAATTCGCCCGTGGTTCTATACACACACACACACACACACACACACACACACACACACACATACACACACAATTGAATAAATAATAAATTTAAAAAATGGTGAAATTAAACAGGAGATTAGAGGCAGGAAGGCCACTTCAGGTTACAACAGTCATCGTAAAGGCAGAGAGCAAGAGAAGCTCTGAAGCAGGGCAGGGCTACCAAATTTCAAGGTCCGCCCCCTGTGGCCTGCCTTCTTCCAACAAGGCTCCACCTCCTAAAGGGGCCAGGACCTTGCCAGACATTAAGATCAGCTAAAGATGCAAATACACATGACAATTCACATTCAAACCAAGACAGGTAGAGAATGCCAGAGCAAAGAGTACAAGACACCCTGTATCATCCTCTGGGCTCCATGGGTGTGCAAATCTGCCCATTCACCATGCAGTTGCATGCGCGTGCGTGCACGCGCGCGCGCACACACACACACACGCACAGAGGTTATACTCAGCATTCACCAGAAGTTCTTAACTAAGTTGCCTTGTGAGACACCTCCCTCTGCACAGGGATCTTTTGCCTGACTGTTCAAAATGTCTACCTCCCCCCCCCCCCTTGTAGAGCATGGCACTGACTTCCAGAGCCCCAAGAAACACTAGAATGGAAGGCTGGGTTTGATAGACAGAAAAACAACCACAGCTACTTCTAGCAGGGTTCTCTGGAGTGGAATTCACTGGCATGCGTTTCTTTAAATAAATGGTGTACATTAAATTACGTGTGACCTATTGGCTGTCAACCCAACTCCACCCCAACCATCTCTTCATAAAAGAATCTGAATTTGTCCCAATCGTCCTAGCTTCCTTTCAAAGAACCTGTGTGAACTTAGGGGTATCCTTGGCAGTGCTTCACATAAATCTTGATCTATAAATAAAACAATCCCATCATTCCTTCCAATTAGTTTGTGACTAGATGTGTCAAAAGAATGGAAAAGCCAATCTGAAGGGATTCCTGCTGCCCAAAGTTTTTACAAAAAATCTTAGTATCAAAAATAGATATTTATTAATGAACTTGTAGAAACCTAAGTCCAAAGGAATAAAATTGGAGATGGGGTGGCATACAGGGAAAAATACCTATAGAAAAATGTTAAAAATGCACAGGCATCATTTTGTAACCACCAATTGTCATAATGGATTCAAACCCTCTCACCAACTAGTACAAAGCAGGGACACAAAATGTGCACATGTTGGGAAACAAAATATGCACGTTTGAAAAAAAGAGAAAATGTATTTTTACGTGGATCTGATTGAATCTAATAAACAACACCAAAACCATAAGAGCAAAACCAGTTACCAACAATAGCATGCCCATGTGGTTCTCTCTTGTAGTACTCCTGCCAAAATGTTTATATTGAATCTGAGCACAAGGAAATGACACAAATTCAGATTATGGGACATTGCACATTGGAAAGCCTGAATATTAAAAATGAAACGTTATATAACAACTAGCCTAAATATTTAAAAACAGAAATGTCATCAAAGCACATACAGGCAGAGACTGTTCTAGATTAAAGAAAACTCAAGAGCTATGACAGGTGCATGTAATCAATAATCTCATTGGCTCCTTGATTTAAAACACTAAAAATGTTTGGAGAATAATTAAGTAAACCTGATTTTGAGCTCATACAACACTTGTACAGCAAGTCTAACTTTCTTGGGGGAAGTAACCACACTGTGGTGATACAGAAGAAAAAAAAATCCTATTTTCAAGCAGTATATGCTGAAACCTGAGAGACTGGAATGTCAGACTATCTCAATTCATTTTCAGATAGCTCACAAAAGCATATGAAGAATTAGGTGAATGTGGCAAAATATTAACATCAAATGAAGATTACAAAGCATAGCCAAAAGATTAATAAAAATAGTACAAGTCATGCACCCCCCATGGATTCAGTGAATGAAGACTAAAGATATTGATGGTCCATATTGTTACAATTGAGACATTCTTGCTATTTAATGACAGCACAACCATTGTAATGTTGTAGCACAACACATATTTCTCACTTCTGTGTGGCTCCAGTGTAACAAAGTTATGGTGTCACCAGTTCTATAAAAATATACCCCGTACCAAGCACATACAGTACACAGCACTCATGGGTGACTATAAATGACTATTACTGGCTTATACATGCTTAATCATTATTTTGGAGTACTCTGCTTACAAATTAAAAAGCTTACCATAAAATAGTATGCCGTGGTACATCATTCCTAGGTTCACACACCTTGTGTTTATCATGTCTCTTGACTGCATCAAGAGGCCACCAGGACCGACCAGAACCATCTAAGTCTGTGAAAGTACTTTTGGTGGTTAACCGTGTATGGCAGTTACTTTTAAGTTAGTTAACCCAACAATTAAGTACTGAGCCTGAAGGCTGCCCTATAAAGAATTATTTAGTTACAGCTGTGGAAGTGGTTCTCTCCTTCCAATCTGCCTGGTTATGGCACTAGTTACAAGTGTCAACTTGACAATCGAGAGCTAAGCTTTTAGACACACTTATGAAGAATGGTGTCATTTAGGAAAGACTCTGAGGAAGCCTAAATATACAAAAATATGAAATTCACGACAGCAAATGCAGGCATGATCCATGTGGAAAGACCCAGTTCATAGTAAATAGGACTATTTCCTGGGCAGACGGATAAAATGGTGAGAGAACTGTTTGGAAACTGATGGAACGACAAATTGAGAAGTGTGTCTCTCTCTCAGCTTTTCTTGTGGATACAGTGTGGCCATATCCTGCTGTTATGAACTCTTCTGACATAACAGTCTATAACCTGTAACCATGACCATGAATTAAAAACCCTTGTTCCTTTGAATCGTTTGGGTCAATATTCATTACAATAACAGAAATATAAGACTAAAGCCCCATGCCTCTCTCAGAATATATCTCTACCATTAAGTGACACTTGGCTACAGTATTAAATATATGAGTTCACTTTAACATGTAAAAAGTTTTAATTAACTGCTTCATAAATGGGACAAAACATTAATCAACGTCCCTTTAAAACCAAGATAGTGGAAGATTTATAAAAGGAGCTTAAAAGCTTAATGGAGAGCTATTTTTCTGAATGTGGTACCTCAAGATATTGACATTTCAAAAAATGAGGGCAAAGATGGGGGAAAAGAGGAGAAATGGCTCAAGGGTTAAGACTCTGCCTCACAAGCAGGAGGTCCTGAGTTTGGATCCCAGGTCCCACGTAAAAACTACCAGGTGGAAATGGTGGTGGACTATATTTCTGTCCTGGAAGGCTGAGCTTGGGCAACTCCAGAGCAAAGCAATCCAGGGTGATTCCCGAAGTCACCCTTGGATCCCATAGACACGCACAGTGCCCTTTGATACACACACACACACACACACACACACACACACACACACACTCAGATACACATGCAAAAGTTTAAAAAACAAATAAATTTAAAAAAAAAAAAAACAAACGAGGGTGTAAAGCTGTTTGGAGTCAACTTGTCATCTGACTTGCACAGAAGGTATCCCAAGAATCAGTTCAGTGTGTTGCATAGGAAACCTGAGGCATACTCAAGTCCAAACAAGGTCATCCCCACCCGGACCCAGACGCTGTCCTGAGGAAGGCCACAGAAAATCAGATTACACAAAGTCAGGGTGGAGGCAGGAGAATCCTGTTCTGTGCAAAGTACATTGTAATTAAATTCTCTTCCTTAGTTTTATCTGCCTGTTTTCAAAAGGGATTGGAGCAGGTTGCATGTAATCTAAGCCAGAGGAAATGGACAAATGTCAAGTGGACATCACATACTTCAAGTAACCAGCCGCCATGTCTGGCAGGCATGGCTGTCACAAGAAACAATCGCTGGGTCCTGAGGAAATGTTAGCTGTCCTTTAGGTTTGGCCGTCATGAGAAACTTGTCTTTTCTCTGTCAGTTTCTCACACTGCAGTTCTGATTAAGAATAGATTCATGGGCTGGTGAGCTAGCTCAGAGGGTAAGGCGCCTGTTGGAAGACCTAGAAACCTAAGTTCTATCCCTGGAAGCCCCCACATGGTGAAAGAAGAGAATTGACTTCAGAAAGTGGTCCTCTGAACTCCACATATGCGCCATGGCATTCATTCATGGATCTTTTCTCCTCTTCCTCCTCCTCCTCTTTCTCTTCCTCCTCTTCCTTCTTTTTCTTCTCTCTCTTCTTCTCTCCCTCCCTATCTCTCTCTCTCTCTCTCTCACTTCCCCCACTCTGTCTTTGTTTCTCTATCATGGTTTGAAATGTGTACCCCACAACCTCATGTATTTGGAAAGGTCATGACACCTTTAGGAGATGGAGTCTTGTTAAAAGAAGGCAGCCACAGGGGTGGACCTTGAGATGGATTAGTCCCACCCTACTTCTGGGAAAGGTCTGCTCATGTAGCAATCAGTCTAGCAGCTTTTAGCCTTCTGGATGGGTGTGACGTAGCCTATCTCCAGCTTCTGCCAGCCAACCATGCCTTTTCTACCATGAAAGGATTGTATCTCCTCTTTCTCCCATTAAGTTGCTTGACTTTGGGTATTCTCTCACAGCAACAGAAAAGACTAATTAGTACACTCTTGTTTCAAATAAATAAATAAATAATAAATAAATTCCTGTTAGTCAGACAGGTCATTGCCTCTGAATTCTACTAATTAAGGTTACATAAGATGGCCCATATGTAGTGTCTCAACAACTTGCAGTACATGTTCTTGGACTTTTCAATTGTGTATCATAGAAACGACTTAGATTCCAAACAACACTGTTTCAAGATTACTTTCTTATTTTAAAAGTTGGAAGAATTTAAAAAAACATAGCTACATATCAACTTAATGTTACATATCAACTTTAGAGGGATGATTATAAACCTTTACTTTAAAAAAATACATACTAGATTTATTTAAGATCCCACAGCTGCTGACTACTGCCTTAAAAATGCAATTTTAAAACAAGAATGCTGTTTAACTCATGCTAAAATAAATATTTACTTAGTCTATTTGAAAACTAAGATCAGTCAAGTTATTTATGGTGTAGGAATATACGTTTTACATTTTTTTCAATGGCTACATAATAAAAGTGCTTCCAACTCTTAAGATAAGCATTCCAAATGCCCCATCTCCATGCACGACCTCCAAGGTTGGTATCATAAGCCTCAAGGTCCTGAAGATTTTTCTCCCTAGCATTTGAACAATAGATGGGAGCTGAGTTCACGTGTGAAGATTTGTATAGTTACCAGTCTATGGGTTTTCAGATTCAACGGTGCTGGTACAAGATAAGCGAGTGTGCAGCTCTAGGGAGTTAGATGGCCTGTGAACCATTTGGGTTCCATCGAAGACAGAGGAACGATGCCAAAAGAGTTCCACGTGATTAAAAGCTGCTGACCGTCTTGTTTCCTGGCCTCTGACCTCTGAGGAGTGCGGGACTAGAGCTGATGACTCAGGCAGTTGGTCACATGCAGGAGATGACGCTGCGGAGCTAAATTAAGACTCCTGCACATCGTGAGCTCTGCTAATACGCTTCCCAGCACCCTCTCCTCGCACTCTGACTGTCAGTATTTACGATGAACGGATCCCACCAGCTCCCTGTTTGCTGCGCCAGGTGTCCCTTGCCTAGCACGTGGGACTTGGGGAACTGCGGCAGTGGCATGGGAAGGCAGGAAGCACCTTTAGTGTTGTTGTGAATCTGTTTACCAGCCATCTCATTCCGTGTTCATCTTCATGGAATTCTTTGGCTATGAGCTACTATATAGATGAAGAAACTAAAGCCATGTTCCCTAGGTCTCATGATAAAATGTGACCAAGACCTGGTCAGTCACCCCAGAGCTATGCTTTAGCTATTAACTATAACTATACCACCTATTATATTCACAGAACACTCTCTGTCGGCACGCAAAGGGTTTAATGTTTGCCATTTAGTTCCTGTCTATAGAAGCCACACACAATTCACTACCAAAAATTTATTTGATAGATAAAAAAATTTAGTCCCAATTCCTCTGTGTTTAAGTGGCGCCGTGTAATTAGTTTGTTAACCCCCATAGCACTGGGAGCGATATTCAGAGTCTCATCCAGGCTAGACATTTGCTCTACCCCCACCTAAAATTAATTTTCAATGCTTTTCTGTGAGTTTTGAGGGAAGGTGCTGGGGTCAAACCCACGTCCCTGAACTTGTGGTGGGAGCTTTAGGGTGGAGTTACATTGCCAATTGATTGATGTTTACAGAATACATATTGTACTGTAGTTGTGGGGGCGCCTTTTTTTTTTCAAAGTGGATTTCTGGTTTTGCTTTTGGATTGCTCATTGCTCACATATATGCAAATAGTATTGACTTAGGTGAGTTGAGATTAGGTTCTGCAAACTTTACTGAGTACACAAATGTACCATACACGTGAACTGCTTCTTCACAAATAAAGGTGCTTTTTTTTCTTCTTCAGTATGCCTGTTTTTCTTCTCTAATTACATTGGCTAGAACTTCTAGAACAAAGCAAACAGAAGCAGAGTTCACATCCTTGCCTTATTCCTACTCTCAGTGAGAATAAGTTTGTGTAAAGTTTTATCTGTTTCTGATAGGTTTGTACTTTATTTATTATTATTTTATTACATTTACTTATTTATGTTTGTGTGTGTCTCTATGTGGGTGTACATATGCCATGGCATATTTGTGGAAGTGAGAGAACAATCACAGGAGCTGGTTCTCTCCTTTCCCCACGTGGGGTCTGGGGATCAAACTCAGGTCATCAGGCTTGGTGGCACGTGTCTCCACCTGCTAAGCTATCTCACTGGCTCTGTTTTGTTTTATTTTTTAATCTGAGCAGATGTTACATATACTATCAAAAGCTTTTCTGGGTTTGTTTTGATCAGTGTGTGCTTTCTGATGTTTATTTTATTGAATGGTATCTTACATTAAATGATATTCAGATGTTAAACCAACCTTGCATTCTTAGGATGAACTCTGCTTGGTAATAATGTATGCTTCCTTTCACATGTTATTGGATTTACCTCACAAATGTTTTGCTGAGAATTTTAGCATGTATCCCCATGAGAATCAGGAGATTGCAATTTTCTTTCATAGACAGTTTCTTCATCTGAAGTTTCTTTTTAATGCCTTTGCATTTGGTCTCAGACTAAAGAGATTTCTATTTTCCTCAATTTCTATTTTCTAGACAGTGTTAAGTTATTCTTGTTTTCTTTGTGACTTATAGGATCCTTCAGTAGAAAATAAAGAACTAAGTTTTTAATTATGGGAGTATTTTAAGTTATAAATTAAAAATCTTCATATGGGTCTCTTTAGGTTTTCTATTTATTGTTGAATCAGAGTATTAATTTTTATCTTTATATAAATGTGTCCTACTAAGTTGTTTGATTTGTTAGTATAAATTTCTTCTCAGTATTCCCTTATGTTTTAAAATTAGCTTAATATTTTATTTATGTGTGTGTGTGAGAGAGAGAGAAAGAGACAGACAGGCAGAAAGATAGACAGAGAGACAGAGAGATGTGTGAATGTGGATACACGCATGCCTTAGAACATGTGTGGAAATCAGAGGACAACTTTGTGAAGTTGCTCCATCCACTTTTAAGAAATTTCTGGAGTTGGAATTCAGGTCATCAGGCTTGTGTGGTAAATATTTTTACCCTTGGGGTCATGTCACTGGCCACTAACCCTTTTGATTTAACTTTAATTTCTAGAGATCAATGTTGGTGACCTTTCTTTTGCTGTTTTTGCTGGCCTCCCAAGTTTTTTTTTTTTAATCATTCTACCTAAAGTTTTGTCAATGTTATGATAGTCATTAAAAATGATTTTTCAGTTTGATTTTCCTCTATTGCTTTTCAGTTTCTTAATTCGCTGATTTCTTCTCTCATTATTATTTCCTTCTTTTCGATTAATTTCAGTTCAGTTTTCTGTTTTCTACTTTGTTCAAGATGGAAGCTTCAGTTTAAAAAGTGATTATTCTTTTCTGTTAAAGGGATGTTTACACTAGGACTGCTCTTATCAGGTACACCCCATTTTGATACATTTCTCTCTATTACACTGAAAGTATTGCCCTGGAAGTAGTATTTGAATTCAATGATATTTTTTGCCTTATCCTCAAATTCATTGATTCTTCTGCCATAACAAACTCATTACTGAGTCCTCCAGTAAATTATTCATTCCAGTTATACTTTTTAAATTTTGAATTTCCTTTTGATTTGTTTAAGAAATGTCTGTTACTATTATCAATATTTTATCTGATAAGATATTGTTTCCTTTTTAAAAAATATTTTGCTTTCTTATTTGAGTGAGGAAGAAAGACAGAGAAAGACAGAGACAGCAGGTGAGCATACGTCATGGCATGTATGTAGAGTACATACATGAGCCAGTTCTTTCCTTACACCATATGGGCTCCTGAGGATTGAACTCAGGTCCCCTGGCTTTTGAGCAGGGATCTTTACCAACTGTGCCATCTTGCTGGCCCTCCTTTATGTTTTGAATATATTTAATCATTGTCCATTGCTCCAGCATCTGGGTCCGCTCAGATATTGTCTCTGTTGAGTGGGTTTTTTTTTTTTTCACTTTTATATAGGGTCATATAGTTTCTTTGAATGTCCCCTAAGATTTTTCTTGAAGTCCAAACCTTTTAGAAAGTCTATTAACAACAGATTCTGATGCCCTTCAGCTGCACGTGGCTACACTGACTCTTTTGTTCATTTGTTCAGTGACTTGCCTGGAATAACTCTGGAGTCTGGGTTTCTAAATACACCCAACAGCTGCTGTTTTTCTTCATATTATTATTATCATTGTTACTGATGTTATTTCTCTTGTTACTTTTAGTCTGACTTCCTAGAGGTTACCCTTAACCAGTGATAGCAAGGAACTGGTCAGAAGTTGTATACAGACTCCTTGTTCTAATAAAGCTACTGCCCTTTGTGGACGGATAAATATTTGATTGAGAGTCAGTTGCACACAGTGTACAAGAAGTTTATAACTCTACCCCTCCAAAGCTTTATATTTAGTGGCTTCCCAGGTGCAAAAGGCCCCCTCTGGTCTCTTCTGAACATGTGAATAGCCACACATATTCTGGCAGCCTTTAGATTTGCCAGGGACATACAAGAGCATAGCAGAGTCTACATGGGTGACCTAATCCCTAGATCACACTGTTAGTTTTCGAATGGTTTGTTGGTATATTGCTTATTACCCCAGTTGCAACACACACTGGCTGTAATGCTGAACTTCCCTGACTGTTTGTCCTGAGATCCCTATTGTTGTGGACAACGGACCTGGGCATAGGTTTCTACAAGCTCTTCTCTAAATGAAATTGACTCCCTTTAGCAGCTCACACTCATGATCATATGATGTGGAGCTGGGGGCGGGGAAAGTAAATAGTAGCAGCTCCAGGCTAAAAGACCAGATTAATACCACAACACCACTACCATATACATCTATCTTCAGTTCAAAGGCATTCTTCTCAATTTAGTTGCAGGACTCTGGTCAATTTGCAGAGCATTGAAATAGTTGTTTCTGATCATTTTATCCTTTGGAAAGGACTTGCCATTTACCCTTGCCCTTGCTTTTAAAAAAAAATTTTAGTTTTTAGGTGTTGTGGCAATAGCTCTGTCAGAAAAATACTTGCTGTAGACCTGAATTCAATCCCCAGCATATGCATAAAAAGCCAGGCATGGGGTTGTATGCTTATAAAATCAGCTCTGGGGAAGTGAAGATAGGTAGATCCTTCACACCACTGGCCAGCCAGCCTAACCTAATCAGCAAGGCACACAATAAATAAATAAATAAATAAATGATAGAAGAAAAGAAAGAAAAAGAAAAGAAATCAAAAGGTGAGGATGACTTCCACGGAACAACACCTGAGGTTGACCTTTGACGTGCACAAAAGTGCATGTGAACTCACTCACACACAATACATACATACATGAACATGTATACATACCTATGCATACACAGAAAATTTTGGGTGTATAATTTACATACCAATTTTTCATAGTTGATGTCATTCTCACTTCATACAAAATTAAAACCCTTTCTCATAAGAAACTCTCCCGAGAAAAGTCCCCCCACTCCTGTCTTTTATTCTATAGTTGTCAAATATCTGCGTACGTTGACAAATAATCTTTATGATTTGGGTTGAATATTGATGGAGCCTGTTTTCATTTAAAAACTAGAACTGCTTTCAGTGGAGAAGGGCACTTCTAACAAAAACTCTTTACATATGCTCCACATCTGTGACCAGCACACATCTTTTCTTATAGCTCAGAATTCACAAAACAGGAACTAAAGCTTTTGTATTTTATGGACTCATGCCCAGAATAATGGGTTTAGCTCTTTCATTGTGTGAAATGCACAGAGGGTTATTCGCGGTCAAGGTGCTGTGTGTAGAACTGAGCGATTCCGGCAGGCTCAGCACACATTTGTCCCGTGTAACCACACGAAACTGAACATGCATACCTTTTACACAGGGAGAAAATGGGTAGCTCTGCAAACACCAGGATTTGGAAACTGTATGACTGCTAATCACTTATCCTTTTAGAAATGTTAGAGACTGATGTATTTCTCATCTCTGATAGTCCTAATTTACAAGCATTATAATCGTAAGCATGTTTCTAAGTAGGATTTCTGCTTAATTGCTTTTATTTGGGGAGCATAAATGATTACTTAAATGATGTCTTTTAGAGTACATTTTTTTTCTTTTGGCCTAACATTGTTACTTGGTGAGGTAAACTGTTAATTGTCTGCTATGTGTGGATGTGTGTTAATATTATGCTATGAATATGCTATTTTATGCTATATGACTGGCTCCACCACATTTATCTATTTTGGAAAGTTAATTTTTAGCAAGTGGAGAACATGTTTATCTAACTTGCCAGGAATAGGCACTTCATGCTCCTGTTTTATTCATTGTCTGGAAAACTTCTTATTTCATCCCAATTCCACATCTTGGCCGTCCTTAAGAACATAGTCTAATCTGCCAGTCATTCAGGGCTCTCCTCTCTGGCACTTCCATTTGGGGATGATCTATTCTGTCTTCCTTCAGAGAGAGAGAGAGAGAGAGAGAGACACAATATCTCACTTTGTAGCCCATCTCTGACCTAGAACTCACTATATATCTCAGGCAGATCTTGATTTGCAATGATCCTTCTGCCTTAACCTCTCAAGTACCAACACATATGCACAAGTGCCTACTACCACTCTTCAATACACTCACTATTAGGCAATAAAGTATGGAAAAACTACTGTGCCAAATCCTTTTCTTTTTTGCAAGTATATTTATGTGCTTCTGTATCTCACTTCCTCCCTTCAATCATATGTTTGTTGGGGATACATTTATCTCCTGTTGTTTATTGCATTCCTCATAAAATTTAGCAGGGCAAATTACATGTAAGAAGGGCTTGAGGAAAAGTTGAATGCATATGATGCTACATTTGCAAATTTTCTTGCCTTATATTTAAATATGCAAACACAAGGCTCCAATGTTCAGTTATCGTTTCACACAGAATAACCTAGTAGAGACTTGGAACAAACTTGAAATCTATTCAAAACCCAGATTCTTTTTAGAGTTGGCATAACCATTGGTACCCCTGCCCACATACCACCATTTTCCAGTTTCTGTTGAGAAGTCCCTTCCCTTCCCTCCTTTCTCCTCCCCCTCCTCTCCATGCCTCTCCCCTCTCTTGCTCTATATAAATATAATAAAACATAAATCATCTGCATTCACCGAATGACTGGATTATTACTGAAGAACCAGGAGAAAGAGCATCTTCTTGGATTAAAGACAAAAAATTTTAACTCATCCTTCATATCTGCTTCCTTCTTTGCAATATACATACTGTGGGAGATATTTAGCTGAATGGTGCTAAAGTCTCATACTTTCAGAATTATATGATATTTCTATTAAATTAGGTGACCAACTCCTTTGAATTCAGGAAATGGCACATCTAAATTTGATGCACAATACAGTCTACCCTACTTCCAAATTTTAGCTATCTCCTGCTTTAATATGTATGTATACTGTTCTCACTTCTCTGTTTATCTAAGACCTATCGTTTTTATCTATTTACTTATTTATTTATGAAAGCTAGAGAGAGAGAGAGAGAGAGAGAGAGAGAGAGAGAGAGAGAATGCTATCCATTTGGAAATCAGAGGATATTTTTTTTTCAAAAGTCAGTTAATTTCCTCCTATCATGTGGGCTCCGGGAATCAAACTCTGTTTTGCACGTAGGCACCTTCACCCACTGAATCATCTCTCCAGTGTTCCCCAACTGTTCCAGTCAGTGGGCTGGTCTCTCACTGGGTCGATGCACTTGCTCCTTGGCTCAGTGGCCATTTCTTCTTCACTGTTTCTGTAGATAGGTCTCATGTGTCCTATGGGAACCAGACAATTTTTTTCAGATATATGTATAAGGTGCGTGTGTGCGTGCGCGTGTGTGTGTGTGTGTGTGTGTGTGTGTGTGTGTGTGTAAGAGAGAGAGACAGAGAGGAAGAGAGAGAAAGAGACAGAAAGAGAGAGAGACAGATCCCATCTCTACCTCCGAAGGGTTGGAATTATAGGTAGGCTCCCATACCCATCAGTCTTGTCATGGATTTGGGGGAATCTAAACTGTGGTTCTCATACTTGCACAGCAAGCACTGTATACACTGATCCATTTCTCCAGCTCTCATTAGTGTAATATCAGTGTTCAAAAATAACATATGAGTAAATACATTAGCTATGTGAGAATGAGAACGTTGTGTAACTGTTAAAAACGGGAGCTCTGGGGCATGTTGGATTTCTACAGGGGGACGTACAAACCATAAATAAAAGGAAAAAAGCAGGATTACAGATCCTTTCCCTCTAGACCAGGGCTCTCTGCAGTCCAGGAAGCACTGACTCATTCCTTTCTCCAGGCAAAGGCAAAAACATTGGGTTATGGAGCCCTTCAATTAGGCAGATTGGGGTGTCAAAAACTCTGGGTGGCCTTTTCACACCACGGAATTACCCAGAGGATGAGTCAGTGTTCTTGTGCATAGGCACCAGGCAGCAAGGAGACTCACTAATCATTTAATAAGGTGGATGTGTTTTCTCGGTGGTTGGATAAATTGGCATAGAACAGCTTCAAACCTGTTTAAAGTTCCTGTCTGGGAACATCTGTCTCTGGATAACTGGTTTATTTTAATCGGGTTAAAGGGCACAAAAGAACAATGATAACAAACCGGATCAGATAACACGGGCTGGAAAAGGAAAGAGAATATTCTGAGAAATAGAACTGAAACTGAAGTGAAAGGAAGAAGATGAAATGAAACCGAACCTCGGCCAGCCACGCAACCCAAAAACAAAACAAAACAAAACAAAAAAAACCCTCCGAATCTTAGCAGAGTCTAACAGGTGTGTGAGCTGTCTCACCCAAAGGTAAACAATGTTCCTCTGATTGACATTTGTACCAGGAATGTTCTGGAAACTAAGGAGTCATGGAACCTTATTACGCCTCTGTGGAAGTGGGTTAAGGGTATAGGTCTGCCCTAATGAGCTTAGGGGCCCAAGAGGTCATCCGATCCTTCCCCTTTCCTGGCACAGAGCCCTGGTCCTGTTCTGCAGCCACCAGTTTCTGGGGGGCTCATCAGGAGGGAATGGGAACCTGAGTCCCCAGCAGTGAGAGGGGAGCATGAGAGAAGAAGGCAGAGGGCACAGATAGGATGACCTGATGCAGAAGCTGATCTTCGAGGACAGCTGAGTGACCCAAGTAGTTCCCCCGGGGTACCCACCACTGGCTCAGGAGAGCAAGCCCGTGGCACGTAAGCAGTGATGAATGGGGATCAGAACTCAAGGATGCGGTCCTTCCGGGAGCGAGTGATGCACACAGGAGCTCAGAGTGGTCCAGAAGTCACCTGCAATCCCAGCACTCGGGAGGCTGGGGCAGGAGGACCTTGGGTTCAAGGACAGTCTGGGTTATATAGTAAGTTTCAGGTTGTGGTTGTTAAATGAAGATGCCAACTTGACAACTGAAGGCTCAAGCTCCGGGAGCATTTAGGAAGAATCAGTAGTCAAGTCCTGAGCCAGCCTGCTGGACATTGTCTCACTGATGATGGAAGACCCTGACCATAGTGTGTGGGGCCATTTTCTGGGCAGATAGATGAGATGGAGAAACTGGCTTAGTAAAGTATGGCATTCTTCGGTGCACCAAGGACTGACGTGCTGTCTGGCTAGTAAGGAAGTCTGTCCCTTTCAGCAGTCCTGTGCTGTGCTGTGGCCAGTTCCCTTAGCTCCTGGTGTTGGTATGAGCTCTCCTGCCAATTTAGACTAACAACTGTAATTGGACAATCATAAGAAAGAATCAGAGCTGGAGAAATGGCTCAGGGGTTAAGCTTCTGCCTTGCAGGCAGAAGGTCTTGAGTTCAGATCCTAAACCCCACATATAGACGCCAGATGGAAGCGGGGGGGGGGGGGCTGTGAATCCCGGGGCAAAATAAACAAGGAGGAGGTGGAGGCGTCTATGGTGGTTCCGGAATTTGTCTGTGGTTCTACACACACACACTCACACACACATACACACACACACACACACACACACACACACACACACACACACACACACACGCACGCATGCACAATTGAATAAACATTAAAAAAAAAAAGAAAGAATCAAATTCCCTTGTTCTCATAAGTTCCTTTGTCATGAATTTATTGGCCACAGTCAGGCAAACTGCAGCAGAGGTCATCGTGGGTTACCTGAGACCCTGTCTCAAAATCCAGTGGTGGTAAGGAGTGGGAAAGACAAACCAGATTCTACTGATGCCCTCTGGAAAGTTTTAACGACTTGTTAACATGGGGACTCCCAAGTTTGTCTTCCATGAGACTTTGCAAACTAGGTGGCCAGCACAGGGAATGAGAACCTGCTTATAAGAAAGAGAGCTGGGGAAGGTGGGAGGAAGAGGAAGAGGAGTGTGACTTCCCCCTCCAAGCCACAGCAAATGGGAAGATGAGACCAGTGTGAGTGTGTGTGTGTGTGTGTGTGTGTGTGTGTTTCCCATTGTTTTATTGAGGTAAAAGTCATATAATATAAAAGTGACCATGTAAAAGCTGGAGATGGTTCAGGTGTTAAAGCCCTTGACTCACAAGCAAAAGGACCTGAGTTCGGATCCCCAGATCCATGTAAAAAAATGCCAAGCAGATAATGCCTGTAATTCCAGCCCTTGAAGGTAGAGCTCAGGAAACTCCACCCCAGAGCAAAGCAATAAGGAGGTAGAGTTCTTCAGGATAATTCTTGATGTCACCCTTGGACTTCCACAAGCATGAATACTCAAGTGCTCTCTTGTACACACATATATATGTATGCACATGTACATGTACACACATACACACACACGCATGCATGCAAGAAAAAGACGACCACTGTAAAAGCAAAGAGTTCACTAACAAATGTCTCCTTACATTTCTTACTTGGGGCAACAACTCACTACACATATCTGGTTCCAAGTATTTTCATCACTCCCAAAGGCAACCTGTACCCACCAAGCAGCCAGGCTCAACCTCACCCCATCCTCAGCTCCTGCCAAGCACAGTTTGGTTTCCTGCTTCTGTGGATTTATCTACTCTGGATGTGGTATATAAATAGAATCCTACCATATATGACATGTTATGTCTGGCTTTTCTCACTTAACACGTTTCTGAAGAAGAAAGTGGCACTGAGATAGTGGGGCTCGATTATGTTCCACTGCTGGGCATCTATTGCTCAGTTCAGCTATGCCCCAGTAAGTCTGCCAGAAGGTGGAAGTTCTGTAAGTTGGAAATGAATTATCACACCATGGAGCACAGCTAGGCAACACAAGGCACAGTAGGGCCTCATTGTTACCAAACGAACATGGGGCTGATTGGGGGTTGAGGATCACTGCCTTTCCAGCAGGATCACTGCCTTTCCAGCCTTTTTGGAGTGGGGGCTCTTTCTGCATTTGACTAGCCTGGGAAATGAGCAAAACCCTAAATTCATTAAGGGTTTCAGCTGAATATATATATGGCTTTCACATTATAGTAAAAAAATCATAAATCAGGAGCTGGAGAAGTAGCTTAGTGGATAAAGAGCATGCCGCAAGATCATTAATTAATATCTGAGTTTAGATCCCCAGTGAGCACACGAAAAGTCAGACACAGTAGTACCTATAATTCCAGTGCTTTGGATGTGGAGATCCAAGCATCTCTGAGACTCGCTGAGCAGCCAGTCTAACTGAATCAGCGAATTCCAGGTTCACTGAGAGATCTTGTCTCTAACATAAAGTGGAGGGCTGGAGAGATGGCTCAGGAGTTAAGACTCTGCCTTGCAAGCAGACGGTCCTGAGTTCGAATCCCAGGTCCCACTTAAAAAAAAATCAGGTGGGAATGGCAGTAGCCTGCACTTCTGGTCCTGGTGGGTGGAGCCTGGGAAATCCCGACTTGAAGCAAGAAGGAGATAAATGCAATCCAGAATGATTCCTGAAGTACCCTTGGTCCTCTACAAGAACCCGAGTGCCCTCTAATACACACGCACACACACACACACATGCACACACACATGCGCACACACACACACACACACACACACACACACACTAAATGAATAAAGTTCACAAAAAACATAAGGTGGAGACCAATTAAAGAAAGATACCAATATCAACATCTGGTCTCCACATGCATGCACACATGTGTACACATGCTTTCACGCATATGAAAATGCACACACATATATGCACTGTTTATTGAAATCATGGCCAATCCAGTTATTGACTGTATATATACAACATTTAGTACTCATTTACCCGTCAATGGACAAATGGGTTATTTTCACCCTTTGGCTGTTATCAGTGGTTCACTATGAACACTCATGCACAAATACTTAAGTTCCTGTTTCAATTATTTTGGTGCCTATGCTTAGGATGCTAGGTAATATGACAATTTGTTTATCTTTTTGCAAAGCCAACTAGTCTTCATAGAGGCTACATCATTTCCCATCCATAGTAGCTATTTACAAGAGTCATGATTCCATCATGCCTTTATCTGTCACTTTCTGTTTTCTCTATCTGCGATTGCTCTAGTTGATGTTTGGGAAGAGTGTAGCAACTTTAGGAGATGGAGCCTTGCTGGAGGAAGGCAAGGTCACAGGCCTGGATGTTGGCTAGCCCTGCCCTACTTCCTCAAGTAGTCTGCTCTAGCAGTCTGTGGCTTACTCCCTCAGCCTCCATGATGGACATGACCTAGCCAATTCCAACCTCTGCCCCTAAGACATGCCTTCTCCACCATGATGGACTGTATTTCCCTTCTGAAACCATAAGTCAAACAAATCTCCCTTGTTTCCCTTTAAGTTGTTTGAGTCTGAGTGTTGTCTCACAATAGCAGAAAGTTGAACTGTGAGACTCATCATATTGTGGCTTTCTTGTTCATTTCTGTAGCATGAAATGATGTACACGTTCTGTGTGCTTACTGGCAACTTATAGAACTTTGTTGGAGAAATGTCCATTTAAATTCTTTGCTTTGGAATCTGATTACTATCTTTTTGCTACTAAGCTGTTAGAGTTCTTGAAGCTATGAGTTGCAAATATTTGTTCATTTCCTTAGCTTGTCTTTCCTTTTTTCCATAATATTCTTTTATGCACCAACATCTTTTGTTTTTATGAAGTCCAATTGTCTTAGTTTCATATTTCCATTGCAGTAATAAATGTTGTTTAGGAGAACACAGGATTTTTATTCACATTCATGATTCCAAGTTACAGTCGATTGTGACAGGGAATTATACCAGCATCAGGAGCCAAGGGAACTGGCCAGACCATATCCACAGCAGGAGCAAAGGGCAATTACTAAGGATGCTTTCTAGCTGGCCAGTGTGCCAAGATGCTAACTAGAGCTGTCATTCCTATCCACCTGCCTCAGGAAGTGATCCCAAACACAGTAGGCGGGGTCTTCCTACATCAATCATGCAGTTAAGCCAATCTCTTACAGGTTCTTCTAGATGTCTGTCTTAACTACATAATTCCTCATAGGTATGCCCAAAGACTCATCTCAAGTGTCAAGTTCCCAGTGGGAATTAACTGGCATACTGTCGGCTGCCTGTAGCCAGAGCCTGAGAAGACATCATGTGATCTCCTGTTGCTCTAGACACGGAGTCTTGAGAGACGAGCCATGCACACAGAGCTATTCTTACGACCTTGTACCAGGAGCAACGAAACACATTTTTCCCAAGACTTGTTATTCTTAAGAATTTGTTTCTACCTATGAGCTACCTATCAGAAACAATTGTATTAATAGAATTCTGTAGGTGTTCACAGTGTAAACCTTACACTGTTGATTGAACACCATCCAATAAATACAGTGATTGGTAGCATGTGTCACACAGTCACTCCAGCTATGTGGCCTCTCTCTTCAGTCTCTCCTTTTACAGATTCAAGCTCAACTCTGAGTCTTTTGTTCCTGAATACATCTGAGACTGATCTTCTAAAAGAGCTTCACATGGCAGCACAACCATTTATTTTTCTTTTGCTGCTTTTCGGAGTCCAAGACCAAAATCTGAGCCATGGAGATTTATCTCTGTATTTCCTGCTCAAAGTTTCATAGTTTCAGCATACAAATTTAAGACTGTGATCCATTTGAATTGGGTCCAGGACTGGAGAGATAGCCCAGGGATTAAGCCTCTGCCTCACTTGAATTCAGAAGGATCCTGTATAAAAATGTCAGGCAGAAATGGTGATGACTTGTGCTTCTGGTCCTGAAGATGGAGCCTGGGAAACACCAGAGAAAAGCAAGAAGAAGATGGAGCAATCCAGGATGATTCCTGAGTTCACTCATGGGCTTTGTCATTATTAAGCACAGGTGTCAACTTGACAGGTGAGGTTTTGAGCTCTGGGCATATTTGTAGAGAATTAGTGGTTAAGTCCAGAGCAAACCTGAAGGATATTGTCTAGCTGGTGGGGAAGGCCCAGCCCATGGTGGGTGGGACTAGGCCTTGGAATAAAATAGAGCACTGATTGAGAGAGTTGGCATCCTTATTTACACTTGGCCAGACATGCTAGTCTGGCAAGTAAGGATTGTCCCTCTCTCAGCTGCTATGTAGAGATGGTGTGGTCAGTTCCCTCAGCCTTGGTGTTGGTGTGAATTTTTCTTCAAAGCTAGACAAGGAGCTGTAACCAGTCTATTGTAAGAGAATAAACCCCTTGTTCCCTTAAGCTGTTTGGTGGTGATTTATCATCAACCATGCAGGTGAACTGCAACAGGCCTCCACAAGCACATACAATGCCCTCTGACACACACACACACACACACATACACAGACACACACACACACATACGCGCGCGCGTGCACGCACCAAAAAAAAAAACCAAAAAACCACGGTCCACATACATGTATGTATATATCCAGTTGTCCTATACAATTTTGAAGGAAAAGACTTATCATTTTCTCCATTTATTGTTTTGGTATCCTTGTCAATTAGTAGATCTGCAGGGTTATTAGTGGGCTCTCGATTCTATCTATTAGTCAATACATTTTATCATTCTTAACAAGTGTGTATAAGAATGTATCAGATTGGGCTTTGGCCTGCACTGTACAGAGAGGTATGATAGATAACACTTTTAAACACTGGCCAAAGATCAAGTATATCACTGTCTGAGTCTGTTTTCTTCGGCTATAACAGAATACCTGAGTCTGAGTAATTTATAAAGACAAGATATTACTCTTGGCTCAAGGTCCTGAAATCTAGGAAGTTGAATACTGGAGAGGACTGACTTATCTCAAACCTCACGCTGCTCAGCTCATGGAGAGAGGAGACAATAGAAAGCCAAGGAAGCCAACTTGCTTCTGCAACACCTCATTCTCACAGTGATTCCATCCAGTTTCACAAGAAGAGAATTGGCTTATTCAAGAAAGGCATTTAATCCATGCCCCAGGACTCTTGACTTCCCCATCCAAGCATCTTCCACAGAAGCTCCCCTCCCGAAGCGACCAGTGACATTGTAAATCTGTGGGGAACACCCTGGAACCACACCAACAGCATCTAGATACTTTGATCAAAGAAAAAGTCTTTGAACATTAAACACAAATGTTGCAAACACATCGGCTAAGGGAATTTTTCAAGGACTTCAAATCAATGTATACACAGAGGACCCTTACAACCCTCTTTGGCAGACCCATCCTGGGAACGTGGTTTTGATTACTTTGGTGGAAGAACTCCTTCCATGGATGCAAGATAAACATCTCGAGATAGGCAGATCCATCAAAGACACTGTAGACGACTTGAACCGTGAAGCTCTGAGTGGTAAAACCTGGAAGACATTAGCATAGACGTGCTTGATGCTATTCTACATCATCCCTGCCTTTTCTGGTTTGGCAATGCGACAGTGTGTTTTACTTGATCTTTAGGTGACATGGTCATACTCTCTGGTAAGAACCTTAGCTTAACCATATACAAGGGAATTGTCTAAATTGTTTAATATTTTAGTTAAATTTTAAAAAATTAGCGGCAGGAGAATGGCCCAGTGGAAAAGGCACTTACACTGGAAATGTGAGGACCAGAGTTTGGGGCTGCAGAACTCACATGAGAGTCAGGCAGGCTTTCGGCCACCTGTATTCCAAGCACTCAGAGAGGGGGGAAAGTGGAGAGGGGGTCAAGGGCGGGGAGCAAACACAGGGATCCCGGCATTCCAAGAGCAAACTGACTCATTAGCCCAAATGCGTCCAATTGACATACTCTTAATAAGAAAAGTGGAGAGTAATTAAAGAATATACTCAATGTCAACTTCAGTACCTCCCTGCCATGCACATATATACACATGTAACACACGCACACACACATGCAAGCATCCCACATACATATATATACATCTAAAAAAACCAAACTTTTAAAATTATTTTATCAAGATCCCTATTTACAATCTATTAGACATGTTTGCATTTAGATAAGTAAAGCACATTACTTATATTTGTATCAATTTACAGATTAATTACACATTTATAGATTATTTTCTCATGGCAATTTATTGTTTATTTTGTGTACCATGCTATATAATGACATTTGTTCATTCATTCATCAAAGATTTCGTGACTGTCTTCCATGTGCCACACACCTACCCTTGCACTAGGGTGAGATATGCACAGCCTCTGCCATCTTGAAGCTATTGAGTTCTAGAAGGGGGGCAAGGTGATAGACGGCTGGCAAGGGTGCCCAGGGCTCCATCTGCCCTGGTTCCCCTGCCTCTGTGTTAAGGCCCAAGCTCACACATTCCCCTTGGCCTCTCAATGCAGCCAAGACACACCCAAGTTTTTCCATATAGGATTTTACTAATCTCTGAAGGGAACTCTCAAAAGAACAAGAAGAAAGAAAAACACCAATGTGGAGAATTCAGCATGCTTACTGAGCATGGGTCAATGGATCCCAAGGGAACAAGGTTTCTTCACTTCTTCCTTTCAGTGAAAATCTTCCCCTGGCCCCAGTCCTCATCCCCCACCCCAATACTCACTTCTTGGATTTCAGAACCTCTGAATTCACTTATGAGTAAGCCCACTGCCCATTCCAGGCCTGCCTGCTAACTCCTGCAGGGATGTAGGGAAAATTGTTGAAGGAGGCTGGTAGGCCATATGTGTAAATACTTCAAAGTGACAAATCCAGCCAACAAACCTTCAACTAACACGTTTATGACATGCTTCCTGGGTAAATACAATTTTATAATGGCACAAAGATCATTGACTGGCCTGATCTGCCCACAGCCTGTCCCTATCACGCCTGTCTTATTTCATGGGTTGCGGTTCACATCTGTGACTGTCACTCCAGTCGATGGAGTCAAGAACCACGTTGCTTCTTACAGCTGCCGATCAATCTGCAGTGATCTCAGTGACATTTGAAGTTGAATGAAAAAAGAGGAGAAATTGAGTAAGAGAGAATGCACACATGGATAGCCATGCAGAGGGACCCACAGGGAGGTACCCTGCTATTGAGGTCTGCCCTTTGGAAGTGCCTGTGGCCTGCCCTCACCTGCCCTTCACAGTGTCACGTAGTCCACTCTGTCCTGCCTTAGCAAAACATCTGACTATTTAGTAAAGATTTATTTTGGCTCATGGTTTTGGAAGCTGAAAAGTCCAAGTTCAGCTGGCCCAAGTGGACCATATCACAGGGGGCAGAGACCACCAAATGTAGTGAACAGTGGTAGGGGAAGTGACCCCAAAGGTATTGAGTGACCTTGCTGATACTAATGTCCCCTCGAGGGAATCAGTTCAGTTCAGGACAGTAAGAGCTCACTGCCTTGGAAAAGCATTGAACCCTTGTAATGGTTCCAACATAGCTTCAAGCTGTTCCATAGGAGACCAAGCCCCAACGTGGGTTTTGGTGGGGACAGACCTCAACCCTGGGCAGGGGCTGCCTGGCTTGGTCCTGGCAGAGTCTTGGGTTTCTGCTACACTGGGTCTAGCTTGCTTTCAGGACAGGGACCTTACCTTAGATCCCGCCTGTGGAGTGGGTCTTGCTACCCCGAAGTGAGAGTCTCCAGGTCTGAAAGAGGCCAGGAGTAGCTGTTATAGCAAGGGTGACAAAGGCTGGTTCTGAGCATGAGGACTGCTTTGCCCTAGTGACCTGGGTGGGATGGGAAGAGGGGGATAGGTGTACTGTTAACTCTTCATGTATAAAATTCTTTTGAGGGGGAGGTGCCAGCCTTGATACAATTCTTTACAACTTAGCGAATGCAATGTGGTTCATGAAATGTACAAGGCAAGATTAACTATGCCTTCCCAGTCTACTGCAGCCCACCATGGCGACAGCGAGCAAAGCAGCAGGCGCCCACCCCAAGAGGAAAAGGTTTACACTTGCCATTAAACAAACTTTCTTGCTTCAATCTCCCCTATGGGATGTTTGTCTTTCTTCTAAAGGAAGACCCATTGATTTTGGCACCCCACGCTGGACAGACAGTTCAAAGTACAGTAACCTTGTCGGGGCACCTGAGAGCCAAATTGAGAAAACGCCCACTGGTGCCTTAGGCCAGTGGGCAGCCTTTCTGGTGCCCACGATGGTCCCAATCTCTGAGGGAAACTGACCATGAAGCCTGGGTTCTTATGGTGCAGTGGGTACCAGGCAGGGGTTAGCTGGCCTTAGAGCACCATTCACAAGACTTTCCGAGTGCTCAATACTACAGCTGAATGTTGAGTCCTAAGTCCTCCTTTTCCTACTCTATATTTTGCATGTCCGAGCAAATTCTGGAATAGCCATCATAGACCATGTTCAGGCCCTGTCCAACTTCCTCCCAGGGTCTGCAGAAGCTGCTCTCTCTTTCAGGTGAATTCATCTGGGGACCCCCAAATTCTTCAAACCACATCCATTTCCACACTAGGCAGCTGCCACTTCTGAGAGAGTGTCCCTGCTGTGGCAGCTGCCTGCATTCCAGGCAAGAGTTTGTCACTCAAAATACATCGAAATCAGGTTCTGAAAGGCGCTCCATATATGCGGGTCAGATGGAGCAGTCTGCCAGCCAGCACATCAGACCCAAGATAGGGGAGGATGGCTGGTGCCCTCTGTCGGGATGCTGGCTTTGGGAGCAAGTACATCACAGGCCACAGGTATGATGGGAAACCACCAGGTCCAGCCACGCCTACACTGCTCCTCTCCAGGCCCAGGCCCCCAGGAAGAGAGCCCACTGGTCATCCTAACAGCCATGCGCTGGGCAGGCAGCTAGTAAGCGCCGAGCTTTTTACAGTTCGCTCCCAGTCACTGGTTAGAATATTGAGCAATAAAAAAAAACAAGGACAGAACTATTGATCTGCCAGGTCGACAATTACTTATTAATCCGTATTGGAGGGAGGTCAGAGCTAAAAATAAAAAAAAGACTTTGAAAATTTTTTTTCTCAAATACTAGAAAGCTTGTTTCTGGGAGCAAGTTAAGAATCGGTGAGTGAAAAGGAGAACAAAGGGAAAATTCTGAGAATAATACATTGGGGGAACATTTGTTGGGAGGAGTTTTCTTGTTACCACCAAAATAAGACAATAAGTACTCTTTTTCTGGTCCAGGATT
Source organism: Typhlomys cinereus (assembly GCA_023101885.1). Classification (NCBI taxonomy): domain Eukaryota; kingdom Metazoa; phylum Chordata; class Mammalia; order Rodentia; family Platacanthomyidae; genus Typhlomys; species Typhlomys cinereus. The sequence goes on from JALPQD010000426.1 coordinate 822,680, forward strand.
TGGCAATCTGTACCCTGAACCTTAAACAGGTACAGAAACTTTGATGGGGGAATCTTAATTAATTAACCATTCTGATTGTGTTTGTACACATGGAGATTAGAAGACAACTTTATGGATTCCTTTCTCTCCTTCCACTTTTAGGTGGGTTTTGGGAACTGAACTCAGGTCATCAGACTTATGCAACCAGGACTTTAATCCACAAAGCCACCTTGCTGGCCCCACCAGTTAAAAAATTCTGCTTTCATCATAATAGGATTCTGCATGATCTGCACAATGACCAACATATCATTGACCCCTCAAAGTCTAGCATGGACTAAAGGCACTAGGATCCTTAGAGGCAAGGGATTAACAGCCACAATAGTGTTCCTATACTTAAGGGGAACACAAGAAAGAGTTCTAGGAAATGACACTGAGTCCTTACACCTCATCAGAGAGGAGCACCCAGAGGAAAGTTTGACATACACATTAAAGGATTCTCCAGGGATGGGGAGGAGGAGGCACTGGGAGATAGGGAGAGAGGGGGGAAAGGAAGGGGAAAAGGGAGGAGGGAGCAGGGAGGTCCAGGGAAGGGTGGAGGGAGGAAGGGGACTGGAGTACCTTTTGTATGAGGTGTGGGGGGAATACATTATTTAAATAAATAAATAAATAAATAAGAAAAAATTCTGCTTCCATATTTTGATCAGATAGACAGACAGACAGACAGACAGTTATTCAATAAGGTTAGTTATAATACTCAAACATTTGGAAAAATGTATGTAAACCACTGACAATAGGGCTTAAATAAAGCATGATATATTACTTATTGGGAGGAATATTATGCAACTTTTGAATTGATTTATCCCTATGTATAAATGGAAGTATATTATTATTATATTATGAAGTAGAAAAAGCAGGATATTATGGCACCATATTAATTATAAACTTGCATACATTTCATACATCTTTATATAAAGCATATATATCAAAATATTGTTGGTAGTTATTTCTTGGGGTGGTGAGAATACAGCTGCTTTCAAATTTAAATTTTTTTTGAATTTTAAATTTTGATCTGTTATTTCTGAATTTTTAACTGTTGTTACATAGATCATGATGGTAAGATGAAGACCAATAGGAAAACGCACCTCTCTAGTCACTGAAGCAGAAAACTTGCTGCTACCCAAAATGCTCGGCCAGGGGCCAGATTCCTCGCCTGGATGTCATGGAAGGAGCTGGAACAGAGAAGGCTTTGGCCACTTTCAATTATAGGCGCTGTGATTTTTTAAAGGAAAAGTCTTGCACCCTTGGCCAGGCACAAAGGATTTTAGAAATTATTTCAGGGTTAGGATTATATTTTCAAGTTGTTTGCAAGGCTGTTGCATTGCCTATGAGAATATCATTCAGAATCAGGCGTGGTAGTGTATACTTTTAACTCTGCCACTTGGGAAGTGGAGGCAGGTAGATCAAACTGGAGAAGTCTGAGGTCAGATTGAACTACATAGCAAGATCCTGTCTCAAGAAGGAGGAGGAGGAAGAGGAGGAGGAAAGAATGACATTATATCCTTAATATTTTCTTCTTTCTCTTTCATTGCTTCTTCAATGAGCAATAACCTTCACACTAATTACTTTTTGAAAATGTGCAGGCATGTGTTCAAGAAGGTACTTGAATGTGTGTGTTTGTGGAGACCAAGGGTCACGTCAGGAATCATCCTGGATTACTCTATCTACTTATTACTTCTGTACTCTGGGATTTTCCAAGCTCCTCCTTCCAGGGACCTGATTGGATGCTACTGCCAGGTCCTTTTGCTTGTAAGGCAAAAGCTTTTGTCTTTGAGCCATTCCTCCAATCCAAGTCAAATATCTTAAAACTTCCTTCCTTCATTCATTCATTCATTCAGTGTGTGTGTTTCAGAGGGCGCTATGTGTCCCTGTGAGGACCAAGGGTAACTTCAGGAATCACCCATTATTGCTTCTACCTCCTTTTTGCTTCGCTGTAGGATTTCCCAGGGCCAGAAGTACAGGTCGCAGATGTTTCTGCCTGGTGTTTATACATGAGATCTAGGATCTGAACTCAGGACCTTCTAGAGAAACTTGAGCTTGGAGACAAGTGCCTTTACCCCCATACCATCTTACTGTTTTATTTTTTTATTTAATTAAATTAACACTACTTCACTTATTTGAGAGAGGGAGGGAGAGACCAAGTGAATGCATGCTATGATCCAAGTGTGCATGTAACTGTCCAGTTACAGTTTGGAGCATAAATTTTAGAAGCCTTTTCTCTCTGGCATTGGGCTTCATTTGTTTGGAGAGAGAGAGAGAGAGAGAGAGAGAGAGAGAGAGAGAGAGAGATTGTACATTTGTACATACACTATGGCATACATGTGACTTCTTTCTGGGGATTGAACTCAGTCTGCCAGGTTTGCAAGCAGGCACCTTTACCTGCTGCGTCATCTTGCCAGCCCCGAATTAATTTTTTTTTCTCTGTGGTTCAGACAGGTCCTGATCTCACTATGGATCTCAGGCTGGTCTTGAGCACTCGCTCCTTCTGCGCTGCCCCCCCAACCCCACCCTACCGCTCCCCCGAGTGCTGGGATTACGGAAGCATTACCACCACCATCACCAGCTTATTCTCGTTGATCACAAGTCCCCAGTGGATCATGGCGATGGCTCAGTGAGTAAAAGAGATTGCTGCGCAAGTGTGATAATCTGAGTTCAGATCCCCAGGGTAACATAAACACATTATAGCATGGAAAGTGCCATGTGTCTACAGGAAATGGACAGCCTGCAAGCTCACTAGCCTGGCTTATGCAGCGAACCCTGTGTCACACAGGTGGACAGGTGAGGACCAACATCTGTGCACTCACACTAATAAGCACACATATACACACATGCGCGCGCACACATGTGCACACATATGTATACGCATGCAAAGAGGATTTTCTGCTTGATCTCCATATGTGGATTTTAGATCATTCTTTGCTTTTCATATTTATCTATTGTAGTATGTCTGCATGTTGCTGGTAAGTTCACAGCCAAACAGTTTAGGGAAACAAGGGGTTTCATTCTGGCTTCCAACTACCTGGTTACAGTTCTTAGTCCGGTCTGGTAGGAGAGCGCACACAATGCCAGGAATGGAGGGAACTGGTCACACCATTGCTGAGAGAGGGGCAAATCTCACTTGCTATGCAACATGTCTGTTGAAATGCGCCCAGAACGCCAAACTACCTAGCCAACTCCCTCCATCTCATCCATCTGCCCAGGGAATGGCCCTGCCCACCAGGGACTGGGTATTCCCTCATCGATTAGACAATCTCTTTGCAGGTTTGCTTAGAGTTTGCCTTAACCATCAATTCTTCACAGATGTGCCCAAAGCTTAGCCCACTTTTGTTAAGCTGACACAAATATATCTAATTACCACAAGAATCAACTCCTGTCAATTATCCTCTGACCTCCACATGTATGCCACGGTGTGTATAAATGTACAATCTCTCTCTTTCTCTCTTTCTCTCTCTTTCTCTGTCTCTCTCCCCCCCCCAAACAAATGACCCCTCTGACTTCCTAGACTCCCGCACATATACCTTTTCCCTTTCTCTTGTGGCTGTTGGGGGAGTTTCCCTCTCTCCTTCATTCTGAGTCATCTTGTTGTTCCTTTCTTCTGGAAGCCTGAGGCATATTGGCCAGGCGTCTGAGACACAACTTGGTATTTTGTCTCTGCTGACTTGCTCTGCCTGCTAGATTGTTACACCAGCCAGCTGCTGCAGAAGCACTCATTGCATATCCTTCTCTTTCCTTGATGTCTACAAACCCGACTGGCGCAATAAAAGGTTATATTTATCTGTGGGACCCTCACAAGGAAAATATTAGAGTAAAAGAAGGTGAAAAACATATACTTTTAAACACATAGGGATTTTTAAAGAAAATTACATAAAACAATAAATTCACTGACAGCTACCAGCCAAGTCACGTGGCAGAAGAAAATATTATTTTCTGTTTTATGACTCATTCCTCCTCCATATCATGCAACTCTTTTCTTGGAAGGGTCTTATTTAATTGTAGGGTAGGTATTTCCTTCCTCTGTTTGTTCCTCATTAAATATTGGTTACTCTGTGATTAAAGTCTTTTTTTTAAATCTCTGTATTTCTAGTACATAGCACAGTGCTCAGAAAACAGTTGGTGTTCAATCAAGGTTTATTAGAAGGACAGAAAAGAAAGGAACTGTTTCTAAAAGAAGAGAAAGGACCTGTTGAGAGAGTGAATTAACTGTGAGGGGCTGGGGAGATGGCTCACAGTAAATCCTTTGCCTCTCAAGCAGAAGGACCTGAGTTCAGAGCCCCAGATCCTGCCTCAAAATGCCAGGTGTGTGTATATGGCAGTGACCTGCAATTCCAGCCCTGGCAGACTGAGCCTGGGAAATCCCAGAGCAAAGCAATAATGAAACAGCAATCCAGGATGATTCCCAGTGTCACCCTCAGGCCTCCATCCACAGGCACACACTCTCAAATGCCCTCTGGTGCAGAGAGAGAGAGAGAGAGAGAGAGAGAGAGAGAGAGAAATAGCAGGATAAACCAAACAGGCAATTGGTCTGGAGCCCCAACAAAGTCTCTAATAAAAACTGCCGGAGAGAGAGCCACCCTGATATGAGCTCATGAGTGGTCTTTAATAAGATCTGGGTCATGAAACGTGTCCTCCGCAGTTTCATGTATTTGGGAAGATCATGGCACCTTTGAGAGGTGGAGCCTTGCTGGAGGAAGGCAGTCACAGGGGGTGGGCCTTGTGGTGCATTAGTCCCACCCTACTTCCTGAAGAGATCTGTTTTTGTAGCAACAGACTTGCAGCTCTCGGCCTCCAAGATGTTTGCAGTGACCTAGGCCTCCTCCAGCTTCTGCCAGCCAGCCATGTCATGTCTGCCATGAAAAACTGTATCTCCCCTCTGGAACCATAAGCTGAATAAATCTCCCTTCTTCCTTAAATTATTTGGGTGTTCTCTCACAGCAACAGATAAGAGTAGCCATTACAAACTAGAAGAGAGAGAGAGAGAGAGAGAGCGTGAGAGAGAGCTGTCCTGACATGAGCATCCTCCTCCACAAGCTGGAGACTCAGTCAGCAGCTCCAACTCCAAATTCCCCTTGGGAGACACATGTTAGAGATAGATGCTTTGTAGTCACTGGATCTGGAAAGCCAACAAGGCATGCAGGTGAAGAGCTACGGCTTGGCTCTCACTGCATACTCCTATTCTGCCACAGTTAGCACTGAGCACCTCTGTAATACAAAAGTCCCCAAAAGGTTAGTATTCTGTGAACGTGGAAGATGATGGAATTCAGGATTTTTATATCTCATAAAACAGATGGTTATAATTTAAACTTCATGAAATACGGGGGGGGGGGTGGTGGAGGACAAATGCAATCAAAAACGTGCAAGTCCCAGTTTCTTTCTTTTTTTTTTTTTTTCAGACCAGAGCCTGCAGGATGGTTGTATAAATAGTTCTGAGACTCCCTTTTCTATTTTTCTTCCTTCCTGGAGATACTAGGCAGTGTCTGTCTGGACACATCTAATGGTTAGCCAGATGGCATTTCGAGAATCACTTTGCTAAAAGTCTGAGAGCTCATAGATACATTGGAATAATCTGGAACTGGTGGAGGAGAAGCAGTATGAGGGTCATGGAATAAACAAAACAGATGAGGAGAAAGACGGCCATGGGAAACACTGAATTTAAAAACTGGAAGTCAGAGTGGTTGGCAAGACGAGAAAAGCTTATTACCTACATATGTGACACTCCCGCAGTTTGTATTATACAGTGTGACCCCAAACTCTTTGGCATCATCAACCTACTCAGCAGCAAGTCTATCTGGAGGCTTAAAAAGATTTTGCGGTCTGACTTCGTGCCTGCCAAACTTTCCTAACTGAAGATGGACAGGCTGCCAAACAGCTACATTCAAGCAGGTCTGCACCACCTTGTGCTAGTGGCTGCTCTGGGCGTGTCTTCCATGTGTAGAAATTTAGAATGTTAGAGCTATGGAGTCACAGCAGCTTCCAATTTTGTTCAGAGGCAAGTCTGAGAGGTCAGCGAGCTGCAGGTTGAAGTCTCTGGAAGCAGCCTCTGACAAAGTGATGTTGAGGGTCCCTAGTGATAGCTGATAATTGTCATGGTGGCTGGATCTACAGTCACCATGGCAACATGCCTGGGAGTGTGTCTATGAGGGTCTCCAAAAACTTTTAAGTGAAGACAGAAGACCCATCCTGAAAATGGGTGGCTCCATCTCGGGCTGGAGTCCAAGCCTGAATCCAGGGGTGAGCATCTGTGCAGATGCCAGAGCAGGATGCAGGGAGTCGCCCTCTTCTGCTATCTGCCTGATTGCATTGAGACAGGGCTTCTCTTGACTGGAAGCTTGCCGTCTGGGCAAGACCAGCTGGCAAGACCTCAGGCCCATTTATCTCCATTCCCCGATGCCAGGGTCACAGGTGTGCTCTGCCATGCCAGGCTTTGTAATGTCAGTGTCAAGGATTGGAATTTACGTTCTCTTGCTTTCAGAACAAACACTCTTACCCTCTGAGCCATCTCCCCAAGCCCCATTTTTAATATGTTTAATATTTTTAAATGCTTGATATTTTCTTTTTATAAATATTTTATTATTTAGTGTGTGTGTCTGTGTGTGTGTGTGTCAGAGAGCACTGTGTGTCCCTGTGGAGGACCAAGGGTAACTTCAGGAATCGTCCTGGATTGCTTCTACCTCCATCTTGCTTTGCTCTGTGATTTCCCAGGCTCTACCACCAGGTGAACTAGGATTTCACTAATTTGGTAATGTCTTCTGTCTATTTCAGAGAGAAACAATATTGACTTTGTTCTAGTTTATCTAGGTGTTGCTGATACATTCACCATCACAAACAGTCTAGAGGAATAGGGGAATTTTATCCTTTCTTATGATTCTCTGTTACAATCCTTAGTCTAGTTTGGCAGGCCTGAGTTCGGATTCCAGATCCCACATAGAAATGCCAGGTGGAAACAGCTGCAGCCTGCACTTCCAGTCCTGGTGGGCAGAGCCTGGGAAATCCCAGAGCTAAACAAAAAGGAGGTAGAAGAAATCTTGGATGATTCCCAAAGTCACCCTTGGTCCTTCACAGGGACTTATAGTGCCCTCTGACATACACACACAAACACATACACACACACTCATTAAATAAATAAATAAATATTAAAAAAATATCCTAGGAACAGCCACAAGCTTATTTACCTCCTAACTGTTTTTGGAAACCAACAAAATCTCAGTACTGAAAAGCAATCGATGGCGGTGCAAGAAAGCTATTTTGGGCTGGAGAGATCGCTCAGTGGGCAAAGTGCTTGCTGTGCATGTTTAAGGACCTGAGTTTGATCCCAGGCACCCACATAAAGTCAGATGAGGCAGAGTACATCTGCAATCCCACCCTTGTGCAGAGAGATGCCGGTATAGACAGGAGTAGCCCCATATGCTCCTAAACCAGCTAGTCTGAAAGACACAGCTTCAGACAATAAGATATCCTTTATCAAACAATGTGGAAGAGGAGGATCAAATTCTGAGACCATTCTCCGACCTCCACAAATGCCCTGTGGCATGCATGTACCTATACTCACACACACAATCAAGCACATGTATGCATATATATACACAGATACAAAAAATAGAAAAGCAGGATATTTAATGATCTAATCTAGTCCAAAAGCATAAAGTAAAAATCTCCCCATTTTAGTGAACTAAATTGAACGATACATAAAAATAACAATATTTCATAACCAGCTCAGTCTTTTCCCAGACTGCAAGAATGACTTGGCATTTGAAAACCAATAATGTAGCTCATAACATCAACAGAATATACAGGAAAATTATAAAGTAATCAATAAATGGGAAAGAAAATCATCGATAAGTCCCAACATCCATTTATTTAAAACCGCTCAGTGTCTGAGAATTGAAGATGATTTTCATAGAGAATATTGTGGGCTGAAGTGTGTCTTCCCAAAAGACATAGCTCCCCTAACTTATAAACACGCTGTTATTTGGAAAAAGAATCTTTACAAATGCAATTAAGGCTTATGAGATGAGATCATCTTGGTGTCAGGGAGTAAGCTGAACCCAGTGGGATGCCAGGCATGGCAGGGCACACTTGCAGTCTCAGAATGTGGGCGATAGAAGCAGGAGGATCAGGAGTTCAAGGTTGTCTTCCATTGCATAGCAAGTTTGGGGCTAGCCTGGGTTACATGTCATCCTGTTTCCAAAAAATCAAGAATAAAATTCAGTTATAGAGAAGCCACAGACAAACACAAAGTGTAGGTCCTATGAAAGCAGAGGCTGAAATTGGGGTGATGCCACTCTAAGTCAAGAGAAACTTCAAGGCCAACAGCAATGAGACATAGGCACCACGGCTTGGACTTCTGGTCTCTACACCAGTAAATTATCATCGTTTTAAGCCACCATATGTGGTAATTTGTTATGCCAGCCTTAGGAGAGTAATACACAACCTATTTACAAATAAGCTAGTGTAGAAAATCATACTCCTGGAAAAAGAATATTGACGCTGCCAGCATCACGGATCTTCAACACCAAAGCAAAAGTTCTAGCAAAAGAAAGAAAGAATATTGGACATGAAGGACAAGGCTGAGGGAACACTGCATTCAGGGCCGGTAAGACGGCTCATTGAGTAGAGGTGATTGCTGCCAAACCTGATGACCGGAGTTCAGTCCCTGGAACCCACATGGTGGAAGGTGAGAACTGACTCCTGAAAGTTTTCCTCTGATCTCCAACTGGTGCATGCGCTCATATATGTACACCGTAAATGAATTTAAAAACATGTTCAAGAAAATACCAAAAAAATTAAAATAATATATAAGTATGGTCTTGATTTCTATGATCAAGGATGAAACCAGAACTATGGGACAGGAAGAAAACTGAAATTAAAGCAGAAATTTCCCAAACCCAGAAGAAAGCATAGTATCTGAGAACAAGCGTCATTTGGATCCCCAAGGAGACAAAAGCAGAGTACTTCACCATGACGTACTGGAGTCAGGTTACCCAAAACACAAAGGGGGGGGGATACCAAAAGCTGTAAGGGAAAAACACCGCCATATCTACAAATGTGAACACATCTGAATAACACCAGGCCTCTCGTCAGGAACCTTAAAATCCAGGAAAGCATAAAACAAGGTATTACAGGCCCCAAAAGTAGGTACCCCAAATTATCATATCCAGCAAAATTATGTTTTAAATTGATGCAGAAATAAATACATTTCAAGAATGCAAAAAATAAGCACTGTGGAAGGTACTGGAATGATTACTATACACACAGGAGGAAAAAAGTCTTAGTCACAAGAGAACAGGAAAGAATAAATTCCTTGAGAGGCATAGTTAAATGAAGAGAGTCAAAGAAAAACTCACCATATTTGACACAGTAAGCCAGCAATCTCCTATCCTAATTAGGGAGAAAGAGTCTGACATTAATATGAGAGAAATAAAGGAACAGTAGCCCAACTAACAACAAAAAAGCTAACAAAACACAGGAATCAGTAAACAGCTTTCAACATAACCTTAAATGAAAATGTCCTCAACTCACGAGTAAAGAGATGTACAGTAGCTGACTGACTTAAAAGCAATATGAAACTCTCTGTTGTCTCTGAGAAGCACACCTGACAGGCAAAGACATCCACAGACAGCCGAAGGATGGAAGTCAATCTGTTAAGTGAGTGGGAGCCAAAGCCAAGATGGTGTAGCTCTTCAGGCATCAGATAAAGTAGATGTCAAACCAAAATCACCAAATGAGGTAAAGAAGCCCATTGTGTATTAATGGAGAGAATAATTTGTCAAGAAAAGATTAATTGTCAATATATATGCACGAATATTGAACTTCCAGAACTGTGAAAGCTTTTCATGTTACCCAGTCAATGGTGTTCAGCAGTTCAAATAGGCTAAGATAAGGGGCTAGAGAGATGGCTCAGGAGTTAAGCCTTTACCTCCCAAGCAGAAGGAACTGAGTTCGGATCCCAGATCCCACATAAAAATGCCTGGTGGAAACACCAGCAGCCTGAAAGCAAAGCCTGAGAAAACCTAGCGCAAAGCAAAAAGGAGGCAGAGTAATCCAGAATGATTCCCAAATTACCCTTGGACTTCTACAGGCACACACAGAGCCCTCTCATATACATAGACACAGATACACAAAACACACATACACACACTTACACAGACGTGCCTCCCCAAAATTGACTAAGTCAGATCTTTTTTTTTTTTTTTCTGTTGCTGTTGTTGTTTTTGTTTTATTTTCAAACATGATGTCATGTAGCCCAGGCAGGCTTCAAACTCCCTGTATAACTGAGGGTGATCTTGAAATTCTGATCTTCCCGCCTTTACCTCTTGAGAGCTGACGTGGCTTTCTGATGGATGGATGAGGCAGTCAGTTATCAGACCTTGTTGCTAGTGAGGGAAATGACCAGGAAGGGATGGAAGATACAAAGCTCTAGGTTCATGTTTACCTTTTCAGAGAGAATGTTCTAGAACAGGAATCCCCAAACTTTGGACAAGGCAGCTAATGCAGCTGTCAATCACAAGTGCTGTATGGAGGGACTGAGACATTCATACAGGTGTTTTACGGCTGCTCTTGCTGTGCTAGGTGAGTCTGCTGCAAAGGGGAAGGAGAAAGAGAGCTGCAGAGTGGAACACGCGCCCCTCCTGACCAAGAGCCGCCAGCCGGCCTCACTGGCTCCCTCAGAAGGAATCATATAGAGACTCCCCGCAGTGATGGTGGTGGCTTGCTTTGTGTGGCTGGGTTCCTATATTACTCATAGTTATTATAAAGAACATAACTTTTGCAACCAGGAAACCATAAAGGTTTTCTTTGCAATTATAAGTAGGGCTATAGGAGCTGTGGAGATAACTTCCCGCATAGTAAAGTGCTTGCCTTGAGGACTTGACTTCAACCCTCAGAACCTGCTAGAAAGAAGCCAGCATAGTAGTGACATGGGCTTTGAATGCAAGCTTTGAGGAGACAGAGACTGGCACGTCCCTGGGGCTTACTGGGCAGACATCCCAGCCTATTTGATGAGCTTCATCCAGCGAGAGATCCTATCTTAAAAAGCCAGGTGGCTGGGTCTGGTGCATACTCTGGGAGGGAAAGGCAGGAGGATCGCGAATTCAGTCGTCCTTAGCTATGCAGAGAGTCTGAGGCCAGCATGGGCAACATGAGACCCTGTCTCAAAACAGGCAAGACAGAGGTCACCTGAAGAATGGCTCCCGCCTCCACACACGGACATGCATACATATGTGTGTGCATGCAAAAAAAAAAAAAAAAAAAAAATCGTGGACTTAACTGCTTTTTTAAAGCCCCTGGTAGATAGCACATCAGCTCAGGGAGTCTAGTCCATACTGCAGCAACAGAATCTAACCTCTGTGTTAGAGACAACAGCGGCTTATTACCTGCTGTGTTCTTTGACTACCGTAACAATGGACAAACGGGAAGAACTCTCAAAAACCAGTTCCTTCGATTCAACAGACAGTTATTGAGTTGGTGTGATCATAAGGCAGCTAACTGCCAGCCCTGCAGGTAAGAGAAACAGTTTTCTGATGAGTCACACACAAATAAAAATGGGGAATTCCATTCTCATAACATGCTGTGCGGCAGCAGAAAAAGAAAATCAATGAAGATGAAAGCTCATTTTTCCAGTCTTTTGTATGCTGTGTCTGTATCGTTTGAGACAGAACTCTTTTTCTGTCTGCTTCTCTCAGTGCATGAAGACCAATGATGTGACTTGAGCCAAACAGTGGACCCCTTGGGTGTGAAGCACTCTTATTCTCCTAGTGGCCTCCAGTGCTGCTTTGAACATTTCCAAACAAAACTCATTTCCATATACTAAAAGCAAATAAAACCATACCATCTAGACTGGTAATCTTTTCTATATTTATATTTATTGGACAGAGAAAAAGAAGACAGGGAAGAAGGAAGAGAAAGAACTTGCATGACATGGAATATGGGCAAAAGTCAAAAAGACACTTCTCCTTACACCATGTGTAAGGAGAAATAATAAACATTCAAATATATAAAAACATTATGTGCACAGAAATCCTTTCTACCGATATTTGCAATAAGCTATGATGGTGGGTGCATTTTCTATTAATAGATTGAATAGAATCAATAGTTGAGCATTGATACACCTGAAATGTCCACAAAAGCCCAAATGCTTTCTAATTTAAGAGAAAAGGAAAAAAGTCCATGTGTGCTGCCCACCATGTATAAAGCATTCTTTACACTTAAAGCAAGTGGAAAATAGAGAAAAAAGAGAGAGAGAGGGAGATGCTTGATTTATAGAAGGATAGGAATTTTGCAATATTTTTAATTTAATTTAATTTTTTGAGAAAAGTTCTCATGTAGTTCAATATCAGGTTGGTATTGAATTCACTATGCAGCCAAGAGTGACCTTGAACTTTTGATCCTCCGGCCTCACAAATGCTAGGATGGCAGGTTTATGTTGTCCTGTTGGGTTTTACATGATGCGGGACATGGAGCCAGGCCTCAAGCATGCCAGACAAGTGTCCACCAACTGAGCCACACATCCCAGCCTTCATTATTTAAAAAGATGTATTACTTCAATTATTTAAAATATTCAAAGCAACATAGCATTTAAAAATATAATAAAACCCACTTGTGGAAAGGTTCCGTGTCCGATTCATGTTTTTGAAAGTTGAAAGCTGCTGACTTGGACACCAAGTATCATTAAGCTTCTAGCTTTTTAGTTCTTCTGGAAGCATCTATTCCTTTTTTTTTTTTTTTTTTTTTTTTGTCTGATAACCCATGTTTCTCATCATTTACCACCTGAATCATTTAGATAAAAATTTAGAAGACAGGGCGCCCTAGCCCCTCATGGTACTCAATATCTGGAGTCCATGAGTTCCAACCTTTCTCTCCTCTAATAAACTGTACTGAAAAGACCATTAAAAAAAAAATTTTATAAGACAGAGCTTTTTTTTGGGGGGGGGTGTTCATAGCTATCTCTTGCCTATCTCTTTCTCCAAATTCAGGAATGAACTAGTGGGAGGCATGCTTCTCTATGAAATAGGTGCATCTAGAAGCCAGTGTTTTTCAGAACTGACAGAGCTGGTGTTTCACTGTGTGAGGGACCAGGTCCACAGCAGAAGCCTGCTGGATTGTTGATGGATTACCAGGAGGAACTCTTTAACTCATAGCACCCCAAAGCAGGAAGCAGAAGAGAGAACAGATGTGGCCCAGGATCCTTCCAAAAGAGCCCAACCCTGTCTCCACAGAGTTTTTTTCTTTAAAGAAATGAACAAAGCAGTCCGGCCTAAGTGGATTGATTATTCTGAGGCCTTCTGCCTAATTTCAGGATTGCAGGAAGAAACCATCGAAAACCCCTAAGGCACTGGCTACTAGATTCATGCATCTGATGTCAGATACTACATGCAGGTTTGCTGGCCTTGAACTGTCTGTATAGTGGAGGATGACCTTGAACTTCTGATTCTCCTGCCTCTGCCTGCCCCAGTGCTCTGGCATAGACTACCACACACAGGTGGTAGTGCTGAGGATTAAACCAGAGCCTGGTGCGTGCTAGGCAAGTTCTCTACCAACTAAGCCAAGAAGCCACATTCTTTATTAGAGGTTTTCTTCGGCTGATGATGAAGGGACATTATATTGGAACCAGTCTTTATTATCTTTTAATCAAAAACTCTTTAGAAGCAGGACTGTGCTTTGTCATTCAAATTTATCACAGGTCACTGTAAGATGGACATTAAGGGCTGTTGATAAAAAGAAGTAATACAAGGGAGAAACTTAAGAAATAGGAGATTTGTGTGCGTGTGCGTGTGCGTGTGTGTGTGTGTGTGTGTGTGTGTGTGTGTATGTGTGTGTGTGTGCGCACGCGCTTTGTGTGTGTGTACATATATGTGTGGGTATGTGTATAAGAGGACACTTGAGTGTGTGTGTCCATGAAGTCCCAAGGGTAACTCTGGGAATCATCCTAGAATGTTCTAGCTCCTGCAGTTTCCCAGGCTGAGACTTTCAGAACTGGAATTACAGGCCACTGCCATATCTACCTGGCATTTTTTAAAAGTGGGATCTAGGGATGTGAACTCAGGTCCTGTTGCTGATGAAGCAAAGACTTTAACCACTGTACCATCTTCCCAGCCCAAGAAATATAAGTTTTATTAGACCCTTGGGCCTCATAGTTCAATAGTTTGGACTTAAGGCGAGAGAACCTGGAACGTTACAGTTGGAGGGAACAGGAATCTACCTGTATGGACAGCCTGGCAGTGCGAATGTGAAGAGGGCAAAGGGTTTTTTTTGTGTTTGTTTGTGTTTTACATAGCTAAGGGGTTGCCAGGGAAGGAGGTGTGGGGAGTGAAAGAATGCCATTTGTCATGGCCACTCCTGGGGCCAGCTGGGTGAGGAGGGCAGGAATCCAGGAAGACGATCACTTTCGCTTCAGAAATGGCTACAGCAAACTGATATGCTCAGTCTCCAGACCCAACACCTTCCCGGCAAAGTGAAGGCATTTCACAAAAAAACCTGACTGTGGCTGGGTCACCAAGGCCGGGCTCTGCGTTGGCCCCTCGTTCTGCTTCAGTTGCTTCCACAAATCCTCTGGCTGGTGTCTGCGGTTAGTGTGGTGCTTTGGTGTGGCCAGAAACAAGACCAATCTGCCCTTGGCAAGCTCGGAGACCTACAGGACTCAGCCACAGGAACTTCCAGCAGCAGCCAGTGGACACTTGCTACCGTGTCACCCTGACCTTATTCTTGCAATGGGGGCAGCTGGTGGCCTGTGACTGCAGTGTCTGCTCTGGCTAAAACTCTGGCTGTTGTGTCTGAGTAGCCACAACAGCGGAATGGATTTATCAGGGAGTTTTTTGTGGCACCACAATTTTAATAATGTCAGGGTAACTGTACCATTCTCAGGATAATTGTAATCTATCTCCACATGAGCATTCAGCAACTATAGTTCCATTGGTCAGGCCTGGCTAGTGAGGGAATCCAGACATCCTAGGCAGCCACCTGCCCCTCTAGTCCTGTTTCTGTATCTTCTTTCACCCTACTTAATTGTAAATTTATCCGATATAATGCCTGTCCCTTGGGCTGCTGTAAAGTGTCAATTCCCTTTGCAAACTACTTGGAGGTCCTTGGTACAACTTGGGTGGGGGAAGGTCATAAGTTAACTATGGCCATCTCTTCTGGTAACTAGCAAGTTGTCTATTCTTTTTTAACTCTACAAGGAAATCCCAAATTATTGACATCCAAGGATTGCCAATCTCATCTGCATTCCCAGCATTCAACTGGCTTCTAGAAGTTTCCAGAGAGGGGGAGGACTTTTGAAAGGAATAAACAAAAATCCAAAATCCCTTGCTTAAGTTATCTGATGTTCCCCTCACTCAAGACAAGATGGTAAAGATGCCAAGATTTCAGGAAGCCTTAGGAAATGAGTCTTCTGCTGTCAAGCAAGATGAAGAATATGCTCTCTGAGTGGTTTTCAATTGCCTGCTATAATAAATGATTAAGTTCACCATGACATTACATTCAAGGGCTTCAAAATGCTATTACCTTCTTTGTATGTGCACTTTTACGAGTCACGTGCATGATGGCATATCGTGAATTAATAAAAATGGAACAGACAGTTTGAATCAACTGTGCCCAGCAACAGGCTTCCTGTGTGGGAAGTGATTCCAGATTTGCTTCCTCCTGACTGGATTGGGGTTGGGGGACAGGGGGATCCAACTCCGTTTTGACACGAGCCCTCAATAATCCTGACCGGAGATCAGTACTGTCAGGGCCAAGGCTGGCCACCTTCTAGGGATGTGGGACTCAGTATTCCATGGCAGCCATACGGAAGGACTGCGAGCTGGGTGGTTTGGAGCAGAAGCACAGCTATGCTCAAATTGTGCCTCTAAACCTTTTTTAATAAAATTAGGGTTTGGGCAGGCAGTGTGGTACGTCAGGCTATTAACCATTCGGCTGTCCACAGATCAGAACACGGAATGTAGAAATAGTCTCATCTCCTTTCTGCCACCATCCGACACACATGGAACACAGCAGGCCACATGGGCAGTGCCTCTAGGGGCAGGCCATCCACTCTCTTTACAAAATTGTTCCCTTAATCACGCCGACAGGGCGCCTGCCTTAAAACCCTTCGTGACCCTCTGTCCCCCTAATTTCCATATCTGTGTATTCACAACATGAAGGACTCTTGTGGGGTAGGCTCCATGTGCCCACAGTGTGACCGGCCCAAGACCAGCACTGACCCTAGCTTTCCGGGAAAAAGGCTATGTGTTGCAGTTCGAGGCATAGTTGTTGATAAATGACCATCACACAGCTTAAGGGAACAAGGAGTTTACTTTCTTACGACAGTCTGGTTACAGTTCTCAGTCCAGCTTGACGGGAGAGCATGCACCAACACCAGGGCCGAGGGAACTGGACACCATCACCACATAATGGCTGAGAGATGGACAATCCTTACTTGCCAGACCAGCATGTCTGGCCAAGTGAACAGAAAGATGCCAACTCTCTCAACCAGCTCTCTGTGATTTATCCAGGGCCTAATATCACCCACCATGGGCTGGGCCTTCCCCATCAGCTAGACAATCTCCTTCAGGTTTGCTCTGGGCTTAACTCAACCATGAACTCTCTACAACTGTGCCCAGAGCTCAAATCCTCAACAGTCAAGTTGATGCCTGTGCTTAACTATGACACTATGTCTCAAACCATCCATGGGAACATGAGTGGGAGCAGTAGGAATTGAATTCAGGCTGGGTTAGAAGGGACGAGGATATTGAGACCCAAGCCAAGTTTATTCGTGATAAGCACTAGTATTTATCCCAACCATAAAACAGTACAGTAAAAAAAAAAAAAAAAAAAAAAAAAAAAAGATTCTTGTTTACAGAATTAGTTAAGCACACACTGTGAGAACAGGTTTATACATTGTGAAACTACAAGAAAAATAGAAGTGTCACATAGTGAATTTATGGAGCACACATATTATTTCTGGGTACAGTTAATTATAAACTGTAGTCAGGGTCTACAATCCTGTAGCTGTCTTCTTGTTCTTTAGATCTGCAGGTAACATGCTTCAGTGGTCTTAAGACAACACAAGGAAGGAACACACAGGAAAATATTTTGGCCCAGAACTAGTCTTGAGCCAGACCATGTGACAGCCTGAGCCCGTTGCTGAGCAAGAGTAAGCAGGAGGTGTCAATCATCTCTCACAGGGTGGAGGAGAAGTCACGCCTACAACTGCCCATCTCAGAGGGCATCATGTCATCCAGCTTCAAGAGAGCAGGTCGTGGACCTTGGCATCCCCTACATCAATGTGGACGGCCTCCCTGGTGGGGGCTCCACAGGCTCACAAGATGTGCTCATAAGTGGGATGGTCTCTGTGGGCCGGGTCTCCACATGCTACAACATGGACGGCTTCCTGTGGACCGGGGCTCCCTATGCTCACACCGTGAACTTAGTCTCACAGAAGATGGACAAAACTGCAATTCTTCAGCTTTATCATGTGTTCTTAACCATGTAGAACTGGGAGCACAATCATAACTATCTATACCCTTAATGTATTTTCTTTTATTGCTTACATATTATTTTATATTTTCCAATTTAAAAAATTAGGACATAAAAGCAGGAGGTGGACAGGCCAGAGAAATGAAAGGAGTAGCTATAATCAAAATGCATTGTTTACATGTATGAGATTGTAAAAGAGTGAAAATAAAAACAAGATTAATTTATATAGAAAGATAATTACTAAAGCAAATAAAAAAGAAACAAAAAAAGAGAAAGAATGTGTGTGGATGGTCCTGGAGCAAAGCATTTGAGTGGGAGGGGAGGAGTAGATATTTACTTGGGGGAGTGCACCCACTCGAGTAGTGAGGGAAGTGAGGGAAGCTGGGGTATAGAGGGGGGTATAGATGAAAGTGATCTGGTGAGGAGGAGAACACAGAAGTTTGTTTCCAATTCCTTCCATGTTCTCTGGGAAATACACAAAGGTCAAATACTGGTAATTTAAAAAAAGGATGTGCATGGAAGACTTGAGAAAAAGAACTAGGAGGCTGGGGGCAGGGGAGGGAATGGTTCAGTGGATAAAGCAGAAGCGTGAGGATGGGAGTTCAAATCCCCAGGAAATACATAAAAGCCAGCCAGGCAGGGCAGTTAGTGGTACTCACAGCAAAGCCAAGGGAATCCTTGGGGACAAGCTGGGTAACTAGACTAGCTAATTGGCGAGCTCTGGGTTCATTTGAAGGACTCTGACTCAGTAAATAAAGTTGAGAGCAATTAGAAAAAAACCCAATATCAACTTTAGGCTTAGATACACACACACACACACACACACACTCACACACACACACCCAAATGCATACAAGTACACACACGTACCATGTAAAGAGAAGTGGGAACAGCAATTGAATTCCAAAGGTTTATATTTTTTAATTCCTAATTTTTAAAGTATTCCCTGACAAAATATTCATGCGGGATTGATCGGCTCACCAAAATGTCTGCTGTAAACTGCCTAAATATCAAATGGAAAAAAAAATTCCCTGAAAATAAATGTTTCCTAATGAACAGAATCGGGCCAATATTCCACTGACCCCTGAGGACTCTCTACAAACACCATCTTTTATTTATCTTTCTCCAGAAGTGAAAAGACAAAAACAAAACCGGGAACAGCTCATGTCTACTTGTCCCAGGCTCAAAGTCCGGATGGTCATATTGATTTGGACTAAGCTTCAGAGAGAAAAACATCTTTCAGAGCAGAGAGAAACGAGCCGATGCAGGCACCTGGGGGTGTGGGAGAGAGAAGGGCTGAATCCACAAGCCAGCTGTGCTCTGATAGAAATCCTACTGGTCTGCTCACAGTCGCAAAAACAAATGACTGTCACAAGGGTGCTGGTAACCCTCTTTTTCCCACCTGTCTGGGCTCAGACACTGATGTTTTGAAACTTACCCTGCCCACTGAATTTCAATCCTGATCCCTAAGGTTCAATGTTGCTATTCCCCTAACAGAAACACAAGCTAGAGATGGGGTGTCTGCCCTGGCGTGTTGTCATAACCTAGAGCCCACTTGCACATACGTTCAGTGCTTAGTTTTGTTTTCCGCACACAATTTTGCTGATTCTTCTCTCAGAGTCATAGCGCTCGTGGCACTTGCCACTGTCTACTATCAAGAAATAGGAATTTATCAGCAAGCTGTTCAATTCCACCAACAATGATTAGCTGCCTTCCCCTCCCCCGGCCTGCCTTCTTCAGTGGCTGATCTAAATTCTTTAGCGACCGTGGCCAGTGTACTCTCGTTAATGTTCTACTGTTCTCAGTGTGTCAGAAGACCTTGATCTGAGCTCCTGTGTGCATCTGAGGATGAACCTCGGCTGTAATGAATTATATAGGTTGGAAAGATGAGAGCTGATGAGTGAATGGTTCTAGCCCGCTATGACAGTGCTGACTGTAAATCTTCAGGGAGTTGCCATGCCCTGCCCATAGAACTCACAGATGGGACCTGGCAGTGGGAAAACAGGTGACATTCTAAGGAATGTTCTGGAACCTCCCTTTTCTAATTAAAATAAAATTAACATATTAATTAAGTTTGGATAAGAAATGCTAGTCTTTTTTTTTTCATCAGCTTAATCTGTTGTTTAAAAAAAAGATATGTAGGGCTGGAGAGGTGGCTCAGGGGTTAAGCCTCTGCCTTGCAGGCAGAGGGTCCTGAGTTTGGATCCCAGATCCCATGTATAGACGCCAGGCGGAAGCGGGGGCAGCCTGCGCTTCTGGTCCTGGTAAGGCGGAGCCTGTGAATCCCCGGGCAGAAGGAGGTGGAGGCGGCCATGGTGGTTCGCGAATTCGTCCGTGGTTCTACACACACACACACACACACACACACACACACACACATATGCACACACGCACAATTGAATAAATAAAAAAAATTTTAAAAAAAGATATGTAAAATTATACATGTCAATGGGGTATATGCCTGGGGCTGTGTATGCATGTTATAATGTCCAAGGTAGGGAGGGCAATGTCTCCTTCTCTTAGTTTTGACATACAGATAGTACCCCTACACTGAGGACCGTGACTCAGCACTGGCTGTCGGCCAAGCAGGCGTCCTCTGTCCCCCAGAGTCACCCTTACAATGCTAGTGCCTGTGACTCAGCTGTCACAACCTCCTCCAGCAAGTTCCGCTGCACGTTCTGAGGGCTCTCCATCTGAACACTCTCAACAATCTTATCAGCCAAGCTGTGGACTAGTGGCTGCCACTTCCCGGGGAAGTCAGGAGTTCCCCCTGAGGCAGGGGGGAAGGATTCCTGTGGGGGTGAATCAGCACAAAGTCCCTGGAGAAGGAAGGCATTCTGTGAGTTAACAGGCTTGTCTGAACTGATATATAAATAACCCCTGGCAGCAAACGGGAGGAAAGCCAAGGAGTAATAACACCAGGACAAACAAATAGAGCTCCCGGATGCCGGTCCAGCCAGTGCAAACTGAGGTTGGAAATCAGCTAGAGGGTGATGGTGGGAGAAGCTGCACCACGTAACACCACATTTATCACTTGGAAGAGAAGGAAGGGAGGGCACTCTTAGGCTAGCAGCTCAGATCATTAGGAAAGGCCACACCACAAAGAACCTGAGGACTGATTTTTGAAACCTGTCAATTTGCCTGATTTGATGTTTAATTATTAACCAGCCCATCACTAGCTACATGATGGATACTACCTATATGCAAAGTACTGTGATTGACAGCTAACATGAGGGAGGAGCAATATTTCAATCCAGCAGGATGACATCTAACCACTTCCAACATACAGCAAACAGTTAAGTCAGAGTAACTAAAGGAGAAAGAAATCTAAACATTGGATGCAACAGGTTCCTATTTAAAAATTTTTATTATTATTTATTCAATTGTGCGTGCGTGTGTGTGTGTGTGTGTGTGTGTGTGTGTGTGTGTGTGTGTGTGTAGAACCACCGACGAATTCGGGAACCACCATGGACTGCCTCCACCTTCTCCTTGTTTACTCTGCCCCGGGATTCACAGGCTCCGCCCTACCAGGACCAGAAAGGCAGGCCACCCCCACTTCCACCTGGCATCTATACGTGGAGTCTAGTATCCGAACTCAGGACCTTCTGCCTGCAAGGCAGAGGCTTAACCTCTGAACCACCTCTCCAGCCCGCAGGTTCCTATTTAAAATAGGAGACTCCTATATAAAACACTAATACCAATGAGAAGAAACCCAAGTGGGCACGCTGAGGAGGAAGAGATCAGTCTCAGTCATAAACCACAGAAATAAGGGAGATTGGAAATGAATATGATGCATTGCATTGAGGTGGTACCCACTCCTTGTGCAGAAATAAGCCCAACCACTCCCTGGATAAAAATATCCCTACCTTAGGTCCTCAGATACCCATGAAAAAAGATCAACCAAATGAGCTTCAAACCAGAGAACATGAAAAACACAAGCAAGCAGGCTGCAGTGAGTGGCGATCAACCGAAACAATGAATGAGAGAATTACTCCTTTTCCCCAGGGAAAAACATCATGGGGTTTGAAATACAGAATAGCAATGGATACAATGATTAAAGACTGGAAGGAAAAATCACAAACATGATCAAGGCTATAAAAAAATGACCAGGAAGGTTCTGGGGGGAAAAATAGAAATTTGATAAATGAAAAATGCAATGATAAACCTTTAGAAATCCTAACCTATAGGAGGCTAAAACAGCAAATTGGTAAAATTAAAGATAGTTTTGTTCAGCCTTCATTAACTGTCTTACCAAGAGGAGACTCAGAGCTCTGAATGCAAAAGAATTTGCTCAGTGATGCTAGCTGTTAACACCACTTTGAAAGTTCACCTGAAGGTGTGGTTATAACTCTTCAGCTTTCTGTACAATGGAACCAGTGTTCCTGAAGTTCCTTTCATCCTGGATTGTCGGGATTCCTTTCCTTTTAAGGTCCTCTCTTCCCTCACGATTCCCCAGGCACCACATATTGGAAGGATGTCTCTCTACCCCACCCAGGCTCCTGTCTTGTGTTGTTATGGAGCTGACATTGTATTATGGCTCCTCTCCTACCCTGGGTCAGGAGCTCTTGATAGCTAACAGCTATTCCAGAATCATCAAATCAGTATTCCATACATTGATTGTCATTCTATGAATGCTTCAACAGTTTTCTTTTACATGCATGTACGCGTGTGTGTATGCGCGTGCGTGTGTGCTTGTGTGTATGTGTGGGTGTGTGTATAAGAGAGCACTTGAGTGGTGTGCCTGTGGAGACCCAAGTGGGTCACAGGAATCATCCTGAGTTGTTCTACCTCCTTACTGCTTTGCTCTTGAGATTCCCAGACTCCACTTTCCAGGGTCAGAATTGCAGGCTTCTGCCATGTCTGCCCAGCATTGTGTGTGTGTGTGTGTGTGTGTGTGTGTGTGTGTATGAGAGAGAGGGGGGGGGAGATCTGAATTCAGGTCCTGTTGCTTGTGAGGCAAAGACTTTAACCCCCAAGCCATCGTTCTAGCCAGAATCTTCACCAAATTATTGCGGAAAAGGTCTAAATGGCCACTGCTTGCCGCATCTTCTTCCAGAGTCATTACCAGGTTTGGTTGCCTTTCACGTAAGAACATTGCTGAATGTGCAATCAATACTGTATTATGATTATGTCCTGATAGCCCCTGTATAAATGAGAGCAGTGGTTTTCGTCAGGTTTCTCTGGGACATACCCTGTCCCTCCATGTCAGCTGCTTTCACATTCAACTGTGTGCCACGAAGTTGCCTGGCAGAGTCAGTGAGAAGAATCTTACTGAAAGGCAAATGTGACCCTTTGGGACAACTAGAGTGAAATTCATGTAGTGGGAGAATCTGGCTCCTACCCTTCATTGTTGGGTGCTTGCACAAAATTCTCCAAGGAAAGGCTGAGCCCTAAGATTACGGTGCCCTGGGAATGGCCTTGGCACCTTCAATGTTTAATCAAAGGGCAGCCTGTTCAATTTCCCTTGGGCCTACTCAATCCCTCTTTAAGGAATCAAACAATCTCGTCTTGTCTGAGGTCAGCTTCTGGAACTGGAGCTAAGGAGGGGATTCATGTGGACTTCATTTATTAAGGGGTTGCTCTCTTGGAAAAGAGAATGAAGGAACAGGACAGGTCAGGAGAAGAAAATGAGACTATCATCATCCCACAAGGGGTCCAGGACACAACCTGTACTTAGGGCGTCCCATCTTGGTGCAAAGGTGCTGGCTATTCTGGGCTGCCACCCTTGAAAGGACTCAAACTTTTCTTTTTTTTTTAAAGATTTATTTTTATTTTTATTTTATTCAATTGTCCGTGTGTGTGTATAGTGCGTGTGTGTGCATATGTGTGTGTGTGTGTGTGTGTGTGTGTGTGTGTGTGTGTGTAGAACCACGGGCGAATTCGGGAACCACCATGGACGCCACCTCCTCCTTGTTTACTCTGCCCTGGGATTCACAGGCTCCACCCTACCAGGACCAGAAATGCAGGCTGCCACCGCTTCTGCCTGGCGTCTATACGTGGGGTCTAGGATCCGAACTCAGGACCCTCCGCCTGCAAGGCAGAGGTTTAACCCCTAAGCCACCTCTCCAGCCCCTCAAACTTTTCATTGTCTACTTAGAGAGTAATTCCATCGTCCAGCAAGTGACAGTTGAAGTCATCGCAGCTACCCACCCAAAACTCCATACCTCACTCCCTTCCTTGCCTTTGGTTTGAAATAAATGAAAAACCTACACAAAGATTTTATCAAGAAATGAAAATAAAGTCATTTACCTCCCTGGGGGAATGAATGGCTTCTCTTGCTCTGAATTCAGAGCTAAATAAAACAGGCATACGGTTAAACATATATTTAAGCCTTACCTCAGAGAGATGACTAATGAATGTTATGCCATGTTTTGTTTTTCTGTTGAACCCACAGAGCTAATTATTTACTCAATAAATTTTAAACTGTTATTGTAGCACAATTGGAAGCGGAGGGTAGTATTTTTCTCTGCCCGCCCCCTCCCAGCTGCAGTTGACTAGGTCATATAGCAGGCAATGAGAATTGCTTCTAGAATCCTCTGACAATCTATGGGACCACATCTTTCTTCAGAGCCTTCTGGAGGTGCTCCTTCTAAGTGCTCCCAACCTGACCTGTCACTCCTACTCAAGCTTACTATTTGGGGAAAGGAGACTGGTCAAGTGCAAATGCTCATTCTTATCATTTTTGAGTTTTTGCATCCAAAAGAATGACTGGGCATCTGTCCAATAATCTGAGGATAAGGATCAGCCTGGGGGGAATCATGTCATAGTTAGATACAGGTGTCAACTTGGCAATGAAGACTTGAGCTCTTGGCACGATTGTGAAGAATTGGTAGTTGAGTTGGCCTCCTGAGCAAGGCTGCACGAGATTGTCTAGTTGATGGGAAAGACCCAACTCATGATGGATGGGACTAGTCCCTAGGCAGGCGCAGAAGATGGAAAGAGCTTGTTAGGAAAATTGACATTCTTCTGTATACATGGCCAGACATGTTGGTCTGGCAAGTGAGGATTGTCCCTTTCTCAGCGGTCCTGTGGATGTAATATGGTCAGTTTCCTTGGTGTTGACATAAGCTCTCCTACTAAGTTAGACAAGAATCTGTTATAACAAGTTGTATGAGAGAATAAAACCCCTTAGTCCCCCTTAAGCTGTTTGGTCATGAATTTATTGGCAACATGCAGAGTAACTATTACAGATCACACGCCTAGCCACCTAGTCATGGATGCTTCTCGTCAGCTCAGGCAGGCAAAAGGGGAGCTGGATCTAGAACAGGTCAGCTCGCTCCAACCCAGACTCCTGTCTCCACCTTTCCCAGTCAGCCCTTTGGGTGTTTTCTGATTTAGGAATGTGCCAGCTTTCTTTAGTGACTGATTGCTACACAGCATTCTAAAAAATGTGGTGCCCAGGAAGTTCATGAACTGCATTTGGAATACATCCTAGAATCTTAAAAAGTAAAGCCTAAATTTGAGCCCCATCTGATGGTTCATACTGGTGCCCAGCACTGGGGACATGAGGCAGGAAGATCGTGAACTTGAGTCCAGCCTGGGCTAGAGTTGCTTTAGTCTCCCATAACATGCCACTTCTCTGCTACCAATTGTTTCATTTTATAACTCCACTATGTAAATACAGTTGTAACGAATACCTCACCCAAGCAACTTAGGGAGAAAGGCATTTCTACTCATACTCCAGGTTACAGTTGGTCATGGCAAGAAAGTGACCTGCAGGCACCAACAGAAGTGGCCACCATCTCCACAGCAAGAGCAGAGGGCAAGTATCCATGCATTTCAGTTTTCTGCTGGTTTTACCCAAATATCAACTGACTTGCCTAGAGAATGGTCCTGCCCACAATGGGCAGGCCTTCCTGCTTTGATTAAAACAATTAAGACAATCTCTTACAGGTTTGCTCAGAGGCCTGCCTAGCTAAATAATTGCTCAGACGTGTGTCATGAAGCCCACATCGAGTGCCAAGTCGATGGTTGAAGCTAACTGACAGGATAGTGAAACCTTGGCTTGAACAGCCAAAAATGACAGCAAAATGAACACACACACACACACACACACACACACACACACACACTTGGGGGAAAGGGAAGGGGGGAGGCTGGAGAGATGGCTCAGAGGTTAAGACCCTGTCTTGCAAGCAGAATGTTCTGAGTTTGGATCCTAGGTCCCACATAAAAAATGCCAGACGGCAGCTGCCTGTATTTCCAGCTCATATTCATATGTCCTCCACAGGGACATATGTGCCTTCTAATACACACACACACACACATACACTTAAAAAAATTTAAAAACCCAGAGGAATTTGGTGCATATGAGAATATACAGTGGCCTTTCTTCAACCTGTGTTAGGGCCAGGGGGATGGCTGTGTTGGTAAAGTGATTGCCTTGTGACCTGAGTTCAATCCTCAGAATCCACACAAAAATAACCTGCATGGCTGGGTGCTTGTCATCCCAGCTCTGGAGAGAGAGAGACAGGAGGATCACTGGCTAGATGTTCTAGCCTAATTGGTGGGCTCTAGGTTAGACAGACCTTGTCTCAAAGGATGATTTTCCTAAAGATGATACTTGAAGTTGTCCTCTGGTCTCAACACACATAATCATGCAAATGCACATACGAGTAGACTCATGGTGCAGCTGCGTATGCATGAACACACACACATTAAAAAAAAAAAAAAAAAAGAGCATTATCAACATTCCCCCATGGACCAGTGAGAATCTCAGGAGAAATAATTATACTTAGAGAGAATCCCTGGGGCAGGGGCAGGTACTCGACAAAAGAAGGGGACCCTCCCCATCTATGAGTTTGCCCACTGAAGGGTCACTTACACTACTGCAAAGTCATTTCCCTTAGTAGTTCAGGTGCCACAAAGGGAACCCTGAGATCCATACACATAGAGGGACATAAGGGTAGAAGAGACATGGCTGGAAAGGGATGGGGGGGTGGGAAAGGAGGGGGCAAGGACATAAATTCATTTTGTTGGTATATGAAAAATTCTTAGTAAAATGTCAATAATAAAAAATAAATAAAATAAGAATGTGAGCAGGTATCAATCATCTGCCATGTTATGGACTTCCATTTAGCTCCTTCTGCTTATGGGGTAAGTAGCTGAACCTTCCATAGGAGATAGGAGCAATGGAAAGATGTCAGTCTCTGTGGGTCAGCAGACCCTTTTGTGACTCTACCTTTCCTAGGAATTGAAGCCAGAGGCCCCTTCCCCTTCCACCACAGAGATCTCTGGCTGGCTCCCAGTCTACAGACAGGCATTGGCCCAGCAGTACCTGGGACTCACTCACTGTGGGGTGTGGGGGAGACGGGACTCTAAGGACTAAGAGGCAGATGTGCTCAGTAAAGTAGGATTAGAGCAGCTATGCTGGAATGGATCTCTCAAGTTCTTTGAAGGTCTTTGGAATTCATGAAGGTCACCCCCCTCCCCACTGCTGGAATCACCCTGAAGGAACACCCCTACTGAGGAACTGACTCCAGTCTTCCCAGAGATAAGATGGCCAACTGCCCTATGAAGATTATGGAGATGAGCCCTCCATATCAAACAAACAACTTGATCTCTAGCCCACATGGGCCCAAGATCAACTGGGTTGGGCCCCAAATGGGAGTTAACCAATGAAAAAAAGCCAGTCTCCCAGGCTCGTCTAGGTGTATAAATATGCCTGGCCCTGGCAGCCATCTTTGGCACCCTAGCCCCTTGAGTTCTTTCTAGCTCCTTGCCTCTTCTCATGGATTCCATGCCAAGGGTCCATGAGTTCTCTGACACCCTAGCCCCTCATGGCATTAGTGCCATGAGTCTGTTTCTTGCCTGCTTCTCATGGGGGCACCCTAGCTCCCCTTGAATTGGTGCCTTGAGTTCTGTTCTGTGCCTGTTTCTTATGCATTCCATGAGTTCCTTGCTCCTCTTGGATTCCATGCCTAGGCTCCACGAGTTGTCTGGCGTCCTAGCCCCTAGGCACTCCACGTCTGGAGTCCATGAGTTCCAACTTTTCTCTCCTCTAATAAACTCTACCTTAGTCCTCTACACCAGATTCTGGTTTCGATCTTCGACTCCAGAACACAAGAACCCTACAACAATGGGAAGATGGTTGTTTCCTGTTCTGCATCATTTGGCACCCCAGATGGGACAGCCAAAAGACTGTTCCCTGCATCACTCAGGGCTGGTGCTGGAGATGACGGGAGGAAACACCAACCACATGAAGACGCTTTTGACAGATGCTCCATTCCTTCCCGTGATCCTCCATTACTGACCAGTTAGGCACCAGCTCCCCAGCAGAGAGGCTCCATGACCCCAAGTGATCATTGCATCTGGACTCCACTGGTCCTTTGAAAATGTCTGTCCCCTGGCTACCAGGGGAAACAAGCCATGTGGCAGGGATTTCAATCATCACAACGAGGACCATTCTTTATTGGAGAAGATTTTCCCCCTAAGGCTTATTGACCATCTGGTTATTTACATTTACGAAGGCACAGAGCAAGGGCAGTCGATGATTTCCTTTTATTTTTGGGAGTGATTGCAAGTCAAGGAGAAGGTAAGACTGGGAGTGGCTTTCCCCTCCCTGTGGCTCAAAGATGGGTTGTACTTAGCAGCTCTTAAATGGTAAGTGGTATTGCCTTGGAAAAAACATCAAAGAATGGCAGTTCTATGCCTTCCTCTGATCTATTAATTGTTCAGGCAATTTTCTCAGCCTCGTGGCCTGAGTGACCAATCTTCACGACCAGTGACCATGTGAAATAAAGCATCTGGTGACGAGGCGTCGGTGTGGTCTGCTTCAGCAAGAGGGAAAGAGAGACAAGTCCCTCCATCCTTGTCCTTCATGCCCTGCTCTGTTGTTGACATTCTTCTTGTACTGTTGTTTTTGAGACAGGGTCTGTAATTTAGGCTGGCTCTGGCTGGCTATGTGAGGATGACCTTGACTTTCTAATCCTTCTCTTTGTTATCTCCCAAGGGCCTGGATGACTGGTACACCACCCAGTTTCCATCCCAGGCTTGTGTGTGTGTTGAGCAAGCTCTTTCTAGTACATGGTGATCCACTGTGGTCAGTCTGGGTGGAGTTTGCTTAACACAGCTGCTGCGGCCCTGCTGAACTGCTGATAGATAGATTAGATTACACTGCAGTAGACTGACGAGGAGACCGCTCAGCCTCCACATGCAAGCCACAGCATGGCTGCTAGAAACCTGGCTTCCCGTTGCTGTATCATGAGCACAACCATGTGTCAGTTTCTTCGCACGCCTCTCCCGCCATCTTGGCGTGGGGTTCCCTTGCTCGGGAAAGCAGAGTGTGGGTGAAGATTTGAGTCGGGTTGTAGTTCTGGCAGGAGATCCTTCTTGGCCTCTTCCTGGCATTTACAACTCAAGTCAATTCTTGACTTGCACCCAGATCACCTCGGCTTCTGCTTCTGTTGTCTCCTCTGGGTCTCCCCGTGTCCTTTGCTGTCATGTGGACACTGTCGCCATT
This sequence comes from Typhlomys cinereus, assembly GCA_023101885.1. NCBI lineage: Eukaryota > Metazoa > Chordata > Mammalia > Rodentia > Platacanthomyidae > Typhlomys > Typhlomys cinereus. The sequence goes on from JALPQD010000426.1 coordinate 851,625, forward strand.
ATAATCTCCTTCCCCAATAACTTCTGTAAACATGCTTTTTCCAAGTAAGCTTAAGTAAGGTTTAGAACAGCCGCATTGGAACAGTCTCTGAAGGTCTTAGAAGGTCATTGCCCACTGCTAGGATTACCCTGCAGGAACACACCTTCACCAACTTCCCCCAACCCTTTGCTTATGAAAGGATATGGAGATCAGCTCTCCTTTAAAGATAGGCCTCACCTTGAGGTAGGCACAAGATCCTCTAAGTTGGGCCCTGATGTGAGCTAACCAATGAGGCCTATCTAAAGGCATAAATATACCTGACCTTGGCAGCCATCCTTGGTGCCTGCCCCTCAAGGCACTCCACATGTGAAGTCCATGAGTTCTTCTCCAGCTGCCTACCCCTCGTGGATTCCATGCCTGGAGTCCACCAGTCCTCCAGGGCACTGAGCCCCTCACGGCACTCCCTATCTAGAGTCCAGGAGTTCCGTTCTTTCTCTCCTCTGATAAACTCTACCTTAATCTTTTACACGTGTTCTGGTTTCAGTCTTCGATTCCTAACATAAGAACCCTGTAACATTTGGCGACCCAGATGGGACCCAGACAAGATGGGACAGTCATCCCGCAACGAGCTCACGGGTTAATGTTCCAGGTTGCTATGAAATTTTCCTTCTGCCGAGTCTGGGTCTGAAGGCTTCTTCATGATCTTTCATTCTGCAATAACCCGCTCTTGACACTCGAACTCACCTGAAAATGTTGCAATGTTCTTGTGTTCTGAGTCAAAAACTGAAAGCAGAACACGCATAGAGTTTATTAAAGGAGAGAAAAAACGGAACTCACGGATCCCACACCTGGAGTGCCTTGAGGGCAGGCACCAGGGATGGCTGCAAGGTCAGGTATATTTATGCCTTTAAATAAGGGGGGAGGGGATGGCTTTTCCTCATTGGTTAGCTCACAGTGGCACCCAACCCAGTGGATCTTGTGCTCATCTCAAAGTGGAGCCTATCTGTACAGGAGAGCTGACCTCCATATCCTTTCATAAGCAAAGGTTGGAGGAAGTTGGTGAAGAGTGTGGTCCTGCAGGGTAATCCCAGCGGTGGGAGATGACCTTCCAAGATCAATATGTCTGCTCTGAACCTGGGTGGCAAAAGTGGATGTACTGGAAGGAGAGAAAATGTATCAAGGTCGTTGACACCCCCCCCCTTTCTGGACCCTTTCTCCTCATTCTGGGCTGAGAGGTTCCCTAGGAAGAATTTCTCAGTGATCTGACTCAGTCTTTGAAGACTTGATTTGATCCTCAGCACCCATGTGAGGTGGCACTGTGCCCAAATTGAGGAGGTAGAGACATGAAGATCCTTGGAGTTCCTTGGCCGGGTGGCTTAGCCTAATTGGTGAGGCCCAGGTCCTAGTGAGAGACGCAAAAGCTGACCTCTGTTCTCCACACACACATATGCACCCATATACAAAACGCACACCTACACACCACCTGCATGCACACACACACACACACACACACACACACACACACAGACTGACAGAAAACCAACATTTCTGGAGCCATAAGCGTACCACATGAAGAAGCCCTATAGTGAACCGAATTTGGCCCACACGTTGAAATCCCATGTGGCTAAGCCGAGGGCTGTTTTAAGAAAGACTCTGGGGCTACATCTGGGCTACATGGGCAGACAGCCATGGCAGTCACAATGTGCCACACAGACATCTCCAGAGACATGTGCCACCCATTTGTCATTCCTAGCATACAGCTTTTAAAGACCCATTTCCTGACTATCTTGTTGCCAGCCACAGGTACCAGATGTTCACGTCGCATTATAAAAATACACAAACAAACAAGTCCCGGAGAGGAGCTGCGCCGATGTCATTGTGCCTTTCCCACATTTCTGAAGACATCTGGTTGCTCAACGCACAAATCTTGTGATTTTTTTGAATCATGAATTCTCAGAGGCGCGGCACTTGCTTCTATTTATACTCCTGCCAAGTACATGCTTGATATTGGTTGTGTAACCAGGACTGCCGGGCGGAGGCCAAGCCCGAGCTAAGCAAGCTGGAGTTGGGGTGCATGAAGGACAGACACTGGAAGTGAGGGTCTCCTAGTCCCCAATTTGCCTTGATGGGCAGCTGAAGTACTGCCACAGTTTGCTTACTTGTGGCTGAAAAATTCATGGCTTGTGATAACAAGGGGCTTTATTCTGGTTTATGATTCTCCAGTTATATAGTCAGCTCAGCTTGGCAGGGGAGCACATGCCAACATCAGGGGCAAAGGGACTGGCCATACCATATCCACAGGACCGTTGAGAGAGACACAAACCTCAGTTGCTAGACAACATGTCTGTCCAAGCTATGCCCAAGAATGCCAAACTACTTAACCAGCTCCCCCCATCTTATCCACCAGCACAGGGAAAAGCCCCACCCACCATGAGCTGGGTCTGCCCACATCAGTTAGATATTTTTCTGCTCACTTGCTCTCAGGGCTTACCTCAGCTATTAATTCTTTACAAGATTGCCCAGAGCTTCAGCCTTCAATAGTCATATTGATACATGTATCTATCACAATCACCGGGAGTAGCTTTTTATAAACCTTGGCAGTTGGATTTCTACATCTCTTAAATGGGAATTGCTATTCTGTTCTGATCTCTATTTAGGGAGGCAAGGTATGGCACAAGTGCATTCCCAGGCCAAATCCAAGTTGTCTTCTGGAAATTAACCCTGCCCATTCTGTGCCAGTGCCATCACAAATAAGAACATCTGCCCTAGGGCCAGAGAGATGGCTCAGGGGTTGAGCCTCTGTCTAGCAAGCAGAAGGACTTGAGTTTGGATCCCGGATCTCACATAAAAACATAATGGGGAGGGGCTGGAGAGGTGGCTCAGGGGTTAAGCCTCTGCCTTCCAGGAAGAAGGTTCTGAGTTCGGATCCTAGACGCCATGTATAGACGATGGACAGAAGCAGGGGCGGCCTGCGTTTCTAGTCCTAGTAGGGTGGAGCCTGTGAATTGGGGGCAGAGTAAACAAGGAGGAGGTGGAGGAGGTCCATGGTGGTTCCCGAATTCGCCCATGGTTCCACACACACACACAAACACACACACACACACACACACACACACACGCACACACACACAATTGAATACATTTTAAAAAAATGTATGGGGAAATAGTGGCAACCTGTACTTTTGATTCTGGAAATCAGAATCTAGGAAATCCAGAGTAAAGGAAAAGGAGATAAAGCCATCCAGGATGATTCTTGAAGTCACCCTTGGACCTCCATATAGGTATACCATGTCATCTGATACACAGACACACACACACACACGCACGCACGCACGCATGCACGCACGCAGAGAAATAGTAAGAGTAAGAATGTCTGCCCAAACAGGGGACTGACCAGCATGCTGGTGGTGAACATTAAGGAAGTCTCCAGAGTCCAGTCACTCTGAGGATGGCCAGCACAGAAACATGACCCTCTGGAGAGTCAGCGGCAGTTCCAGGGGTTGGTAAGAGGAGGCGGCAGCTCTGGGAGCTGATCTTTCACTTCCTGGGCACTATCTGCAAGAGCCCAGGACAGCCAGCCAAGGGCACTCGCCTCCTTGTCAGCCCCGAGGACACTGGACAAGGTCTTAGCTCAAAGTGTGCTCTTGATCGTATCTTTAAAAATAGGAGATAGCTCTGCAGTCAAAGTGCTTGCCACAAAAGCAAAAGGATTGGAGTTTGGATCCCCAGATCTCATGTAAAATGCTACCCAGGTGTGTCAGCCTGTCTGTAATTCCAGCTCCTGAAGATGGAGGCTGGTAATCTCTATAGGAAGTGGGCTAGCTAGACTGGCCCCATCAGAGTGATCTGGGTTTAATGAGAGATCTAGTCTTAAAAGAATAAGGTGGAAGAGTAATGAGGATGATTCCCAATATCATCCTTGGGCTACCAAATACTTGAGCACTCATGTATATGTGTACCTGTAACACACACATACACACAACACACACACACACACACACACACACACACACACACACACACACACAAGCCCATTTACATACAAACACATACACACATACATATACCCTATTCAAAAATACAAAAATGGGATAGAGGAGAGACAATTTGGGGCTAGCCTAGGCTACACAATAAGGCTGTCTAAAAAAATATTTTTAAGCTTTTTCTTCTGGCTGGTAATTCACTATTTATTTACTTGCTACCATTATATTTGTGAGGTTTAAAAAAAGAAAAATTTCATTGTCTGCTTTTGTCTCCTACCACTGTTATTTGCGTAATTTTTGCATTTATTACTGAAGCTAATTTTGTTGTATGGGAGTTGCTAAAATTCAGTCCATTCCGGGTGTCAAATACACTAGTTGGAGTAGACCCACCTTCTGAAGGGAGTTCTTCAGTTACAGGTGGCATCCACACCTAGTGAGAGAATAACAACAATATATGATTCTGTGCTAAAAATAGCATGGACACGGATGCTCCTATGTATCTCCATGGTTACCCTTATCACACCGCAGATATTTGCCATCTGCTTCTCTTCAAGATTGACAAGGGAGTCTTCTGAACCCCTGTGTACGGTGACCTGACTCTGGTGAAAATGAGAACTTCAACTTTTAGCTTCTCCTGGTCCCATCCAAGGCTGGCCCCAGACAGGTAAAGCATGCTTTTCAGCTTCCTGCCTCCTTTCCCTTCTCTCCCAGGAACTGAGGTTTCTGTCCATCTGTGCTTCTTACTCTACCTCATTCTTGGAGATTTATGATACTAGAGAAAAATGAGAGTCTTGTTGGGGGTGTGGGGTGGGCGAGTGGTAGAGCTCTAATTCCAACTTTATCACTTAGCCGCTCACTCACTTGGTCTCACTTTTCTCATCTGTCAAATGGGAAAGGAATCTTAAGGGTAACCGATTGCCTGCTCAGAAAAGCCTATCATGTACTGTCGTGCATGCGTGTGTGTGTGTGTGTGTGTGCGTGTGTGTGTGTGTGTGTGCGTGTGTGTTGCAGATGTGCACGTGTCACAGTGCCCGTGTGGAGATCAGAGGACAAGCACAAGTGCGATCCTTGCTTTCCTCCTCATGGTCCTTGTATGTCACTGTGACCACCCGGCTGACTGGCCTGCAGAGCTTCTGGATATTCTCCTGGCTCTGCCTCCCACTCTGCTGTGGAAACACTAGGGTTTCTGAGACAAAGCGCCTTGCTCCAGCTTTGCATGGATTGTGGGGATTCAAACTCAGGTCCTCTCACCTGCACCACAAGCATTTTATGCACTGAGCCTTGGAGGGTCTTAAAGAATGAACAAGTAGCATATAGGCTTTGATCCTGACATTAGGGACCCTCATTAAACCTTAATCAGATTGTGATCTTAGGACCCTCTCGGCAGCTGTGTTGAGAAGGATTAGAGACTCGTCCCCGGCCCTTGAGGAACAGGCTTTGATGGATCGATTAGCAATGTCTGCTGTGGGGAAGGAATCCACAGGCTGCTAGTCAACAGCTTCCTGTTCCTGGTCTCCTGTAAAAGTTGAGCTGTATCCTGCACCCCAAGACTCCCCTTCCTCCTTATATGCTTGACATGGGCTTGGGATAAAATACGATTCTTTCAATAGAAACATATAGTTGGCTCCTTTGATTCCAGATATTTTCCTTGAGCCAAGATCATAATTTGAGAGGTGGGGCCAGGCCAAATCTTCAAGAGTTCTTTGGCAACCCTGTCAACTGGCAGAGGGAAAAGGTGTTGGTTTTAGAAATGTGCTAAATGCCGCGCATTCTGGATTTACTTTCTAATATTTCTCTGTGGATACTCACTGCCTTAAAAAAAAAAAACTTTATTATTACAAAGAAAAATTTAAAATCGGGGTAGATTTCACAACATTGTATAGGAAATAAAATTTCCAAGCCATTAACAGAAATGCAACATCACAATGCATTCTACAACACAGAAATTCAAAGGGACTCCACTCCATCCCCAAACCCAACCAAATCCACAGCGCTGCCATTTTTAAAAGGAATTCCAGTGTCAAGAAGCCAACTATTTCAAACTTCTACTGTGAGACTTCCGCAACATGAAGATGGGAAAGCAAGGTAGAAGCAACTCTGGAAGTCCCGTAAATAGGCAGGAGCAGCATCAATGACCACATAGCAAAACAGTGCAATAAAGTAGAGAAATGACGCCGACCTTTCCCTACTGCTTTAGCTGTCTGTGGGGACTATCAGAGGAATGGACCCTGGGATTGAAGTCAGCCCCCCCAGGAATTTCACACTGGAAGCAGAAAGGAACGTCTGAAGGCAGCCAAGGAGTTTGTCTCCTAAAAGAGATTCGCACAGGTTCACCGGAGAAGGGTAGGAGGCACATCTGGAACAGAACCGTTTAATCGTGTACATATTTCCTGCCTTCCTCTGCTACTGAACATATCTCTTCTGCTGGGGGGTTGAAGAGGAAACAATTAGATTAGAATAAATCTCTTGCCAATATGGCCATATTGAATAAATCTTCTTTGTTTTTCTTTTTGCTTTTCGCTGTCCATGTGAACTCAGTAATTTAAGGAAGGTGGGTGACCCAACCGTAGACACTGTGGTCTAGGGACAACTAAACCCCTTCTGCAGTGACCCCAGTCTCAGAACCTTCTGTCTATGTGCTTCCTTAATGAACAGCTAAAGTTTTATGAGTTTGTTTTTAAAATCACAGCCTGGTGGGCTGGAAAGATGGCTCAGGGGTTAAGACTCTGCCTTGAAAGCAGAATGTCCTGAGTTTGGATCCAAGGTCCCACGTAAAAACGCCAGGCAGAAATAGCAGGCAGCCTGCACTTTAAGCCCTGGTAGGTGGAGCCTGCGAATCCCAGAGCGAAGCAAGGAGGTAGAAATAATCCAAGATGATTCCCGAAGTCACCCTTGGGCCTCCACAGTGACACACAGTACCCTTTGATACACACACACACACACACACACACACACACACACACACACACATGCACATGCGCACAAAAAAAAGTTAAAATCACAGCCTCACTTAAACTTCTTTATCTGTTTAAATTCTTCATTTTAGAATAAAATTAAATCCATTTTTTTAATTGGAGTCATTCACGAGGGAGGTGAGCGGGTGAGCTCTCATTTGCCCTAAGACTGCCTTCTTTCTATTCTCTTTGTACCTAATGGTAGAAACAACGAACACTCATTTCAAAAAGGTAATCACAATTGCATGGTTTGCAAATTTCTGGTGTTTTTCCAGTCTTCATCTTGAGAAATTCTCTTCTGAAGTCCCTCCATCTCTGATCATCCGGTGCTCCCTCAGTCAGTGCCCTGTCTCTACCATCCCCACATTCAGATTGAATTTTAGGGGTGAGAGAGACGTGTGCTCCGGCTACTTCCATCAAAGACTGTTGCTCAGAATGGTGAGGTCGTCTTGCCCTCTCTATTACAGAAACTGATTGGACCCAGGTTGGGAGATTTGGAGGAAGGCAAGAATCTGTGGAGGATGGGATTCCGCGAACTTCTCTGAAAGCCTTCAGGAGGGATTCTGGGGGCTGCTCTGAGGCAGCTGCAGAAAAGGCTGATGCCTGGATGGGGAGAAGTGATCTTGGGTGCATCTTGAGACCCAGAAGACATACTGGGCCCCTCTGCTTTCTGCTTCTGACACTTTGCTTCTTTCTTTCCCTTCTTTCCTCCCTTATCCCTTCCTTCTTCCTTTATTTCTTTTCCTTCTTTTCTTCCTTTACATATTTTCCTTCCTTCCTTTCCTTATTTCTTCTATTTCTTTTTCTTCCTTCCTTTCAGCTTCCCTTGCATTTTTCCCTTCCTTTTTTCCCTTCCTTTCCTTTTTCTTCATTTCTGTCTTTTTCCTTCTCTTTCCTTCCTTCTCTTTCCTTCCTTCTCCTTCCTTCCTTCCTTCCTTCCTTCCTTCCTTCCTTCCTTCCTTTCCTTTCTTTCGTTCCTTTTTCTTCCCTTCCTTACTTTTCCTTCCTTTTTTATGTGGGATGTGGGGATCTGAACTCAGGTCTACAGGCTTGCGTAGCAAATGTTTTACCCACTGGACCATCCTTCCAGCCTGCAAGATTTTCTCATCATTCCATTCAGCTATGATGTGCTTAATAGTTTTCCTTGCATTTTCTATTACTGGGAGATAACACTGCAGTATTAAGTATTTGGCACACACCATTCTCTCCCCCCCTTTTTGGGGCACCAGTTACATAAGTAAGACAGTTCTACTGTCTCCTACTCATACCATTTTCTGCATATATGATTTCTATGTTTTACATTTTATTTCTAGAATATTTCTATTCTGACCCATTCTCCATTTCACAAACTCATCTGCTGTGTCCAGTCCTCCACAATCCTCTCCATTAAATTTCTAATTTTAACAGCCTACTCTTTGGAGGCGTCAGCAGAGGAGCCCCTCATGCTGCCAGCACGTGTCAGAATCACCACATCCCTCGCCTGAGATTCGCTGTACCTCAAAAGTGTATTGCCATCACCAACTTACAGCAGAGAAATTTAAAGTCTTAATCGTTTTCCTTTTCAGTTCAACTCTTCTACTTGACATTTAGAAACATGGATTCCGGTTCCGTGGTGAAAGTTCTCATCGAAGCATTGATTTTCTCCAATATACTAGTCATGTCTACTTTCAAGTCATGTCAGATGACTCTATCTAGATCACCTGCACATCTGTTACTCTAGTCTTTCTGCTACATTTTTCTTCTTTAATGTGTGTGCACTCACAGGAGCATATGTGCTGGTGTATGCAAATGTATGTGTGTGTGTGTGTGTGTGTGTGTGTGTGTGTGTGGATATACAGAGGCCAGAGGAAATACTAGGCATCATTCTCAGTACAGTTTCCATCTCTTTTGGTCTGGAATTCACCAACTAGGTTAGACTAGCTGGCCATTCACCTCTTAACCTTTTTTTTATTAATGAGTTCTGGGGATCACACTTAGATTCTTGCATTTGCAAAGTGTGCTAGTTAGATACAAGTGTTAACTGGACAATTGAAGGCTGAGCTCTGGAAACAGCTTGTGAAACATTGATCGTAAGAGGAGCCATGAGCGAGTCTACAGGAGATTGATGTGGGAAGACCCGGCACAGGGTGGGTAGAGCTATCCCCTGGGCTGGCGGATAAGATGGAAGGATTTAGTTTGTACTTTGGCGTACCTTAGTATACCTTGCTGTCTGACAATGGTTTGTCTTTCCCTCAGCAATTCCTGCAAATATAATGTGGCCAGTTCCCTCGGCTCCTGGTGTTGGTGCGATCTCTCCTGTCAGGCTGGGGTAAGAACTGCATCTGAGAATCACAAGACATAATGGAACTCCCTTGTTCCCCTACACTGTTGGTTGGTTGTGGATTTATCAGTAACATACAGACAAACCACAGCACAAAGTAAGCGCTTTATCACCTGAGCGGTCCCCTCTGCCCTGTTACTTTTTTCTTTTTCTCTTGATTTTTATTAATTTGGTTTGTCCTCTGGCACCCTATTATTTTGGATTGAAAGCATAATATAAATTGAAGAGGGCTAGGATTTCTTTTCCTAGACTATATTGAATTTTCTTTCGGTGGGAAGCTAAAGCAGAAGCAAGGTACCTTGATCCAACCAGAGACCGAAAGGTTGGGTTACATCCTTGACAGGCTGGCTTGGTAAGCTGGGTTACAGGAATCCCAACCTGTCCCAAGCCAACATGATTTATCTTTTGCAGCAGTCTACAATGCTGACTCTGCTGCACGAGGAGTGGCCGTCTTACCTTGGGTATTTATAAACTGAGCCTAGGGCAAATTTGGTTGACTAATAGTTTTTGGAATAGCATCTGTGTCCATCTGCATTGCTATTATAAAATAACATACACAGCAGTGATTTCTTTCTTGTGGCTTTAGAGGTTGGCAACTCTACTCACAGGGCCAGGAGATTTGGTGTCTGGTGAAGAAGGTCTACTGTCTGGTTACCAGTCCAGAGGAACAGAACGGATAGAATAAATATGCAATAAGAGGAAATATTTTTAGATTGGCTTAGTGAAAAGGTCTTTGTGGTCAGGTGGTCTGACTATGGCCCTTTATAGATGCTCCACCCACCAAACTGAAGGAACATCCCAGCAGTCCTAATCTGGAGATTGGGAGGATTCCTGGAGAGCCTCTGGCCTTCATTCTGCACTGGAAGGCTGAAGAAACTGGGTTCTACCATCAGCAAAGAACAGCAGCAGCCCGGAGCCAACGGGGAGAGTGGAGTTGGCAGGGTGATGTGACAGCAAGCTGGCAAAAGCAGCCATTTCTGTCCTGGACTTCCCTTTCATCTGGGCTGCTGAGGGAAGGTGGTGCCCACATTTAGGGTGGGTTGGGTCTTCCCATTTCAAATAACTTGATCCAGATAATCCTTTGCAGGTGTGACCCACAGCTGGTGCTGGTTGATTCCAGGTCAAGTTGACAACCAAGATTAACCATCAGTCTGTTTTGTAGATGGCACCTCCCAGCTATGAATGAGCTGCTTTGGGCCTGGAGTTTTTGTTGTTGTTGTTTGTTGACTACTAATCAATTAAACAATTTTTTAACTTTATTTATTGTGTGTGTGTATCAGAGGGCACACCGTGTATTCCTGTGGAGGATCAAGAATGACTTTGGGAATCATCATGGACTGTTTCTACCTCCTTTTGCTTGTTTCTGGGATTTACCAAGCTCTACTCATTAGGGCCAGAAGTGCAGGTCACTGACATTTCTGAGTGGGACCTGGGATTCAAACTCAGGACCTTCTACTTGTAAAGGAGTGGCTTAACCCCTGAGCCATCTCTCCAGCCCAAGTCCCACTTCTTTTAAAATTTTTAAAAAATATTTTTATTTATTTATTTGTTTATTTATCTATTTATCTATTTAGTGTGTGTGTGTGTGTGTGTGTGTGTGTGTGTGTGTGTGTGTGTATCAGAGGGCACTGTGTGTCCCTGTGGAGGACTAAGGGTGACTTTGGGAATCATCCTGGGTTGTTTCTACCTCCTTCTTGTTTCACTCTGGGATTTCCCAGGTTTCACTCACTAGGGCCAGAAGTGCAGGCCAATGCCATTTCTGCCTAGTGTTTTCACGTGGGACTTTTTGGGATCTGAACTCAGTACCTTCTGCTTACAAGGCAGAATCTTTTTTTTTTGCTTTGAAAATTTTTTTCTTTTTTTAATTAAATTAATTAATTATTTCCACTCATACAAACTTAATAGGTACCCCATCCCCTCCCTCCCTCCACCCCTCACCGATCCCTTTGCTCCCTATTCCCTTTTCCTCTTCCTTCCCCCTCTCCCCCATTGCCCCCTCCCCCTTAATCCCTGGAGCATCCTTTAGCGTGAATTTCAAGCTTCCCTCTGGATCCTCCCCTCTAATGACAAGGCAGAGTCTTAACCCTGAGCCTAAGTCCCATTTCTTATCATGTCATTCTTGGGATTGAGATTTCAACCTATGAATTTTAAAGGGATCTAAATATTCAGACCATAGCAAGAACTAAAGAGTAAACAAAGAGTGAGAGAAAAATAAGAAGACAGAGTCAAGAGAAGGGGTCAGTAGGTGGGGAACCACCTTACACTACCAAGCGTTGCTCATTCTCAATGCAGTCTTTGGAAAAATTGAATTGAATGATGGTAGAAAGGAGGGCAGGGATATCTGGGTATCTTTCCTTTCTCCTGGTGTGGTTGTGTGCGTGTGTGTGTGTGTGTGTGTGTGTGTGTGTGTGTGTGTAGAAGAGGGTACTTGAGGTTGTACGCCTGTGGAGGCCTAGGTTGCTCTATCTTCTCGTTGCTTTGCTCTGGGTTTTTTTCAGATTCCTCCTTCCAGGGCTGGAAGTACAAGCTGACACTATTTCCACTCGGCATTTTTACATGGGATCTGGTATCCGAACTCAGATTCTGTTGCTTTCCAGGCAAAGGCTACAACCTCTGAGTCTTTGTTTCTTTTTTTGAGTCAGATTTCACTAGATAGCCCAGGCTGGCCCCAAACACATGATCTTCCTGCCTCAGTTCCCCGGGTGCTAGGATTTCGGACACACCAACTCCTGACCAGAGTTGTCTTTTGAGGTAAGATGAGAACATCCCTGATTTCTAAAAACACTTTCATTGAGGGATAAGATGGAGGGAAGGAACAGTTATTTGCTGGATTTTTCTGCCCGCTTATTTTTTTTTTTTTAAAAAAAGCATATACCAACTGCCCATCCTCTGTTGTGCTAATGCACCACTGCTAAGCACATTCCAAGGCACCTCAGCAGTAGTAGGAAAGCCCTAGGATCGCTGTGTGGAAATAAAGCAAAACAGAATCACATAACAGGTGTCTGTCTCTGCAAATGGAGCAAAGGGATGAAGTCAAGCTTTGGATACATAAACACTCAATCGGATTTGATGCGGCACCCGAGGGTGCTAATCAAGGATACTATCAAAGGTGTCCGCTTCATGAGACTCTGTGTATGAACTTGTATCTGCCCTTGTATCTGCTGCTCCCTACACCAGAATCCTGGAAAATCATGCTCTGCTGTGAACCTCAATGCCACACTGTTGAAAGAACACACAGAAAGAATGTCTTTATCCTAAAACTCTGGGCTTCAAGAGATGTGAAGCAGAAAATAGTGGTCCCCGAGTGGTCACCCTCCCCTGGAGGTGAAATTGCGGAAGCCTCACTGGTTAACTTAATCCTGACACAGGGTGGTATTTGAGAATTGACTGGATTGTTACAACCCTTCTCTGGTGTGATGCTCAAGGATAGGGACATTTCCTGGGCAGGGTCCATGGTTCTGAACACAAATTCTTTTGGCTTTCGGGTAGAATAAAAGATAGAATTATCTTCTGAGCTTGAATTCAGGGACACCTGAAGATTCCAACCTTCCACCAGATTGCCATCACCTTCTAAATGGCACATAAATAAGTGAAGATCTTATGCTGAGAGGGAGAGACGCTGCCATCCAAATGCTGCTTGCCTTAATGTTGCTGATCATTTTTTTCAGCTGAAATCACATTCTTAGCCCTGAAACTTTGATGACAGGACAGAAAATGACACAGAAAAGGAAGTTGAAGGCACTCGTAATCAATTATTTCACAATGTTCCTGGAAGAACTCAGGCTGGGCACCTACCTCTAGTGGCCAAAGGACTCAGGCTGGTTGGCAGATGCCAGTTGGCTGGGCTTTGCTCTTCTTTGCACCCTTTTTTGGGGGGCCATTTGGCAAGTCAACTGAGGGACAGTTCTCCTCTTCCTTTCTCCACCATTTATAAACTATGCTTCCCTTTGGTTTCCTCCATGTGATATTAATTATGTCAATATCTCAAAGGACGTTCCCTAAAAGTCTAAGCATGGTAGCAAGAGGAGGGTGGAAAGTTCTTTATTGCAGACCTGTGCTGGAAAGTTTCATATCTTAAGCATAGCCCTCAGCATTGCACAAGGAAGGAACTCTTTTTTTCCAGTTTATGGTGAAGGATGCTTATAGAATTAGTACTCATCAGAAACTTTGTCACTTGAAAATATGCATGCTCAGACTGGGAAGATGTCTTAGGATTAAAGCCTAGGCCAAACAAGCAAAAGGACCTTAGTTCAGACCGTGTAAAATGCCAGGTGGGTCTGGTCAAGTGGCTTGTAATTGCAGCTCTGCAAATAAAAGCCTGGGAAACCCCAAAGCAAAGCAGTAAGGAAGTAGAGCAATCCAGGATGATTCCCTTGTCACCCTTGGTCCTCCACAGGCACACACACTCAAGAGCTCTCTTATACACATGCCTGTACACACATGTACAAAGCACATGCATACACACACCTCATCCACACATACATGAAAAGGAAAAAAGAAAATTGTGATATCGTTTGTCAGTACAAATTAACAATGGGGAAAAAAAAAAGAAAGCAAAAGTATGCGAACTGTTTGCAAGAGGAGAGGCTATGACAGGAAGTGTCTCTTAAGATCTCTGGAATCAGCAGCCCAGATCCGCCTTGGGTTCAATTCCTTTCAGTCTTGGGTTTGGGGCCTGATGCTGGCGAGCCCTCGTGTCTGCACTCCCATGTTGAACTGCTTACAGTGATTCCCACAGAAGTTGGCTCCCGGCCTTTCTTCTGTCTTGATCTGAAATCCAACTGAGAATGCGCTTTATTCTGTCATGGTGTCAAAACTGAGCTCTCCTCCTGTCGGCTGGCCCTTCTCCGAGTGTTCCAGAAGGGCGTTAGCCAGCACAGAATGTTCTGGGTCTGCCCAATGTGGGATGGCAATCATCAGAGAAGCTTTTTCTGCTCTCTGTGATGGGCAGCCCTGCCAGGGCGTGGGGTTGGTCCGATGAGCAGTTCTCTCCGACATTAAGGCCCTTGGCTCTCAGAGCTTCTAGATAGCTCCTTGCTAGCTGATGTGACCGTGATACTCTGAGCCTGAACGAAGAAGGTAGAAGGGGCTTGCTCTTAGATGAGGCTGTACTCAGAGGGAGCCAGAGACAGTTCTGGCTCACCTGAAGATTAAGTCAAATCTTCCAAGTCCGCCCCTAGGCGCTTGGAGTTGGCTCTGGGACTTGGTTCCTATAATACTCAGATTCAAAGACCCACCTGGCCCAGCCTCCAGCAGAGCTCCCCCTAGTGGCTATGCTTTTAAATGCAAGGATCTTGCTCCTCAGGAAACCCTTTGCCTTCTGATTTCAGGAGCTCAGTCAGCAGGATGAGTGAGCAGTTCCTAAAGCCATGGACGCCTAAAAAGCTGGCCACGGGACTCCAAGACAGCGTGTGCACTCTGGACAAGGCTATTTCAAAGTCCAGGAATTTGGCTTCTACACGTTCCACTGTGAGGGGAGAGTGAATACCTTGGTGGGATATCTGGCTGCTGGGAAAAAAAAAAAAAAAATCCGGTTAGGAAGAGAGAGAAGGCAAGCATCTGGAAGTTTCCATAATTCAAACACTGACAGAGCACATGATTGTCTTCCTCAGGAAACCAGAAGCATGCCCTCATGCAGACTCCAGACACTAGCACTCAAGTCATCCAGAGAGGAAAAGCCCCTGCCTTTCTCCATTCAGGTGGGGCCAGCGAAGATTTTGAGATTTTAAATGTTTGTTTTCCACATGAACTGCCGCTCAGTGTAGCTGAACACTAATGTGATCCATGCCCAACTCATTATAATTTCATAAGGCTAGAACTTCAGGGAACTGGGGCTGGAGAGATGGTCCAGGGGTTAAAGCCTTTGCCTCCCAAGCCAAAGGATCTGAGTTCAAAACTCCAGATCCTTTGTGAAAGTGCCAGGTGGATATGGCGGTGGCCTGTAATTCTAGCCCTTGGAATGGAGAGCCTGGGAAATCCCAGAACAAGGCCATAAAGAGGTAGGGGAACCCAGGATGATCCCATATGTCGCCCTTGGGTCTCCACAGGTACTTAAAACGCCTTCTTGTACACACACATCTGCGCACACATGTTCACAACTTCTCTGCCACACACATATGCAACAAAAAAATTAGGGAATTGAAAACTTGTCAGGTAGTTGAAAAGATGGCTCAGTGGGCACAGCGCTTGTCACACAGTGTGCACACTGTACCTTTACAAATACCAGGCAGGTATGCAGCCCTCTGTTTTCATTTCTACTTTCCAGGGGCTGAGACAGTGTCTCTGGAGGAGGCCTGCTGGATCAGCTGCACTGCTGAGCTCCCAGTTAAAGAGACAGAGCAACGATGGAAGACATCCAATGTCAACCTCCACAGGCACATACACATGTGCACACCACACACACGTACACACATACACACATACACACACGTGTGTGTGTGTGAGCGGGTGCGCACGTGTGTATATGTGTGTGTGTGCCCCTAATTCAGACATACATTTAAAAAGTCAACTCAAGTATTGCCACCCACATACTGTGGCTGCGATAGCTAAGAACCACCTATTGGGGAGCTCCACGCAGCAGAATTTTATCTTCCCACAGCTTGGGAGGGCAGAATCTGGGTCAAAGTAACAGAGGGGCCATGTTCTTTCTGCAGGAAGGGGAGTCTGCTCTGTTTTTCTCCTCGTGCCTGCGTTGCTGGTGGTCCCTGGTGCTCCTCCACTTGTGGGCACATCATTGCAACTCACCTCCGTGGCCTCGTGGTGCTGGGAACCTTCCCTTCCCTCTGCATACATGTCTGCACCGGCGCTCACGCCCTGTGTGAGCCCCTTCCACTCTTCTGATAGCATTCTAGCCGTGGAGGATCGGAATCCACCCTCTTCCAGCAAGACTCCATCTTAAGTTTTTTTTTTGTTTTTTGTTTTTTTTTTTTCTGCAGTGACAAAGAGAACTTTATCAGAGCCCTGGGCCACGGACGCCTGGGCTTTATTGACCTTCTTGAGGCACAGGTTCTTCGTGTTCCCTCACTTCTTATGGCAGTTTACAGAGCGTGGGAGGGGAGAGAGGGGAGTGGAGGGGGGTAGCAGGCGTATGTAGCACTTGCAGCCGATCATCGCGTTGCAATTGGCCAGCTGGCGCAGCGCCGGCTCGATGACGCCTTCAGGCAGGCGCAGCACCAGGTGCAGGGTGGACTCTCTGGATTGTAGGCAGAGTGTGGCCATCTTCCAGCTGCTTACCAGCGAAGACCAGTCGCTGCTGGTCGGGCCCGATGCCTTCCTTGCCCTGGATCTTGGCTTTGACGTTTTTGTTGATGCCACTGGGCTCGACCTCGAGGGTGATGGTTTTGCCAGTCAGGGTCTTCACTAAGATCTGCATCTTGGCGTCCACTCGGCCACCTCGACTGCCTGGCTGACGAGAAGAGCCTTAGTTTACATCTTGATTTCATCAGCAAAGATCCTGTTTTCCAAGAGCATCGTACTCCGAGGAACTAGAGGTCAGAACTGACCATTTTTTGGAGTGACACATGCAACACGGGAGAAATAGGAAGGGGTAAATCACAGACCATAGGCCCCAAAGCAGTTCCAGTGTGGGGGCCATTTGTAGGGGCTTCTGGGGATGAGGCAATGTGTGCCTCCTAGAAGAGGCCAAGCTGCCTTCCATCAATCATTACTTTAAAATATACCTCTAGTCCCAGTCATCTTTAGTCCCATCAAAACTGTCATCTTTATAGTTTTAGCCCCATCAATTTCCCTGGGAAGGGAATAAGGACCCGGTGCTCATTTGGAAGGCCTCCAGTTGTACATCCTGCTGTCTTTCATGTATGGTGGACAGAGCAGAAATCCCTCTAAGCTGCTTTACACTCTGCATCGCCAACGAAATGGAGAGGACTTGAGCTCATGGGCTTCCCTCTAAGTCTATTACCCAGGTCTCCTCTTCATGCAATACTTTATCTCTTTTCTTTCACATGTTGTGTTGCGTATGTGTGTTTGCATGTGGGCGGGGACACATGGATGGGTGTATGTACATGACGGCACTTGAGTATGTGTGCCTCTGCCATCCCATGGGTGATACCAGGGAATCGTCCTAGCTCACCCTTCCACCTTAATGTTGTGAGCCTGGGCCTTTAATAAAACCTATATAGCACACCATTAGGACTGGTCTGCCTATCCGCTTGCTCCAGGGATTTCCAGGTTCTGCCTTTCCCCTAGGGCTAGAATGATAAGCAGGCTGCTGCCTCTCCTTAGAATTTTTACATGGGATCTGAGGATCCAAACTCAGGTTCCTTTGCTTGTGAGTTGAGAGCTTTAACCACTGAGCCATCTCCCTAGCCCAATTATCTTTTCAATAGAAATTGTTGCACTAAAGTGTGCACCATTCTGATTCCCTATGCATTGTGTATTCCATGTTGCCTTGTTCCTAACAACTATGCATGCAGCACACAAGTGTTAACCTAAAGGAAATGTTGCGCCTCTTCTTTCAAACAGCTTTCTTAGGTGCTAGCTACAGTGATTTAAAAAATTGGTTACATTCACTGCTGTGTTTAATCCCTAAAATAAGCATAACTACTATGTGCAAGGACCTGAGACTTAGGTCACTAAGCAACTTGCCCGAAATCACTGGTTGTTACTTAAGGAGCTAGAATTTAAAATCAAGTCCATGATCTCAAAGCTCACAGGACTCCTTTATAGAACGCTTTTCATAGTGATCCTGGAATCTTTTCTTCGACCAGTATAGATCTGCCCCCAATTCCCAGCCTTTTGGTTTATAAGAAAAGTAGGGTGTTGGGGGCCAACACCAGTGTCTCACCAGGCAAAAGTATTGGCCACACAAGCCTGATGAGCCCATGTTGGCCCCCAGAACCCACAAGAAAAAGTGGATGGAGAGAACTGCTATCACTAAATTGTCCTCTGACCTCTACACATGTGCTATGGCATTTACACACACACACACACACACACACACACATACACACACACATGCTGTTTTATTTTTGACCAGTAGGTGGAGATAGGCCAGTTTTCTCTCCAAAAAAACGTTGAACTCTTTTTTTTAATACATTTTTTATTATTATTTCCGCTCATACAAACTTAATAGGTACACCAGTTCCCTCCCTCCCTCCTCTAAACCACGGAGAACGACTCTAAGGTTACCAGCAGCAGCAGCAGCAGTAAAATCATTTATGACTATCCTTCCTTGAGGCGACGATGCGACAAGCAACTGCAGAGTAGCCTGACTAGCTCCTGCAGGACAGTGTCTGATGCACAGGGACCATGAGCCTTGAATAGGCGGCAGATGGAGTGTGCTGGGAGGGTGTAACCAACAACATTGAATGCACCAAAGGCGACAGCCCCCACTGACATCATGGCCTGTACTATGATTGACAACATCGCAGAGAGATGATACCTGCCCTGAGAGGTGTGTATGCATATATAACTGTGTGCGTGTATGCACATACATGTATGTTTGTATATGATATGAACACAGTGTATGACAGTGTATATATGCACACATATGTGTAGAGCGAGTCTGTGTGTGTATACATAAGTGTGTGTGCATGCATGTGCGTGAATGTTGTGAGAGTTTGTGTGATTGTATGCACATGTGTGAGTGTGCATGTGCACGTGTGTATGTATGTGTGGGAATGAGGACACATGTATGAAAGGTGTCTGCATATATATGTGAGTGTGTGTGTGCCTGTATATTCTCGTATGTATATGTGCATGTGTGTGTATGTGAGATTGTGTATATTCATATGTGAGTATATGGGTATGTGCACGTGTGTGAGAGTATGAATGTGTGTGTACTTGTGCACATGTATGTACAGTGAATCCTTATTACTTGAAAAATTACAGATTTTCTATTTGCTGATTCACAAAAATGGACCAATAAATTCAAATCCAACCCCTGAAGCTCTTTATCATTTGAAACACAGAGAGTGGCCAAAACTTTGAATCACCCTAAATGCACATCCTCTGCCTTCTTATTTCAGCTCTTATGCTGTTGGAGTCTTTCCTGTCTATTTAGCACCAAATTTTTATGCTTAGGATGTTCTCCACATGGAGAGCTAATGTTGTCTCACGACTCAGAGTCTAGGAAGACTGTACTAGGTAAACATTGTTTTGCAAGAGGGAGGGAGATGCTGACAGAAGCCAGACGCTAATGAAGCAGCACGTGCATTGAACAAGGAGTCTTTACACAGAAACACACAGGAAAAGAGGCTAGATAAGAAGCCAGTAGATGAAAGAAAGTCTGACCAAAAGCTCATAGGCATCTAACTGTGAAGTCCATTAGAAGTCTTGGGTTAATGCTTGCAAACTCAGTGTTCAACTTTACGACTGTGACTGGCAAGAAGGGTGTGTGTGTGTGTGTGTGTGTGTGTGTGTGTGTGTGCATGAACACAAGCATCGGAGCATAAATGGGGTTCCACATAGCCAGAATAAGGCTGCTATTGACAGACATTCCCAAGACTGCTTGTGAACTGTCAAACGAGTCACATGCACACAGCGGGAGGCCGCCCATGGAGTAGGTAATGCCCTTTTGGAGGAGATTTCTTATCTCTAGTCCAAGTGCCCTGATATTAGCATCTTTCCCAAACACAGGAAGACACAGATGAAGAGAAGAGAGAGGGAAACTGTCTGGTCTCCTTGTACTATGAGCACACAATGAAGGAGGAGGGAGGGGACAGGAAGAGCTGACCTGTCATCTTGAGGCTGAATGACAAAGACCAGACCCAGCGCTTAATGGCATCGTGATTGGCTTCAGGGCTGAATCCTGCAGATATCACGACTTTTAAAAATAATTTTCCTGCCCTAACAGGACCTCATTGCCTTGTTGACCTCTAAGATATCTCTCGGGCTGGTAGGATGGCTCTGCGGGTAAAGGGGCACCATGCGGGCACTGCGGCACATATGCATGCACAAACACAAGATAACTATTTTTTAAAATATTTATTCACCTTATTCAGAACTGAGATGGAATCAGAAATGAGCCTCTGGCTTTCCTCCTGTCCAGCCCAGATGAAAGAAAAGGTCTGGAGGAAAGTGGGGGCTATAGCAAAGAGGGAGAGGAGCCAAACAATCCCAGAGCCCCCAGAAGACACAGGAGCCATCCCTCAGCCCCTGCGCATACTCCAGAAGGTGCCCACAGCTCAAAAGCCCTACAGTAAACCTGCAAAGACACGTATAGAAACAGGGGCTGGACCTTTAAGAGCCTTGAGGAAACTGTCCTGACAAGGACATAAAAACCTGTTGGGAACGACCTAGAGGAGTTCTGTGACCCACCAGAGCCAGGAACCAGGAAGGCAACTCAGACTTGTGAATACCCACAGAGAATACGGAACTACTCAGAACTAGTCAATTATGCTTTGTTCTCTATCTGAAACCATCTTCCTACTGGGGAGGGCTTAGAGAAAGATGCAGAAACAGAGAGGAAGCCCCGGAGCCTTAACATCCTGATAGATGCCCAAGATAATGAAAACAGACAGGAGCTCAGGGCTGCAGGGCCAGGAGCTGGTGCCAGGGTAGAATCCCAAGAGCCAGGGAATGAAGTGAAGTGACTGTCCCCAAAGGATCTGTGCGGGGCTTGAAGAAATGGAGGCAAAGGGGGGATGTGAGAAATGCAGCCAAGTCAATGTTCAGTCCTCACTAAATATTAGGCCTTGCCAGTAAGCCGCTGGGGTTTTTTTCAGCCAGAGACACAAGCAGTAGGAGCAGATGGTACCCACATGTTCTCTTCTTCGTGTAATTGCTGCTGGAGTAGCAATCATAGAGAATTCACAGAGATCATGCGTGTGGATGTTGGCAAATATTCCCAGGAGTCCATGTGAATAAGAAATAAGAATTGGATAATTTCATGTTACATGGGTTTGGGGGGAAGGGGGGGTCTCCTGACTCACAGCACAGGACGGCTGAGAGTTGAGGACCCATTCAGTTCCAAAACACAGGATGCTATGTGACATTTGAACCATGAAGTCATCAGTAAATTAAATGAAATTTCTACCATCCACTTGTGAGTGGGAATGCAAAGATGCACCATGACCCTGAGTGACTCCAAGAGGTGAGACCCAAAAAGGCTGTAGTGATGGCTCAGGGATTACGGCCTTTGCCTTGCAAACAA
This sequence comes from Typhlomys cinereus, assembly GCA_023101885.1. Taxonomy (NCBI): domain Eukaryota; kingdom Metazoa; phylum Chordata; class Mammalia; order Rodentia; family Platacanthomyidae; genus Typhlomys; species Typhlomys cinereus. The sequence continues at coordinate 872,973 of JALPQD010000426.1, forward strand.
AAGGACCTGAGTTCGGATCCCCAGATCCCATGAAAAAATGTTGAATGGAAATGGCAGCAGCCTGCAATTCCAGTCCTGAAAGGCAGAGCTTGGGAAATCCAAGAACAAAGCAATAAGGAAGTAGAGCAAACTAGGATGATTGCTGATGTCACCCTTGGGCCTCTACAGTCACACACTTAATTGTCCTCTGGTACACACACACACATACACATACAAGGTGAGACCCAGAAATTCCATCAAGAGTGCTTTCAAAGTCTAGCACAGGAAATATCTGTAGCAATATTACTCTAACAGCAAACTTTGGAGAGATGGCTCAGATGCTTAATGCATGAATGCTTCAATAAAATGCAGTACAGTCACAATTAAGATTCTTTTCAGGTTGTTGTATGTAAATGTCACCTAATTATCAGTCAGCAAGAAAAAATATGGTCCACCCACACGAGAGAAAGCGATTTAGCAACCAGAAACAACGGAATATGCTATGTCCCAAATAGTACCAAACCTTTAGAACTTGATGTTAACAGAAAGAAGGGCCCCAGAAAATGACCGATTCTAGAATTTAATGCTGTTTCTTTGTGTGAACCACTTTGAATAGATCATTTGTAGATACCAGAAAGGTTAGTGATGGTCTAGGTAGGTAATTTCGAGAACTCCTCACTAGGAGAGATATAAACCACCTCTGTCCCCTCCTGATACCATCAAAGGTCAATCTGGAAAACCACTGAGTTGGCGGGCTTTGCTTAGAGTGCATGGGCAAAGGGTTACTTACAGGTACTCAAGGACAGCCTCGATGGAGAGTCTTAGTAACCTGGATGATGGCTTCCCCACAGTTCCTTGGATAGTACTATCCTTCAATCAGCAGTCCCACACTCTATATACCATAGCCCCTCCCAAGACCCTGACGTGATGCACAATTAACATTTCTTATGTTAATTGCACATCATGTAGCACATGGTGTGTATAGGGAGCACTGGCAGCCCTAAGTGGATCCAATAACATACCCACCAGCTCCAGCTTCTAATGGTGATGGTCTCCTGCAAACATGGCCCAGATCATCTGCTGGAAATGGCTGTTTTGCTCAAAAGACCCTGTTGTACAACAGATGGGGGGTGGGGGGTGGAGAGTGACTGGTACTCTATGTCGGCCTTGTTTGGGGGGACAGCAAAAAGGTTCTTAAACTGAAAACGATTATAATAGTTAATCCTGACTGTCAGCTTCATCACACCCCGCAATAACTAGATCAGCTGTCACACCACCTGAAGAGATTTGGATCAATACATTTACGATACAAAGACCAGCCCTCGATCTGATTGGAACCTCCCAGTAACAGACTAGAAAAAAGGAACCATAAAACAGAATAGTTGGAAGAGATGCTCTTGGAAGCTGTGCTAGAAAACTCTATTTCCTTCTGCCTCCCAGTTCCTTCAACCCTCCAGCCCGCCAGCCCTCCAAGCCTTCAATGTAACTAAGGACTCTCAGGGAATCCTCCAGCCTTCAGCGGCCACCGACTGAACTACTGGACTGAGCCGCTACTGGCAGCCATTGTTGGACTACCTCTATCTCATAAGCCAATTCAATAAATTCCCCTTTTATATATTTATTCTATTGATTCTGTGGCTCTAGAGACCCTGAATAATACAATGATGATATTGTTCAACTGCATGACTCTGCTGCGCTTTCAGTTGGTGAGTGCTATGGTATGTGACGTTTGTTTCAGTGAAGCTATTAAAGACAGCTCTGAGCTAGGGAGATGGTTCAGGAGTTAAAGCCTTTGCCTTGCAAACAAAAGGGTCTGAGTTCAGATGGCCAGATCCTACATAACAATGATGGGTGGCTCTCCACTGCTACACTTCTGGCCCAGGAAGGCAGAGCCAGGGAAATTTTAGAGCAAAGCAATAAAAAGAGCAATCCAGGGTGATGCCTGAAGTCACCCTTGAGCCTACACAGGCACACCCACTCAAGTGCCCTCTAGTATACATATGTACACACGTACACATTTGCACATGCACGCGCACATGCACACACACACACACACACACATGAATGAATGCATGTATGCAAAAAAAAAAAAGATAGCTCTACTAGCAGAAACATATGTAAGCAAAGGTAATATACTCTAGGTGGTCCCATATTGAATATTCCGTCAATGGATGTGTTTGTCATTCTGCTCTGATACAGGCCTTGAAGAAGAAAACTGTGAACTGGTCATCTTTGTATTTCCAGCCACTGACACAGTTTGTCATTCAGAAAGCCATGAGTGAATATTGATTGATAAACTGGTTGCTGTGCTTCTAGCCACCAATTAAGAGCAATAAACCCATCCTGAATGGGGGCTATTTTGTAAGCTCACAGCACTGAAGGTGTCTGCGAAGGTGCTCACTCACATAGAGATCCACTTTCTAGTGGTAGAATGCCAAATTTGATCCAAACTAAATGAAAAGAAATGGAAGACCTTCATTATTTTTTTCAGACATTTGTTTGTGTTAAAATTCAAACAGGTTGCACAGATGACAAACAGGGAGAGATGGGATTCTTAGGGAAGTTAGGAGACCTTTTCCGAGCTGTCTTCTGCTATCAGCTGCTGGGTGTTTGTGATGGTACTGTGGGCCCCTGACTCCAGGGTCACAGTCAGTTTTCTCAAGAAGTGACCAGTGACTACCTAATGAATGGCTCTACAGGCGCTGGATGGATCTAGTGATCCCTCTGGGATCCTCATGTGCCCAGATTCTTGGGTTCAGGAGACAATGATTGAAACCAAAACACACATAGGCAGAGTTTATAAGAGAGAAAGAATGGAACTCACAGACACGAATCCATGAAGGGCAAGAGAGCCCTGAAGAACTCATGGACTCCAGACACGGAATCCATGAGGGACAAGGAGCTGGAAAAGAGCTCATAAACTAAATGAGGGAGTCAAAGGTATGCCAAAGATAGCTGCCAAGGTCCACAATATTCATACCCTCAGTCAGGCCTGGGAAAAATGACTTGTTCTCATTGGTTAGCTCCAGTTTCTATAAACCTGATTGAAGCTTTTGTTCATCCACATCTCATTGGTCTATTCATATTGGGGTCCAACCCAGTTGATCTTGTGCCTCACCTCCTGATAGGGCTTATCTACAATGGAGAACTAATCTCCATATCCTTTCTTGAACAGAGGGTTGAAAGATTAGAGTCAGTTCCTTTTGGATCAATAGAGTGTGTTCATTCAGGGTAATCCTAGCAGTGGGAGATTGTATTAATCAGGGTTTTCTGATGAAATAGAATCTATAGAATGTAATATATAAAAATAAGTTTATTAAAATAACTCACAATAAAATAGTGTCCTTCAAAGTAGCTGCCCACAGCTACTTGTGAAATGTTCCACAAAGCCAAAAGATCCCGAGAAGGTCTCAAGCCTTTTGCTGGGTTCCGACATCAGTGAAGAACAGCTGGGCTCTGACGTCGGTGATGAAAAGCAAACAGTGGCAAGGCCTAGAGACCAGGCTCCAAAGGCAGCGGGAACAGCGACAACATGGTGGAAAAGGTGAAGCTCCAAGTCAGCCAAGGACGGAGGCAACAGCAGCAGCAACAAAGAAGGTCACGATGCTCTAAAAGCAAACAACGCATGCAGAGTGGACTCCACAGCGGACACAGGACAAGGGAAGAACAAGTCCTTCCTCCTTGCCCCTCCTGTTATCTGGTCCACCACTGGAAAGCAGCACCCACTGTAGGCTGGGTTCTCCACAGCAATCAGTCAAGTACCCGCAGACTTGTTCAGGGGCCATTCCAACCATTAACCTTCCACAGCTGCGCCCCAAACAGTCTGCAACTGTCAAAAATACTTTCAGAGACTGTCCTTGCATGACTGCTCTAAAACTGCCTAACTAGGAATTGTTGCTACTTCGTTTTCACAAAGCCACTAGGGCTCAGCTACTCTGTGAATGAGTAATTCACAATTCAAGTCCATCTGCAAGAAAAAGCTTCTTTGCTCAATGTGTAACAAAGCCAAGAAATGACTTTCTCCATTGACAGTCCCAACAGTGCTGGCGTCATGAGGAGTCCTGTTGCTTCAGAATTAAGTTCATAACATATGGACTGCAGGGGTGAAAACTAAATCTTCATCAAGACGCTATGTCACACTTCCCAGAAAGGCAAAATCCAAAAGCGGGGTAACACATCATTGCCGGTGGAAATACTAAGTACAGTCCTCCCAGGAAAGAACTGCAAATAGCTGGCAACATCCACATCATATACATTACCTCTGACTCTGAAAGCTCTCTTCTAGGAATCATTTCCAAATATGTGCTCTCAAGAATAAGAAATGGAATAGCCCAAAGTCCCATCAGTAGGAACGCTTGAATGAACTAAAGTACAGCCACATACTAGACACTAGGAGGCCACAAGAAAGTGTCGTTCTCTAAGTACTGACAGGGAGTGTTACTTTTAACTGTCATTCAAGTCAAGGGAATGCATGCACTTGATTACTTTGTTCTAAGAGGCCATGTGAATGTGTCCACATGACCTTGTTCGTACATGTAAAAGCAATGGAATATGAATGAGGAGCAACAGCAGAAGAAAACAACTGCAAGAAAAAAGATACAACACAGAGAGATGGTGACAGCCGTCATGGCAGGCTGCTCTGTATGGACTTTGTTCTATGATGATTTTTAAACTCTGAGGCCATGCAAATGCCTGTAATTCCCTGTACCCCTGCAAGAAACAGCAGGAAGAAACAGGAGAAGCCAGCTTGCAAGGAGGTGGGATGGAAGTAGAGGGGGAGGGAGCCAGCCTGGGTAACACAAACCCAGCGTAAAGACAGCCTGTCTCAAGGAAAAAACCTGAGGTGTTCTCAGTCGCCACCTGTGCACCTTGGCATGCACATGATTACACTCACATATGTGCATGGGCAGACACACACATACACATACACACATTAAATGAACAAAATAAAAAATAAAGTGAAATGCTTTAAGCACAGATTAGATAGATAGATAGATAGATAGATACATAGATAGATAGATAGATAGGTAGGTAGATAGAAAGTAGATGGTAGGTAGATGGTAGGCATATACAGGAGTATGATTAGGTCCCCAGAAGTTGTGATGTGACTTCCGTTTTTCCCAGGCCTCCTATTATAGTTGGCTTTCTATCACTGTAACTAATACCTGAGAGAATTGACTTAAAAAGAGACAAGTTTACTCTGGCTCACAGTTTTAGAGATCCTAGCGTTTAATAGACAGTCTTGTTGCCTTGGGCCTGTGGTGGGACATCGTGGCCAGGAGCTTAAAGAAAGCCAAAGGGGGCTGGAATCCTACCATCCCTTGGGGAGGGGCTGACCCCATAGCCTGAGGATCTCCTGCTGGGCCCAATCTTTTAAAGATGCTGCCACCTCTCTTGTGCTAGGGACCAAGCTTTGGGGGAACACTTATGCAAACCATAGCAGACTTCATCTTTCTAAACATGTGCACCCCCTCCAATGAGGACACTGTTTAGGCAGTTTTAGAGCAGTCATGCTGGAAGGTCGTCCTCCACTGCTGGGATTATCATGAAGGAACACAACCTACGGATCTGGAGGAACTGTTGGTAATCCTTCACAGAGATAGGGTTGCCAATGTCCCCCAATCCTCCGTTTATGAAAAGTTATGGAGATGAGCTCTCTATTGCAGATAAACTCTATCAAGAAGTCTTCCACAAGATCAACTGGGTTGGGCCCCCAACATGAGCAGACCAATGAGATGCAGGGGACCAAAAGTTCTAATAGGTTTGCAGAAACTGGAGCTAACCAATGAGGAAAAGCCACCTTTCCCAGGCCTACCTAACTCTATAAATACTCTTGATTCTGGCAGCCGTTTTTGGCTCCCAGACATGGAATCCATGAGTTCCTTTTCCGGCTTTCTCTCACTGGCCTCTTAAAAACTCCATGTCTGTCTTTTGTTCCTGATCATTTACTACTGAGGGGGTGTGATCTCACCAGAAGAGGAGGGCATATAGTCTGGCAGATAAAAAGTAACCATTTTGCAAATGGGTGATAGACCCCTCCCTCACTGTCGGTTCCCACTTTTATTACATCTACCTTTGAATGTGCTTTTATCACAAGACTCTAGTTTAACAGCTTTTGTCTCTGGCCAGGGGGTAATATACAATGCCCACCAGGATGGAGTGAAGGGCATTGCAGGAGCAGCAAAACTGCAAAAGAAAATCAACAAACCACAATCCAGAACTTCAGAGACTCTATATCAACCACCTAGAACTAGGCCAGCTTAATCTCTCCCCATCTTGAAGCTCAGGGACATTTGCGGAAGAGGGGGCGGTAAGAGTGTAAGAGCAAAAGGATGGGAGAAGCAATGATATGTAAGATACTCTATACTAGTTAGGGCTGAAGCAATCATAATTGGACTTTGCATGCCCTGCACATTGTCCAACACACTGTTGACCTCACAAAGTCTAGCATCTGCTAAAGGCACCAAGATCCTTGGAGGCAAAGGATTGGCAGCCACAGCAGTGTTCCTATGCTTAAGGGGAACACAGGAAAGGGTTCAGGGAAAGGCCACTGGGTCCTTGTACGTCATCGGAGAAGAGGGCCCAGAGGAAAATCAGACATGCACAAGAAAGGACTCTCTGGGAATTGGGGTGGGAGGCACTGGGAGATGGGGAGGGAGGGGAGTGGGGAGGGGGAGCAGGGGATACCGGGGGAGGAGAAGGGAGGGAGGGAACTGGTGTACCTAATAAGTTTGTATGAGCTGAAATAATAATAAAAATGTATTAAAAAAAAAACTCTATGTCTGTGATTTCTTCTTGTCAGCTCCCTTGCCCCTTGCGAATTCAAAGTCCATGAATTCCATTCTTTCTCTCCTCTAATAAACTCCATCTTAATCCTCCATGGGTGGAGGTTTCAAGCTTTGATTCCTGAATATAAGAACCTGGAGATATAAAAGACCCCAGAGACCCACATCAGTGTGATCCGGATCTGGATTATAGCTTTTAAATTTAAAATTAATCAGAACAGAAAATCAATGTGCTCAGTGGCCCAAGCTCGCTTCAAGTGCTGAGTGGTCACATGTGGCCCTGGGGAACAATGAGATGGTTCCGACGAAGAGCATTTCCGTCACCTTGGGAAGCTTCGGAGCAGAGCCGTGATCGAAGGCTGCACCCCCATCCTTGAGAGTATTCAGTCTTTCACATGAACCCCAGCTGAGTGAACTTCCCTTTTTTAATCTTTAGCAATTATGTCCCAATGGCATTCACACAAATCACGTCTGTCTCCGGTCTTATCAATGGTTTGATCCTAATGTTAACATTTGCCAACTGTAATAGTTAATGTCACTTGCCAACTGGACTGAATGAAGAGATGTCTAGGGCATTAATGAGGAACACTTTTGGGTATGTTCATGAGGGTGTTTTTAGAGACATTTCACTGAGGAGGAAAATCTCATCCTGGATATGGGCAGCACCACCCCATGAGCTGAGTCTGAACAAAAGGGGAAAAGGAGCAAGAAAGCTGAGCACCAGCGTCCATCACTCTCTGCTTCCCAGTTGTGGATTCGATATGATAAGCTGCCTCATGCACTTGCTGCCGTGCATTTCTTGCCCTGCTGGACTGTAGCACTTAAACCTTCCTTCCTTAAGCTGCCTGATGTCAGGTGGCGGGTCACAACAATGAGAAAGACACTAGCACAGCGATGCATCGTTGCACACCATGCTCGATTTGCTACATAGTCGCCCTGATGACTTTTTCAGGCTTTTTATTTTATTCAACAGGCTGAAGAGAAGGCTCAGGGCTTTGACATTTGCCTTCGTGAAAGTTATTACGGGGTGTCAACTTGGCCATCAAGATTAACTTAGTTGGCCACACCTGGCATTAACTAAGATCAGCTGTGAAACCACTTGAAGAGATTATCTAGATCAGTACATTTACAATACAAAGACCAGCCCTGGATCTGATTGGGACTTCCCAGCAGTGGACCAGATAACAGGAACTGTAGAACAGAGGACTTAGAAGAGAGGCTTCTTCCAGCCTTCAGCTGTCACCCACTGGCCTGCTGGACTGAGCAGCTCTGAGCCTCCAGGATGTCTGCAGTGAATTAATCTGCCTCCAGCTTCAGCCACCAGCCATGTTACCTCCACCATGAAAGACTGTTTCTCCGCTCTGGAACTGAAAGCTAAATAAATCTCCCTTTCTTCCTTAAGTTGCTTGACTTTGAATGCTCTCTCACAGCAACAGTTAAGAGTAACTGTTACAACCTTGAAAGCAAAAGGACCTGAGCTCTAGTCCCTGCATTTCTGCATTTCTGGCCCTGGGAAACCTCATAGTAAAGCAATAAGGAGGTAGAGCAATCCAGGTTAATTATCAAAAGCACCCTTGGTGCTCTATAGACACATACAACCAAGTGCCCTCTTTCAAACTCACACACTCACACATGGAAAAAAATCATATTTTATATGCATCATATTTCCTTTTTTCCAATCATAGTAATGAATGAAAAGTTGTCCAAATAAGAAGAAAAATGTCTGCGCACTGAAGAGAGATGCAAGAGAAAGATATTCGCTTAAGGCATGGGTGCCAATGGTGTTCATTATGCTGGCTGGGCCCTAGGCAGACATGGATAGGGACTGGTGATTATCAGTGAAGAAATAGCTTATAATAATGGTCATGGCGAGGATTACAAGTTGTCAGCTGACGGCAAAGCTGGCTTGATATGCCTTAATTTTAGACAGACTAATTGATTTCATTGTCTTTATAGTTTGGCATTAAAATTAGATTGGCGATTAGGGGGAGTGCCCAAGCAGAAGGTGACACAATGTTCTGTTGTTGTTTGTTTTGCTTTATCCTCCTCAAAAAAGTGGTTTTCTGAGCTACTGAGATGGTTCAGTGGGTAAAAGGCCTTGAATTCCATCCCTGGAGCCCACATGGTAGGAAGACAGAACTGATTTCAGAAAGTTGACCTCCACACAAAAGCCACGTGTTCTCTCTAAATCAGCCAATCAATCAATCAGTAATAAATAAAATGTAATTTCCTAGCTAAGTGTGGTGGTACACACCTGTAATCCCAACACTCAGGCAGAGGCAGGAGTACTGGCCATAAAGTCACAGTCTGAATTACAGTCAGCTCTGGCTATACACACATGCACACACACACACACACACACACACACACACACAGGTATACACACACACAGGTATACACACACACACTGAGAGCTTGTCTCCAAAGGTAAAAAATTTGTGAAATAGGCTAGCTATGTCTCTGTTTGAAAAATACCATTGCATTATTGTTTTATCATACACATGCACATGCACACACACACACACACACACACACACACACATCTATTTGTGTCATTCAAGGACCTAGAATTTCTGTGTAAGAGCACAGAATATTCCTGATACCGGTGTAACATTTAGGCAGAAGCTAGCCTAACCTCAATAACTGATAGTTATTATACCTCATTTTACACAGGAAGGTGTCAGCGTGCTTTATGAATTTAAATTGATATTCAGAAATATGACCGAGCAGCAATTAAATGATTGTGGCAGAAACCATTGTAGAGCTCTTGATAATTGCAGGTGAGAAGATATACTGAGGGACATGGAGTGTGAATCATGAAATGACCTTCAAGCCTGACATCTGGGGAATTTCACATTTTCCACCATTCCAAAAGAAGAGACAGACTGCACTGATGGCTAGGCGCATCTCTCAGTATGTTGGAAGTTCAGGATCAAGACAGAAACGTGGCAGGCACATTTCTCGTGGAGCAGCAGAGAGAAGCAAGCAGATGGGGTGCTGGTGGACATCTGAGCCCAGGGCAAGTCCTTAGTAGGCGATTTTAGAGCAGCCTTGCGGGACCGTCTATGAAGATCTTCAAGGGTCACCCCAGAGCTGGGATTACCCTGAAGGAACACACCTTTTCCTGAAGGAACTGACTCTAATCCTTCACGGAGAGTCACGGAGAAAAAGTTGCCAAATTCCCCCAATCCTCTGTTTATAAATGGATTTGGACATTAGTTCTCCATTATAGATAAGCCCTAGGAGATATCAGCTACCAGAGCGACTAGGTTGGGCCCCAAAATGAACAGACCAATGAGATGCAGAGGCGCAAAACCTCCAATCAGATTTGCAAAAACTGAAGCAAACCAATGAAGAAAAGGTGCTTCTCTCCCCTCCCCCTCCACTCCTCTGCCTAAAACATAAATAACCCCGGCAGCCACCTTTGGCTCCCGTGCCCCTCATGGGATGCATGCCTGGAGTCTGTGAGTTCTTGGGGACTCTCTTGCTCCTTGTGGATTCATATCTGTGAGTTCCATACTTTCTTTCCCTAATAAACTCTGCCTAATCCTCTGTGCATGTTCTGGTTTCAGTCTTTGACTCCCAAACACAAGAACCTGGACACATAAAGACCCCAGAGGGAACCTTTAACACTCACATCAGGTCTTTGGTATTTCTTAGTTGTGAGACAGGAGGAGGATAGAAACTAGCATTTCAAATAGCAAAGGAAGGAACACTACCAAATTCCTTCTATGAAGCTAATATCGTTTTAATCCCAAAACCTAATAAAGATTCACTTAAAAAAGAAAACTATAGGCCGATCTCCCTGATGAACACAGACGCAAAGATTCTCAACAAAGTCTTAGCAAATCGGATTCAAAAACATATTAAAAAGATCATTCATGGGGACCAAGTAGGCTTCATCCCCGGCACACAAGGTTGGTTCAACATACGCAAATCAATAAATGTAATTCATCATGTAAACCAGTCCAAAGTCCAAGACCACATGATACTCTCGATAGATGCAGAAAAAGCTTTTGACAAGATCCAACAGCCTTTTATGATCAAAACGCTAGAGACAGTGGGAATGGAAGGAACCTTAATCAATATAATAAAAGCTATATACAACAAGCCCACAGCAAGGATTATGCTCAATGGGGAACAATTGGAAGCATTCCCACTTCGATCAGGAACTAGACAGGGGTGTCCACTCTCACCACTTCTATTCAATATTGTACTTGAAGTCTTAGCTGAAGCCATAAGACAAGAAAGGGACATAAGAGGGATTCAAATCGGCAAGGAAGAAGTCAAGCTATCCCTATTTGCAGATGACATGATCTTATACCTGAGTGATCCCAAAAACTCCACCAGGAAGCTCCTGGAACTAATTGAGAAGTTCAGCAGGGTGGCAGGATACAAAATAAATGTGCAAAAATCAGAGGCCTTCCTATATGCCCAGAATGAAAGAAGTGAAAAAGCCTTGAGAGAAACAATACCATTTACTATAGCCCCTAAAAAAATGAAATACCTTGGTATAAACCTAACTAAGGAGGTAAAAGACCTTTACAATGAAAACTTTAAAACCCTAAAGAAAGAAATAGCAGAAGACACCAGAAGGTGGAAAGACCTCCCTTGTTCCTGGATTGGCAGAATCAACATCGTAAAAATGACCATCCTACCAAAGGCAATATACAGATTCAATGCTATACCAATCAAAATCCCAAAGCAATTCTTCAAAGAAGTTGACCAAACAATCTCAAAGTTCATATGGAGGCACAAAAGACCCAGGATAGCAAAAACAATCCTGAGTAACAAAAACACAGCTGGAGGTCTATACTACAAATCCATAGTTATAAAGACAGCCTGGTACTGGCTCCAAAATAGACACACAGATCAATGGATAAGGATTGAAGACCCAGATATAAGCCCACAAAGTTACAGCCATTTGGTCTTTGACAAAGGGGCCCAAAGAATCCAATGGAAAAAGAACAGCATCTTCAACAAATGGTGCTGGCAAAACTGGATCTCCACATGCAGAAGATTAAAGCTGGACCCGTACTTGTCACCATGTACAAGACTTAATTCCAAATGGATCAAGGACCTTGATATCAGGCCAGAAACTATAAAAACCATAGTTGAAAGGATAGGGAACTCCCTCGAGCTGATTGGGCTAGGCCAACAGTTCCTAAACAGACATCCAATGGCACAGTCACTGCTACCAACTCTCAACAGTTGGGATCTTGTGAAATTAAAGAGCTTCTGTTCAGATAAAGAGATTATAACACGAGCTCAAAGGCAACCCACAGAATGGGAGAAAATCTTCACTAACCACACATCTGATAGAACTCTGCTGTCCAGAGTGCACAAAGAACTTAGAAAACTAAACACTAAGGAAACCAATGGCCCAATTAAAAAATGGGCCCTGGAACTTAAAAGAAACTTTACCAGGGATGAAATTAAAATGTCTAACAAATATCTGAATAAATGCTCCACTTCCTTAGCCATCAGGGAAATGCAAATCAAAACTTCCCTGAGATATCATCTCACCCCGGTCAGGATGGCAAAAATCCACAATACAAACAACAACAAATGTTGGAGAGGATGTGGAGAGAGGGGAACTCTCCTACATTGCTGGTGGGAATGCAGGCTCATACAGCCACTCTGGCGAGCCGTCTGGAGATTCTTAAAGAAATTAAAGATTGAAATGCCATATGACCCTGCTATTCCACTTTTGGGAATAACCCCCCATACAGCAGAGGTTCACCTTGATAGCACAAGCACGACCATGTTCATAGCAGCACTGTTTACAATAGCAAAGTCATGGAATCAGCCCAAATGTCCAACAGTTGACGAGTGGATAAGGAAACAGTGGTACATCTATACAATGGAGTACTACTTAGCCATCAAAAATGATGAATTACTGGAATTTGCCGGGAAATGGATGTCATTAGAAACAATTATATTAAGCGAAGTATCCCAGACCCAGAAAATTAAGCGCCGTATGTACTCCCTAATAGGTGGCTCCTAGTACCAAACCCACCCAGCCCACCTAGAGACAGTAATTCCAAGGATTATGAACAGGAGGGATGGGGTAGGAGGGCCACACCAGAAACAAGGAGAGAAGGGACCATGTTACAGCAGAGAAAATAGGCCTCCACCAAGGCCCCAAATAAGTAATGAGACATCTGATTAAGTTCACAGCCTTTTGTTCCTGATCATTTACTACTGAGGGGGTGTGATCTCACCAGAAGAGGAGGGCATATAGTCTGGCAAATAAAAAGTAACCATTTTGCAAATGGGTGATAGACCCCTCCCTTAGTATGGTTTCCCACTTTTATTACATCTACCTTTGAATGTGCTTTTATCACAAGACTCTAACAGCTTTTTGTCTCTGGCCAGGGGGTAACATACAATGCCCACCAGGATGGAGTGAAGGGCATTGCAGGAGCAGCAAAACTGCAAAAGAAAATCAACAAACCACAATCCAGAACTTCAGAGACTCTATATCAACCACCTAGAACTAGGCCAGCTTAATCTCTCTCCATCTTGAAGCTCAGGGAAATTTGCGGAAGAGGGGGCGGTAAGAGTGTAAGAGCAAAAGGATGGGAGGAGCAATGATATATAAGATACTCTATACTAGTTAGGGCTGAAGCAATCATAATTGGACTTTGCATGCCCTGCGCACTGTCCAACACACTGTTGACCTCACAAAGTCTGCTAAAGGCACCAAGATCCTTGGAGGCAAAGGATTGGCAGCCACAGCAGTGTTCCTATACCTAAGGGGAACACGGGAAAGGGTTCAGGGAAAGGCCACTGGGTCCTTGTACGTCATCGGAGAGGAGGGCCCAGAGGAAAATCAGACATGCACAAGAAAGGACTCTCTGGGAATTGGGGCGGGAGGCACTGGGGGACGGGGAGGGAGGGGGGTGGAGAGGGGGAGCAGGGGGTACGGGGGGAGGAGGAGGGAGGGAGGGAACTGGTGTACCTAATAAGTTTGTATGAGCTGAAATAAAAAAAAAAAGAAACTAACATTTCGTTTGAGCATTTCATTCTTTCAATTAATTTTTATTTTGCTCTTTGATGGGTGTGTGCAAGTGCATGAGTTGGCATGTGTGTAGATAATGTTGGACATCTTCCTCAATTGCTCTTCCCCTTATTTTCACAAGGATCTCTTGTGAACCTGGAGCTCATTAACTTGTTGAACTGATCCTATTGCCACCTCCCCAGCCCAGGGGTTTCATGTTTGTATGATCACACATGGCCTTGTACCCCGGGGCAGGGGAGCTGAAATCATGTTTTCATGCTTGCATATTACCCATTTTCCCTCTCCCCAGCCCTCTTGCTGATTCTTTTTCCAAGTGACTGACACTGCGTGAGGCTGGGTTTTCCACTCCTTTTATGGCCTTCCGTTCCTTTACTATTCCGGTCAGGGGAGGGCCTTGGGAAGGCAGCACGCAGGACAGACAGTTTCAGTATTATCTTGCACATTATTGGCCAGAGTTGGCAAGAAGCACTCGCTTGGCTACTCACATCCTACCTCAAGGAAGTGGCAAGTCTCATGACTGTGCTCAGAAGAGCACTGAAGAGGGCCGTAGGTTGGGCTTCCTGCTTAAGGCAGGAAGAAGGTCCTTATGACCTTGCAAAGGTTGCCAGGATGCAGCCAGGATTCTGAGGGAGGCTGGAGAAGGGACAAGGGCAGGAAAGAGCCCAGAGAGAGCAGGAGCCTCTCTTGGGAGCTCCTGGGGTGGAGGAGAGCTCTATATAGGGGGAGCACTGAGGAAAAAGAAGCAAAAGTCTGACCTCACCATGAGTGATTCCGATTGGCTGAAAATAAGAACGTTTCCTCTCAAACGAAGGATCTATCAGCTGATCCTTAGACCCCAGGGGAGTTAGCAAGGAGAATCATCAAGGACTTGCTCATCCACAGGCCCTGATGGGGGAGGAGGGAGGAAGGTCCTTCCTGAGGAGCTGTAGGGAACCTGGACCAGCCCCCTGCTTCTGCCCCAGCCCAGGCCTTCTGTGCAGGTCCTACCATAACTGGACTCTTGTCATCCTCTGGAGCTGTAAGCCAGATAAACACCCCCTTTCCTGAGCTGCTTGTGTCTCACCGCAACAAGGAGAGTAAAGGCAACTTCTGGGGCTCTGGTGAGAGGGCCCAATGGCAATGACAGGGAACACGTGATTGAGCCGACCACTCTGCTTGTGGCCAGGAAGCGGTTGAAAGGGGGAGATCTGAGGTCCCACAATCCTCTTGGAGACTACTGCCCTCAGTGATCTAAGTACCTCCCAGTAGAGATCCTAAGGGACCAGGTTCCTGAAGGTTCTACACCCTTCCAATAGCGCTTTCTTGGGGAGCAAGCTTTTGTGTCCCGGAAACACATGCAGGTGAGACATTCAGCATCCAAACTGGTGGTTTGCTAAGAAACGTGAGGTGAAAGCTAAAGGTCTTGAGATGGGAAGATGATTCTAGATCACCAGGGTGGCTTTAGCGTAGGCGCGAAGGTCCTCTGCAGGGAAGGAGGGGAAGAGTCGTCAGAGGAGGAGATAGGGCAGGAGTTGGCATGGTGCTGGCTGTGACAGTGCAGAGATCGAGAAAGGGGAGCTGGAGGGAGGTAGGGGAGGTGGACAGTGCGTGGAAGCTCAAAAAGTCATCCCTCTCAGCCTGCAGAAGGAATGTGGCTGGCAGGCTCCTTGATTTCGGACTAAGGGGATCCATTTCAGTCTTCTGATCTCTGGAACTATAAGATCATGCATGTGTGCTGTTGTGAGCCACTACGGATGAAATTGTTCTCAGACAGTAAATAGGTTGATCATCTGATTATATGCTAGAGGGGTGACCAGCTAGCCAACCAAGCAGGGTTATTCAAACATCAGCTAGAGACCCATGTGGCCCCGTATTTTATGGCAGTAAAGTATTGTTGAAATCCCACAAGACTCCAAATGTATCAGAAATCTGTGGTTAAGAAATTTACTGTGATTTACTTTCTGTTACAAATTCGTCATGAAGAAGAAGAGGGGGAGGGGGAGAGGGAGGAGTGGGAGGAGGAGGAAGAGGAGGAGGAGAAAGGTATTTTCGTTTTTCCCCTTTAAAATCCATTCTTGAGTTCATAGAAGGCCATGTTTCTTCTTACCTTATGAGGACTTTTTAAAATTAAGCCTAGATTAAAAAACTCGGTTGCTTATGTGAGTTTCTTGTTGCCACTGTAGCAATCTTGGTGCTTCAATAGAACTCTAGTGTGATTCACTATTGTGGGCCAGAAGTCTGAAACTGGCCTGACTGGTTCCTTCCAGTGGCCTGAAAGAAGCTCCCCTCACCTTTTCCTGCTTCCAGAAACCACATATTTCCCTGGGCGCATGTTTCTCCTCCATCCGCTCTCCAATCTCTGGTGCCATCTTCACATGACCTTCTCTTCTGTGGCAAACTCCTTGTGCCTCCCTCTTTTGAGGCTTTGTGTCATTGTAGGCACGATCCACCAGACCAGTCTCCTGGTCTTCATCTAACCACATCCACAAAGTCCAACTTGTCCTAGAAGGACATCCTCAGGTTCTAGGGATCAGAACATGAGTGTTCTAGGGGCCTCTGCTCAGGGTCTCTATTTTTCTCGGGGGCTTAGAAGTGAGAGTGAAGGGGACCCTTAGAGGAGTGATTAGAATTCCCAAGCCAGGCTGGGGAGATGGCTCAGGAGGAGGTTAAAGTCATTGCCTTGAAAGCAAAAGGACCTGAGTTCTGATCCCCAGATCCTGTGTAAAAATGCCAGACAGATATGGCAATGACCTGTACTTCCATCCTGGAGGATAGAGCCTGGGAAAACACAGAACAAAATAATAAGGAAGCAGAAAATTCCAGGATGATTCCCAAAGTCACCCTTGGGCATCCACAGTTATACATACTCAAATGTCCTCTTGTATATACACACACACACACAGAGGCAAAAAAAAAAAAAAAAAAGAATTCCCGAGTCGGGTGGATTTCTTCTCCTATTTCCATGCAGTGTTTTGTAGTAGTTACTCTTCTGTGTTGCTGCGAGACACCACCCCAAGTCAAATGAGAGAAAGGGAGATTTATTCAGCTTACAGTTCCAGAGGAGAGATACAGTCTTTGATGGCAGACCAGCATGGCTGGCTGGCTGAAGCTGGAAGCAGGCTAGGTTCACTGCAAACATCCTGGAGACTGAGAACTGTGTCTGTTGCTACAAAAGCCAGACTTGGAGGTAGCGTGGGTCCAATCCACCTCAAGGCCCACCCCCCTGTGACTGCCTTCCTCCAGCTAAACTCCATCTCTCAAAGGTGTCATGGCCTTCCTAAACACATGAGACTGTGGGGGACACATTTCAAACCACGACAGTTTATAATGGGATTTCTGATAGGCTCGCCAGAGGCCCACTCCTCCGTCTTGAGGCTTAGATGCCTGTGTCCCACCCAGCTTTGCTCAGAATGAACATGGCTACCCACCTTCCTCAGGATCATAGGAGCTGAGATCTCAAGCAGGCGAGAACCCACAGTGTCACCCAGGATGGATTGGAGCGTATCCTTGGCCAAATGGAGTCTCAGAACCATGTTTGACTTTTAAAAATGCGGGCATAGGACATATTCTGCTTGTAGGTATTGGGGAGTCAGCTCACACAGATTTTGAGGAGGACCGTGACTGAACTTTGCAGCCAATCCACTGACAGCCACTTGTCCATTGAGTCCTGTTTGCCCAGAGGCCTGCCTCGTGGAGAATGGAAGTTGCCTCTCTAAGGCCTGGTGGCTCATCCCTCTCTACCTATGGGGGACACACAGGCTAGTGCCGGGTGCTTTGGCACAGTAATCTTGGTGCATGTGTCGGTGTGTGTGTGTGTGTGTGTATGTGTGTGTGTGTGTGTGTGTGTGTGTGTGTGTAGGGGCACTCCGACCCCTTGGCACCTTGGGTGTTTTGTCTCAGTTCAGTGTCAGAATACTGTTTGCATGCATGAGGCCACGGGTTCAAGTTTTGAAACTGAAAAGCCAAAGTGTTGCCCGTCTCCCAACTCTAAGTGCCCTCTTTAGAAAGATCCACACGCCGGACATTCATGTCAGGGATTGAGGACTGCACAGGCAGGTGGGCTTTGAACTTGAGCTCCTTGGCCGACCACCAAGGGCCTGGGGTGGGGGGAGGCTGGAGACAAGTTCATGTCAGGACCTACAGCGGCATCAGTGTTTGGACATGAACACAGCAGAGACGCGGGCTGCCTGGGCTCGGGGATGTATTAACTAGCTTCTAAATGGCTGCACTTTGTCTGCATAGCAAACTTTATCTTCTTTCTCTTTTTTCTGTGTGGGCAGGGGATTGCCTATGTGTAGTTGTGGGTGTATGTAGAAAAGGGCACTTGAGTGAGTGTGTGTGTGTGTGTGCGCGCGCGCGCACACACTGTGCCTGTGGAGGCCCAGGGTAACATGGGGAGTCATCTTGGATTGTTCTACCTTCTCATTGCTTTGCTCTGGGGCGGCGCAGGCTGTGCTCCCCCAAGCTAGAATTGCAGGCTGCCACCATTCTTATATGGGATCTGGGGATCTGAAGTCAGGTCCTTTTGCTTGCCAAGCAAAGCTCTAACCTCTGAGCCATCTCTCCAACCCCGTTTAACCATCTTCAAAGGAGGGAAATGGCCATCAACACTTCCCAGAGCTGATACTTAACTCTTCCAGTCTGCACAGCACCTGCAAGGACAGGGTGGCTGTGACCTTGTCAGACACCAATGCTCCACTCTGTCCACAGATGAGGGCTGGCTAGTGTGAGCTCAGCAAGTCCAGCCTTTTGCCTACTCACCCACTCCTGCCTGCTGTAGAGGGGCTTCACACACTGCGCCTTTGGGTGGGTGTTTGGATAGGGCTGGACGGTACCGGAAGCAGTGATTGGAATTGCACAGCAGACAGAGAAGCTCACAGGGACAGCCAGGAAAGCAAGGAGCCTTCACACAGAGGCCTGGAGCTCGTTTCTTTCAATATCCTATCTTCTTACCCACTCATCTTATCAGTAGATGATATTCTCGCAAGAGTGGATGATGACCTCAATGTTGCTTCCTTCCGGTCATCCCTTGGGCTTTTGGGAGACTGTGTGTCAAGTGTCATCATTTAGAACTTGGACCAACACAGGAACAGAAGTGGCACCTCATGCTAGATCAGCGAATAGCTTTGCATTACTGCAGGTGCCTGGCGAGCCTGGAGCAGAACAGACTCTCATGATTCTCAATGAAGAGCAAAAGCAGAGGAAGGTGTAGGGCTGAGGGGGGGGGGAGATGCCATCTTCACCAGGTTACTCCTGGATAACATATTTTGGAGTAACATTTTGGAATCTTGAGTTGTTTGATAAAGGCCCTCACATCCTCATCTGTGTACATCTGCTCCTTTGTCCCTTAGTCCAGGACAGGACAAGGGCTTAGGAAAATATATCTTGAGGGAACAGGAACAGCAATGTTTCAGTTATTTGTGGCTGAATAATAGACATCCAAGGTTTAGTGTCTTGAAATGTCCTATATCTTGGACCCTAGAGGAGTATAAACTTTCAAGGTATAGCTACAAACTGTTTCTAAACATTTATCATTTTACCCATACATTAGAAGAGCACTCGGCACTCAACCCAGAAGCTTCCTTTTTGCAATGGAAGGTGTTCATTATAGAAAATTACAACTGGCCAAAGCACTGAAAATAAGTGACTGGGGACTGCTTGGCCCTAAACAGGATATCTAATCGCTTTTCCCCCCAAGGCTCACAGAATGTCAAGGAAGCGGGGTGGGGAACAGGGGTGTGACCAGACTATATCTTCTATGCGTAACAGGGATGTTGTATCCATGAACTCGTTGCACCTATGTTTATTTCCATAAGACCTGCAAAAAATCTTCTCTATCAATATTTCACTATAGGAAAGGGAAAGATCTCAAGAAGCCCTATGCCTTCCCGAGAGGCCTTCCCGAGATTAACACTGAATGGTGTGTGTGTGGGAGATATGCTTTCATCAGCATCAATGAGCATAATAGTTTAGACCTCCATGGGACCCCCTACAACTCTAGCTTATCGGGTCTCTCCTCAGCTCATGAGCGCTCATGTCATTGGTCAAAGCAAGTCATGTGATCCTTCCCAGCATTACTATGGGAGAGGACAGGTTATGCCCGAGGTGTGAGTCCTTAGAGTTCCTGATTGATACATCAACAGGTAGATTGGTCCTTGTGCAGCCCTGAGACCTTCAAGCATCTTGTTTTTTCCTGGGAGAGTATACATCTAGAGACGAGGCCACCTGAGGAGAGAGTGAGAAAGGGACTGTCTGTGAACCAGAAAGACAGCTTTCCCTGGAAACAACCCTGGCAGCATCTTGATCTTGGACTTGAGGTGTCTAGAACTTTGAGGAAATTCACTTCTGTGTAAGCCACCCAGCCTGTGCTACAGCAGCTGCAGCAAATTGGCATTCAGGCTTTAGGGAAGTCAGGAGAGAAGAATTGTGTGGTCACCCCAAATCTGGAACCTGGAATATTCCTATCCATAGATCTGAAGAGCCCAGGGTGGAAGTAAGAATGGAGCCTAGACATGGGGAAGAACTGTGAACTTCAGCCACTGTTGGCTGCAGGGAGGGAGCCAGAGAAATCAGACCCGAGGCCTGAGTTTTATCTTCTGTCATCTACTGTGGTTCCCCACGGTTCAAACCTAATCAGAAGCAGAGGTCAAGGGGCCCCTTGACACGGTCCGTGTTCGGTCAGCCTGTGTAAAACTCAGGATAGCTACAGAAGGATGGCATGCACTTCAGTGGACATGCCAGGACTTTAGGACAAATATAGGACCACAGTGGGGGACCCATGTTCTCAGCAGCAGCATCTAAGCATTGCCCTCTGTTGGAATATGATGGAATGCTGAAGGTGTGATAGGTTTACTGCTTCCCAGTAGAGCTGGCTACGGAAGTGTGTTGGTGTTACAGCATGGTGACCACAACCTTTTACAAATCTGGTGTCTTTAAAACATCCATAATGCATTCTCTCACAGCTCAAAGGGGTCTTCATTCAAAACCAAACCCTTCTGAAGGAGAGATGGATCTTCCCTGACTTGCTGGTGTCTTGCTACTCTGGCTGGTGTCTGCCATTCCAATCCTGCCTCCATCTTCCCATGCTGTCTTCCCTCAGCCCGTGTCTGTGTGTCTAAGTCACCTTCCTTTACAAGGACACCCACTGTTGAAATTGGGGCCCAAATCCATCCAAAGGGACCTCATCTAAGCTTAATGGATATCTATAAAGATCCTATTTCCAACAAGTTCACACTCAAGAGGTGTGGCGGAATGTCTGGGAGATCCTTTTCTTCATCTGGGATTGAAGAATGGGGGAGGTGGGATTCTAACCTCTAACCTCCACTTCCAAAGCATAAGGTGTCCTGCATTGAAATGACTTTCAGCTGGATGCTGGGATTCATGCTGTGAGGACAGAATATCCTTTGGCTCTGGGGAAGATACACAGACTGCCTTTTTACTTGTACAAGGTAGAACCAATTTCCTGTTCTGAAATAAAGTGGCCTCAGATAAGGGACTCCTACGACAATGAGAAGTCTGGCTCTGCTACTGACAGATCACATCTTGCAGGCTGTTTGTAAAGAAGCTTATGGGTCTGGATTCCAGGTAGGGAAAAATGATTTCAGATGCATCCTCATTGCATAGAATGGGGGAGCAAAGGGTGCTGGATGGAAGCTACAGGCGCTGTGTGCTGATGACCAGGGAGAGGTTCACTCTGGAGCCACAGTGGTGCGCTGCAAGGGTTGACTGGACGACTTTCAAGAATGTTCATGATTATACATAGCTATCATTTCAAACTGTATTATATAAATTTGTGATTACACAAATTACATTAGAAGCAAAGATGATAAATGCTCAAAGCTCATCTCTTCATAATTCAGTTGCTGTGTTTTCTGTTCCCAGCACTCCGGAGGTTTGTTACAGCAGTGTGGAAATTACAGTAAACCTTGGGCACTGAAAACCCCAGCAAGCCAGGCTTAGCGACTCGTCCCCGTGGCCCAAATTAAAGCATGCAGCAGCAGTGGAAAGTGCAGAAAGGTGATCTATTCCTTATGACCACAGTTGGACCAGAAACAAATGAAGAGGCCCAGGGAGGCCCAAGCCTGTCTTCCAGGGTAGTAATATGAAGTCTAGGTTTAGACAGAAAGCTGGAGGTAGGCATGGTTAGTCCGTCCCAGTTAAGGTAAGGTGTGGTCAGTCATTGTCTCCTCTCCTTGTGTCCTGCAAGGTGGTCCTAATGAACTGTGTGTAACTTCTTCCCGGAGGTAGGGGTCACCCCTGGCTGGCCTCAGGGCTTCATGAAGTCTTTTTCTTCCCCAATATGGTGTTGTTGGGGGACATTTATGTTATTGAGGGTCTTTGTTTCAGTAGTCTGAGAGTGGAAGGGAAGGCAAAGGGTCTCTGTAGAATATCTCCTTACTTAACATGGGGAAATTGCTGTATAATGCTTCTCAACTTCCTTTCAATGACATCATAGTTCAGAGCTTGGAAGCTACTGTGAGAGATGGGAAGCATTATTTAAACTATGATACTGCAAATACTTCTCACTGTTAGTTGGGACATTGTCAAATGCCTGCCCTCCTGGCTCTGGGAGTTGTCTGATTTCCAATTCTATGTGTCATGTATCATTTCTGAAAAAAAAAAAAACCCACAGGAATTGGGGGAGGGTTTGTGCCTGGGGAGAATCAATATGGAAGATCCCTGCACACTGGGGAAGGAGGTCTCATGTCAAGCCCATCCCAGAGAGCTAACACTTCTCCAGATTTACAAACCAAGTGTGACAATAGCTGAGTTTTACTGACTCAACTCAGTTTAATGCTAAACATGGCCTAAGGTGTCAGAGCGGACCTGCAAGAAGACTGGATTCTTGTTGTCGCACAGACAGGGGACATATGTTTTCAGAGAGACAGTGTGGAATTTCCATTAAGGTTAACAGGAAGCAGTCTTTCCTATACGTTTTCTCAGCATCGTGTGTGTGTGTGTGTGTGTGTGTGTGTGTGTGTGTGTGTGTGTGTGTGTATTATGTGTCTATATGTGCTTATGGAGGCTTAAAGTGATTTCCAGAATCATCCTGGATTGCTCTACCTCTTTTTTTTTGCTTTAATTTGTTAATACAGGTTTCTTGCAATGTTGGACACATAAACATTTTAAAATTTTCTTTGTTCTTTATCTAAAAATTTAACTAGCACTCTGAATTTTCCTGGCAACTCTGGTGAGAAGGTTTCTTAGAGGATGTTTCCAGAACTTCATGGTGTGGGGCGATAGGAAATAAGATGAGGATCAGGTAGATCTGGTGGGACTTTGAAATTCACCTCTTAACCAGCACATGGGTTCCCTCACTGATGCTTGATTTTTTTTTTTTTTTCAGGTACTTGTGTCAGATAGTGTTTCTTTGGGAATCTTGATAAGCGTATACACGATGATTCATGAGAGATTCCAGTGTAAGGGAATGTTAGCACATTGTAGTTGCTTGAGATGATGTTAATTCTGCGAGTTAGTTCATTTGAGGCCAGTCTTTGAGAAAACAGGTCATTGTGCTGGAATCTCAAAGGCCATAGAAAACAGAACAGCCTTTTGCCTAGCTGCACCTTCTACTTTCACCTTGGAGGGGCTTCAGGAGCCCCCCAGCCTCACTGACAGATTGCTTGTCTTTATTCCCCTCACAGCCCTTGCACTTGGAAGAGCTCAACAGACGCATCTAGAGGCCACTCCATGAAGACTAAACCTGCAGATCCTGAAGTCTTTACTCTACCTAGTAATTCAGACAGTCAGCAATTCTGCTAAGGACCATTAGCTGAAATCTCCATGGAAGGTCTCGTGTCACTCATGACCTTTGCAGATAGTACAATTTTCACTTGGCCTTCCAAACGGATACTGCAGAGAACAGGGAGGGGCAGAAGAGCTGTGCCCAGGGTGGCTGATCTCCTCTGAGTTGTCCCCTGTCTCAAAGTTGAGGAACATATTTCCATTTTATTTTCAATTTCCCAGGCTAATGCAGAAGTGCAGAGTTGCTGCGCCTGAGAGGTTGAGCACTTCAGGCTGTGAGAATTTGTCTTCATACTGGTTTATAGGATTATTTTTTATTATCAAACTAATTCTCTAATTATGTTCCATTTGGAGACTAATGGTTTAAAATTAGATTGCAGCATGCCTATACTGACTGAAACACACAAGCAGCTGGTTTGGGCTCGCAGGGGGCGCTGGAAGGAAATCTGTGTGATTCATTCTGTTGACCTGGCTACGCCTCATTGTAAGAACAGATACTATGTCATATAGACAGACACTTACAACAAACACAGACCATTTTCTAGAAAAGAAACGACACCCATCCAAGGCTGCCTTTGTTCTAAGCGTGGCTTTGGTTCTTTCCCCAGAGCACAGGAATCTTTGTGTATTTTTCAAAATAGCATTGAGGAAGTAGAACACTTCCCGTTAATAGATACACGGCCTCATTTAGATGTTTAAAAATACTTCTTGAACATAGGATCAATTGCTATCCTACCTGTTCATTGGCTAACAAGAATGTTAGTTGCAAAGGTTTTAATTAAACAATAGGGGAAAAAAGACATTAATTTAAGAATGTAATACCTCAAATTCCCCCAAAGACTACTTTATTTACTGACTTCTTTAGATTGAAGTCTGTTTCTGTATTTTCTTGGTTCCACAAGACACACAAAACAAACCCTGCTCATTGCTAGCGACTGTGTTAAACTATTTTTGGTCGCTTTTTGGAAATTCTCCATAGCATCCAAGGATACAGAAAGAGGGGATCTTACGACTGAATGGTAAAGGCATGTGCTGAATGGCCACATTCGCTCAAGTTCCTACGTTGAGACCTAGAGCCAAGGTGAGGGTGGTGGTAGAAAGTGGTAAGGGGCTGGGGGCTGAAGAGGGTGTAAAACCTCTTTGGGTTTCTTCTCATTAGCTTGCATGATCATTCAGCTTTCGATTCCCTCCTTTGTAGATGGTGGCCTTGAGCAGACTTTTGTTACTGTGTGAGAACTCGGTGAGTCTCATGTCAAGGACGTTACCCACCAGTGAGCGTGTTAGTCTTTCACCGCTGTGACAAAATACCCAAGGTAACGACTTACCAGAGGTTCCAGGCCATCTGTTGATGGTTTCATTGATTTAGGCCAGGAATAAGGCAGACTATGGTGGATCTGTGAGCTCTGACAAAGAAGGTTGCTTGGTTTATGACTTTAGAAGGCAGAGCTAGAGGAAGGGCTGGGAATAAGATATAACCTTCAAAGGCCTGTTTCATGCTGGCCCCGCCTCCTAATAGCCCATGAAGCTACAGACTCATCAGTGGACTCACCCCAATGGATGAAGCTAGCACCTTTTGGATCCAATCACTTCAAGAGCATCTCCCTATGGGGACCGAGAAGTCAATACATGAACCTTTTGGTGAACATGTCACATTCACAGTGGACAGAAGCGTACGTGTGTGGCTGGGGATTCTGCAGTAGCCTTTGCACAGTAAATATTCAGGGGTCTCTTCAAAAAGCCTTAAACATGCGTTTGCATGGTTTTCTCATCACTGAATTAGATCGTGAGGACGAGGGATAAATTTGCTTTTGCATCAGCCTTGCTGATTCTGCCCATGAAAGTGGCTTTTAAGGACCTCATGGAGTCAGTGTGGCTGTTCTCATGACTCTGAAGTCCGTTCAGCTTCTGGCTCCTGGACTCCCCTGTCCATGTGACACCAGGATCCTGGGTTCCTAGTGAAAGCTCTGTCCCCTCCCAAAGGGGCTCTGGCACCACCTCTTCTGAGCTGCTGGCTAATTGTTATTTTTCCAAACTCGAAGACATATCAGCAATAATAGAAAACAATGCGGCCTTTTGACCCACACAACCGAGCATTCTCTACTCTTCCTGCAGGTCTTGGACCATAAGAGGGAGGCTTGTCAGGGCTGTCCAGATAGAGGATAATGTGACGTTGGACCACCTAAGTGATGACTCCCCTGTGTGCACACATTGGCAGCAGGGGGCAGCATGTGGATCAGCTGCCAGACTTGCCAGGTGGCCGTGGAAATTTTCAGTTGCAGCGGTAGGAAGGCATCTGAAGGAAGCAAGTGTGAAACCTGAGATGGCTTCTCGGCCCAAGACCGGTGTCAAGAGTGACATCTGAGGGAAAGTGCAGTAGGGACTCTGCTGGGCGCGGCTGCCCTTCATCCCTGGTCTTCCTTACGCCAGCTTGGCTGCGATTTCAGATGGATGCAGGTGGAAGGAAGGGCTCGAAAGTGAAGTAGCTGCACCAGGTGAACCCTCAGGTCACAGGACTAGGGCTGAGCCAGGCCGATTGGAAATGCCTGCCTGTCCCATCACGCAGAAGGGAGCAACTTCACCAACAGTCTTGGCTGGAGCTGCTGGCAGCAGGAACCGCAATTTCCGATTTTACCTTTTGTGCTATTGATAATCTTTTTTTTATTATTTTTTTATTCTGTGTGTGTGTGTGTCACTGTGTGTCCCTGTGGAGGACCAAGGGTGACTTCAGGAATCATCCTGGATTGCTTCTACCTCCTTTTTGCTTCACTCTGGGATTTCCTAGGCTCTGCCCACCAAGGCCAGAATGCAGGCCACCACCGTTTCTGCCTGGCATTTTTCACATGGGACCTGGCATCTGAACTCAGAACCTTCAGCTTGCAAGACAGAGTCTTAACCCCTGAGCCATCTCTCCAGTCCTTTTTTTTTTTTTTAATGTGTGTACATATGGAGGGTGCATACATGTATGTGTGTAGAAGTAGGCACTATGTGTGTCTGTAAAGGATGACTTCAGAAATCATCCTGGATTGCTCTACCTTTGTTTTGCTTTCCTTTGGGTTTCTTAGGCTCTTCCTTCCAGAATCAGAAGTACGGGCCACCTCCATTTCCACCTGGTGTTTTTAAGTGCAATCCAGGATCCAAACTCAGGTCCTTTTGCTTGTGAGGCAAAGCCTTAACCCCTGAGCCATCTCTCCAGCCCTACTGGTAATTTTGTTAAAAGATTTAACTTCTAGCTTGGAAACCATTCTTATATGTCAGTTTCACTAAAGAATTACAAGGGAGAGATGTGGGCCAAGACTTAGCCTGGGGTCAAAATAACTATAGAACAAGAGAAAGACAGAGAAAAATCAGGCTCAGAAGAGCCAGGAGAAGTCATGATGGAGGGAATCAAGGTGCTCCTGTCCCCATGCCCCATTCCAACCTCAGGGATGGGGAGAGGCAGTTCTTTGGTGGGGTTATGGTGTCCTGCGCCCCTGGACTTGGCTCACAGATGCTATCTAGACTGTGTTGGGTCCGATCACCCCTGTCACTAGCATCCAGTCCTACCAGTTTTCCTTTACTTTAATAGTTGCATGGCAGCCTTTTCATAGACACTGCGCTGGGAGCCAGAAAGTCCACGGACAGCCCTTCCCAGCAGCCTGTGCGGTGCGTCTCCCCAGATCCTGGCTGCCTAACTCTCTTCTTCTTTCTCTCAGCACTCGGCACCAGGATAGTACACAAACAGTGATTCAGTCACGCAGCATTACAGCTTCAAGCACTTTTTCCCCTCCCTGAAAAGCACATGTGCAGCTTGTGCTCCTTTCCCTACACAGCACCCCAGAGTCAACAGACACGGTGGGGTGGTGGGTTTGCATGTCCTTTAGACTGCCGAGGAATGGACGTTTCATTATGGTTCTCTCACTAAAGATTCTGCCCGACGTGTGGTCATAAAGAACTGGCCTACTGAATAAGAATGGACGCTGAGCCCCAGGACGTCTGTGTGTCAAAGGGACAGGTTCCTGGACGCAAGCACCTGCTAATTGTCTAGATCTTACCAGCGCTTCCTGTTCCCAATGGAGGCGTGGCAAGGTTATCATCTCCGTGCGCCTTGGAAGGGATTCTGGTGAGTGTTAGTGGAGACAGGTTTCTCACTAGAGGAAAGAATCCTCAACATTGGCGAGCTGGTCACTGAAGAGGGATGCTCCTTCTCTCATAGATGGCAAGTGTGTGTGTGTGTGTGTGTGTGTGTGTGTGTGTGTGTGTTTGGGGGGTATTCGTCTTCTTGTCCTCCACACATCACTGAAGCACTTTTCATGGAGAGAGGATTTCCTCACCTCTTAAACTTGGCCTGGTCTATACCCTGCCACGAGTAACAGAATGTAGCAGAAGTTCATACGCCAGTCAGATCCCAGGCTAAAGTCTGGTGCACCTTGCTTGCTCTCCTCGGGACCCTCACACAAGCAGTTCAGCAAATGGGTGGGCAAGCCAGCTGTACCCTGGGGCTGGGAACCACCCAATCCACAGAATTGGGAGTTGGGTTCTTGGATTTGGGGGTGGTTTATTACATAGCAAGAGTCCTTACCCTGTGAATAAGAAGGTTCCATGTCACATTCAAACTACTTTTTACACTTACAGGTAGAAAGAAATGAATTCTTCCTTCTTTTGCTATCTGAGTTAAATATGGGTAGGAAACACTATATTCTATTTCCTTTTCAACCCTTTCAGATAGCTAGGCTGTATTTTACATAATGGTGGGATCAACAGAAGATACTTGGTTAGAACATTTTCTCTCCCAACTCTCTTGTTAAGGGAACCAATAAGACACCATAAAACCAACATGTGACACCAAGGCACATACATCACAGGGACCAGGAATAAGTTGAATTGTGATAACTCTTGTGGACAAAAAATTAACAGTCGTTCTACCATGTCATTGACATTATGTTTCATTATTCCCTTCATTTCATTCTGTTTACATTACATATCTATAGCACACGGGCACAGATCTGTATTTGTTATACACTTGCTATCATTTAATTGGCTTTGACCAATACAAAATTAGTAGGGATCAGTGTATAGAACCTTTGTTAACTTTTCCTGAAAGTAGATTCTTGATGTATTTAGCACCTTTGAGTGAAGGAGGCCAAAGTACTTCAACATTCACTGGCACACTCCCTGTCATTGGGCAAGGAAACTATGATAAACAATCATTTATTGTCTTTATATATGGAGAAAAATGAAATCACAGAAAGCAAGGTAGACTCAGCAAGATGAGGAGAATTCAGCAGAGACATGGGTGCTGAGCTCAGCACCCTGTTTTGTGAACTCTAACTTCGTATCAAATATTCCGGATCAGAAGATTTGTTCTTTAATTTTCCTTAATCTTCGCAACCTGGATGGATGCTAACTAACCAGACGGGCAGAACGACAATAAATTTCTACCAGCAGATCAACCTGGCACTGCAGATATTTCCTATAGTTTTTTTTTTTTTATATCAGTGAAAGAGTCCCACAAATCACAAAGCCATTTTCTGTTTTCTGTTACCAACCACAGTTAACTACTATGACCCCAGCCTAGTGCTACCAGGGGAGAGAAACTAGAGATGGATAGGCCTGTTTACTGAGCATACTGTTACCACAGTGACCACTACTAACATTCCTATAACTGATTAGACATTCAAAAATTCCTTGTAATTAGCTTTGGTGTTTTGGCTTTTTGCCAATATCTGAGGTGAGTCAAACCAATGCTCTCCATTCACAGTAAATGAATCTACCTGGGTGGCTTCTCTGAGTCTAACTTTACCTACTTGCAACATAGCCAGCCTGTGCCAAGAGAAAAACACCTACAGGTTAAGTTTTCTTCTATCAACCAGGTGAGGATTTGTCATTTAAGTGCATGAGAGGTGGGGGGAGAAGTCAGAATGTTTTCTACTTCCCCAAAGCTGAATTACAGATGCACAGTTTGGAAGAAAGGAGAGTTTACTGTCTAAACATATTAGGGCACTCCTACCTAGACAGAGAAAATGCTAATTAATCTGTCAACTTTATTCAGTATTTTCTTGACTTGCCCTGACATCTTCTTTATACGTTGTAGGCTGCTCCTATGGCCTGTTTACTTTCTGCATCTCTTCAAAATATCCATCAAGATGAAGAATGCCAAGCTGAAATAACTTGGACTTTTAGAGATTTAAATTACCAGTGCAAATAAACCAGGCCGGGGAAGGGGGGGTACATGTTAAACTTAGTTTTTAAAGATCCATATGGATCTAAAAACATTCATGGAGGAGACAGTAGATAAGATTTTCCTTCTAGAAAAATTGGGGTACAGAATATTTTTCAGAAAATGAAAGTTCCTCTACTTGTTTCCGGAATGCCAGTGCCCAACTTCACATATCTAACATTCCCCTGCAAGTACTCAGTATACTGGGAACAGCGGTCACCCGAGACACTGTAGGGAGGAGGCCAAAAACATGGGTAAAGGAGACCAGCACCATCAGAAGAATTTCAAAACCCTTAAATATTAAAAAAAAGAAATGTGCTCTAAAAGTAAGTGGAATATAAATATGGAGAGAGGAGGAAGCAGGACGGTTACTGGCCTCAATGGGAGAAACAGCAGTGAAACATTCCAGACAGAGCCCGGTTGCTGGTTGAGTGGTAACAGGTGGTGGGAGAGTGAGAAGGAAAGTCAGAGAAGGAAGTGAACGGTGGACGGCCAAGGTCAGCGGCAGCATGTACCTGAGTGAAAAGGGAGTAGTCACAACGCATTTGCCTTCTTCGGAAAGCCTCTGGCTCCTGGCAAGGCAAAGCCAGGCAGAGAACGTCAGCTTGTTTTGTACTCCTGTACCAAAATTGGTAGGGTCAGGAATGAAGAGGCCTCAGGCCTTGGGGTGCCCTGCTCCCCAGAGAACATCAGGTCTGGATTAGGCCTGCTCCTGCACAGGCCGAGAGGCACTGCCAAACCTGGGCAGTCCTGTTCTTGAAAGGGTGATGAGGTTCTGCCCAGCCCCGTGCCTAGGCTCAGGCCTGGGCTGTGGCGTGGTCTCAGACGTGGGCTAGATCTGTTCCTGCGGGGGCTGCCAGACCTTGCAGGCCTTGTGCACAGGCCTGGGCCACACGCTGCTTCTGCCAACATCGAAACTTTGCCCTTCCCTGTGCACAGGTTCAGACCTGGGCTACCCCCTACTGTGCAAGGGTCTCAGGTCTGAACTGTGCCATGCTTCTGAAAAGGTCTCCGTCCCCCATCAGGCTCTGCTTCCTCAGGGGCCACAAGGCCTTGCCCACCCTGTGCACAGGCTCAGACCTGGACCATCCCCTGGAGACCATGCTCCAGCAAGGGTCTCAGGCCTGGGTCAGTGTCTGCTTCCTCAGGAGCTGCAAGACTTTGCCCCGCCCTGTGCACAGGTTCAGGCCTGGGTTGCACCCTGTTCAGCGAGGGTCCCAGGCCTGGGCTCAATGCTGTTCCTGCAGGGATCTTGAGGCCTTGCTGGGCCTGTCATGTGGTCAGGCCTGGATCATGCCCTTCTCATGCAAGCTGTCCCAGGCCTAGGTCAAGGCCGCCTCTGCAGGGACCACAGATCTTGTAGGCCCGATGCATGAGCTTAGGACTGGGCCACGCCCTGCTCCTGAACGGGCTGGGACGCCTTGTCCAGGGAAGGTTCGCCCTGCTCCTGCAGCCCTGTACACGTGTCGGGGAAGCGAGGTCCGATGCCCGCAAAGGAGTCGCAGCGAGCAGCTGTCTCCTCCTGCACCGGGCGGCCCATGGGTTCAGGCTCCGGCTCTGTCGCACCTGCCGCACTGTCCTGCGAGGTCTGGCTGATGTACACCACAATGATGTCGCCCTTGAAGTTCATCACCTGCCCGCTGGAAATGAATGTGGAGTTGCTGTTTCCCGTCACGTTCCCTGCAGGGACAGGACGAGAACACACACAGGTTGTGTCAGAGAAGATTTCCCAGGGGGCTGGGTGACTTGTCCTTGGGCTCTGTGGACAGTCCAGATGTCATAGTGCCTTCTGGAAAGAGCTACGGGTCACTTCACCAGGCCCCCTGAGGTAGCTTGGAGGGAAGAAGGAGGATGAGGTGAACAGAGAACAGAGATGAGTTTAGGGACCATCCATGGTTCACCACTGCATCTCCCCTGGCCTTCAGGGCCCTGGCAGGGTGGGAACGGGGGGAGCACCTGGGTTCTAGAATCGGAGACAAGATTCATCGGGTGGGAGAGGAGAGAGGTGGAGAACAGAAAGAGACAGAGGGAGAGGGAAGGTGGAGGAGAGAGAAAGAAAGTGAAATAGCGAGGAAGAAGAGGGAAAATGCTAAACGGGAAGGTAAAATCTCAGCGTCCAGCAAGTACACCACGGACCTGTTGTGGTCAATTAACCCAAACCCTCTTTCTACTCTGGTCTTTGAAGTCTGGCATTTGAGGTCTCTGTCCCCTCCCTCCTCCCCTCCCATGAAAGTCCCTGACAGCTTAGACCGTCAAGGGCCTAAGCGTCTAAGCTTTTAGCTTCTTAGCATTAATGACATTTTTTAAAAAGGCATTTCAGAAAATTACAAGGAGGAAGTCCAGGAAGTCAGGACTGGTTCCTTCTCAGCTTTCATTTTAGCATTTCTCTGTGGGAAGCTGAAGTCGTCCATCATCAAGGGTTGGGAAGATAGAAAGTTCAACAAATGTTAGGGACCCTTGCTACAACCTTTTATTATTCTTCCCATTTTGAAGGTTGATGTTCTAGAAACTGTTCAAACCAGCAGGTGGAGGATGCTGGACACTCCCTCTCCCAAGAAGATGTCCTCCACGTTTGAAAAGGTTGTTTTAGACAGCCTCACTAAAGTACCAAAGACAGGCTGGTGAGATAGCTCAGTGGGGAAGGCACCTTCTCACAAACCTGGCAACCTGAGTTCGCATTCCCAGAAGCCCACTCGGTGGAAGGCAAGAACTGACTTCTGAAGAGTGTCTTCTGCACCCCCCCATCGGTGCACCACGGCATGCACGTGTGCATACTTTCTTTCTTTCATAAACAAATAAAATGTTTTAAAAATAAAGAATCAAAGACATTCAGAAAGTTCCTTTTCTGCCCACTCAGTACCTCCAGAGAAGCCACGATGGAGGCACACTGAAAAGCCCTCGGTAACCCAAAATCACCAAGGAAGGTCTATGATCCCTGCTGTTTTCCCAGCCCGGCCTCTGTGTGGGGTGTGTTCCAAGACTGGAGGTGTCAGAAAATTAGCTAACAACAACCTCCAACCTCCAAACAAGAATGTGAGAAGCCAAATAGTATCTCTGCTTCCCACTAGCCAGCACATCCCTCTCCAACATATTCTGACATGTGCTTCTCACCCCCAGCTCAGCTCGAGCCTGCACTGCAGTATCTAATGCTTTTATCTTCCACCATTTGCCAAGTTAGTTCTCAAGTTTATTTTCTCCAGATAAACTCACTACAGAACAGTCAAAATGAGAAATGAAACTAATGTGTTTGCACTATAATGTACTCTGATTTAATACATACTATGTTTATTTAATAAAATCAGTTATTTTAAATTGCTTAGACGCGTGGTTTTTCTTGGCATGGTTCCTCTAACCATTATATCATTTTGACTTCATTAACTGCTGTTTTTGTCATTCTTCAATATATTAAAGTACACAGAGGGCATCTCAAGCCATCCTATGATTGATTTATGGCTTTAAATCTCATTTCATCTCTTCTTTGGTCTCTTCATATTTAGATTTATCTGGTGGTGTCATGGTGCATTAGATTTATTTGCCATTTTAAATTTTATTTTCCCACAAATTGTCACCATGAATCTGTTGTTTACTTCCTCTGTGTCAGAACCTTCTATTAGTCTGGGCCCAGGTAAAATCCTATGTTTTTTAGGTATCACTTCACACATAAAGACTGTGTATAAAATCCTATGTCTTGAAGATTTCACTGCAGGCCTTTGCCCATGATAAACAGTAGCTGTGATCATATTATCCTGGAAATTCCACAGGATCGTTACTTATTCTTGTTTTCTATTTTCATTTCCAATGTGGAACTCAACCCTTTGCTTAGGGGATAGTTTTCAACTTCCCAGAGAGTGATTCAGAGACAGAGTGAAGAATGTCATCCTTGTATGGTCATAGGTCAGGCAGGATGACAAAGCGACAGCCTTTAAATAGTTGTCAGGAAGTAAAGAAATGTTACCTAGAATGAACTTGAGACATAAAAGATCGTTCTCAGATTTTCTTTTTTCTTTTTTAGTAATTAATGTATTTATTGGGGGGGCACACCTTGCTTCCATGATGCACAGACAGTTGTCAGAGGACAACTGTTTAGGAAGTCAGTTCTCTCCTTCCTCCACATGGGCTTTGCATGCAAATGCTTTACCTGCTGACCTATCTCACCAGCCCAGATTTTCTTTTTAATCAAAGGTATAATTTATAACAAAACCCAGCTTTAAAAGATCCTGCTTATTTGCCAATACCATGGTAAGTAGCAAAGCAAACTTCAAGGACACCTACACGTGACCTACACAGTTGCATGGTGTGCCCAGAATGTTCTGCTGGTGCCATCTTGAAATTCTATTTCATGGTGTTTTCTTTTTCTATTTCCTCTTTGCATGTGTGGGCATGCCTGTGGAGGCCCAAGGTTGACATTGGGAATCACTTTCATCTTATTCTTTTTTGAAACAGAGGTTTTAATCAAACCCAGAACTAGTCTCCACAGCCAGCTTGCCCTGAAACTAATTTCAGCCTCCTGAAACTAGAATTACAGGCAGGCTCACATACCCACCAGGAATTTTACATGGAATCTGGAGATCTGAACTCCGGCCCTTCTGCTTGCGTAGCAAATGCCTGAGCTGCTGAGCCATCTCCCCAGCCCCATTTTTACACAAGGTTTTTATATACTTCACAAATTATGTTGCTAGTTCAGATGAGCAAATGACAGGTAAACACTCTAGGTTTACTCCCATAAATACTCTAACTTAGCATTGTCCTTTTAGGAGGAACATCTTACAAGTCAGCCATCTTTCAATATTGCATAGTGTCTGCCAATCAAATTTCTTTATTGATGAACCAATTATTCAGTAAAACACTAAATTGCACAGACTATCCCTTTAGGCTTTTTTTTTTTTTTTTTTTAAAAAACAGCTCTTATGTGTCCCAGGCTGGCTTCGAACTTCAAGCACAGTTGAGGATGACCTTGGACTTATGATCTTCCTGCCTCTCTCTCAGTGAGTGTTGGAGACACAGATGTGTACCACCTTGCTTGCATTACATCTAGGCAAGCACTCCACCAACAGAGCTACATCCACATTGGTGCTCTTAGAGACTATGGTATGTTTTTCTATAGCTCAAGCCTCTTGTTGCTTGATATAGCACCAAGGGTTTCTTTAAAATGGCCTGAGACTGAGAAGTTATTTGCCAAATGACGTAAGTGCAGAATCCTTCTAATGTGTTCCCTCGTTTTTTTATAGCTTTCTCAGTCACTTCAACTTGAATGGCATGATATTTTTAGCAACTCATTCTCTGAATGGTCCCAAAGCTTGCAAATAGTTTTCATAGCAACAATCCTCTTGCCTATCAAACGCATTATTTCTTGCAAATGAATAGAGCCACTAAGTTTTAAGCACATTAAGATCAGCTCACACCCACAGGCCTGGAAGCATGCATGGATTTTAGCAAGCATGCTCATTTGATGGGTAGGAGCTTAGGTGCTTGGGTAATCTAGGGGAACCCACTGGTGAATAATTATGGAGCAAAGGACTTCAGTGAGCTTCCTTTTTGTAGGGAAGGAGAGTATGGGTTAAATCATAAGTTGAGACAGAGAGTATCTACTACAATAATGGAGGCAATAGAAACAATACACCAACACAGAACATACGGGATGCTGACTCCCCCTACCCAAGGTTCAGGGAACATCAGAGAATATAAGAGCCTGAACAGAGGCCAGGGTACAGCCAGACAGTATCTTCTGGACATGACAGGGCTGTTGTATCTGTTAATTCACTGCAATTATGTGCGCTTCCAGAAGACCTGCACAGGACTTGTCTATCAACTTTTCACCATGGAAGGGGAAAGATCTCAACAAGAAACCCCATACTTCCCTAAGAGATGGGTGAGTATTAGTGCTAATTGAGGGGGAGAGAATATGCTTTCATCAATGGTATACTTATTAATATATGATTTATGCTCCAGCAAGTATTCAGCCACGTGCCATCAAAGGCAACCCAGAATGAGCCCATGAATGCAAAAAAAAAAAAAAAAAAAAAAAAAAAGAAAGACATGAAAATAGGAGGGAGACTGGTGTGGAAGAAGGGATGTCGTGGGAAAGGAGGATGGGATTGGGGACTAAGCTGTGAAAATATAATGCATTCATTGTATTCATGTATGAAACTACCACAAAAAATGAGAGAGA
Source organism: Typhlomys cinereus (assembly GCA_023101885.1). Classification (NCBI taxonomy): domain Eukaryota; kingdom Metazoa; phylum Chordata; class Mammalia; order Rodentia; family Platacanthomyidae; genus Typhlomys; species Typhlomys cinereus. Next base: position 908,849 of record JALPQD010000426.1, read on the forward strand.
GAGAAAAAAAAAAAGAAATGGGGAGAGACTAAGGGAAGCAAGAGCTCCAGAGTGTTCTGCTCCCACCCTACCAGGTTCCTCACTAGTGGTGAGGATTTGAGATGAACGACTTGGCTGCTCCCCATATCTCAGCTTGCCAGTTTATAAAACGAGCATAGATAAGCAAGTCGCACTAGCCACACAAAATAGACAACATCATATTCGCCAAGTAAGTGAAGGATTGAGCGTGTGAAGATCTGGCCAAGATGATGATGGATTTGAAGACACTTGGGAATCGGCCATGCAGTAAAGACATTCCCATGCCCAGAAAGGAAACTGACGCTCACGCGTCCCATGGCCACAGAGCTCTGCCAAATAGACTGAGCCGTAAAGCTTTCTTTCCATCCTGTCAGTTGCAGGCTCACAATGCATCCTCAAGACTGAAAGGGCACATTCCTCGGAAATCTCACCTTCTGACATGTCTGTCTTTCTAAAGCCCTCGATCCTTATGACTCCCTCTGCTTAGAACACTCATCTATATAAATCTACACTGAGTCCCAGGCTCATGACTTGTCACGCGAGGCAGTTGTGGGCTGAGTGTTGTGCTAGATTAGATCAAGGCTAGAAGGAACTGGTGATTATCTTTTCACAGAGTTCTGTCTGAACTGTCCTTGCTGGAAGCCATGCTCCCTTGCTATTTGCATTTTGCACTTCAGAATATAAGTATTTGCATGGCTATACATGCTGATGTGAGAGGGAGAAGCCTGGGGACTGACACTTCCGCGGGCCACCTTGCCAGTAGCCACATCATCAGGTGATGTTATGGCTTCCTTTGCAGCAAGGCTGCCATGATTTTTGCAGCTGATACCTGAAAAACAAACCTATCCTGGAGAATCAAGGAAACCCCAGGACTTTCTCCTAATAGGGTTAGCGGTCCTCTCTCTTGTGGAGAGATCAGTATAGGACACATGGAAAGGAAAGGATGATTTATGAGGTTTACCCAAGATGACCCAAAAAGATTCAAGGCTTAAAGACAAGACATGGACTTGGAGGAAGTATTTTCGAAGTCTGTATCTGATAAAGAACTGTTACCAAAACGATTCAAGAAGCTTCTAAAATCTAATAATAAGAAATCCAATTAAAAGATGGGTCATAACTGTTCACAGATACCTCACCAAAGAAAATACTCAGATGACAAGTAGGCTTAAGGAAAGATGCTACTGAAGTACAAATGAAGAGCAACGATTAGACCTCACTGCACACCTACTAGGATGGCTAAAATCCAGAACACTGACAGCACCAAATGCTGGTGATGGTGTGAAGGAATGTATCTTCATTGTTGATGGGAATACAAAACAATGTGCATGCCACTTTGGGAGACTGGTAGTTTCTTTTAAAACTAAACATAGTTCTACCATACAATCCAACAATCAAATGTCTTGGCATATGCACAAAGGTGTTAACATTTTATCACCACACAGAAATCTGCACCTAGGTATTTACAGGAGTTTTATATACAAACTTTTATTTATTTACAAACTCAGAAGCAGCCAAGAGGCCTTCAGAAAATGAACAGAGATTCCAGACAATGGAATATTAAGTGTTAATAAGGAATGAACTCTCAACTCTCAAAAAGACCTAGAGAAAATCAAGCCAATATTTTCATCCTGTGATTCCAATTGTCACACTTAGCTTGGATGTTGCCAATAAATTCAAGATCAAATGGTTTAAGGGTTTTATTCTAGTTTACAGTTGTCCAATTACAGTTCCTTATCTCAGTTGGCAGGAGAGCTCATACCAACACCAGGAACATTAGCAAAGTAGGACCCGTCTCTTCTCTCACCAGCTCCCCTTCAAACCCTCCCCTGCCCACAGGGCTGCTTTTCTCTCAGCTCTCTCCAGCGCGGTCTGTCTCCTCACTTTTATTTTAAGCTTATAGTGTTCACAAAAGAAGATGGTATTAGAAGCTTGTGGGAGAAGAGGGTTTCCTCACCTAAGAATCAGTGCGGTGAAAATGGAAATTTCCAGAGACAACTGGCAGAAGAAAGGAATCTTGCAATAGGCCACGTAGCCCTCTTCTAACCCACATCCTATTTCCACCTGTGGAAATTTCTGGGCCTGGCCACTGTCCTTCACTCAGCTAGAGTCTCCAATGACTTCAAGCACGCGTGTGCACCTTAGTGTGTGGAGCAGTGCCCATCCTCCGAGGCATGGTAATACATGAAATTAACATGACTGGCATCAGCACCAGTGCAGGCAGCATTGTGCTGTTAGGGACAAGCTTCATGATGAGATATCTGAGCTGGCTTGCGCTGCTGACCAGCTGTGTGATCCTGGACAGGAAACTCGTCCCATGGGATTTCTGTGAGTAACTGAGAATGGACGCACAGAGCTCGGTGCTTGGCAACCAGTCTCTGTGTCATGAACAAAGTGGCAACCTTCGGGCTGTCAAGGCAATTTTGCAGCTCAGAATATTCTGGAACTCACAGATTGGCATTTGAAGGCTACTCCAAATTAGGATTTGAAAGCCAGAGCAATACGGGGACTTTTTATACAATTAGATATTTTAACAATATTTAAAATGGGTTAGTTGATTTAACCATAATGTTTAATGAGAACATGTTAAAAACAGTATGTCAGTCAACAAAAATCAAAAACAAATAATGTGTCTTTCAATGTTTACATATTGCTAAATCCATGTTTTACAAGAGGACTCTTTTTCTCGGGCAAAAGAAACAAGCTTAATTCTAAAACCACACTTCCTGACTGAATTTACATTTTCTCTCTTTTTTTTACTCGTGTGTGTGTGTGTGTGTGTGTGTGTGTGTGTGTGGAGGATTAAAGGTGACTTCAGGAATCATCCTGGATTGTGTCTACCTCCTTCTTGCTTAGCTCTGGGATTTCCCAGGCTCTGCCCATCAGGGCCAGAAGTGTAATCCACCTTTCAGCCTGGCATTTTTTACATGGGACCTGGAGTCCGGACTCAGGACCTTCTGCTTGCGAGGCAGAGTCTTAACCCTCTAAGCCATCTCTCCAGCCCAGAATTTATATTCTTAAATAGGTAATGCCCACTGTTCTTCTCAAAAGCTTGTTGGGTTGGTTCCCATGCATAATGTATGAATATTAAATTATGAATTATGCCAATAATACCACCAAATTGTCATAGGGATTTTCTTCCAAGGAACAGAACTAAAAATAAGCATAAATATACTCAAACTATCCAGTGGGTTGAAGATTAAAAAAAAGCTTATATTTAATCCATCTGCTTTTCATGTGACTTTCCTTTTATGGAACTGTGAGCTGTGTCTCAGGCATTTGGAAGCATCTAGGTATGTAATAAGGGAAGGAAAAATCTTTAATAGTTCTATTCTGAATTATGCTTGAAAATTTTTTTGAGGGGGCAGGAGAAATGGTTCAGTGGGTAAAAGTGCATGTGTGCACACCCAGTGGTCGGAGTTCAATCCCCAAAGTTGTATTTCTGAACTCCACATGTACACAGGACATGTGCGCGCCTCCTTGTTCGCAGTTAAGAAAGAAGATACAGTCAGAGAGGAGAGAGAGAGGGAAGGAAGGGAGGAAGGGAGGAAGGGAGGTAGGGAGGAAGGAAGGAAGGACGGAAGGAAGAAGGGAAGGAAGGAAGGAAGAGGAAGAAAGGAAGGGAAGAAGGAAGGAAAGGAAGGAGGAAGGGAGGGAGGGAGGAAGGAAGGAAGGAAGAAAAACATGAGGAAGGAAGGAAGGAAAGGAGAGAAAGAAATTAAAAAGACAAAAAAAATTAAAAGTGTTATAGATCAAAATCTTCCAAAATTAACCCTGGCTCAGAAAGAAGAGATAACTAAATCAAGATATATATGAAGAGATTTTTCATATATTTTGAAATAATGACTTTTAGTACCAATGTATGCAGGATATTATCACCAAATTCAGAAGCAATGAGTTAGCAGCACCTGTCTTACATTCTTAGGCAAACACAGTGGTGGAGGGCGTGCCTTCTGAGAGAGGAGACACAGTCCATCGGAGGAAGAAGGAGGACGTGGGGCAGGTACGTGGTAAGAGAAGCTTCTCCTGTCTTTTCAAGACGGGAATAGGTGGTGGGAACAGTCGTTCCCAATGTGGATGAGCCCAGCGAGGGAGCAGAGGATGTGGGGGAAGTGGGGAGACTCCTCTATTAGACACTCTTGGCTGCCAAGCTTCAGAGGGATTGTGCCTCTTGGAGAAACCAGCTCACCTTTGCTCTGTGGCTTCTGCCCAGGACAGCCAGTGCCTGTCCTGTCCCTGCGCCTCCTCTGGCTCCCAAGATCAGACCCTTGAGGCCCAGAGCAATGGGAAAACAGACAGTGCTGATTCCGCGTTCCTCTGCGTATGCTGCTGAATGAGTGAGCAGTGAGGACATATTCATGGAACGCGTATGGAGACACTTGGAAGAGGAGGGGCAAGAAGATTTTGGAAAATACAACCGCTTGTAGCTTTCCCCTGAGGGATAACCTTCCTTGCCTATGTGACTAGGAGGCCGAGGCACATTCCTGGGTGTGTCTGTGACTCCACTTCCAGAGAGGATTCCGGAGCAGTTACACAGAGAGGAAGACCCTCTCTGGATGTGGGTAAGCGCCAGCCCACAGGCTGGGGCCCTAGGAGGTGGGGAGAAAGCCACGTGAGCTCTGGCACCCCCTACTCTCTGCGTCTTGGCCCACATGATGTGCGCTGAGCTTGTCTGCCATGCCTTCTCTACCATGACCTACTGAACGCTCTGAAACTGAGAGCCAGTGCACATCTGTCCTCCTTCAGTGCACACCTGTCCTGCCTCAGTGCACACCTGTCTGCCTTTGAGTTGCTTTTATTAGGTATTTCGTCCCAGTGAAAAGTAATATACCAAAGGGGGGGGGCAGTCATAGATAAAGGCTGTGACTGTATCTAGGCTGGTGAGAAAAGTCCAAGATTCATTCCGAACAGAACACAGGTTAGACAGTCGGGCTGTGGAAGGACTTTGTTCATGGAATCTTGGATTTGTCTCCAATTCACTATTCCTAACTTTAATCCATTCATGTTTTCTAAGCTTTTTTCAAATCTCTGTGATTTAGTAGACCTCTAAAAACGTTTGAGAGAATTCCCAAGATGAAGCTGGGGTTCATCAAGGATTGTTGGTCTTTGGGAAACAGCTCTGTTATAGTTAGGCACAGGTGTCAATTTGTTTGAGTTGAGGGTTGAGCCCTGCATACATTTGTGGAGAATTAGTAGTTGGGTTAAACCCAGAGCAAACCTGCAGGAGATTGTCTAGCTGATGGGGAAGGCCCAGTCCATGCTGGATAGGACTAGGCCCTGGAATAAATAGACAGCTGGCTGAGAGAGTCAGCATCCTTGTGTACACTTGGCCAGACATGCTGGTCTGGCAAGTAAGGATTATCCCTCTCTCAGTCATTATGTAGAGATGGTGTGGCCAGTTCCCTCAGCCCTGGTGTTGGTGCATGCTCTCCAATCAAGCTGGACTACAGACTGTAACTGGACAATTGTAAGAAAATAAAACCCTTGTTCCCTTAAGCTGTTTGATGGTGATTTGTCAGCAACCATGCAGGCAAGATGCAACAAGCTCTTTCCAGTTCAGAAATTCCTGAGCTGAGTGAATAGCTTCAGGAGGAGAAGTCCAATCATCAGCAAACGGCAGACACATTATTTCTCAGTTCTAGAGTGTCCCTAGTGAATTGAAATGATCCTAGCTCCCTGTGAGAGGACTTGTAGCCCAGGTAAACATCATGACTCTAGGATTAGATATTGCTTAAGGAATGAAATAAAGCACAGTGTTTTAATACATACCCCAGAGTCCATGGATCTCTACCAGTAATTCTACTGTTCTCTAAGAGTATGGCATTGTTAAAATAGTCTTTATGACCTGAGATGCTATTTCTTAACTGTCTACCTTGGTAGAACTGATTGAGGAGTCATTATACTCTTTAAAATGATGGTGGTATATGTACTTGTGTGTGTGTGTGTGTCTATATGTGCATGTGCATATGCACGTGTATGTGTGGGCCTGTGTATGCAGAGGCCAGAAATTGACATCAGGTGCCTTCCTTCAATTACTCTGGATCTATATTTTTTGAGACAGGTCTCTTCAAGTCTCTTATTGAGTCTGAAACTTACTATTGATTTTGCAATACTGGCTAGCCAATGAGCAAACATCAAACAAAAATAATACAAAACACACACACACTATATTATTCATATAACACACATATATATTGCCACCACAATCACACACATACAATATATACACACAATATTATATACTGTCCATACAATATACACAACCTACATACACATACTACACACATACCTCCATACATATTCAGTACCACACAGACACATCATACACACAAACAACACTGCCACCATACATACCACCATATACACACATATCACCACCATCATACACATACATATCACACACACACAATGCACACATACCACCTCACACATATGCCATATATACAATGCTTATGCCACCTATACTTTACCAACACATACACATATATCACACACACATCACCACATATACACATTGAATATCACCACACATATGTGTTATTTATACATGATGTCACTATCATGCACATACATGCCCCACCTCTACCACTACATATAAACATATTGCAACTGATACACAGATACCCATACCACTCATATAACACACACACACACACACACACACACACACACACACACACACACCACTATCACCCATACAATCTAAAAACAATAAATTACGTTTTTTCAAAAAGACCGTGAAACAGTAGAGATACTCTTTCCCTCAGAAGTCCCTGGTCACTGTCATTTCTTTAGAATGTTTCATTTGGTTTAAGTCTAAACAAACAAAATAATACCTAGGTATAAAGTCCAAAAACAATAAAACACAAGAAGCCAGTCCCTCACAGCCTTGGAGCGCACTGCCCTTCAGGAGACCCCTCTCTTACTGCTGACCCAAGTGCCTGCCTCTGTCGCATGCATTACAGAGTATATAAGCCATGAGAATTTTTGAAACAGACTAAGAATACAGTTTTTTTTTTGAGCAGAACTTTTTCTGTTCCTGTAGAAATGATTGTGGCGGGAATAGTTCAGTTTCACAGTCAGCCCTTCTGCTGCTTCTCCTCAGGCAAAGATTAATTGGACCCGCTCACTGGCTGGTGATGCGCCCACGACTCTGCGGGAATGTTTTGCATGGCCAAGCACCAGACATAAAAGGCGGAGCAAACTTTTGCAAATTAACACCACTCAGCTGATGCCACACTTTTTATTCTTTTCCTCTATGCTTAGCTGCTTCAGTGCTTGAGAGATAAAAGATAAAGAAAATGGAAGAAGGTTTCTTTAACTCTTTCACGGCAGAACAAAGGTTTGGTTGTTGGTTGGGGGGGAGAAAAAGAAGAGGAGGATGAGGAGAAGGGGAGGAGTAGAAAGAAGGGAAGGGGGAAGGAAAAGGGAAGAAGAGGAGGAGGAAGAGGAAGAAAAGGAAGAGAAAAGAGGAGGGAGGAAGAAGAGAAAAAGGAGAAGGAGGAAGAAGAAAAGAAGAGAAAAAGCGAGAGAAAGGAAACAGAAAGGAGAGGAGAGGAAAGGAGGGAAGAGGAGGATAGTAGACAGAGGGGGTTATGAATCTCTTTAAACATGGTCAACCTGGTTTTCCAAAACCTGCTTATAAGACTTCTACAAGTGACAAACGCCATCTTTTGGTTCACCAAGTGTAAAATTGGCACGCGCCCCTCTCAGGGCTCCAAGAGCCAGTTTCTATGGCAGACTCAATGCAGCCCTTTCCTTCGCCACAGCCCGAAGAACTAGTGTTCTGTGGTTCTCCAGAACCAAGCCTCTGGAAAGAACCTGCTCGGGAAGATGCAGCACAACGAAAGCGAAGACCAGGCCAAGTTTGAGCCATGGGAATTTCTCACACACTGACAACTAATCCCCAAGGTCCTGGGGAAGAAAGGCATCCCAGGTCTTTCGTAGGCCAGAATGTCTCGTGGCCCTTCAGTCCAGCAGAAAGTTGGCACTCGTGTAAAGCAGTGGACCACCCAGCCTGAGAGGATGTGAACACAGTGCTCCAAGCCAGTCAAAGGCAAGAGTTTGTGCATGGGCTCAGATCTGGAGGCCCGGGGTTAAAAAAACACATCTGGTAGTGACATCGTCAAACCCAGAGGCAGGAAAGAAGAAAAAGCATTCTAGAGAGAGGTGCCTTGTACTTGGGCTTTTCCCTGCTCCCATTTATTTTCTTTTAAAAAATATTAGAGAGAGAGAGAGAGAGAGAGAGAGAAATGGGCTTCTACAGACTGAACTCAGGTCACCAGGTTTATAAGCAGGTACCCTACTGAACTGTCTCACCGGTCCCCATTCATTTTCTTTTTGATAGCTGAAGGATGCTGGGAAGCCTCTGGAATAGAACCTGTCTAGGGCAGAGTGAGTTTCAGCTGTCACCTTGACACTGGACAAATACATATGCCTTTGGGCACACCTATGAGGAATTACTCAGCAAGGCAGACCTCTGGCAAGCCTGTAAGACATTGTCTGAATTGTGTGACTGATGTGGGGCGACCCAGCCCACAGTGGGCAAGTGGATAAGGATGGAGAGCTGGCAAGCTAGAAGCAACCCTGGTTCTTGTCCCTGTCTCAGCTCTTGCATGTGGGTGTGGTGTGGCCAGTTCCCTCAGATTCTGCTGGTAACTCCTGCCATTAGGATCAACAATAGCCTGTAAGTAGGTATCTGGATAAAAATGTCCTTGCTCCCCTAAACTATGTGGGTCAGGTATTATTTATAGCAACACACATGACACTAAGGTATTAAATTCACTTTTTTTCCCCCTAAAGCAAGTCTTTATAGTTTCAGAATTCTCAATGAACTCCCTGCTGGCAATAAAGCTAAGAATACCCAGAGCTGGAGGGAGTCTTCATTGTAGGTCGCAAAGTCCTTAGTTACTACTGCTATTACTATTACTACAAAAAAAAAAAGACAGTTTTCTTCCTTTGGGTGAAAAAAAAAGTTTTAGCATTCAAGGGTAGTTGTTTGTATTCAAGCAATGTTGCAGCAATTAATATCTATAATGATGCTAAATTGTAAATTATCTTCTGGGTTCTACAAACATACATCATCGTTATAGGGGTCTTCTCTTGGAGAGCCTGAGAAAACGCTTTTACTGCATTGTTCATTTTACTACAGAAGCAGGATGCTATTTAAATAGTCAAGGGTTGATTAAAGAGCTTTGTTTGTTCTCCTGAAATTTATAGAAGCTTTCTTGGGGTGCAGGGAAAAGAGATTTGAGAGGCTTAAATTCTTTTAAAACAAACCCCCCAGAATTTCTTTAAACACACCAGAAATCTAAGGAAACATTCAGCTGAAGTCAGGGTTGACTGTCTATTGGAGTCAAAACAAGGGTTCAAGGTCTAACCCAACACAACCAGCAGAATGCATAAGGATTTGGGGGCTTGACTAAGAGTAACAGCAGTTTCTGTAAGCAAGCTTGGCAGAGGTCTGGGAATATAGCTTGGTGGAAGGGGGAACTTCATGTCTAACACGCATGAATCCTGTGCCACATACCCCAGGTGTGGTGTTACACATCTGGGAGTCAAGGAAGGAATCAAGGAGTTTGACACTTAGGGTCCAGACCCGCCTGTTTCAGAAGACTCTAAGCATAGAAGAGTCAGACTAATTTTTCCCACGTTGGTCTTTCTCTCCCCCCCCCCACTTTTGTTCTCTTTTCTCTAAAAGGCCTACCTGCCTCTGATCTGTACCTATAACAGCACCCCCCCCCCCGGCCCGGGCCAGAGAGTAACTTACCAGATGCAGGCGGCTGGTCACCGGAGGGACTTCCAGACGCTGCTGCTCCCCTCGCTGGGCTCCTGAGGGAGCCCATCCCCTCCTGGGGCTGCTCTCCCCCATCTGCCCTGCCGGTTCCTTCTTCCTTTGGGAAACCCATGCCGTAGGCACACTGGGGCAACCGTCCACATTTCAGGGGATCGGGAAAGGGTTCATGGTCCTCCCCGGGAGGGTTCCCATGTCCTGAGCAGCTCTGCGTGGAATCGGAGCTGGCTGCCCAGGGCAGGAAATCATGACCCTCTACTTCCTTTTGCAAGTACTTTTCGGGGGTCACAGGAATCCAGTCGGTCCTGCCGGGGGGCTCTGGGAAGTTGCAGCTTTCTGAGTCTTTGGTATTCTCTGTTCCGGTGAAACACTGGCTGAGGCTGTCATTCTCTCCGACCTCCAGGGGCTCTGGGAAAGGGGGTGCAGATTTGCTTCCAGGCTGAGGCAGGAGCAGTGAACCCCCAGGGGGTTGCGAGAGCCTGTCAGCGTACTCGTCCTCCGTGGGCATCGGCCTGCACGCATCCCTCTGGGGCTCCACCTCGCTGACCAAGGAGAACATCTTGGCATCTCCGCCCTGCGCACAGGGCCCGCTGGCTGTCCACGCAGGACTGCAGACCTGGATACCTTCTGGGTAGCACATGTCTTCTGGAACCGTCTTCTCCTCCACAGCCATCAGCAAGTCGTTCTCACACACTTCCCGCTGACAAGAAGCTGCTGAATTTGCAGCCACACAACTGTCCCTTGAGGATTCCTGGGGATGTGAATTCAGAACACAGAGATTCATACCTTATTATTGAAACGTTTGCCTAACTACCGCTGGAAAGAGTGTTTCTTCAAATTATTTCTACCCAAACGAGTGCAGAGGGCATTTTGTCTGTGACTCTTCTTCACTAGTGCTGTTTAAAATTACAGAGTATAGGAAAAACCTGCAAGAGGTAGCACTAAAAATGAATGGATTGTACTGTGATTCAAAGGAAGAGCAAAATCTTACTTAAGCAAGAAAAGAGACACCCCAAATCACCCTGAGCACAGGATTTTTGACTATATAGTCTCCACCTAGACAAAAAATGATGGCATTGTCCAGTTAGTGACTGTTCATTTGGCTGTGGCAGTGTTTAGTAATTCTGGAGCTTACTTCCTGGGTGTGCTAGAACTAAGCAAATGGGAATGTGTCGAGCGTAGGGGGAGTCAGTGTAATATTGTCAGCAAAGGAAGACTGAAGTAGGGGAAGGGAAGATGGACAGGAACCTGCTGAATTGGGTCAGGAACTAGAGAAATCAGTAGAGTGTTTCAAGTTGATTTATTTTCATACCTAAGCAAATAGATGTAAAGAACTAAATAGAAAAAAGTCATGAGTTCTTAGTATCAAACATGGTTTGGAAAATGGTATTATGCCACTGTTAGTTTATTTTGAGACAAAGTCCGATGTAACACAGGCTGGCTTCAAACTCAGAGGATGGCTCTTGAATTTGTGCTCTTCCTGCCTCCACCCCTTGAGATCTGGGGTCACAGACATGTACCCCACAGTTTATGGGGGGGACCAGAGAGCCCTGGGCTCCACACATGCCGGGAAAACACTTTTACCAACTGAGCTAGATGCCGACGCCATGGGTAAACCTCGTGGTTTTGATAAATGTACTATGGTTCTATGTAGAATGTCCTTATTCTTAAAAAAAAAAAAAGAGAGAGATTTTGGTATTAAGGATAGAGAAATGCGTGTGTGCGTGTGTGTGCGCGCGCGTGCTTATGGATGTCCAAGAGTGACATTGGGAATCATCCTAGATTATTCTACCTCCTTATTGCTTTGCTCTGGGGTTTCCCAGGTTCGACTTTCCAGGGCCAGAAGTTCAAGCTGCCATTTCTGCCTAGAACTTTTTTTTTTTTTTCTTAATGTGGAATCTGGGATTTGAACTCAGGTCCTTTTCTTGCGAGGCAAAGGTTTTAACCCCTGAGCCATCTCCCTGCCCTAACACTATTTCTTTGAGTCACAATAGAGTGATTCAAGTAGACCCAGAGAAAAAGCAAAGAACAAAGCAATTGGTGAGATGTAAAACTACTAGCAAATCTGGGCAGTTCGCATATGTACTTTTTCTAGAATTGTGAAATTATTTCAAGGGTAAAATTTACCTAAGCAGCTACAGAATAAAAGAGCGTTGCAGCTCATTCCTCTTAGTAATCTGTACCAGGAAATCAAAGATCACACTAAAACCATATACGGAGATCACAGCTTTGAAATGAGGACTAGGGCATGGCTCAGAGGTGGAACACTTACCTAGACTGTACGAACACTTGGGTTCAAGCACCGGGGTGGGGTGGGGGTTGAAAGCAAAGAGAGCAAGTATTTAGAATGAGCTTGACTTGGGCTCTGTGTTATTCCCCAACTCTGAGACTTGAGATTTGATACAGTGTCCACTAATTGGTGGACTCAAACATTGGCTAATTAGAGTTCAATCAGCTTGCACGCCCCATGGAAGGAAAGGCATTAAGACTTTTTACCTTATTTTCACTTAGGCGACTGCAAGCATCATTGATCCACTTCCACAAATTAGCTAGAAAAACAAAGCAAAGACAAAGCCTTCCTGTTATCATTTTCTTCTTCTTTTTAAATATAAGCTTTACGTTGTATTTACTTTATCCAAACATAGTGCTATGGGATAAGTGTGGGTGACAAAAAAGATTACTATAGAGAAACAATTTGACTTATCCATCATGTCACATAGTTACACGTTTGTGTGTGTGGCAAGAGGAGCTAAAAATTGTCTCTGTCAACAAAAGTTCTGAAATAGTGCAAGAAAGGCAAGCATAGGAAAAGAATGTAGCATCCTGAACTCCACTTGTTCTGGGCTTTGTACACACCCATCTTCTGTAAAAGCCTCTAGTCATTCACCGGCAGCTTAGGACACTTCGCTGAGTACACACACACACACACACACACACACACACAGACCCCTCAACAATGCATCTAGCAACCTGTTATCAACCTAGTACTTCCACCTACTTCCAACTGCACAAGCCCCTTTCCTGATTGCTTCTGTCAACTTACTGGCAGATTAGGGCCCTTCTCTACACATACCACACACACACACACCTCTCAACCATGTACCTAGCAGTCTGTTAGCAACCTAGGATCCCCACTACTTCCACCTGCACATAACCCTCCCTGGACAATGAAACGAGTGTCTCCTTTTTTGAGCATCAAATGTGAACAGTTTCTATTTAAACATTTGGGAAGGAGAGAATGGCCGCCTTAACCTGCATTGCTTCTGGGTGCATGCACTGTAAGGCTAATTGTCCTCTAAGTCAACTTTGAGAGAGAATCCTCTATTTACCATCTTATGCCTATAACTGAACATGCATATGATTAAAATCATAGGCATTCTGGGATGGATCATGCTTAGTGGGCAAAAAAAGCCTGTCAATCAAAACAGAGAACTGGCCATGCAATACCCCCTTAGCAATCAAGCTATTCCACCTCTCGAATTAAGAAAGGAAGCTCCGAATAATAATTAAGATCCCGAATTCCTCACGCACATGGTCCACTGTTGTTTTGATAGCACATTCCTCTCTAATTTGTACTCTCTCTTCCCTTTGTATGACCTTTCCCTACCATGCTAGTTAGATATATAGGTGTCGCTTGACAATGGAAGACTGAACTATGGGCATGTTTGTGAGGAGTTAGACGTTAGGACAAGCACTGAGCAAGCCTGCAGACTGTCTGATCGAAGTAGGAAGACACAGCCCTCAGTGGGAAGGACCATGCCCTGGGAAGGTGGATAAGATAGAAGGAGTTGGTTTAGTGAGTCTGACATTCTTGAGCAGATTTACAGTCCAGCAAGTGAGATTTGTCCTTCTCTTAGCAATCCTTGTGGGTCAGCTCTCAGTGTTGGTATGAGATCTCCTGCCAAACTGGACTAAAAACTGTGACTGAGAATTATAAGTAAGAATAAAACCCCTTTGTTCCCCTAAGCTTTTTGTTTGCAGATTTATTGGCAACATGTAGGCAAAATGCAACAGCTACCATTTTACAATCTGTGTGAGCCTTGATTTCAACTCTATTTTATTTGAATAATAACCTGTTAAGACCTGGTCCAGACCCAACCAGTGGCAACAGTCCAACATGCTTGTCTATGGCATGCCCTAACCCACAGCTGCTGCAGGCACCATCATCATCATCATCATCATCATCATCATCATTTTTGCTCCCATTCTATAATTTTGAAATTTTTATCAAAATAAAATCACCCCAAATTAAAGGATAGTGCTAAACTAGCACCATGACAATATGAATAATATTCCTTTGCAGAAGAAACATTTATTCATAACTGTGGAGGTCATCCCTCTCCTGGACAAGCAAAGTGGCCTTCGCAGTTGGTGCCCCTGTAGCCACTCTGACTGAACTCCTTGGCTTCCACTGCCAGGGAGGACAGACTCCTCAGCCAGGCCTGGGGCTGCTGCTGGGGCATCTGACTACGACTCTGCACTCTCAAAGGTTCTGCTCCAGCTGAACCAGCACCTCCCAGTCCCCCACTGTTCTCCAAATGGCACCATTCTCTCTGTGAACCATGTTTGCAGTCCTCCTTGGGTCTCTTCAGGTGAGTGAATCCTAGCTGATCTTGCTACCAGTTTCCACCTCTGGGAGACCCGGGCTGACCCAAGTCCTGGCACTTTGTCAGGGGCACCTGAGATACCCCCTTCCCTTCCAGCCCTCAACATCACGGTGGGAACCTAGCAGTAGCCTTAGATACTGTGACGCTGTCTCCAAGAGGATGACTAGAATCCTGTGCAACTCCATACCATGACCCCAAAACACATGAGATATAAACACATGAACAGAAGGTTTCGGTCATGGTCCCTAGTTAGCTGACAGGACTCGTATTTGGCTTTGTTTCTTTCTTTCTTTTTCTTCAGTAAAATGTAGCAGTGAAACAGGAGTATGCTGGGAAGTCTGTCTTGTAAGCGCAGCTGTACAAGCGAAGGTCTGAATGTGTGCCACCTGAACCTCCAGGTATGATGCTGTCAGTGTACGAAGCAGCATCGTTCCCCAGCCCACCCCGGGAGAGTTCATCTGTAATATGATGTGGACGCCCATTTTCTTCATCCTCCCCTTCTCTCCATTCTTCTTCCCTCCTCTCCTATGACCTCCTTCCCTTCTCTTCTCCCGTCTTCTTTTTTTTTCTTACTCCTTCCTTGTCTTCCTCCTTTTTCTTACCCACCCCCTCCTATACTGAGGATCAAACCCAAATCTAGGCAAACATTCTGCCACTGTTCTACAAGCCAGCTCTTGGAGTTTGATTTTTAAGACAGGATGTCTCCATGTAGCCCTAGGCTCGTCGTAAACTCTTCTCAGCCTTCTGAGAGCCAGGACTACGGGTTTGGTTCATATTCCTCTTCTCTCAAAAAATAACTTCTAGTTCCTTTAGCAATGAATAGATTTTAAAAAAAAACTACACATCCACTTAATAATGTCCTTTTCTACAGATGGTGTTCCTCTTTAGTTAATCTTTTTTGGGGGGGACGTACGCTGTGGAGTACTGACTAGCTTTGAACTTGCTATGTAGACCAAACTGGCCTCAGACTTGCACTGATCCTCCGGCTTTGGTCTCCTGAGTGCTGATTGCAGGATCATGTGTCCCACACATAATTATCAAATCTTTTGATAGTCCACGGTTATATGAGGCAGCATAAAGTTAATGGAAATAGCCAGATACGCAGGACTTCTTGAAGTCAATGTGAGGTGGAAGAACCAATCACAGCAGAGCAGAGGTGCGTGAGACACATAGAAGGGAGTGGCTAGAGATGAAGAAGGGGCGTGAAAGATTGGTTGTTGCAGGAGAAAGTGACTAGTGTCAAAGGATCACAGAATATTTGAGCAAACCAGACGACACCTGGACTTGCTTCAAAGTAATGATGTGATGTTTAAAGATATCACCCAACTCTTGGTGTTGAAAAGCAATCTTCCCGAGAAACAAAGCAACACTGGTTTTGTCCACTCTGATGATAAGCATCTAAATGTCACTGAATCTAAAGTAACTTATTTTCATCATTTTAGATTCACATTTTGAAGTAGTGCCCCAATGAGAACTCCCCCCATCCTGCCATTGATCTCACACTTTGTCTGTGCTTTAAAGGGGTTCATAAAAGTGACTCTCATCTGGGATAAAATGTACATCCCTACATGTGTGATACTTAAAGCACAGAGCTCACAAGTCAGATCAGTTTTGTGGATGCAGAAAACCTTCGTTCACTGATGTACAACTGGCACAGTGAGGCCTTGGGTGTGTGTGGGGGTTGTCGTTGCTGTTGTTACTGGAGAACAAAGAATCAGTCACAGCTGTTTCACTTTGGAGTGCAGTCCATGTCAGCACTGAAGCAGATTCTGCCCCTGGAAGCTTCTGGAAAAGACATTCTTTAAGACAGGTTTTCCGATATTCCCATAGACACAGTACCTGTCAGGGCCTTCCCTTTCTTCCTGTAGTAAACACCAAAGATGACGGCAGCCACCAGCACCACAGAGATGAAGAGCAGCAGAATCACTAAGCCCGGCAGGTAAACCTGGGCTTCTGTATTGGGAGAAAAAGGGAAATACAGTGTTGAGGCTTATGCTGATTTTATTAAATTAGCAGATAAAACCGTGAGAATCCAACCCAAGAGTCAAGGGTACCGATCCAGGCAAGCAGAACTGGAGTTTCCAGAACAGGGACCCCACAATTTAGCCTGGCCATTCCTTTGGTGGGAAGCCCCAACCCATGAAGCCAGCCCAGAGCCACCATCCTCTCTCTGCCTAGAACTGTTCATTGTGACATCCTCCTTCATCTCTGCTGGCCTCCACAACCCTCTCTTGCAGCCTCAGCAGGCAGATGCCAGTCCTTTCACAAACGCCAGCAGGCACCAGGGAATCTCTGGCCAAGGGAGAAAAACCACAGTCACTCTGGGAAGTGTTTGTTATTTTGTCTATGACACAATGTAGTCTCATTCCTTGTCCATTTCTTCCTGGCTAGAGCCTTTGAGCTCAACAAGCGGCATCAGAAGACTTTCCATCTCTCTTCTCTTTCATCCTCTCTCTCTCTTTACCCCTCCCTCATGCTTTCATAACCTTCAATTCCCTTGCTTTTTTATGCTGCCTTCCGAGTGCTCTTTTCTTCTCCTTCCATCTGTATATGTGTGTATATATGTCTATGTGTTTGGGTGGGTGCATGTGTGTGTATATACATATGGAGGCCCAAGACTGGAATTGGGAATTGTCTTCGATCACGCTTCCACCTTACTGTGGTGAGCCTGCGTCTCTAATTAAACCCAGAGCTTGCCACGTGAGCTAGTCTGGCTAGCCAGTTTGTTCTGAGGATCCCCAGTGTCCGCCCTCTGGGGCTGGAATTACAGACACTTTTGCTGTGACCATTACCCCCTTCCATATCTGGACATTCATGTTTAAATCTATAGTTTTTCTTTTCATTTTATATGAGTTCAGTATTAGTTGTCTCCAATTCAAGTAAAAAAAATATATATCATTGAGTAGTCTAACACATGGAAGACCCTAGGTGCAATATCAAAAGCATAACTAAAATTTTTATAGTGTATTTTTTTCCACTCACAGCAAACTTGATAGGTACCCCATTCCCCTCCCTCCTTCCACCACTCCCTGGATCCCCTTGTTCCCTCTCCCCTTTTCCCTTTCCTTTCCCCCCTCCCTCCTTTTCTCCCAGTGCCTCCTCCCCCCCATTCCTGGAGCATCATTTACTGTGCATGTCAAACTTCTCTCTGGGTCCTTCTCTCTGATGAGGTGTAAGGACTTAGTAGCATTGCCTAGAGCTCTTTCTTGTGTTCCCCTTTGATATAGGAACACTATTGTGGCTGTTAGTCTCTTGCCTCTAAGGATCCTAGTGTCTGTGATCCATACTAGACTTTGGGGGGTCAATGATATGTTGGTCATTGCGCAGGTCATGCAAAATCCTATTATGATTACTTCGGCCCTAACTTGTATGGAGTATCTTGCATATCGTAGAAGCATAAATAAATTAAGAATTAAAATATTAAGAATGGCATGCTGAAGGAGCTGGAGAGGTGGTTCAGGGGTTAAGACTCTGCTTCAAAAGCAGAATGTCCCATGTAAAAACAACAGGCAGAGATGGCCAAGGCCTGTGCTTCTGACCCTTGTGGATGGAGCCTGAGAAATCCCAGAAGGAAGCAAAAAGGAGGTAAGCCATCCAGGATGATTCCCAGAGTCACCCTTGGTCCTCTATAGGGACGCACAGTGCTCTCTGACACACACGTACATACATGAAAATAAATAAATAATAAAGCCTGAATAAAAAAAGGATAGAATGCTGAGAAGATCATGATGGATGACATAAATAGCACAAACGGACCCTTGGAGATTCATGTACTTTGACTGACACCCTCCCCCAGTGTCTATCTGTCACCCCATGCTAGAAATACATGTATTTGTAGAGTCACCACTCCAGAGGTTCATCTGTCACCCCACAGCTCTGTGCTTCATACCCTTGGGGATTTTTCTGGATGGGAGCAAAGAGCTGCAGACCACGTCTGATTTTTCTGTCCCTCGATGCGTTTCTGTCTTCCCAAGGACGGTGCAGCTGTGGGGAGAGAACAGGTAAGGGTGATGGCTGGATGCTCTCTTTGTTTACAAACCAGACAAGAAAAGATTGTTCCAGACTGCCAGCTCCTTCAGGAATAGAAACCTTGTCTTGCTGGGCAGGGGGGAGTCTCCAGGCCCTTCACAGACAGCAGAACGGCACACAGGGGAACAGCGTTCCTAAAACACAGCAAACTACCCATCTATTGAGTGCATGGCCGGCAAGGGCAGGGGAGGGCTATAGAAAAGGGGACTCTCAGTTCAGCATGGAAAACTTTGATCACGCATGAAGTTGGAAAGTCTTTCATCATGGAATTAGGGTAAAGGTATTGGGAATAACATTTAGTAACAATATTATGAGGAGGTAGAATGGTTCACATCTGTAATCCAGGTACTCAGAGGCTAAGGCAGGGGGATTAAGAGAATATGTCTCAGAAAGGTGGAAGATGAGGAAAAAAAAGGAAAGAGGAAAGAAGGGAAAGATGGTGTGGAGGAAGATGAGGAAGAGGAGTAGACATCACTCATGAAATAGGGACTTAAATTTTTTCTAACGATTACATTTGGAACCAAAGACACATATTTATCATTACTGTTAACAACAAAGCAAGAGGGACCCAGGACTCCTCCCTGTGAACACCCACTTGGGCGCTGTAGTACACACTATTGAGCACCTCAACCTGAAAAATCTAGAATTCAAAACACCAGTGTTTTTGAGCAGTGGCTTAGCATCATAATCAGAAAATCCAATACCACAAAACTTCATTTCATTATAAAAGTAGTTTAAAATATCATGTATAATACTCTTTAGTCTATGTGTACAAGAAATACTGAAAGAATTCATTCATATTTATGCTTGGGTTTCTTCCCAATCCAATATATTTTACTTGCATATGACTAGACTTTGAAATCTGAAAAAAAATAAATCTTACGTATTTTTGGTGCTAAGCATTTTGGATACGTGATCCTCAACATATATGTGATATGATTCATTACTAGATTTAGTACTCAAAAAAAAAACAACCCCAGAGTTAAATGGCTACCAATAAGGTGCTTATTAAAAAATGATAGCATGTTCCCACAGTGAAATCTTGTGTAAAAAGCCACAAAAATCCATATGAGTAAATATAGAGTTTCAAGACATATAATATTTTATATATATATATATATATATATATATATATAAATTCAAGGTGCTCATAGTGTGCAAATATTTATTTAGGCAGGAGAATTCACTGCATACATATACACACCCCTCCAAATGAATGAAACAGTGGTGTTGGGAAGTTAGAAAAAGCAGGAGTGATAAACGCTTAGATTATCTGGAGAAATGGTTCAGTCTATAAAGTGCTTGCTGTGCAAGTAGGAGGACCTGAGTTTGATCCCCAGAATCAAACTTTTTTACAAAAAAAGTCAGGGGGTGGTGGTGGCCTTGTAATCCCAGCCCTGGGGAGGGGGACTCCAGAGATTGGATTGTTCCTGGTCAGCCAGTTAAGCCTACTTGGTGAACTCCAGATCAGTAAAAAACATTATCTCAAAAACAAGATGGGGCTGGAGAGGTGGCTCAGGGGTTAAGCCTCTGCCTTGCAGGCAGAAGGTCCTGAGTTTGGATAGACGCCGGGTGGAAGCTGGGGCGGCCTGCGTTTACTGATCCTGGTAGGGCGGAGCCTGTGAATCCCGGGGCAGAGTAAACAAGGAGGAGGTGGAGGCGTCCATGGTGGTTCCCGAATTCGTCCGTGGTTCTACACACATGTACACACACACACATGCATACACACACGCAGACACGCATACACGCACAATTGAATAAATAATAATAATAATAATAAAAACAAGATGATAGTGTCTAAAGACAACCGCCAAGGTTGATCTCTAGTCTCCAGGTGCGCCCACGTACACACAGACAGCATAGTAATAATAATAATAATAAAGCTTTAAATGGAGTTGTAGATACAGTTTAATAGAAGAGGATGTACCTAGTTCACTTGGAAGTGCAGACCCCCACCCCCCTCACACACACACACACAAATCATGAATAGTTTTCAACCAAATAAGGTCAGCAAAAGGACATAAAGAGCTGCAATGGCAAGTCACGGATTTCTGAATCTAAGATATAACACAGAACTGTGTCACAAGCTAGGCTGAAGGACGGGCTCAAATACTTAATTTCTCCCCTTGTTGATCTGACAAACTTTTTCCAAGAGGAAGCTACTAGAATGGACTCAGCCCATTTTCCACCCGGACGAACCAGGGGGGGCCTGACTGGTCAAAAAGCGAGCCACCTCTTCTGACCCATTGTCACTTACTTGGTCCAGGGTTTGCACGTGTCCGTGGAAGAAAAGACGTCTGAGAAGTAGCCCACGACGCAAGGCCTGCACACCGTGTCTGTGTTGAGCTGCACTGTCGAGGAAACCAACAGACAGAAAGCAAGCGGGGATACTTAGAGATCGGCCAGGGTGGTGTTTCCGGGGTGCTGCCCCCGCTCTGTGCTTAGTCTCCCCCCAAGCCTGCCTGGCCACCTGCAGCGCCTGCCTCTAGTTCTCCCTGGCTCCCGTGTAGGAGACGGTTCTCATTCGTGGTTGGAAGCTGACTTCATATCTGGCTGTTGCTGCCAGCATCTAGTAAGAATCCTCTATGGTCCTTATCGTTCCTTATCATGGACCCCAAAACACTACTTCTGAGTGTGGGAGCCTTGTGGCCAGGGTTTGTAGTGAAGCGTCTCTCTTCCCTCTTTCTGCGGTCCTGACTACCTCTCAGCTTTCTGCAGGAAACGGAAGGCCATTACTGTCTCAAAGGGAAATACACTGTCTTTGCCCTAGATATTTCATTTCGTATCTGAAAAAAAATCTAAAGTTGTAAACATCTCTAGCCCTCAGCATTTTAGACAAAGAATACTCGAATGCCCAGAGGACATTGTTCATAACAAAATTTATTATTGCAAGAAACCCAGAACAACTTAAAAGATTATGAATGGGGAACTTGTGGTATTTCTACAATGGTTTCCATATATGTGGAAACACATACAACATAAAAAAAATTTTTTTAAAAGCTTTAAATTGAGCTGTGGCTATAGTTCACCAATAGAGCGTGTGCCTAACTCACTTGGAAATTCTAGGTTCAGAGCACATCACCTTGCCAGATCAAAGGTGCAGGTGCCTTATTGATTATTTGATATGTCCACAACAAAATGGTTGGCTTAATTTACCTGGGAAGTAACCAACTTTTTTTTTTTTTTTTTAATTCAATCGAAGAAACCCTGTAGGTGTCTTTCCCTTAGACCAAGGGTTGATATTCTGTAAAAGACCAGACAGTAAGTGATCGATCTGGAACCACACCTCAAAGAGACTTCACTTGATAGATCTGAGATCGGAAACAGATTTCCACCGGAGACCCCACCAAGAATGTTAACAGGATCTGATAAGGAAAACAGACAACTGGACACTCCTAGCTCATCTGAGTCTGAACCAACCAGTCAACCCTGAATTCCTTTCCCCTGTACTCCAACTATCAAAAGTTTGCACCCCTGACTCCAAGTAAGTAGTAATTTCCATCTCATGGGGGAAATTGCTGCTCCCTCGCTGGAGTTTTGGAGGAGCTTCTTGAATAAACTTCAGTGTCATAGATGAAGCTCTCTCTCTCTCCCTGCCTCCTCCTCCTCCTTTTCTTCTTCTCTTTTTCTAACAGTAAACATCTTATACCTTGCAGACCTGTGGTCTCCACTGCAGCAACTCATAGATCTACTATAGATGATGTGTAAAACAAATGCTTGTGCCTATGTTTCCATAACATTTATAAAAGCAAATGAGGAGGGACATTTTGATCACTGACTTAATCCATGGTACTCGAGACAGAAGTTGACTGTGGCTAGTAAGTTTGACTCAAATCTCATATTTTCATAAGCAAGACAATCAACATAAAACATCTCCAGTTTTCCTTTTGCTTTTTATGTGCATGTATGTATGGGGTATGTGCATGTGTGTATGCATGTTTGCATATGTAGATGTGCAAGTGGAATCAGGAGGGTGCTATCAAGAATCATCCTCAATCGCTCTTCCCCTTTATTGTTGTGAGCTTGGGTCTCCAATCAAATTCAGAGCACACCATTAGGGACTAGCTGTCCAACTTGCTCTTGGGGATTCCCAACTCTACCTTCCCTGGCTGGAATTGTGGCTGGGCCTTTGCACCCACATAGCATTTCTAAGTGGGATTTGGGGATCTGAACTCTGGTCTTTTTGCTCGCCTGGCAAAACTTTAACCACTGAGCCATCATTCCAGCCCTGTGTCAAGTTTTTTATATTTATTATCTGCATTGCCATTGGCCCATGACCCTTTGGTAAACCCAAGGTAAAATATTGACTACATGTGAAATCATAATCAGGCCTCTAACTGGCACCCTAAATCACAAATTATTGCTGAAATTAGTAGCACTCTGTGTTTATTTTCATGAACGTACTTCTAAAATGAGGCAATAGAATGTCTTTGTCCGCTGGGTCAGAAGTGCAGACTTGATTTCAGTAACTGGGCTCCATCAGTAAGGAACCCGCCCCTTGATAGGGCAACATGGCATGGTTTGAAACTATGTAACCTTGGCCAGTAATGTCAATCAACTCCTATGAATTCAAACAGCACTTTAAAAGGTAAACACGATCCAGAAGATTCTGAGAAACTCCCGCCAAGCTTCCCAGGGCGTGCCAAGCATACAAATTTCAAGGACATTAATTTCCACACGCTTGACTTCTAGAGATGCTCTGGTCCCTCCCACCCACCAGAGGAATCCTACAGGCTTCCTTTGCCTTTTCGCACTTACGAAAGAAGCTACGTTTCTTAGTCGCCCCAACTCCTGCCGTGCAGATAACTCTTGGCAATGCCAAGCAGAGTCACGACTGAGATACCTGCAGCTGAAAGCCGCACTCGCAGTGCACAGATCCAGCTTCTGTCTCCCCTGCTGACTGATGGGCAGCAGGAGGAGTGCCGAGGGCCAGCTGAGCCGCTCTGAACTCAGATATTCTGCAAGGTGGGGCTTTTTGGTTGTTGTTGCTGTTTTGTGTATTTATTCGTGTATTTTGTGTATGCAAATGTGTGTGCATGCATGTGTGTGTGTGTGTGTGTGTGTGTGTGTGTGCGCACATACACACGTGAGTGCCTGTGGAGGCCCACGGATGACATCAGGAATTGTCCTGGACTGCTCTGCCTCATGGCTTTGCTCCGGGGGTTTCCTAAACTCCTATTTTTACGTGAAATTTGGCAACCGAACTCAGGTTCTCTTGCTTGTGAGGCAAAGGCTTTAACCACTGAGCTATCTCTCCTGGTGCTGTTTTTCCAGACAGGTTTTTTTTAGACAGGTACCCAAGCTGGCCTCAAAAGTGACCTGATCTTCTGATTCTCTTGCCTCTATCTCCCCAGTGCTAAGTGTGCCGAGAATCCAACACAGAGCATTGTGCACGCTAGGCAGACACTGTATCTATTCAGCTACATTTCTGACTCCAGGAAAGAAATTTTTATCCACTTATTTTCAAAATATTGTCATTCCAAGGTATGAGGCAGAGAGAACTGGAAGCCCCGGGGGCAATAGCTCCTCATTTTACGTAAATGACAAACTTTGGAAAGGCTCTAGATCTGGACTGTCCTAGCATCAGACTTCCCAGAAGCTGACTGTGATAAGATCATGTATTTTTAATAATTGAAATCTAAAGTCAGACTTTTTCCAAGAGAAAACATGTGCCGGTGAGTCAGGGCCTACGATACCTAGTCCCGAGTGCTAGCCGGAGGCTACTGGCCAGACTGGGAACAGATACTTTCTTCCATGTAAGTTCCAAATAATGTGGTAATTCTCCCAGTACTGGCCAAATATTCTGGCTTTCAAAAAGTGCTTTAAATGGGAAGATTAACCAAGAAGTAATCAGTTGCTGCATCTTGAGAAAACAGCTTTGTGATGTTCTAGAAATCGGGAAAACAAATGATCCTTAGAAACACTTGCAGAAGTTGAGAGCACTCCTGTCTGTTGCTTTAGCTTTCAAGAAAGCTGGAGGACCTGATGTCGCTCTCAGATGATGGATCCTTATATATAACTCCAGCATCACGTGCTGAACGATCGGGGACATGTGCCTCAGACACTTGAGTCAGAAGGTGCTGGAATTGTTGAGGGACACTCTTTAACAGAAGCAACAGCAATATTCAACCCTACACAGAAATATTGAAAAAAATCTTCCTTATTGTGAACTCAAAAGTTACTTTTATGATAATGATAATCAAGCAAAATATATGCATTAGTAACCAATGATATAGAAACAAACATGGTGATAAATTAATCCAGAAAAGAAAACAAATGAAACTTTTACCTGTGAGAACCTACTTTGGGAAGTCTATGCATATTATTAAAATTAGAAATTTTGCATAGGTATGTAATTTTTTTTCTGTGTAGGAACAGGAAAAGTTGATTAGAAAAAGTCTTCTGAGCTAAAATAATAACTGTCATTAAAAAATAATAGGGTAAAATTCTCCTGGAAAGATGGATGAACACGAGTCAAAGGATGGACATGGGCAATGTCAAGTTCCATCATCCACAGCTACACAGATGGGGTGAGGGTCTATAGTATTTAGACTCCGTCGGTGTGTGTGTGTGTGTGTGTGTGCGTTCATGCCTATGTGCATTTGGGAGTCAGAAGACAATCTCTGTTGCCATTCCACAGGGGCCTTCTACTTCTGCTTGAGACAAATCTCTAGAATTAGGCTAGGCTAGCTGGCCAGCAAGCTCCAGAGAACTGCCTATCTTTGCTGCCTACCTCTGCCCCTCATCTTGTTCTTTCTTCGGTTATAGGTACATACCACCTCACCCAGCACTTAAGTGGTTTCTGGGGATTGAACTCAGGTCTTCACTTGAATGCTTTACCAACAGGGCACTCTACCCAGCCCTCCACTGACTACTTTATAAGTGCTATTATAGTTACAATTCTGGCAACTAACTCTTTAACAACTCTTTAAATTTGCAATAAAAGTTTGTAGATAGGTCCAGCGAAATGGGTCCGCAGGTAATGTCCCTGGTCCCTTGCAAACCTGGCCACCTGAGTTCCATCCCTGGAATCCCACAGAATGGGAGAAAAGTGTGTATGAGCACTCTCTCTTTCCCCCCTCATAAACAAATATTTTTTAAAAATTGTAGATGTCAACTTACTAGAGTACCCAGTGGCTCGTGCATTTCCAAAATTCTAAGAGGATGTCGGAGTGTGTGTGTGTGTGTGTGTGTGTGTGTGTGTGTGTGTGTGTACGCACTCAGGTGTCTTATTCCTTCACTGTCCACATTACTTGAGAAAGGCCCTCCTCGCTCTGAATCTGAAGCTCTGGCTTAGGCTACACTGGCTGGTCGGCAAACTCTCCAGGAATCACTTTGTTTTAGGCCCGTCCTTCCTCCCAGTGCAGGGTTTCAAGCGGGGTCATACTAGGCTTTTTTTTTTAACCTGTATGCTAGAGATGGAGTCCAGGCCCTCAAGCCTACACAGCAAGCACTCTCTCTTTCCCCACTGAGCTATCTCACAGGCCCCCCAATATTTCTCTGCCCACTCCAGCGCACGATAATTTTTAAAAATCCCTGCGCTATGGTGTTGGTCCTCAAATGGGGACCCTCAGGTTTCACAAATGGAAACCAACTGTCACAAATGGGCTGGGCACTTGGAACCACACTCCCTTTGAAGAAGCTGAGCGAGACTAGGGATCATTCCTAGGCCCTTCTGGGGTTCCTTTGTGCTGCCTGCCTTCCCCGCTTCCCTGGGGAGTGAATGACAGGCAGTTAGGACAAATGCCAGGAAGACTCCCCGGGGGTCGTACAGGGGTGCTGGGCGCCGAAGCCGGGCGCGCACTCTGCGTTGCGGAGGCAGCACTCGCAATCGCGGTTCCAATGGTAGCCCACGGTGCAGGCGCAGCGTCGCGGGGCCGTGCTGTTCCCGGGGTCCACCGCCACCAGGGCCTTGCCTGCGGGAGACAAGAGACGGTCAGCGGGTGGGCGCAGTCCACACTGCGCACTGCACAACGCCAGCCCCAACCACCCACCAGCCGCGCCTCAGGAATGATTCATTTATTGGGGACACTTGGTTTGGGAAACCAAGTTCCTCTTCAGACTTCCTGTTTGCAGCAAGCCATCCAACAGGTGTGATTTTTTTTTCCTCTACATAATAATTAAGACATAATAAAAAATATGTCTTCATGTGGATTGGAAATTTAAGGACAGAGAAATGTGTGATTGCTAAACATTTTCGACAAATGAAACGCAAAAAAAAAAAAAGGTCGACAGCTTTCTAAATTGTTTTTATCAATTCTAATCTTACACATACTATTGTTACCAGCGTTAGTTTGGATCTAAGAGGATAGGGGGTCCTGAAAGGGCATATGGTGCTCTGTTAAGTGGAGAAACTGAGGCAGGAGTACCCCCTTGGGAACCAGGCTCTCTGGCTGCTCAGGACTAGACACTTTGCTCCATCTCACAACACATGCAAAGTGCTTGTCTCCTAACTCCACTGTTCCAGCAGGTACATAAACCCTGCTTCTGACACTTTTGGTCTTCAGTTTCATATCTGCATATTCTCCACTCACTAAACTTTCTCTGTCGACAATGGCAACATTTTATTTTGCAGGATCCGCAGGAAGCGTGTTAACTCCGACTAGCTCTACACTTGGGTCTCCACCTCAGTTGACAAGGACCTCTATCACGTTGATTTAGCTTTCATATAGAGAATGAGTGTTTTGGGGTTTGTTATTTGCTAGTCGTGTGCCCGCTACTGAGTGATATTCCCAGTCCCAGCCTAAATGAGCATCCTTTTTGCAAGTCTATCCACTGCCATGCGTTCACCTGTCTGTGCTTTCCTTTGGTGGAGTCTCTTTTTAAAATGGCCCGTGCATAGTGCTGGCTAGCACTCCTAAGTGCGAGGAAGCCGGGATGTGTCTTCCCCAGCAAACGGGGGTGAGGTAAGTTTGCATAGTGTGGAGGGTGCAGCTCTTTAGTGGACAGCATGTATCAGATAAACAGTCATGCAAAATGCCAAAATGGTGAGTTAGGAGACAGCACTTCGCATGTGTTGTGAAATGGAGCAAAGTATCTGGTCCTGGGTAGCCTAGTCCCCAAGGTCCTGCCTCAGTTTCTCCACTGAGCAGAGCACTGAATGTCCTTGGAGGACCCCGGGATGAATGTCTTGTGTGTGTCCATGGGCGGATGAAAACATCATGGCCCAAAGCACGTGTTCCCTCAGGACTGTGGTTCAGGATTTGCTAATTCAGTGTTTGTAGTGACTTTTTTCATGGGTATGTGCGTGTTTATGTGTGCACGTTTGTGTGTATCAAAGGATACCGTCTGTGCCTGTGGAGGACCAAGGGTGACTTCAGGAATCATTTTGGATTGCTCTACCTCCTTTTTGCTTTCATTCTGGGGTTTCCCAGGCTCCACCTTCCAGGACTGGAAGTGCAGGACCCTGCCATTTCCACCAGGCATTTTTATATCAGTTCTGGGATCTGGGATCTGAACTCAGGTCCTTCTGCTTTCGAGGCAGAGTCTTAACCATTGAGTCATCTCTTCAGCCCCCATGACTTTAGAGAGAATCCTTACAGTGAATACTGAGACTCTGCCTAGGTGCATCTACACACATGTGCCACAAAGTCCAAGATTACTTAAAACTGAACCCCAGAGGTCTCCAGCTCACCTAGATTATCCCAAGGGCGCTTGTACCTTATTCCCAGCATCCATAGAGAAGATCCAAGTGAGGGAAGAAACAGGAATCACAGCCTGCTCTTCCTTCCTTCCCTATTTCAAGCTACCGTCAGCTGGGAAGGGATATTTCCTACTCTCCTGCTTTTCAGATTGGTGCATGGAAAGTCTGGAGAATTCCCCATTTTCCCTGCACCGCTCCCCAAGCCCAGGTCCACTCTGCAGTCATACAGAAACATGTATGTAGTCCATAGAACAGACCTGGATCATGCCACTTTCTCTGTAAGTACAAAGTACTCCCCATATCCTACTCAGTTGCAAGTGAATGTGGCAGTGAATAATTCTGACATTTAAAACACACTTGAATGCACTTGGTTTTAGACTTTATAATCAATCTTGGCAGCAGGCAGAATGAATCCTTGTTTCCAGCAGACAGGAATGAGTCAAGATCATTACTGAGCAATGGGAACTAGGAAAGATTCGGTCAGATGCTTCTGCCCAATGGAGTTTCCATGTTACTTTCTCCAGTCTAGCCCATTAGAACATTGACAATATTAAGAAATACTTGGTTCTATCCTATGATGGTCAAAGCGTGCAAACTAAGAGTCAGCCAGGAGTAGTGAGTGTCTCTTGCACTCACACAATCAGTAAGGTGGCTTAAACAGGTGCTTGCTGTATAAGCACAAGGGCCTGAGTTTGGATACCCAGCATTCACATAAATAAAGCTGGGTGCTGCAATATACCCTGTTCTGGACAGGCAGAGACAGCTCACTGGTCAGCCATTCTAGCTGAATTGGTTCAGGGAGAGACCCTGTTTCAAAAGAGAGAGTGACTGAGGAAGGCATGGAGCTCTGGCTTGTACAGGCATGCCCATCCCACACATGCACACATGAGATGCATAAATAAAAGCACCTGGGAGTTGTTGGAGAAATCACTGATGACAATTCAGGATGGGAACAGCCTAGAAGCAAGGGAGCTCAAAAAGATGCCCAGGGTGATGCCAGAAGATCTGGGGTCACCTCGAAGAGGTGGAACACTCACACCACAATTGAAAGGAGTGACGGAGACTCTAACCAATGGAAGTACCTTACGCACCTCTCAGTCCTGGCATTTGCAACATAGTCTGAGTTGCTGGGAAAGCTGGATGATGAAGTCATGATTTTGAAAGTGACAAGAGACATCATAGACATTTATTGATGTGTGTACCACACATCAGAGAGACAGATGATGATGGAGTTTCTATAAAGCTAACAGATAAAAAGAGACAAATGCCCCATGATGAATGCAGATCTAGTAAGGCTCAGTGGCAAACACTTGTAATCTCAGCAGTCAAGGGGCAGAGCTGGGGAACAATGAGGCCAGACTGGCCATACAGCAAGACCCTATTCCTACAAAACCAAGAGCTGGGGATGCAGCTCAGTGGTGGGGTGTTTTGCCTAGAGTGTGCCAAGTCTTGAGGTTGATGCTCAGCCCCAAGGACAAAGAAAGAAAAGGATCTGGACTCTGCTCATCCAAGGAAAATAAGAAGCCATCTATGATTCCCATTTTGTATATATGCTGAAGGGCTTTGCCAAAAACAACCCAAACAAACCAGAATCAGTCTTCTCGATCAAGTATCAGGAACACAGAAAATACTGGGGAAAGAATGTCATTATACTTAGTCTGCATTGTTGCTGACAAATTCATGATCCAATAG
Source organism: Typhlomys cinereus (assembly GCA_023101885.1). Classification (NCBI taxonomy): domain Eukaryota; kingdom Metazoa; phylum Chordata; class Mammalia; order Rodentia; family Platacanthomyidae; genus Typhlomys; species Typhlomys cinereus. The sequence continues at coordinate 938,628 of JALPQD010000426.1, forward strand.
CTTAAGAGAGCAAGGGATTTTATTCTGGCTCACACTTCTTAGTTATAGTCCCTTGTCCAGCTTGGAGGAAGAGTCAGCTGCACCAACAGGAAGAACCTAGGGAATTAGCCACACCAATTCCACAAGACAGCTGAGAGAGGAGCAATCCTCACTTGCTAGACCAGCATGTCTGGACCAAGTGTCCCAAAGAATGCCAACTTCCTCAACCAGGTCCTTCCATCTTATTCATCTGTCCAAGAACTAGCCTGCCCACCATGGACTGGGCCATCCCCATCAACTAGGAAATCTCTGCAGGATTGCTTGGGCTTAACTCAACCACTAATTCTTTACAAATGTGCCCAGAGCTTGAACCCTCAACCATCGCATTGACACCTGTATCTCACTATGACAAATGTGAAGAATGATACAACTAATAGGATCCATTCTGGAAGCTCCACAGGACTAACTCATGGATTCCTCAATGTTCAGACATAATAGAAAAAGGGAAAAAGAGAAAAGAACCTCAAGGGTAGATTTATCAGACGTATTTTTTTTCTTTTCACAGGTATATGGGGTGCATGCATGTGTATATGTATGATTGTATGTGGGTAGAAGGGGGCATGTATGACGGTACATATGCATGTGTGTGTTTGCATGTGGGAGCTCAAGGTTGATACCAGAAATCATCCTTGATTGCTCTTCCACCTTATTGTTGTGAGCCATTGGGTTTAGTTAGGCTTGCTGCTTACTTTGGGAAGTCCCGGGAGCCACCTTTCTAGAGCTGGAATTACAGGTGGGCAGCCACACCTGTCCAGCATTTTTAGGTGGGATCTGGGGATTTGAACTTGGGTCTTTTTACTTGTGAAACAAGTGCTTTAACTACTGAGCCATGTCCCCAGCCATAAGAGATTCACCATGACCCCGATTCCTAGAAATAAACTATGATGATGATGATGATAAATAAAACAGGTGGGCTTGATGGTGGCACACTTATAATTCTTGCATTCACCAGGCTGAGGCAGGAGGATTACTGTGAGTTTGAGACCAGTCTGGGCTATGTGGTTATATAAGAAGTCCTAGACCAACTTCGTCTCAAAAACCAATCAACCAAACAAAAAACAAAAATTGAGGCAAAAAATATGGCAGCCAGGGGAAGACATCAAACTGTGAATCTTCTGATTCACAAATATGTTTCTTATCTGTTGTGGTGGGAAAACTCACTCAACCATTTAGTCTGAGTTTCTCTGTCTTGAAAATGGGATGAGGGTTAAGGAATTGATTCAGCAATAAAGCATTTGCTGTGTAATCATAAGGACCTGAGTTCAGATCCTTTAATTCCCCCTAAACATCAGACTCAATGGCCTAAATGTGTGTAATCCCAGCACATCTATGGGAATGGAGACACAAGAGTCCCCAGAAGCTCATGGGCAAACTCACCAACAGTAAGATACATTCAGAGTAATAATGCAACATAAGCATATTTAAGAAGAGAAGTTATGAATGAACTAGGGTGCTGGGAATCTAAGCCATAGTTAGAACATGTTCCTAGAATCCAGGCAGAGAGAAACAGTCCTGGCATGTCTGAACACATTTTCTGCAGAATGTATTTGAGGAGCAGAGATGGGCACCATCTGCCACGTCCCACCCATTCTTGGCGATGTGACAAACCCACCTGAATCGCAGACTTTATGCAGCAAGCACTTATCTTCTTCGTTCCAGGTGTCCAGGTACTCATCCGAGCCGCAGGGCACGCACACGCTGTCAGAGCTGGCAGTGCATTTAGAAGACATGTATTTTCCTTAAATTGGGAGAAAACACATCAATCAGAATCAAAACAATGTCACTTCTTTAAATTTGGTCGGGGTCCAAATCAGGGGAAGAGAAGGTGCGGCATACGGGTGAGTCTCTAGATTCAATCACCAGGACCAAATGAGTGGACACTGATCTCCTCCTGGTCCAGTTCACATGACCATGTCCCAAGATGTCCCTTAGATATCATTACAGACAAGATGAGGTTGCTGGGGGCAGTAAGCGCAGTACCCTGGACTGTCAACTTGACGACTGAAGGTGAGGCTTTGGGCACATCTGTAAAGAACTGCTAGTTGAGGCAGCATCTGAGCAAACCTGCAGGAGAGTATCTGAGGGCTGAGGGAGGACCTGGGCCTTGGTGGGTGTGACCATTTCCTGGGGAGGTGGATAAGCTGGAGGGAGCTGTTTAGTAGTTTGCCATTCTTTGGCATATTGATTGGCAAGTGGGCATTCTGACAAGAGAATGTCCCTCTCTCAGCTACTTCTGCGAATATGTTGTGACCAGTTCCCTCGGCTCCAGACGTTGGTATGAACTCACCTGCCATGCTGATGGAGGGTAATGAAGACTCTTAAGCAAGAATAAACCTCTTGTTCCTTTAAGTTTCTTGGTCCTGTGCTTATCAGCAACACAAAGAGAATCTGCAACTGTCTGGGCTCCTCCGGCCTCTTAGCTGGGTGAGATACTTTGCCCTGCATTTGCTGCGTCCACTGTGGTCTCTCGACTTGTTTACGCAAGAGACCAACTACTTTTTTTCACCCTTGAACTCTGCTAACTGAGATGTAGGACTCTGGTTTTAAACTATACTTTACAGAATTCAGAACAACCCGGGGGAAAAGTAGGCTAGGCAAGACCCTCGCCACCTCTCCTGCTCTGGCTTCAAACTCTCCTCTGCCTCTCTCTGGATTGTGTGCTTCTCGGGTGGGTGCTGTATGCACTGCCCACTCATGGCTAATTTAGTTTGACCCCCCAAATCACACACATACACACATGTGTACACACGTAATATATGTATATACATTTGGAAAAGTTTGCTGGATTTCCTTTCTGCGCATGCAGGAACGGAAGGCAGCTGAAACACTCTACAAAAGTATCTTGCTTGTAAGTTAACTCTCCTTTTCTCTCCCCAGAACAATGTGAGAAAGATAGGACCCAGCGTGCTGGAATTTCACAGTGGTAGAGAAACACTTCACTCTGGGGAAGGTGCCAACCCCTGTCCCCTTTATGCTTCTTGGCTGGTACATAGAAGAAGGTCTGGTGAGGGTTTTAGGCATTGACTGTCATGATTCCAGTGTGGATGTTCCAGAAAGAAATTTCAAATAAGAACAGAAGTTTGTATTTTGAGAATCTAAATCACAAAGAGTAAAAATACGGCTTGGAGAACCTTGTCTTCTCTTTAAGGGCCAGTTTCTGAAGCTGCTTTAGATGTTCAGATGTTATTATCTATTGAGGAAAAGATTTCTGTCCTCTAGGTGACATGTGTGATTACCTGGCAGGACCATGAGAGTTTCTATACGATTTCATTTTTCATGTGTTAGGACAAGAAAAGCAAAGCCCGCATAAAGGGACATGGAAGGCCCTGAGAGGCTACGTACCTGGTTCACACCGACTACAACATCGTCCGAGGTGCTGGTACTGCCGCTCCAGAGTGCAGGGCGGTGTGACCTGGAAGGTCACCTGAAAAGAAAATTGACGCCTGGTTGACAGAACGCACAAGTTCTCTCCTGATCACACAAAAAGTCAATTTCCAAACTGAACTTCTAAGAAGCATCCTAAATTTCCACAAGCTTGTTCCCTCCCACAATGCCTTTCTTAGTCTAGCCCTTGTCCCCAAAATCTTTTAGCACAGGGACAAAGAACTTGTTGAGACATTCATTTATTTTAGTTAGCTTAGTGTAGCTGGAAGATAGCAAGAGACGCCGTCTCAAACCAGGAGGGACACTGAGCCCATCCTCTGACCTGCGTGTGTATGCTGTGACATGTGTACCTTCATTCATACACACACACACACACACACACACACACACACACACACACACACACAAAGCCAAGTGCAAAATTGGCCCCATTTCTCTGGGGTCTATGATAGATATGCCTGAGTGAAACACGCCCCCTACCTTTGATTCAACCCCGGGATGTCGAATATGAGTTTGTAAACTCCCAATGCAACTTCAAAATTGTTTAATTGTGGTTACCCTCTTGATGGTTAAACGTGTTGGAAAATGTAAAAAAGGCAGAGGGTAGCGAAGAGTCTCGGGGGCTTCCTGGGCGCATACCCTGCCGAGGGGCTCTGGACCCCTTGCTGAATGAAGCTCTTGGAATCTCCTTTCTAACCTAACCGCTGTGGTTCGAGTCTGAAATGTTCCCTCCAGGCTCGTTCTTAGAACACTTGCTCTCCAGCTGGTGGCGCTGTTTTGGCAGGTTAGAGCCGGTCCAGGAAGGGCCGGCTGGAGGAGCTGGGTCCCTGGGGAGGGCCTGTGGGGTGAAACACCACCTACATGCACTTCTGCCTCCGTGACCTGGGTTGCTCTGTGGTGAACTGAAATGTTCCGAAGCCATGAGTTAAAATCAATCTTTCCTCCTGTAGTTGTTTCTGTCAGGTGTTGTGGCCATAGCAACACAAAAGTAACTGGCACATGGTCCTCAATAGTGTGGTTCTGGGACAAATACAAAGCAGCCACGTCCTCAGGAGTCACCTGGGAGATTGACGAGTAGGGACAGCAAAGCTGTCATCCTCATCAACTTTCTCAGTGTGAGAAGAAAACAGTAAAACACAGTTGCGACAGGCAGCTGTGCAGAAGGGAAGAGCTGAAGAGCTGGGGTTAGCCGGGCAGACACACACATCGTGTGCACGCCATGCATCACGCTCTTCGCCTGGTCCAGACGGCCAGTGACAACCTTCCTCTCGTGGAGCTTAGAGGTGAAAGGCAGGTGCGAGGAGAGAGAGGGGCCTGACCTCACAAGCCAAGGCAAAATAGGTCTCCGTAGGGACCCGGCCAGTGAGTATGCCACTGTGGGATGTGAAGATATCATCAATCAGATGAAGACACAGAAACTGACCACTGAAGGAAACCGGGCAGGGCAGAGGCAACTTTGAAGTGACTGCCATCAGTTTGAATAGATATAGTATCTTTGGAGAGAGTGGGGCAGTATAAGACCATAAGTGTGGCTAGAGCTCAGTGTCAGGGAGAAGCACGCAATAAAGAGAAAGATGGTCATTTCTTGATCAAGGTCAAAGTCATCTAGCTTGGAGGAAAGGTATAAACATAACTTGGGAAAAAAAAATGCTTCCTGAAATGCTTCCAATCAGATGATCATTTTATAAAGAAATCACCAAGTCAGGACCCCGAGGCGAGCTCAGTGGATGCGGGGATGGGCTTCTCTGAGTTTACCTGCCCAGGCAAGGACACAGTGACGGAGGCTGATGAGAACGTCCCATGTGAGGTGGGAGGATTGTATATGGAGTTAGTTCCAGGACTTGGCTGTCACTCAACTAACACTCACATGGGGAGACAGGGCCTCAAGGCCAGGACAGTGGGCCCTGGGGAAATTAGAAAGGATGGCTTTAGAAAAGACCACCATGCCACTCCCCGCCGACCTCTTGTTCTGTCTCTTCCAGGACCCCATCTCCCTAGAGGGACTGCTGGCCCTTCTCTGGGTCTGTGAAGCCCTCAGAAGAGAGACAAGCTGAGAGGTGAGTGGCAGGATTGGATGTGGCTGATTCTGATGTCTGAACCTCAGGATATGTGCATACCAGTGACAGGGGTAACCGAGGGCAGATGTGTGGGTGGGCTGATTTCAAGCAGCAATTCTTATCAATTGCTTCTGACCCACCAAGAAAGTGCACAGACGTCTGTGCAGATAAGCACACATTGTGCCACATACACAGACAGGTACTTTTCGGGGGAATTCGACAGCAGGGCTTAAACAACTGCACTGAGGCATGCCAGACACTGCTGGCTGTGCCCAGACTCCAGCTGGGCACCTGCAGAGCATCATGGGACAATTCCCTTCCATGCCTAGGAGGTGCTATGATTCTCTTTGCCTATCCAGGTATGACCCACACTGCCGCCTCTTCCTCCCCCACATGAAGCAAGCCCCTCCCACCCACCAGCCACTCTGGACCTAACTCTGAAACAGATTTTCTCAGGTTACTTTCAAAACCCACCTCTTTAAAATATTTTATTTATTATGCGTTAGAGAGAGAGAATGAATGCATGCTACAGCACAGAGAGTAACTTTCAGAAGTCAGTTCTCTCCTTCCACCACGTGGGCTTCTGGGGCGAACTCAGGTCTCCAGGAATACAAGCAGGCGCCTTACCCACTGAGTTCTCTCACCAGCCCTAAAGATCCATTTCTGTCTCCTAAGCTTTTGCCCTATATTGAATTACATATAGCTCTACCATTATTTTTCCCCTCAAAAAATGGAGTTATAACTCACATGCCAAACACACAATCTTTTAAAGGTTACTAGGTAGTGCCTTCAGTGAATCCCCATGGTGTGCGCTATCAGTGCCTCCTAATTCCTAAACATCTTCACCCTGAAACTGACAGGTGCATTGGACAAAGCTGTAAGATTACAGAGCTTTTAGAGAAGATCAGAAACTTGCTACTGGGGAAATCTGCTACAGAGAGTCAGAGAATTTTGAATCTCACTTAAGCAAAGCCCCAGATAGCAGTTAACTTTGTTCTCTAATTCCCCCCTCAGACATAATGAAGTACCTTCACTTCCTCTAGGTCTGGATGTTGACCTGCAACTTAGCAGGCAACATTCATCCATGCCTGTGGTTAAGGAAATTGGTCTACAACTTAGCCAGCAACACTCATATGCACCCACATTTATGGATATAGGATTTACCAGTCAACAGTTACACATACTTGCTTATAAACTAACTCTCAAAAACGCTTAACTGATGCCCCTTTCCCTTTCTTTCTTATTCTGTGCTCTCTCGCGCTCTCTTTTTCTCTCTCCTCCTAGATACCATTGAGGCCCTTAGAGGATTATGCAGCTCCGGACTGGGAGCCTCAGTCGGCCCTGTGCCCACCTCTCTCTTTGGTCCACACTGTAGTCCCATCCTAGGCTCCTGGGTTTGCTCGCACATGACGATCCCTAATGTATCACAACTGGGAAATCTAGCTCTCAAGCTTCAGCCTGCTCTTGCTGGGCCAGACCCTCGGGGACTTAGGGACCCTAGTCTGTGCTGTAGCCTGGACCACCTCTGTTCTCATCCTCAGCTCCCAGATTCTTAGAGTTCCATTTCTTGTACTGGGCCTGGTCTCTGGGCACCCTGAACTGGATAACTCATCAGGCCTCGCTAGCTTTCTAGGCTGTCTCTGGATGTCAGTGTGGGTGCGTGCGTGCGTGCGTGCGTGTGTGTGTGTAGATAGATATCTTTCATTCAGTTTAATATTTAGGTCCTTGTAAGGCCCAGCTTGACCACCTCTCTCTGCTCTGTCTTTGCCTACAGGTTTCTATTTCTTTCTTTTGTTCCTTCCTTTTTTTGAGTGTGTGTGTGTGTGTGTGTGTGTGTGTGTGTGTGTGCATGTGTGAACTATGTGTATCAGAGGGCACTGTGTCCCTGTGGAGGACCAAGGGTGACTTCGGGCATCATCCTGGATTGTTTCTACCTCTTTTTTGCTTCCTTCTGGAATTTCCCAGGCTCCACCTTCCAAAGCGGGAAGAACAGATCACGGCCATTTCTGCCTGGCATTTTTTACGTGGGATCTAGGATCCAAACGCAGGTCTTTCTGCTTATGAGAGAGAAGCTTAAACCCAAAGCCATCTCACCAGCCCCATAGGTTTCTACTTCTGACCCTAGCATCTCACCACACTACCCTGCCTACCACCAGTAGGCAAAAGCCCCCAAGCTGCCCAGGAAAGTCCCAGCAGCAGCCCTACCCTATGCTCCAACTGCCCATATCAGCCTGGGGCCTCGACCTTCCAGTGCCCCTAGTGGCAGGGTGGTGGCTATTATTATTGGGCATAGTCCTACTAGACTCTTAGGCTGATAAAAAACATGCTGATGTACGACTGGCCGAACCCCACGAAGGATTGGAGGGGGACAGGAGGCTGCAGAGGCTTAGCTGACTGGGTGATTTATCAGTCACTGACTGTTGCGTCCTTCTCAAAGGTACAGTAACGGGCTTGGAGGGGTGAGTGGATATGTGCACATTCTGATTTTCTAGATCTTTTGCCAGCTCGCCTTTAAGATGGGCCGTATCCTTCTAACAACAGAGGTAGAACTTGTGATACATGGCTGTCTTCAGGAAACAAACAGAGCAGAACCAGCTTGGGAAACTACTGCTTTGTGAGGAGTTAATGTAGTAAGCCAGAGGGTATGAAATTCAAGAGGCGCAGCTGCCTGCGTGGGAAAGTCTCCCAGAGCCTCTTCAGAGCTTCCTGCCTTCCTACTCTCAACACAGATGACCAAGGTTATAGGTGTGTGTGTGTGTGTGCAGTGTGTGTGTGTGTGTGTGTGTGTGCGCAAGAGGAACTTCTCTGTGACCCACTTGGAAAGATGAGACTCTTCTTTAAAATAACTGCCTTGGGGGCCATCAGATTACAAGTCTCTTTGCAGTGTTTGTGTTTGGGGTATTTGGGGAAACAGAAGCTGACCTGTCATTCTTAGAAACCTTCTTTGGGAAAAAAAAAAAAAAAAAGAAAGAAAGCCCAGTCAAGTTCTGAGAGATCTCTCCAAGTTTTAATAAGCTATAACAATTCTTTTCAGGTCACACAATATACATCAATTGCTCTTTTTTTGCTCCCCCGGAATGCATAAGAATAGTAGAGTCTGTGCTAGCAAACAGCCTCAGTGCACATGAGTCCCGCCTATAAATTCCTTGGCAAGTCTTTTTTTTTTTTTTTTTTTTAAAGCTAAAATGGTAGCGCAGTAATTTTGTGAGTCAACTTGACGATTGAGAACTGAGTCTGTAGGTACGGCTGTGAAGAATTAGTTAAGGGAAACCCTGGAACGAGCCTACAAGAGGTATCTAATGTGGACATAGAGGGCGGGATCATTCCCTTGGGCAGGTAGGCAAGATGGAGAGATTTGGTTGAGGGTTTTAGCAGACTGGAAAACTGGAAAGTGTGCCCCTCTCAGTTCTTCCTGTGGATGTACTGTGGCCAGTTCCCTTGGATCCTGCTGTGTGATGTGCGCATGAATAAGTCCTTCCTTCTCCTACGTTGTTTGGGTGGCATAGTTATCGCAGCAACAGATGGCAAGATGGTACAGTGAATTTATTTGACCTCTTTGGCTTCACTTTCTTGAATCTTTTTTATGTTTCACATGCATTTATTTCAAAACATATGGACTGGTGTTTGTCTTAGCAGCTGACAGAACCTTCCAGAATAAGCATGACCACAGTTTGTGCAAGGCCTGGAAGGAGACACTGAGTTGTAAATTAATTTTTTAAAGCCCTGTGGATTTACATGCCTCTACAAATGCACGCTGGGTCTGATTCTAGAAGTCATAGCACACGCTTCTGTAGCGAAGGCTGGCATAGTCATCTATCTTCATGATAGACACTAATTGCTTTCTTGCCTCGCTGACAGTTTACACTGGCACGGAGCCACACCAATCAAGTGAAGCTCGGTTGGCTCTGTCCAGTTCAGAGAAGACATGCGAGAAGACATGGCTCAGGGGTCAACGTCTTTGCTTTTGCAAGCAAAAAGACCTGAGTTCTGATCCCAAATCCAACATAAAAATGCCAGGCAGATACAGTGATAGAAATGACTGCCAGGGTCTCGGCAGACCAGATGTCAGATAGGGCTGGTTTCTCTAGAACTTCCAAGCACTAACCAAAGTCCAGCCAGCCAGAACGAGGGCTTGGAGTGAGCAGTGCAGCGGGCACGTGCCTGATGGACAGGGGACATGGCATCCAAGGCACTGCTGGCGAGGACAGGAGCAGGCTTGGCAACATGGTCCCTGGGACTGGCTTTTCACCAGGGTGATTTTCTCTTCTGGGGACCTCTTGGCACAGAGCCTCTGGTTTGGTCTGGACAGAAGACTCTGGAATTCAAGAACTCTATCATTCAAGAACCAAAAAAGCCCAAACCCAAAACAACAAAGCAATTCCAAACCTGTACGGCAGGCTAGTAATTGTGTCCGCCACTCACAGAAACTCAGATGCAATCATCCATGAAAATGACCCAAGGAGATGGTTCCCCCACTCCGAAGCTAAAGACCTTTCTAGAAAGCTGTGGGGAGAAGGCATGATGAGGCCGTGGAAAGCCTTTCCCACAGCAGTCTGATGGCCACAGGGGGATAGCTTCCTACACATCGAGCGGAATGAGTCGGCATAAATTAATTCCATCCAATCATCCCTTGGGATGACCAAGGGGGGAGGGGAGATTGTCACCAGAAATAGGAGTTACCAGAGATTCAACCAAAATCCCAAAGGTTTTTCTTCTGGGTGCTTTGTCCACCAATATTTGTGTGTGTGTGTGTGTGTGTGTGTGTGTGTGTGTGTGTGTGTGTGAAATTTATTAGAAAGAAAGAGAAAGAGAGGGGCATATATGCCTTGGAGGTCAGAGGGCAGTTTTTGGAAGTCAGTTCTCTCCTTCCACCATGGGGGCTTCCAGGGATCGAACTCAGATCTCCAGGTTGGGGAGCAGGCACTTTAACTGCTGAGTAGCCTCCACCTTTACTTACTCTGCAGACAAGAGCTGCAGAGAATCGGATCTCAGCAGGGCACAGAGGCTTCAAAAGGCCTGTCTGATCTGGAACCAAGAAGCACCGTTGCTTTTCTTCATGGGCCGGGCGATGGGACGCGTCACCCTGGCCTCCTGACCAAGAGTCCGCGAGTCACTGCTGTGGTTTTCCGTCTGGGGGTTCAGTCAGTTGTGTGAGCACACCGGGGTGTGGGCAGACGATTTACTCAGCATGTCTGCTGATAAAGTGGCTGCTAGATTCTATCTGCCAGTGACTTCTGCTTAATAGGACATTAATGGAGTTATGACCAAATACCTTCTAAACAGTCTCATTCTGAATAAACCATTTAGGTAAAACTTCAGTCTTCCAGATTTGGAGAAAAAATGTCTCCACTTTTCTTTTGCATAAACCAAAACTGCTTCAGAATGACGCTACGTACATGACGGCGGTATGCATGCTGTGAACCACAGATGCAGAGATAACATGGGGGAGCACTGGGGGATCACCTGTGCACCCCAATGTAGGGGTGTGCTCAACCCAGCTGGGACACGGGTGAGCTACGGAAGCCATTGAGAACCTGAGAGTCTGGGTTGTACCAGCCTGGTAGAGCAGGTAGGGAATGACGGAAGTGGACAAAGGGCTGGGGGTGTAGCGCTCCTGGTGGAGCCCAGCATCGTGAACAAAACCCTGAGTATTTAAAATATAACCCAACCGAGAAGTATCCATGCAGCGGAAGATGTGCAGTCAGAGACCCATAACCGGCTGAAGTGCAGAGACTAAATGACGATACGGAGTGCTCAGTTCTAAACAGGATGTCAAAATCATTCCCTGGGGTGGGACGCGGTGCTGCCAGACAATATCCTTTGTTCGTGACAGGGCTACGGTACCTAAGAACATCGATGTTCACTTTCACTGGACCTGCGCAGTAGTTGGCCTATCAGCATTTCACCATGGATATCAAGAGATTCTGAGAGACTATTGAAGGATCATTCCAGACAGGAGAAGGGAGCTTCTTTACTCAATGATTTACTCACTGATTAGCCGTCAATGACCCAAGTACCTGTCAATGCAGACATCACAGACGAAACTAAGTGGGCCATTCATGCAAGAAGATATGAAAGTAGGTGGGAGAGTGGCTGGAAAGGAGAAAGTATGAAGTGGGACAGGAAGGGATTGGATAATAAAGCATGAAAGCACATCAATTAATCATATTTGTGCATGGAAGTGTCAAAGAATAAAAAATAATTAAAAAGATAATCATAACTATTTAACCAAGATAGTTTTGTGAAAGAGGCATCATATACAGAAAGAACAACTGGCTAAGGTCAAGTTTGATCTTATTTTTAATCCTTAAAACCGGAGAGTTACCCTGAAAAGTCTTGACATATTCACCATTTTGAATTAGAAAATGGTAACTGGCTTGATAAACTGCTTTGAAAGTTGCCTTTTTATTGGGGACATTGATATTTATCCCCTGAGCCGCTGAAATTCCAAAGATGCTCCCAAAAGTGGAAGAGAGATGCGCTGGGGGTCTCCGCACAGCTCCACAGCTCCACCGAGTTTTGAGCTCTCGCTTCTCTCCTTTCCTCACAATGCATTTATTATCTCTGCTCCTTGTAAAGAAAACCAGTGGCCCGAGGGAACAAAAAGAAATCACCTTGGTCCTTTGTCTTCCAGAGAGATAAAGGGGCAAGAGGTTTGCAGCTGTGGGGTGCCCAGAAAGAAAGTTCCTGAAGGTTTGTTTCCTAAACACAGTAATCAGAAAAGCTTGGCAGGCATCAGTGTGTAATCTGCAAGGCTGCACTGAATGCTCCTTTATTCTCCCAGGGAAGTCTTTGTCTTTCTTTGCTGGAATGCTAAATTGAGACAGGTGGTTCCTCATCACCTTCGCTCTGCATGCTAGATTTTTCTTACCGTATTTGAGACAAGGACTGTGTTCTCTGTTGTGGTACAAATCAGAGACTTCTGGACTTGGCTTCCAAGAGCTCCGTGGTTGTCTGGAGGGTAGGACCTTAATCAGATGCTTCTGACCTGAGGATTTGGCAAGTTACTAAGACTGTGACCCCTCAAAGTGTCTCTTGCAATTGGCCTGCATGTTGCTGAGATAAATTCAAACCAAATAGTTCAGGGGCTCTATTCTGGCTCATGATTGTCCAGTTACAGTTCTTAGTCCAGTTTGGTAAGAGAGCTCATACTAAAATCAGGAGTTGAGAGAACTGAGCAGCACACTGTCTGCACTAAGCTATCTTGCGACTGACTCCCTTCTCCCGCAGTATCTCTGACTCTGCCCCAGATGTGCTGACTCTTTGCCTGCCGGTGCTTGAGAGTGTAAATCGGACTCAGAACCACTTATTCCTTTCTGGAGAGTGAGGCTGAGAGACCACAGTGACCTCTGAGGAGAGGTACCCTCACTTTGACACCTCAGCATTGTTGCAGTCTATGTATTATGACCCACGTGAGCAAGTCGCTCCATCTTGCTCGGGAGGCCGATATCTGGGCATGTTCGTTCAGAATAAGTAATTAAGGCAAGTCTTGAGCAAGTGTGTGGGACATTGTCTAATTGATGAGGGAAGAGCCTGTTTATGGTGCACCGGTGGAAGAAGAGAAGATGCAAAGAGCTGGTTCCATACTTTGGCATACTCGTAGCTGGGTAAATCTGGTCAGGTTTGCCCTCTAACAGGGCATGTGGATATGGTGTGGCCAATTCCTTCAGCTCTTGGTGTTTGTATGAACTCTGAAATTAACTTGAACTACGAAATCTAACCAAGAATCATAAACAAGAATAAAACTCCTTGTTCCCTTAAGATGGTGATGAATTTATCTGTAACAATGAGACAGTCTGCCACCTTTCCTCTCCCCCCCCTCCCCATTTGACCTTCTGTACTACTCCTTCCAGAAAGCCTTTCAAGGAACTGAAAGAAGTACTACTCATGAAAATGATGTGTCACAACACAAATGCATCAAAATAAGAGTCCAGACCTCCTGAGTCAAAGGAAGCCTATGAGGAACTTTTATCATGGCTCTGACCCAAACACCTGTCAGAAGAGCTTAAGAGAGTGAAGATGGGTTTGGCTCACGGTTTTAGAGGCATCTGTTAGGGCAGGGAAGGCCCAGCAGGTCATGTCACAGGGGACTACAAAGGCGTAGGCAGGGAATACTGGTGCTGGCCCCGACCCATGCAGGGAGCCGACCACACTCAGCGAAGGGCTTTTCCTTACTCGGTTGATCTTCTCTATAGGATCAATGCCCTAGGCGACTCCAAACCCCATCAGCCTGATGATAAAGTGTAACATCCTCTAATTCCAGGGTGATCAAAGGAAGACCCCGCCACTCCCCTCTGAGGGAGGGCTGTGCTGCAGCCCCAGCTCAGCAGGAGGCAGGAATGAGGGGACGCGAGCTAAAGGCCCTTTATCTCCTGTAGCTTTTTTTTTTTTTAATTCAATTGTGCGTGTGCATATGTGCGTGTGTGTGTGTTTGTGTGTGTGCGTGTAGAACCACGGGCCAATTCGGGAACCACCATGGACGCCTCCACCTCCTCCTTGTTTACTCTGCCCAGGGATTCACAGGCTCCGCCCTACCAGGACCAGAAACGCAGGCCACCCCCGCTTCCGCCTGGCGTCTATACGTGGAGTCTAGGATCTGAGCCCAGGACTTTCCGCCTGCAAGGCAGAGGCTTAACCCCTGAGCCACCTGTCCAGCCCCTCCTGTAGCTTTTAAAACACAGCACTTTTGTGTCTGGTTTGAGAAAGCCTTCAGTAAACGCATCCTTAGGCAGATAATACAGATTTCACAAGTGCAGATTGGTCATATTTACCTATTTATCATCTATCTATCTATCTATCTATCTATCTATCTATCTATCTATCTATCTATTTATCTATCTATCTATCATCACCAGTCACCTATCTATCATTAATCCATTCATTGTGCACTCATGTGTGTATGTGTTTGTGTGCATGTGTGTGTGTGTGTGTGCGCGCGTCTGCATGTGGAGACAGACATCATAATGGGTGCCCTTTTTCATTGTTCTTCGCTTTATTTTTGAGGCAGTGTCTGTCACTGAACTTGTAGCTCACTGATTGGCTAGACTCGTTGGGTCAGCAAGCTCGAAGGACCCTCGTGTCTCTGCCTCTTCTGTGCTGGCATGACTGGCATGCACCACCATATTCCACTTTCAACATGGATGCTAGGGATTAGAACTCAAGTCTTCATGCCTGTGTGAAAAGCACTTTCTGGCTATGGTATCACTTGCTTCGAACCCATTCTTCTGGGGGCCACTTTCTCTACACCCTCTGTCATACAACAGACTGTGTAACACTGTTGTCTGGTGGTTAAGACTATGGTCAAGAGCACATGCATGGAAGGAGCTCCACTTCCACCCTTGCTGGCCATGCGAACTTGAGCGAGCTACTTAATTTCTGTGCGCCTCAGTTTCTTCTTCTTCCCTGCAGTGGAATGAACACTAGAGATCTAGCTCCAGCTCATGTTTGGCACCCAGGAGGGATTCTATAAATGGCAAGTGATTTTTATTAGGAGAGTCATCACATTCCATGGTTACCTTAGAGTCAAACCATGACCCGAGAAGTATTAAGCTGCAGATTGCTAAAAGGAGCCTGTGATGGTTTGTCCCAAATGTCATCCTGACACTTAGGAGGTGGATCTCTGGATACGCCTATGATCTATGCAGAATTCTCTAGTAAAGGCAAGCCTTTGGGTAAGCCACAAGTAGACCGTCTTGATTGCATAACCGATGCAGGAAGAATCCAGTCCAATGTAGGTGGGACCATTTCATGAACAGGTGGGGAAAGATGGGGAGGTGGAGGCGGGCCAGTTGGCAAGGATGCAAGTGGGCAGCTGTGGTCCTCGCCTTCTGCGCTTGCTGTGGATGGGATGGGCCGGTTCCCCAGGCCCCTGCTGCAGTGATGGACCAGATGCCCTGATGGACTAGAACCTGGACTGTGAGCAGGAATAAAGCTCCTGGCTTCCTTAACTTGTTTGAGCCAGTGTTTTTGTCAAGGATGAATTATGACACTAAAACACCGCTTTGTAGCTTCTGATTCAGATACGAGGTTCCAGGCAAGAATGATGCAGGACCCAAAGGCCACAGTTGGAGAAATCCTTCTTCATCCATGGTGCAGAGTTCAGTTTCCCAGTCAGTGCGAGAGGACTGAGTCCCCCAGATCTTTCCCAGCTGGCTGGGTCTAACCTAGTCTACCCTCTCTGGTTATGGGTATCAGTCACTGGAAAAGACATGGTTTGTTTGGACATGTTCTGCCTACCCTACTTCTGCCCCCTCTACCCTTGTCCCTTCTTGTTTCTCAGAACACATCCCCCCAATACAGGTGGAATACCACCTGCCTAACTCTACTATTGCAGTTTGCCTGCATGTTGCCAATAAATCGATGACTAAACAGCTTAGAAGAACAAGGGGTTTAACTCTGGCTTAAGACTGTCCAGTTATATGCTTAGTCCAGCTTGGCAGGAGCGTTCAGATAACACCAAGAGCTGAGGGAACTGGCCGCGCTATAACCACAGGGATTGCTGAGAAAGGGGCAAACTTTGCTTGCCAGACTGAATCTTTGCAAGGATGCTGCAGAATGCTAAAGTACTGAAGCGGCTCTTTCCATCTTATGCACCTGCTCAGGGGATGGTCCCACCTATCATGGGCTGAGTCTTCCCACATTGATCAGACAACCTCTTCCAGACTTGCTTTAACTATGAATTCTTCACAAATATGCTCAGAGCTCAGTCTTCAATGATCAAATTGACACTTATGTATCTGACCAGTACTCCTATACTTCAGAGTCACCCTTCCCATGTCTGTGTTCCTGAGGCAGCTCCAATAAGGAGGAAGTACAGAGGTCCTGAACTCATGAGACTGGAAGCTACAAGGTCCTGACCCCTGATATTTTTCAGAATAATGTAGTTTATGGCTCTGCAAATACAGGGTTTACAAAGAGGCTCAAGGAAGCACAGGAATAATCCTGGACGTTAGGAAGTCATGTGTTAACAATTTTTAAACAATAGAAATATTCAAATAAAGATGACATTGACCCACCCAGTCTTTACCTCCACATTTGAGGAAATAGGGTCAAACGGTGGCATGTGGACTCAGGTCTGCCATGGGGAAGTTCCTGACAGTGGGAATGTTTGAACAATGACAGTGTTGGCAAGAGCGGATGTGGCTGCTCTGTACTAAGCGTCACAAAGGGACAGGAGAGCTTTAGCTTGGCCCTGCTTGTCTATCATGTAAGGGAAGATAAGCCCCTTGAGTGGTCTCCTAACAGGACATGGGTTTGGCAGCAGCTTGCACTACGAGCTGGACATGTTCAAGCTGGATGCTAATTCCATTAGAAGGAATCCCAAAGAAATATAAAGCTCAGTTCCTTAAGGAAGTGGTCCATTTCCCACTGGGAAGTGTGGCAAGTACCTGACCCAGCAAGTCCACAGGGCTCATAAGATTGCAGGCAGGCCACACGCCTTGTTTCCCCCACTCATCTGGCTTAGCCAACACAGTCACCAACAACTAGAGAGTTTTGCTTCTTCAGTTTGAACGGCAAACCTTCAGATTCCCAATGGCCCGAGGAAGTAGCCATGTCTCTCTGCCACTGTGAGTGATGTCACATTATTGTTCCCATCTGCCGAAAGGTAGCATCTGCAGTCACTTCTTCCTACTGTGTAGAAACCTGTTTGGCTGGGTGTGTGTGTGTGTGTGTGTGTGTGTGTGTGTGTGTCCTGCTGGTTTAAGAGTTTTTGCTGGGTGGGGGATACCAAGAGGAGCAGGACAGAGAGGAAAGCAAACATGACTTGCCAGGAAAATGGATCACACCAGTGAGTTTTGTCGGACTATGGGTCCAATATAAACAATGCTTCTTTTGGGGGTGGAAGGGAGGAGGCAGGTGGCCTATCTGAGCCTAATGTGCGAAGACCACAGGTCAGGTCACACCTGCTGCAATGCCGGGATCTCTGGGGAGCACCAGCTGCCTGTGTACCCCTCCCCCCCTCTCTCTTTCTTTCTGTATTTCTCTCTTTCCACTAGGTTTCAAATCTTGGCTTCCATCCCGAAAGGTTCATCTCTAAATGTCTCTGCTATAGGAAATGGCTCTAAATTTCCAGAGCTCACACATATCCCAGGCCCGCACCTTGGCCCTTTAGCAAGTTTAACTCCACACTAAGGACTTTGCTTCTGTTCTGAGTCAGCTAGGATCTGTCACCTTGAATTTCATCTTTCTTTCCAGTTAGAGAAAAAGTCCTTCTTCACTTGAATTTGAACACTTCAAACCAAACACCTTCCTTAACAAACTTGAGAGAGGTATGATTCAAATGGTCAGTTTGTCCTAGTCTCTGCCATGTCCTCCCCCTCCTTCCTCCTTCCCCTTCTTTTTCCTCCTCCTCCTCTTTTTTCTCCTTTTCCTCATTCTTGTTTGTTGGTCGTTGTTTTAATAGTCAGCCTGGTCTTTCAGTCTTTTGCACCTGTCCTGCAGGTTGCCTGAAGCTGAGATTGCTCCTTACACTCTGGTCTCTCTCACCATTGCCCTGACCTGATTTGAGCCTTTTCTAGCTCTTTCCCCCAGCGAAGGCCTTTTTACTGGCCCGCCCCACCCCCGCCACCCCGCTCCTTACCAGACAGATCTGACCATGTCCCTCTCCTGCTCTCCCCTCAGCAAGATGTGATGGCTGCCTTTGCCTTCCTTGCCCCTCCTGCACCCCGGGATCCAGGGAAGCTGTTCTTTCTCTGAGCCCCTGAAAGTCCTCCAGGGCTGAGCCTCTGTATTCCCGCCACCCTACGGAGTAATGGTCACCTCAGAAGCTGGACCTAATGCCACCACCATTGTGCGCCTCCATGCCTTGGGGACATAGAGGCACAGGGGAGTCCAATGGGAAATCTTCTGTGACTTGTGTTAAAAATTTCTTTGTCCTGTGTACCAACCACACTGTGTGTGTGTGCATGTGTGTGTGTGCATGTGTGTGTGTGCATGTGTGTGAGTGTGTGTGCATGTGTGTGTTCTTGTGAACTAGTGTGTGAGCATATGTGCAGGTGTGTGAAGTCCAGAAGACAACTTCAGGCTCCATCTACTTTTTTTTTTTTTTCCCGAGACAGCATACCTCGCTGCTCTGGAACTCAATGAGTAGGTTAGACTAGGGAACTGGCTAATAAGCCCTCCGGACCCACCTGTTTCTGTCTCCCAGCACTGGGGTTGCAACTGCACACCTGTTTGTTTGTTTGTTTATCAATTAAACGTGGGCTCTGGAGAAGGAACTCAGGTCCCTGTGTTTACAAGACAAAAACTTTACTAACTGAACTCTCTCTCCAGCTCTGTGTCCAGCCAACTTTGAGGATATTGCCAGGAACGCCCCTGCTGGATTTCCATCGTCCAGTACAACTAGCACCCCAAGTCTGCTAAGTCCCAGGGCTTCAGCCCTTGATCTCTGCCTCCTTAGCCTATTGTGTGTTGTAGTGGGAGCAGGTATTGAATCTGTTGCAACACATGCATGCATCGAACACACATCCAGTCTCGCAGTTCCCTGCTGAGTGCGTTGTCTTGTGTGGGGCAGTCCTCAACCACCAAAGGCTGATGGTGGCCAGCAGAACAAATAGGGACATAAAGTTGTCATCGCACAGCCAAAAAGGATGTTTCCACTTTCCACTTGTTGACTGTGGCTTTGTGGGGCTGCTTGGCAGAGAGCATGGGAAACATGCTACTCTAGGAGCAGCAACACCAGCCAGATCGCAGGTGACCAAGACAGACGCGGAGCCTTGGAGATGAACACAGAACAATCTCGATGAATCAGGACAGAAGCTATGCGCTGGGCACTGCTGCTCCAATGCCCACGGGACTTCCAGCTTCAAGTTCCTAACCAACTTGGGGGACCTGGCCCTTTGGCAAACACCCTCTGCTCTTTTCTGACTCGTCTAGGCTCAGAACTTGGGGGGCAGACGTGATGAGCTGAGGCCAAACTGTCTTCCAAGCAGTGAACTTTTGAACAAGTCAACCCGGTGCCCACCAAAGGGATGTCACAGTGCTAGAGGACAATCTTCCAGGGACGGAAGCCCTCCAGTTCTCTGCAGCCAGGGGGAGAGAGACCTAGCACATGCACAGCTGCAGGCCGAGGTCAGGATGTAACCTCACATCAGAAAAAGAACTAGCTGGTAAGGAGGAGGAGGAGGAAAAGGAGAAGGTGATGGAGAGACAGAGGAAGAAGAGGAGAAGAAAGGGGAAGGAGGAGGAAGGAGAGAACATAGATCTAATTCCTAGAATCTATCAGACACACGAGGTGGGAAAAATCACTCATCTTTCCCCATGAAATCCTAAAAGAAGAAAATTCAATGAGGGGATTTTTTTTTTTTTAAATCTGCCATTACCCATGAAGTTCCACCTTCTAGAAACAACAGGCGCTGCAAAGATAAAGTTCATGGTCCACCTTCTTCAAACAACAGGGCTGCAAAGGAGCCCAGGTCTGGAACTCCCCTTTCCACGACCTCATAAAACACTGATTTATTGACCTTCAGAGAAAAACATCCTTATTGTCCTCATGCCTCCCAGACGTGTAAGAGGGACTGGTAGATAACTAAAAAAGCAAGCTCATGGTTCCTTATCAGGGTGGAGAGTATGTTCTGGTCACGGCTGGGTGTTGGAGAGGAAATAAAGGGAAGCAGGGTGCGTCTATAACAACCCAATCGCCCAAAGCTCATAATCTGTGTGCCCCCCCAGGTCTTAAACAAACAGCTAGTCCGTAGCCAAGTCTGTCTGAGGCAGGACAGGGTGGTAAGAGACTTGCACCTAGCCCCACCCTAGGGGATTTCCTCAAAGGGGTCTCCACAGGCTTTTCCAGCATTCTACCTGTTTCAGATTAGTCTGCTCACCACCTCTGTAAGGGCCAAGCATAGATTATCTCCAAACTATAAAAAGTTGAATGCCCCATCTGCTTGGTGGGGTTTCCTGCAATTCAGAGCCCAGTGCTCTTCGTATGGCCATAAACATCTGTGGTTTCTCTCTGGCAAGATTCCTTCAGATCTAAACCACACGCACCTTTCTCGACCTAGAAAGATTTCTTGCTCACCCACCTCTTGGAATCACCTCTTCTCTGAAACTTGACTTCCTCCTCATCCTTCGAAGGCCACTGAAGAACTGTCTTCCACCTTCTCCCCACCCTAACCACGCTCTCCTCCCCAACACTTTCTTATCCCAGGCCCCTCTTTCTGACTCTTGCAACTTTGCCAGACTCTTCCTTTACCCTCACCCCAACATGACCCCAATCATGTCTTTCTCCCAATTCACACTACCATGATCTCTACATTACCATTAATGTCTACTGTTGGCATAGGCTGCCAGGTCCTAGAAGCTAACTTGTTTAGCCTATGCAGTCAACCAGCAACATTAAAACTCAAAAGGTCATTTTTTCTTAATTAAAGGTAAATACTCCCATGAAACCTGAGGACAAATTCAGTTAAAAATGAAGGCAGAGTTACAACCAGAAATGCTGTAAAAGGCAAAAGTCGTGGCCTTCTAGCTCAGTCTAAGTCTACCTAGTGTCATGTATGTGGACACTAAATATAATACTTGCACATAATGCACTTTTAGAGACCTTTTTTCTTTTTTTAAAGTTAGGGTCTCATGTACCCCGCCTTATGTAGCCAAGAAATACCCTTGAACGTTGATCCTCCTGCCTTTACCTAAGCGCTGGGATTGTAGGGTGCACCACCATGCCCAGTTTGTGCAGTGTAGGGGATGAAATCCCGTGTCTCACGCATGTGAGCCAAGTCCTCTACCAACTGAGCTACATGCTAGAAAACCTAGAAGATGGTTTTGCCAACCTTTTTGTACAGTTAGATCCCAGCTAAGCCATTCTCCAAGCTGTTCCCTCATCCCAAGTGCAGATCCTACACTAGTAGATTCAACACACATATCTTAACTGAACACAGTGGTTATTTGCAACCGCGGACTCTTTGGGGGTGGGGCTAATCATATTGTAATGAGGCGTCAAGACCCGCTTTTTAGAGAGTTTGAATTTCTAAAGGCACAAATTAAAACATGCACCTGAGCACCCCATTATCATTTGACAGGAAATGAACAGTGCAGAAGTTTAGGTATGATCAGAAAGGTACATAATTAATAACCGATTGTGGTGGTGTTTGAATTGCAACTTGGATTTTAGCAGCGCATGTTCCACAGACTTTAGGGAAACAATAAAATTTACCTCTTGTTACAAACAAAAATCGCACATAAAGTGGCGTAAATAAAAACAGTGAACTGGCTCAGCTGCTAAAAGCACTTATACAGGACTGGAGATCTGAGTTTCAACCCTGAAAACCACACTTACAGCGCACATACATTCATTCATGCATACATGGGTACCAGCAAAATATATGAGCAGATGGTGAAGGCTAGTCCCAATTACTATGTGATTTTTGTTACTGAAATCAAATGAACATGAAATTCTTCCAGCTGTGTGGTCCAGCAGGTTTTTCTTAGACAGTCGGCTGGTCTCTGGAGCCCAGTGTTTTGGTTCAAATAAGGTGGCACCCTGCTCAACCTGTTGGCACTTTATTAAGCAATGCCTGGAGTGCTGAGAATGAAAACTGCCTTCATTTCCTACAGCCATTCTAAGAGACCCATTGAATCGGGTAGGACTAGAAGGACCTTCGCTCCAGCGGTCTCTTCTTTCACTGAAATTGATTTTCTCCTCTCTTCTCACACCACTCAGAAAATTCCCCAGGGTTGTGCCAGGCAGTGACTTTGCAGAAGCTCGAGCTCACTGCAACTGGGAAGGGAAATCTGAAAATGTCAAAGTCAACGAATTTGCTGAAATGTGCCCTTCCCTTCATGGAAACTCCAAGTGGAAACGATTTCTACGGGACAGCGTTTGGGGAGCAAGTTCTGCTATACCGAAGCGCTCTGTCCTGGACAGAAATCAGTATTTGGCTTTAGGCACTTGATCCTATCACCCAGAAGAATCAGGTAAAGAAATCACTTGCGGGATCCTTGGACAAAACCACTTCATCATCCATGAGAAGCTAAGTGTTGGGTGGCAGAAGAAGAACTCCGAAAGGATTCGCGATCGAGGAAATTGGAGCTTCCTGCGTAGCTATTTGGCAGCCTAGAGGCCAATTCTCTAGAATATTCCCCTCTTCCTCGGGGCTGCAACTGAGCGGCAGTGACCCCCCCCTTCCCCATTCACTGCATTCTTGCAGCTTGCCAGCCCAGTCCCAGCTCTGTCCCAGCCGAAACCACATCTTGTTCCTGGACCATCAAGACTCACTTCAATTGCAAAGAACTATTTCATTCGAACACCCTCAAAGGTGTTCGAACCCATGAGATCTCTGCTCAGCCTTAAGTGTTTGTGAGGAGAACCAATCCAGGAGAAGGTAGGAAAGAGGAAGACGCGAGAAAGAAAGCTTTCAGATTTTCCGAAGCAACTTACAAAAATCATTCTCCCTGTACACATCGCCCCCACCCTCTCCGGAATGGAGAGGAAACTGAGGCAAGGTGTTACGGCCAAACCAGAGACCCAGCGCTCCCAGGAATCCACTCCGGTCCAAGAGCAGATCCCTGGAGAGGAGCGGTCCATGGGGACATTGGCGGCGTCTGGACCCGGGGCGACCCCTCTAGCTGCTCCCCGGGAGCGCTGAGACGAGACTCCAGAAGCATTTGGAAAACAAAGTGCCCTGTGTCCCATCAGAGCCCTCCGCTACGTGGGGGCGTTCGGAAGAGCCTGAATCCCTATGATGGGATTCCGCCGACTACCCTTTGCGCACCCCAGTATCTCTCCACTGGCCTTCTCCGATTCCCTACAAGTAGGAAACGCCAGTTTTCCGCCGTCCTCTACCCCAAGTTTTCGCTCATGAAGGCAGCTGGGGACTCGGGACGTGCCACGGCTTGGGTGCCTGGACCATTTGGGAGGCCTGCGGGGCGCAGGGAGGCTCCTTACCTGCAGCGGGGCGAGCAGCGCGCAGAGCGCGAGCAGCCGGAGCAGCCGGTGGCGCCGCCCGGCGCGCGGGGCCATAGCGCGGTGCAGGCGGGCTGGGCGCCGCAGCCTCTGTGGCCCCGCTGCCCGGCCGCCCTCCGCCCGGATCGTCCCTCCCCGCGGCTCCCGGCTCCGCCCCGCACCTGCCCCCCGCGAGTTGCCGCCCGTCCCGCCGCCTGTATCCGCCAGGGGGTGCCCGAGCGTGCTCCGCCGCGCCGCGCACCGCTTCGGCTCCCCGAGCGCGCGGGGACAAGGATCCCCCGAGCCTCCAGCGCAGAGCAGCAGAGGAGGACCGGGCGACCTGGCAGTGCCAGTCACGATCCAAGCCCTGGTCCTCGGTGGAAGCGAGCTCTCCAGGCGGCACTACGCGTGGGCCGCGGAACTGAGGTGTTCGGCTACACTGGCTCCAGAACCCCAGGTCTCGCGGGTGGCCTTCCACCCGACACGGGGAGCCCTTCTACAGGTGGACGTACCTATCATCCAAAAAAACACTACAGGAGGACCCTTGTTGATTTCCTGGGCTACAGTTAAAAGACCATCACGCTATAATGTCCACCAAGGTTCAGCAACTCCTTTACACCTCAGGACTTGTCTCTTCTCTGTCCTGGCCACTTCCTCCAGTCTCACCTTGCACCTGTTCCCACCCCTCATCCCATTACCTCCCCTTCCCCCCCTCCGTTTTCCAGGTAGACTTGTGCTAGAAGAGTCCCTTTGTCCCATCTGCCACATCCTTCTTTTACTTAGAATTAGCTACAAGTCTGAGGTGCAGTGATCTTACTGGGTGGCTTTATGGTTGATTATTACCTGCTTAAAAGTTTATGTACCCTTACATTTAGAGGTGTTGTGGATATGCTGGTATGCCCCTTTCTCTGTGTAGGTAACTGTTACAGGAAGCTGCTCAGGACAATACAAATACTCTGTTTTGAACACTTTATCAGAACCGTATTTACTTGCCTTACTTTTCACCCAGGATCCAATGTATTTTAATAACTTTCTAAGAAAAGTGCAGTAATTCCCAACAAAGACTGGAAAGACAAATGTCTGTGTTGTTCCCCTCCCCCCATGCTTTCAGGATAATACAAATTTAAAATTATTTCTCAGTGAGGAATTGACATTACTGAATTACTTGATTCATGTTAAAATTTTGAATTCCAAAGTTTACCATGTCATTAGCATGTAGTCATGTTATGAGTGGCACATAAATGGCATGTCTGATTCCTTTAAGCCTGTTTAAAATGATAGCATATAAAAAGGAGGTAGAAGCAATCTAGGATGATGCCCAAAGTCACCCTTGGTCCTCCACAGGGACACACACACCCACACACACACACACACACCCACACAAATAAAATAAAATGATAGCACACAACTGAGATTGTTAGTTTTCACTGTGTTGTTTTTGCTATTGCTTCCTTTCTGTCACATCATTTAGACTGCACACATTTAATGTGTTTATCACATACAGTGAAATGTAAGTTGGTCATTCTACTGTTTGTTTTCTATTTGTTCATCTTTATCTTTTCCTGCTGCTGCCATCTGCATTTTTAGGATTCAGTTTCCTGTTAGCCTACCTTATGCCGTTTGTGTGTGTGTACGCGTGTGTGTTTCTTCACCTCTCACTGCACCAGAGTTCACCAGGTTGGCTAGACAGGCTGGCCAGCAACCAGCAAATGACAGGGATCCTCCTGTCTTTTCTCTCCCACCCCATGCTGTGCCTACAGGCATATGCTGGGCACTAGGATCCAACTCAGGCCCTCATGCTTGTGTGGCAAGGCTTTATTAACTGACCCATCTCCTAAGGCCCCTCTCCTTCTCGAGCTGTACCTCTGAATTTACCAACACTCGTCATGTAGCCCCATTTACCTCCAGACAGAAGTCTGCCTCACACCAGCGCACCTCCAGGCTGCTGCAACCAAACCAAACTTGTCTGACTTTTCCAACTCCCTGCAGTCTGACTACCCAGTTGCTTTGTGTTTTTTGGAGAGAATTCTGAGAGTGCTTTCAAAACTAAAAACGAAATTATACCTTTGAGGAAGCAATTCCATATCTAATGCATAAAGAGAGAGACACAAAGTGTTCAATATTTTAGATGTTTTATTTCCTTTTTTTAAACTTTATTTTGCACGTGCATGCATGCGTGCATATATGTGTGTGTGTCAGAGGGCATCGTGTGTCCTTGTGGAGGCCTAAGGGTCACTTCAGGCATCATCCTGGGTTGCTTCTACTTCCTTTTGTTTCTCTCTGGGATTTCCTAGACTTTGCTCACCAGTTGGAAGTGCCATTTCCACCTGACATTTTTATGTGGGACCTGGGATATGAACTCAGGACCTTCTGCTTTCCAGGCAGAGTCTCAACCCCTGAGCCATCTCTTCAGCCCTATTTTAGATGTTTTAAAAGTGCAGGTGCTCTATGATTTGTGATTTGGCTACATAAAGATAAACCTGTCATGAACTGAAAATATCAGGGGAATATATTTAATACAGTGGGCTGTATGTCACAGCTTAGCAACATAGCTATACAGGGCTAATTGTTTGCCTTCTTGCCCCTGGCTGCTGACAGACAGCTACAGTGCAAGTCTCACTGTGAGAGGATATTGCACCCTATCTTTCTAACCAGGAAAAAGACCCAAATTCAAAGTTCCAAGTATGCATTTATGAATGTTTTCACTTTCACACTAAAGTTGAAAAGTCAGAAAGTCAGGAGATAACTAAATCTGAGTCATGAAAGCACTTTTGATTTTTATCCTTGTTTCTGAGACAGGGACTTATTCTGTAGTCCACACTGACCTCAAACACAGAGTGTCCCACCCATATTCTGGGATGACAGGCTGCAGACACACAGCTGGATGCTCTTCACTTTAAAATGACAGCAGTCTGGGGGCTGGAGAGGTGGCTCAGGGGTTAAGCCTCTGCCTTGCAGGCAGAAGATCCTGAGTTCGGATCCTAGAATCCACCTATAGACGCCAGGTCGAAGCAGGGGCAGCCTGCGTTTCTGGTCCTGATAGGGCCGAGCCTGTGAGTCCCAGGGTAGAGTAAACAAGGAGGTGGAGGCATCCATGGTGGTTCCCGGATTTGCCTATGGTTCTACACACACGTACACACACACATACATATGTGCGCGCACACACACATGCACACACACACAATTGAATAAAAAAAATGACAGCAGTCTAAACTTGGTAAGTAAACATTAAAACGCAAAGAAAGTGAAGGTTTTTGGTGATATGGTTCCATGTAAAGGCTTTTGTGAATCCTGAGAACTGGACTTCCATCCCTGCAACCCACACAGTGGAAGGAGGGACCTGACTCCTACAAATTGCTTCCGACTTCCATACACAGCATGGTTCACCCCCCCTACACACACAGAAGATAAATAAATAGGCAAGCATAGGAATATGGCCTAGCATGCATGAAGAACACCAAGCGTCTGGCTTGAGCTGTCTGCACACTGCAGGTAGGCTTTCTGGAAAGAGCAGGTCAGATGAGCAGGACGGGATATGACTTTGAGAAAGGGAACTGACTTGTGAGAGAAGGTACTTTTCAGTGTGGCACTTTATGAGAAATACCGAGGCTTCTCCTGGCGCATTTCCAGCGTACCCTCTACTATTTTCAAATAAGATTAAGGGACTTAAAACTGCTGCTTGGAAAGCCCCAGAGGTGAGTGTGCTGGTTTTGGAAGTGTTTTCAAACAGAAGAAAACCCATTCTTAACATAGTACAACGACTACAATTGTTTTGTTTCAAAAATTAAATTGCTCTTAAAGACTCTTTACAAAGCTAACAGTCAAGCATTGCATATATAGAATGAGACTTGTTAGTAAGAGCCATTAGAAAGGGTTTAGAATGTCATCTTTTATATTATATAAAATTATTATGAGAAATGTGGGTTAATGTTTCTAACATTACTTTCTTATATTAACTGAAGACCATACACATTGTAGCCATGACATATTGCTTATCATTTACAGAAACTACTTTAAATGTTATTTGTGATTTGAAGATCCAGATTTTGGCTAGCAAGATGGCTCAGTGGATAAAGATGCCAAATGCAAACTGGCGACCTGAGTTTGATCCCCACAGCCCATAGAGTGAAAAGAGAGAACACATTTCCAAGCGTTGTCCTCTGACTTCCATGTGCACATTGTGGTATGTACATTTGTGTTCTTTCTCTATTAAATATCAAAAATATAACACCTAAGTTTATAAGCACATGTACAATTAAGCTCTGGTTATATGTAACACATGTATATTTTTTTTTCATTTTCATGTGTATGTGTGTGTTTCCATGTAGGTGGGCTCACATGGATGGGTGTATGTACACAAGTGCACTTGAGTGTGTGAGCCTGTGGAGGCCCAAGGAATCATCCTTAATAGCTCTTCTACTTTTTTTGTTGTGAACCTGGGTCTCTAATTAACCTCAAAGTCATTAGGACCGATCTGATCCGACAGCCAGCTTTCTCTGGGGACTCCCAGGCTCTACCTTCTGAGGCTAGAGTTACAGAGGGACCAACGCACTTGGTTGACTTTTTTACATGGAATCTGAGGATCCGAACTCAGGTCCTTTAGCTTGTGAGGCAAAGGCTTTAACTTTTGAGTCATTTCCCAAGCCCATAAATACATTTTAAGTAAGAAATCCTTGGTATCTATTGAAGTTCAATGTTTCCACTTTTAAAAGTGAAATGTACTATCCGTGGATGTTCTCATTTGTACTGAGGAGAAAGTAAACAGAAGACTCACAGGTTTATACTACAGAGCCTTGACGACAAGGTGTGTCTTGCCTTGGAGATTCACAGATATTATATTACATTTTAATAGGGCTTAATCTAATCATCAGAAAACAGGAACAATTCTTTAAATGAAATACTTATGAATATCGGGCACAATAAGAGGTAGGTTTTGCAAAATATTTCACACATGGCAATATTCAAAATAGTTGCTGTTGGTGGAGACAGAGATAAAGATGTCATCCAAATTAAGTCAACTAAAGACTATAATTTTTTGTTAGAAAGATGTCTTTATTACCTATTCTGTAATATTTTACTCTTTGTTTTCTATCTTCTACAAAATACTCCTGAAATATAGTCGCTAAATCAGTGCTGACAGAAAACTCAAGGCACACATTATTCCATAATGACATCTAGGAAAACTTCTGAAGTGTATTGTAAATGTCTCTCTTGTTTACTTTGGCCAAATTATTTTCATCTTGCAGATTTGATTTTCAAAATAGAGGAACACTTAAATCATTTAACTAAACTAGAAGTTATTTCATAGGTCTTAGACTTTCATTAATTAATTAATTAATTAATTAATTAATTAATTAATTAATTAGTGTGTGTGTGTGTGTACCAGAGGGCATTGTGTGTCCCTGTAGAGGTCCAAGTTTTCTTTGGGAATCATCCTGGATTGCTTCTACCTCCTTTTTGCTTTGCTCTGGAATTTTCCAGACTCTGCCCACTAGGGCTGGAAGTGCAGGCTGCCACTGTTTTCGCCTGGTATTTTTTTTATGTGGTACTTGGGATCTGAACTCAGTACCTTTTACTTGCAGGACAATGGTTGCCAGTGAAAACCAATAGGCCCCCTATCAGCTCCCACGTACCTTTTAATGGTCATTTTTTCATCTTTGGGGAAGATGTTTTAAGTTTTCATACACAGATACAGAATATCAGACTGACAATTAGTCATGGTTACAAACAGGAAAACGATTTGGACTAATGGAATTTGAAGTTATTATATGCTCACTTTTATTACTCCTCTTTCTGAGATTATGTAGTTCAGACTGGCCTCTGACTCACAGGCCTGCTGCCCGAGCCTGCTTAGCGCTGGGACTTCAGCTGTGTATACCATTATGCCCAATGAGATTCAGATTAAGCCTTTGGATTTTATATAAATGGAGTCTATGCCAAAGTAGGCATTATTCTGTGGCTGGCTTTTATTTCTAGTTACTTTGTTACTCACCTAATGTGATTCCACTGTGGTCAGAGAACACATTCAGTATGATTTCAATATTTGAAACTTGTTGAGACTCTGAGGCCAGTAAAGATTTTGACAACTGTTTCATATACACTCGAAATGATGTGCGTTTTGGAGTTATTTGGAAGTTTTTAAAAATTATTTATTATTTGAGAGAGAGAGTCAGAGAGACAGAAAGAGAGAGAGAGAAAGAGAGAGAGAAAGAGAGAGAGCACTGTGTGTCTTTGTGGAGGACCAAGGGTGACTTTGGGAATCATCCTGGATTGCTCCTATCTCCTTTGTGCTTTGTTCTGGGATTTCCCAGGCTCCATCTTCCAGAGTATGAAGTACAGGCCACTGTCAATTTCCACCTAGCATTTTTTATGTGGGGTCTGGGATTGGAACTCAGGTCCTTCTGCTTTCGAGGCAGAGTTTTAAACTTTGAACTATCTCTCCAGGCCCAGAGGGTTTTTTTTTTTTAGTGCCAAATTTATAATTGCTCTAATATATTAGCCTACTGATATTTAAACTGCTGTGTTCCATGAATTTTAAGAGACGTGAGTTAAAATCATTAAGATCTGAACTTAGGCAATTATTTTTCCTCCTGGTTTTACCAGTTTTTGCTTCAATGCATTCTGAAGCTAGTAAGTAGAAGATTAATTATTTTACCATTTAATATTCAATTATCTCTCTGCAAGCTCTGTGCTACTGGCTATCCAGATCCTTAACTTCTTCAGGTCCAACTCCTGGTAGTCATCATTTCTGAGATACCCAAGAATATAACCAAGCTGAGCTCATGTGCTTTTCTCTTGGGTATGCACTTATGTCACGTGACACTCGGGTTTTCCCAAGTTTACTTCTGATTATTCAGCATCTCCAGGCAATCACCTGGGATGCTTTCCTTTGCTTACATTGCTTCACCTCATCTACCATTCTGTGTCCATTCAGTTGGTGACAGATTGTTCTGTTTGGGGGATTTGCATGAGTTGATTTAAAGTTTTCTTAATTTACATTTTGTTTATATTATTAGTTCTGGGATCAAACCTGGATTTCCTAGTAGGCAAGTGGCCCGTCACTGAGCCACACCCCAACCTGCTTTTAACTTCATTCAAAAAGGAATGTTGGCAGAGCATTCTAAAGGCAGCTAATTTCCTCCACCATTTGAAGAACCTGTCAACTGTCAGACATATCGTGGCTGCTTTCAGGTTTTGCTATTTGGATTCCAGCTGTTTGGCTGTTTTGCTAACTTCTCTGGTGTCTATTGCTTCATCAAACTTCTAGGTTTTTGCCAGCTGGAGAGAATCTTCTGCCATTCTCATCAGGTAGGTTTTGCCAGATTTTGTCTTTCTGCTGCATGGTTCTCTCTGCCTTTCTTCTTTGCTTTACATTTCCTAAAATGTGTCAGCCTAGATAATCTCCTCTGGTCTTTCTGCCAGTGTGCTCTTGACTCCATTTGCTATAACCTTTTCCTTGAGTTCTAATATTCAGTGTTATTTTCATTTCAAAATCTCCTTCCTTTTTTGTTCCTAGCTTTCTGCTGAAGTTGTTATGACTTTTTGAGAGTAGCCAGGGCTAACATTTGGACGAGGTAATACCAATAGTGGTTCTTCTTTAAGTTGGTTTATTGTTTTTTTCCCTCCAGTTTTTGACTAACTATGCTCATGTGACATTCACAGTGATTATTCACAGGCAAAAGATATTCAGTGTAAAAATGGAATGAGGCTGGGACGGGACTTTGTTCCTGGCAGCCAGAAAGCAGCATCACTCAGGGGCTTCTGTGGTTCATAGTAGACTGAGGTGTCAGAGTGGTTGACATTTCATGAGAACTCACGGTGCACTTTCTACAGTGTGTGTGCTGGTCAGAGCACAACTCTGTGGAGTCGGTTCTCATTGTTAGGAGGATTCCTGGGATAGAACTCAGGTTGCCTGAGTGCTACAGCAAGCACTTTTACCCACTGAGCCATCTTGCTGGCCCCAGACCCAAGGTTTTATCCTACTTGAATCCTAATAAGGTGACCTATTTAGTGGATGCTAGCAGAAAAGCACATGACTTCTAAGATGGAAAAGAAAGGAGTTTGTGACTCATGATGGTGTGTGTGTGTGTGTCTGTGTCTCTCTGTGTGTGTGTGTGTGTGTGTGTCTGTGTCTCTGTGTGTGTGTGTGTGTGTGTGTGTGTGCGCTTTAACCTGAGCCCTTGCCCAAGTGCCCAAACATTCCTTAAAGTCAGTGAGCTTCGAATCCTTCATCGGGACCATGGGAAGCCACGCTGTGTTCAGCAACGCTTCCTTTCTCCAGGTCATCTCCTGCATCCCTCTCCTATGAGTTCTGTCTTCACTAAGGACAACCCCTTCTCTGCCATGTTTCAAGAAGGGGGCAGTGATTTTTTTTTCTTATGAGTTGGTCTTAGACCTTGAAGGATTTGTCTTTCACCTCTTTGTCCATAGCACCATCCTTCCACCACACCTAATTCAATATTCTTATTAACAATACACTTTTAACTTTATTGTGACTCATCCCTCATATTTTAAAAAGCTTAAATTTATTTTGATTTTTATAACATTTGTTCTTTGACAATGTCATTAACTTAAAAATGTACTGATTATTACCTCCCCCACCCTTTCTTACTTCTCTTAACAGCCCTTAACAGCCCTCATCCCCATTTCGTCCCTTTCATGCTTCGCTTTTGTGACTCATTGGTTTGTGATCATTGGGTTGTAACTATGGATGGCAATACTGTGGCTCACTCTCCCTGCTTCTATCAGCAGACAGTTCAGCCACGAGGTGTAGAGCCACCAGACCCCTCCTCCGTGCAGGCTTGGCTTGGAGATGGACCCACTCTTACGCAGGCCCAGTAGAGGGAATGGCAGTAGCTGCAGGTTTCTGACTGTAATAGCTGTGTCATGCCCAAAGATGGCACTTCTCAGTCCTTCTCCCTATCTTCCAGCTCTTACATTCTTTCCACCTCTCCTACAGTGTTCCCTGAGCCTTAGACAGGATGGGGTAGATGTCTTGTCTACGGCTGAGCACCCATCCATCATTGGTCCTCAGTACCTTGATTAATCATGAGTCTGCATTCACTGCCTGTTCACTGGAAAGAGTCTTCTGAAAGTGGAGAGTAGTGTTTCTCAGGGTATAAACACAAATATTTAGAAGACAATTTGGTATATCAATTTAGTTAAATGACAGTATGCAGCTATCAACCCAAATGTACCCCAGGGTTCATGACTCTAGTGTCATGCATTTCTGACTAGGTTTACAGTGCCAAGCCTGGATGATCTGTCCAAAGTCTGAGAAGCAATCAAGTCCAATTAGAGTGGTTGGTTATATCATTAACAGTAGTACCACCACCATCCAAATGAACACATCTTGCCTAGAAGGTTGGTATCATACTTTGTAGGGTTCACAGCAGGGCCAGACTATGTTCACCACAATATCTCATTTTTCCCTTACCTACTTCAGATTCTATGGTCATCACTAAACACATTCTCTGAAGCACCTTCAATGCTTGTCTTTTCTCTTCTTAGCACGTGGAAAAACAGCTCTGGTCATATTGTATTCTTTTCATCTGCTTAGAAACAGCTGACAAAAAAAAAAAGAAAAGCAGTAATAATTTTGATAACTATTCCTTTTCATTCATAACTGCTTTCACCCAAATTGTGTGTCGACCCCGTAGTTCTTTCATAATGTACCCTGCCATTCCTGAAGGTGACTATTTTTTAAATTTAAATTTTAAATTTTTAAAATTTCTACTCAACCCTCATACTTCCATAGGCAGCTAAGCTGTCTCGCTTCATTCTTCACTGAGAAAGTAGGAGGGATTTCGTGGAAACCCCCTAACCTTCCCACCAACACACACACCGATTCCCCGCAGGTGTATGTACTCTCCGCTTTCCCTCTTACCAGGGAGGTGGCCACTCCTCCATTGTGCCCTGACCCTCCTCCCTGCCTTCTCAAGGATTTCATCCTTACATATTGTTTCGACATCTTCGACTTTTTCATTTTGCTGACTTAGCTGCATCGGCCTGGCCCACATTTCATCCTCTCACTGCTGAACAAATATAGGACCGAACAACTTAGGGGAGCAGGGAGTTTTATGCTTGCTTACGATACTTGGTTGCATTTCATCAGCATGACCAATATCAGGAGCCAAGAGAGCTGACGACACAGCCATGGGAATGGCAGACAGGCCATACTTTCTAGCGTGCCAGCAGGCTTATAAGTTTGTATTCTATAGTACGCCCGAATACTGAACCAGCTCTCTCCATTTCGTCGACCTGGCCAGGCAATGGTCCTTTCTACCGAGTTGGGTCTCCCCACATCAATTAGATAGCCTCCCACGGGTGGATTCAGGGCTTGCTTTAACTGTTAATTCTTCACAAATGTGTCTAAAGGCTCACTTCTCAACTGTCAAGGTGACACAACTATATCTAACTGACGTGAGCCTCAAGTCCCATGTTTCCTTCTAGCTACCAATACTTCAGCTCCCATATGGGGCAAAATTTTCCAGAAGACCTGTCATTGCTGTTAATATCTCTCCCTAACCTGGCTACTATTCCCACTAGTCCCCTGGGATCATTCTGGAAGTCATGGGTGACTTTACTCTTCTCGTGGGTTCAGATCTATCATCCTCTTGACCCACAGAAGCACCGATACAGCTAATTGGCTCCTTCTCTTGGCTTTTGTCTTTATTCCCATGATGCCACACTGTCTTGGTTTCTTTCCTGCCTCATTATGCTTTAGAAGTTGCTTTTGCTTTGCTGACATTTCCAAAGTTGATTGCGCCAACAAACTTAGATCTTTTCTGCTGTAAGTTGCTCCAAACCATCTTACCTCATTCTATGACTTTAATTCATATAGAGGGTATAACAGTTACTCTTAACTATTGCTGTGATAGAACACCCAAAATCAAATAACTTAAGGGAGAAAAGGAAATTTATTCATCTTACGGTTCCAGAAGGGAGAAAGGTTTTCGTGGTGGAGGCAACATGGCTGGTGGCAGGCTACGTCACTGCAAACATCCAGTAGGCTAGTGGTTGAAGACTGGAGGATTCCTGGAGAGTCTTCCCAGTCTTCTGTTCTGTGGTTTCTTTTATCTGGTCCACTACAGGGAGGTTCCAATTGGATCTAGAGCTGGTCTTTGTATTGTAAATGTATTGATCCAGATAATCTCTTCAGGTGGTCTCAGTTGGTTTTAGATTAAAGCCAGGTGTATCAAGGTGACACCCAGGATTAACTATCACACAGGATGATTGCCTTCAATCCTAACCTCTTTGGGGGTGACACCCAGGATTAACTATCACACAGGATGATTGCCTTCAATCCTAACCTCTTTGAGGGAGGGCTTTGTTAGCTAAATTCTCCAATGGCGTTTCCACAGGCAACTCTCATATCTTAGTGTTAGGATTTCCCCCTCCTCTAAATCCCACAGTCAGGATACAGCTTCTGCTTATTGCCCCCAGGCACTTACAAAGCCAGTGCTTGGTGTACCTCTTGGAGATAGGTCACCTTCCTCTTTCCTCCCTGCCCACATTCCCAGGAATAAAAAACAAAACAAAACAAAACAACAAAAACACTCTCTTCCACTTTCTCCCTTCCTAGAGAATTAGTCCAGCATAACTAGGTAACCAATAAATCTTTTCTATTCCTTGTCTGCAGCATAACGAATCTGTCCTTTCTTTTTTACATTTAGGTTTAGCAAAAGAAACTACAGATTAACGCCTTAAGCATGTTCTTCTCTTTATGGGCATCGCCCATTATTTAATTACTTCTGCTAGAAATCTAGGGGACAGCTTTCAAAGCCTTTACTTTTTCACTTCTACCCATAGTGGACTGAAGTCCTCTCTGGATATTCTCACCCGAATCACACTGGTCTTGTCCTCATTCAGTTCCTTTAATAGAAAGCACTATATGCTTGCTGTCTTAGGTTCCAGATACATTGAGATCTTTTCTCTCTTCTTAGTTCACGTGGCCAAAGTCTAGTCTTCGTAGCTCCCGTTAAACTAGAAATTCAGAGGAACCAAAATAAGCCACATTGCAAGTAAAGTCACTCTCCCTACCTCTTCCTTTCAATTTGTTTCTCCTTGCCCATCTTAAGCACTGTGTCTTACGATCCTCATGCCTCATGACAGACAGTGACTGAGCTAGGCTTTTCATTATTGCGACAAAGGTTGGGGAGAAATATTTTAAAAGCAGAAAATGTATTTTGGTTCCTGACCTTTCAGTCCACAATTGATGGGTTCCACCGCTTTTAGGCCATTAGGCTGGTAGGAATATCCTACAGGAAGGGCAGTGAAGAGGAAAGCTGTTCACCTCACAGTAGCCAGAAATAGAGAAGCAAAAGGGGTCAGGGCCAAGATAGACCCTTCTTCCAGCTAGGCCTCACTTTCCAAGGTTTTGCCACTTGCCAACATCTCATTTAATATTTGAATGAAGGCATCCAGGGCAGGCCAGATGGATCAGCATGGGAGAAAGGTGCTTGCCACTAAGCCTAATGATCTGAGTTTAAAATCTGAAACCATCAATGGACTAAACCATTGGTTTATGTTGGAGTCCTCATGACCTACTCACTTCAAACACCAGAGATGCTTTTCCTAATCTTCTAGGTGTCTCTTATTCCAAAGAACCAGATAAGCAAGATTAACCATTGCAAATCCGCCCTTTGCAACCTGACACCTAAAAACCGCTGCTTAAGTCATACTCATCTCCAAAGGAAACAAAATCACAAATTCTGCCCAATATACAGGACAGATGCACTAATTTCTTCCTCAAATCTTCACAGTTACAGAATTGTTCCAGTTGTCCAGCTTCCTCTGAGACTCAAGGCACTCTTAGCCAGGAGCATATAGTAAACACACACACCAACAATACAAAGTTACATGCTTCCAACATACAATGTTACAGGGTAAACATTTCCATTCCAAAAGGGAGAAATAGTAATTGCAAAGGATCAGGTCAAATGCAGGAAACATCAGGATGCATAGTAAATCCTGCAGCTCACTGCCCATCATTTGGGGCACAGATTAGTGTGATGTGGGCACCAAGCAGGGTGCTCTGCCTGTGAACAGTGGACTTTCTCAGCTGACATTCTCTGTTCTGGCATCTCACCTCCCATCTTCTCCTTACTCTCTACCTCACATACCATGTTCTCAAGGAGTTGCCTGCAAAGACTCTGATCCTGCTATATACACTGCTTGACCTCTTAGGTCTTCCTTTGGAATCTGATAGAAACCTCCATGATTCTGTAACCCTTGCATGTAATACCACCATCGCTTGAATGTCATGGTCTGCTGTCAGCGCCCCAAGAGTGTGCTATTCTCAAGGGGGGAAGTCTTTCAAATAAACTTGAACTTCTAAACCCTAGAGCACAGGAGGGGTGGGCAATTGGTCTATGTAAAATGCTCTCAGAGGATATTGGCTTGTTACAACGTATTTTATGTTTCTTCTTCTTCTTTCTCCTTTTCCTCCTTAATGTTTTGTTTGAGAGAGCTCAGGAAAACACAGTGGAGGTCACAGGACAACTTTTGGAAGTCACTTCTCTACTTCTATCACGTGGGCTTCCAAGAATAGAACTCAGGTTGCCAGATTTCCATGCAAATGCCCTTATCCCAAGCAACCTTCCTAGCTCTACTTGATTTCTTAAGGTATCAACCTTTTTTAATAACTGTGCTCCTGTCTATAATTTGCAACATGTTCCTTTTCTTGCATCAGGGTGCCACAGTGCACATTTAGCAAATCCTTCATTTTTATTCCCAGTGACCACTATAAGCTTGACTAAAAGTAGCTAGGGGCAGCAAGTGCCACAGCCTGAATGGCAAACTGCCTTGAAATGATCTTTCCTGGACTAAGTAATCTACCACGGGAACTCTGCACTCCACCAAATCAAGCATGGACAAGAAGCAGACAAGTTCTTTGCTATAAGATAATGTAAGTGACATCTAGTCCAGTTCCCAATAATCTGTTCCCCTCCTAAACCTGTCAAGCTATCTAGTTGATGCCTGCAATCCTATTGGCATTCGAGTCTTCTGAGTGCTCAGAAAAAAAAGTTGCTAAGGTCTAATTGCAGCATTTTACAGCCTCGAAACTGCACCTCCAAACTTTTCCAAGTTTCTCCACCACCCAGTTCCCAAAGCATTTTAACACCATCAGGAGTAGTCGGAACCACACCTTCTAATGTGAAACAAAATGTCATCTAAGTCAGGATGTAATCAGTCAAAGTCCTCTCCTGTGAGCTACTTCCTCCAACCAGGACTTACCTTCTGCAGTTGCTGTTCCCCTGGCGATTCAATCAAGCCTGCATCGAGTTTAACCCTCTCAGTGAAGAATAAGCCCACAGTTGCACATTCTTAGGAAGTTTGACAAGGTTTTTTGGTAGGGGTGCTGCTCAGAGGGGCAGATAGCAACATAAACTCTGTGTAGATCTTTGAACACAAGCACACACTCCTTATTGCACTGTCATTAAGCTAATACTTAGCACCTTGGATATAAAGAAGGCTATTATAGTCATAGTCAAATATTTTATCATCAAGATGAACAAAATTATGACACTATCAGAAGGAATTAAGTATGGAAAATACTCTTAGCAAATCACACTCCCTTGGGACTGTGTTGGAAATCCAGGAGTAATTGTAAATTAGCTTTTCATTACTTTGTAAACTTACCTTTTCATTAGGTTGAATAAACTTTTGGCAGAAGTTACATCTTTTTAACTAGAATTGAGTACCAGAATTTTATTCTGTATTTTGGAAGACTGTACTTAAAAATCAATGATACTGTCTAGCTTTTCTCATTTTACTAAAAAAAAAAATCATGTGAAGTCTTAGTGACAAATTAAGATATTAAAAAGGGGTCAGTGAGATAGCTCAGCAGGTTTAAGGTGCTTGCTCCCAAACTAGGAGGCCTGAGTTTGTTTCCTAGAAGCCCCACATGGTGGAAGGAAAGAACTTATCTCCTAAAGTTGTCCTCTGATGTTTACCTGTGCACTAGGCCTCTTTCCTCTTCTTCTTCCCTATCTCTCTGAAAAAAATAAGGTACCTAAAAGAATAAGAGAGATTTACTATGGATACATTGTGTTGCTTGTTAGCTATTATCTACCATTTTAAAAACTATTATGGAGTCATTAATTTTTTTTATTATTTATTCAATTGTGTGTGTGCGCGCGTGTATGTAGAACCATGGGCGAATTTGGGAACCACCACGGGCCGTATATAGAACCACGGGCGAATTTGGGAACCACCATGGATGCCTCCACCTCCTCCTTGTTTACTCTGCCCCAGAATTCACAGGCTCCGCCCTACCAGGACCAGAAATGCAGGCCGCCCCCGCTTCCGCCTGGCATCTATACGTGGGGTCTAGGATCCAAACTCAGGATCTTCCGCCTGCAAGGCAGAGGCTTAACCTCTGAGCCACCTGTCCAGCCCTGGAGTCATTAATTAATGAAAATCATTGTAATAGAAATTAATTTAGTCAGCCCTTACAATATGGTTAAAATTAACATGATATTTACATTGTATTAGGAATGATAGCTAATACTGAGATGATTTAAAGTATTTGGGAAGTATAC
Source organism: Typhlomys cinereus (assembly GCA_023101885.1). Lineage (NCBI taxonomy): Eukaryota > Metazoa > Chordata > Mammalia > Rodentia > Platacanthomyidae > Typhlomys > Typhlomys cinereus. The sequence goes on from JALPQD010000426.1 coordinate 977,537, forward strand.
TTGGGTTATATGCCAATATTGTGCCATTTTGTAAAGAAGACTCGAGCACTTGTAGACTTGGATGTTGGCAGGAAGTTTTGGAACAATTTTCACCCACACCAAGGGAATATATGTCTAGTCATCTGGAAACAAACATTAATGAGCTTTGGAAGTGGTTCAAAGCAGAATCATGTCTGAAATATCTTAGTTTTATATCAACACAATCCCTTTTTTGTAAAAAATAGGAGATTTACAGAGATTAGAGCTTTAAAATATTAATATATTTTCATGGATATATGTTTACCTATTTTTGATTGGATAGTTTTTCAAGATGAAAATAAAACATAAAACCAAAACTAAACAAAAACGAGTATGTAAAAACATTTTATTTATAACATCAACATTTTTTGACACGAAAGGTAGCCACTTTCAACTTCTCGGGAATGCCTAGAATCCAACAGTTCAGAAAGACTAGTCGACAATCATTTCACTACAGGAAAAAGAAATGATTTTTGGAATGAATTTTAAAAATGGCTTTGTCTATAACAAATTCTTTAGCCTGGCTTAAGCTTTCCCAAGGGTGACTGTAATCCATGTGTGAGCCAGTTTTCCATAATGTTAGCAACTGTGCTCAAACTGGAGTTATTTCTATCAAAATAATTTCAAACCCTCACCCTTTTCCTAGGCTGAGTCCTCTTTCCTACCTCACTGCATTACTGTCTGGACAACTGTCAAATCCCAGTGGAACTGTACATTGACATAAATGAGAAAATACACCAAACACAAAAGCAGTCATTGACTTAAGGGACAAGTTGGGGGATTTAGCGGATGTCACTTACAGTTCAGTGGGAAAAAGCAGCCCCAATGTCCTTTGCTTTTCAGGGCTTCTCTACTACAGACAGAATGAAAATGTACCTGCAACATTTGAATCATCAGAAAATATTTTAAAATGTTTTACATGAGTAAGTGAAACGTGACATTCAAATTATGCTTTCTTTTATATTTCAGTTTGGGGAAAAATTCACAATTAGCGCCTTCTCTGTCAATCTACTCCAAACATTGTAATATGCAGCATAGCTGCTCCACTCTTGCTGAAGTGTTCTTCTTTAGGTAAATCAGTTACGTGCATGGAAATGTTGGGGGAGGGGTTGGGGAAAGGGTTAAACAGCACTTAAAGAATATGCACGAGAGCTCTAAAATGTTGAAAGATTCATCATTATCTACTTGTTGTAGGACTTGTAATTCATCACAGCAGCCTGACACACTGTGTGAATGGAATGTACATGATTCCTACAGAACACACACACTGAGTCCGAAAGGCACAGAGTAATGCTGGTGGCTCTTCCTAGTCAGTTAAGAAACAATAAAAAGTCTGCATTATTCTTTCATAATTTAAATACTTAAGTAATCTTCACTTTTATTACTTTATAACAATGACCTCAAATTTACATTATTTTAAGTACCATTGGAATAGCTTAGAGTATAATACAGATTTTTGCTAGAATCCCATCCAAAAATAAAAAAAACAAAAACGAAACATCCTCACTATACATACATATATATATATATATTATATATATTTATAAAATTATTCTCAAAGGTAAGAACATAGAATAGGGACTTGGTACAGATCTTTAAATCAAGTTTCTATTACCACAGTTGTAATTCCAAAACCAAGAGATACACAGCAATAATCAAAAGCAGTGCAAATATCTTTGGAGGTTAGAATAAACTTATAACACAAGAACATAAAGCTGAGGAAATAAAAAAGGTGAGCGCTTCAAGTACAAGGAACCAGTCTGCTTGAGGTCCATCTTAGTGTTCACTGGGGGCTTCCTTCTGGCTTCTATTTCTTTCTCTGAAACACGTTGGCCAACATGGCACCTGATGTTGTCAACTGGCCCATTTTGTTCAAAAACTTGGTCTTTGTGTCTTCACTCACTAAGCTTGCAGCAATTGACATTGAGCTAGGGAAAAAAAGTAATTGAGAATTAATGTAAAACAACTTAAAACATTCGGTGTTTCATTTGTCAGTCTTGTCTCTTCAGAACATTCCGAATCATCAGCACCGAAGGAAGATCGTGAGGGGAGCACCATCCTCAGCTATTTACATCACAGGTAGCAGGGGCTGTCAGGACCAAGCCTGGCTCTATCTTCGTCAGCAGACTGGAGACCTTCGGCACAGGGCTATTATCGTTACACACTGGGAAGCACTTGGCTCAGTGTTGCCACATCCTCAACCAACCATGTTGTTTTGACAAGGTCGCGACATGGGGAAAACTGCTTCAAGCAAGCATGGCAGCGTGTTACAAGTATAAGCTGCTATTGTGTGTGTGTTCTCGTCTCTGTGGATGTGGAGGCCGGAAGACAACTTTATGTGCTCCCTGTCCTCGGGAACTGCCCACTTTGTTTTTGTTTTCATTGTCATGTGAATGTGTGCATGTATGTTTGCAGGTGGGTGAGTGCACATGTATGTTGCTCTGTGTACATGTGTGGAGGCCCAAAGAATGATACTGGAAGTCATCCTCTATCATTCTTTCACCTTACTGTTTTGAGACCAGGTGTTTAAAGAGCTCCCCCATAGAGTTAGACTGGGTTATCTAAACAGAGCTTCCCCATAGGGCTAGACCAGGTATCTCAACAGTCTATAGGGGTTCGGTGGCTCTGCCTTCTAGAGCTGTTATTGCAGGAAGACTGCCATGCCTACCTGGCATTTTATATGGCATCTGTGGATCCAAACTCTGGCCCTCTCATTTTCCTGGTGAAGTGCGTTAATTGCTGAGCCATCTCCCCAGCTTTTCCACCATGTTTTTTGAGACAGGGTCTCTCATTGGCCTTGGGCTCCCCAATTTGTCTTGGTTGGTTGGCTGGCTGGTGAGCTGAGGACTCCTCCTGTCTCTCTGCCTCCCCAGTGATGAAATTCCATGTGGCTACTGCTTTATGTGGTTCTGGAGATGGCACTTAGGGCGTGTGCTGGCGTTAAAAGCACTCCACCAACTGCATCACCTCCTCAGAACCGTGTGGTTGTTCTATTAGCCACATCGCTTCATTTACTTCTTCCAGCAATGCTGGAGCATAGACACCATCCACTGTTTTTATAAATGAGTAAGTTGAACACAATCCTATTTTTTGGGAAACACGTTCTGATCATCAGCTCCTTTCATTTCAATCAACAGATTTCACCTTTATTTCTTTCTTTTTGTCTAACTTGTTGTTTAGGAAGTAAACAGGATCTGAACAACTACTAGAGACTTAATTATCACACTGCCAACCGGAAGACAGCAGCGATCAAGCAACCTGACCAGAGTCCTGCCATAAACGCAGGAAGCACGGCTCATTGTCTTGTGGTTTTGGTCAAGCGGCTTCAGATCTCACAGATTGTCTATTTGTCTGTAAAAGAGCTTAAGATTTCCATTGCGAAATATCCTGAGGATTAAATAAGGTCATGTGTTTGAATGAATTGAGGGCAGTGTGAGGCAGGCTACAGGTGCTCAACCGATGCCTATTTTAACTTTTGTATGAATTGGATGCTGCCATCACAGGTATGCGGGTTTATGCTGTTCAAAACCCAACCACAGCTCCTACCATGAAAACTTTCAGTGCTTTTTCTCTTCCTACTAGGTAATCCTCTTAATGTTTAGTATTTGGCTTTCGCTCTGCAACTACAAAACTTACTCTCAAGGCCTTCAATTTTGGATGACCCCGACATATTCACTCAATCATTCTCCTTTCTCTGAGGGTTAGCCCTTTGCTACTATTGTTTGCTAATGAGTCAAACATCTTGGGCTTTTTTTTTTCTTTGCAATACCTTAATTTCATTTTATTGAATTAATGTAATGTGTGTATGGTATGTGAGTATAAAGGTCAGAGGACAACCTCATATTAGGTGTCAGTCCTTGACTTTCATCTTATTTTGAGACATGATCTTGTTGTTGTTCAATACTGTGTATACCAGGCTGACTGCCTCCCATCCCACCACAGGCTGGCTAGATTGCAGGTGTATGCTATCTGCATGGGTTCTGGGGATTAGAAATTTGGTTTTTACGTGTGCGGCAAGCGCTATCTACTAAATTATCTTCTAAGCTTTAGAAATAATTCATTTTTACAGCTACTGGCAACCATTGCTGGACTACCTTGGCTGTATCTCATAAGCTAATTCAATAAATCCCCTTTATAAATTCATTCTATTGACTCTGTTGCTATACAGATCCCTGACTAGTAATACACTTCTCATGCACGCATACAGTTGACCTCATTATGGATTCCAATTTGCTTCCAAACTTTCAACTAGAAAAGAGCCTAATTCTGAAACCAATTTCTCAAAGTGTAGACCCTGGATTTACAGCATTAGCATCACCTGTGATGTCATCAGTATAAATTCTCAACCCTTAGATTTTTGTGAGTCAAAATATCTGGGGGTGATTTCCAGGTGATGTATCCTAAAGTTTGGGAACCAACATTGCTAAGGGTTGGCAAACTCTGGTGGCAAGGCCATCATCACCTGCCTGCTGTCTATTCTTGAGCAGTTTTCCTGGAATGCAGTCCTGCCCAATGTTTACTGTCAATGGCTCCTGCATCCTGTCACAGAACCAGAGGCAGCTCACGCTTGTGGCTGAAACTATACTGTCCACCTATTCTGGCTCACAGGATGAAGTCCAGACCTCTGAGCATGGCATGCAGTTCTGGTTTGCGCTCCTCTACAGAATTACTCTATCATTCTCTGAGGAGACTCTTTTCTCTAACATGTCTTAGGATTCCCAACAAAGCCTCTTCTGTAATCGCAGTGTGCGCAGTGCTGAGTTTTCCACACGTCACCTGCCCATTGCCTCTGCTTTCTGGCTTCTCTAGCTAACTGCTTATACTTGAAGACTCCTTGGAAAATTTCAGGCATTGTTTTAGAGGATTATTTTATTATCCTTGTTTTTGTTTACTTTCAACTACTACTTTTTCTTCAAACTGAATATTCAAACTGAAGCTCATCTGTGTAAACAGACTATGCCACATGTTCTGAAAATCTTATAGAATGATGAATAAATTAAGATAGCGAAACACTTATGCAGCACATATTTTCTACTTGAAAATCAATGGTTTTTGAACTTTTCTAACAGAAATCCCAAGCAGGAATACGTTCGTTTTTCACAATGACCCACAGGATACGCAGGTAACTGAAGTGTCATCAAGAAAGGCTCATCCTGGCTGTGCAGGATGCACTGCAGTTTTCACTCAATTCTATGCTTACTGAAGCTGAACTGAGTTAGTTGTGTATTAAGAGGTCAAAGCAGCTAGTAGAGCATACCACACATATAAAGATCTTATCTGTCCCATTCTTACTTTTCCTTTTAGCTTCAAAGCAGATCCTTCAATGTTAAAGGATCTGTGTGCTTTTGATCTACGACAGACTTCTCAGAAGTCTATCAGGGGAGGTTTCTCTGAAGAGGTGACATTTGAGCTTTGGCTTGAAGGATGAACAGGAAGCATCTGGATAGAATGAGAGCATTCCTGGCAGATGGAATCTTTCGTGTGGGGACCTGTAGGCGCAGAGGCTCTTAAGGGCCCCCCCAACCTCTCCTGCTGACTCTACAACCACACCGTCCTTTCATTGGCATCACCAACATTCCATCTAGGGTGTGTTTTAACACTGGCTATACACAATACTACTTCAACCTTTCTTTAAAGCAATCTGTTATTTTTATTTACTTGCTTATCTTTAGCCCTGAGTATAGTGGCAGAAATTAATAAATGGTTGCAGGTGGGAAGTCATATCAGAGTTCTCCTACTTCTCTAGTGCCCCCTTTCTGTACTGTCTTTGTCTCTGTTAAGATCACATTTAAATGCTTGGATTCCTTATAGAACTATGAGCACCTAATGAAAAGGATCAGGACCAACTCTTGCGCTTCCCTCTTGAATATCTGCTGATGGATGACATGATTAATGTTCCTGAACATATGCTTTTGTTCCACATTACTTCTGAAGAATTTGTGTTCCACATTACTTCTGAAGATTCTCCTTAATTCATTTTGGTGTTCACAGAACACTCTTTTCCTAAACAAACAGAAGATGTTTTAAAAATATTTTAGAATATAACAGAAAATCAAAAGAATAAAAAAATGTCTTTAAGCATTGCAAATCATAATTATAAAAAATATTAGGCACTAAGAACAATTATGTACAAAGGGGCAACTACCCCAAGGTATGTTTGCGTATTGCAAGGAAGATACAAGGCAAAAACAACAAGTCCACTGAAAAGACTCAAATAGGATTTAGAGATGGGATAATTTGGGCATTAATAAGAAAAATGAATACCATATATTGAATTATGCCAAATGTACTTAAAGACACGAATTCACATTTATAATTAAAGAATGAAACCAGGTAAGGCTTGGTGGTGCATGTCTATAACCTCAGTGCTAAGAGGCAGGAGACAGAGCTAGACCCTGCCCCCAATATCTGATTTGGTGCTCACGCATCAGAGGGAAAATCAATTTATTAACTTGAAAGCTGGTTTAAAAAAGAATCAAAAGTTTATTTTACCTATAAATAAAAAAAGTATTACCGAAGGGGTAAAAATTTCATTTCTGAAGTATTCCCAGCTTACTGATGACATATGGCAGATCTGGAGTAATACAATTGGTAGCTTCAAATAAATGAGTGGGCCTAGATCATCACTCACTCACAGCTTGGTACTATGGCATTACCCCCAAAGGAGAGAAACAGACATAATCTGATTCAGGATGAAAACGCACCTCTTCTTTATGAAGCACTCTTGACAAAAGAAACAAAACAGGCCTTGAATCTGATTAAGGCTCTGATCTAGACCTGGAGACCAAATTTACAGGAAATACAGAAGTACATGTTAAACAACACAAAGGAAATGTAGTCAGCAAAATTCAAACTGCAAAAAAAACCTCTACAGGCAAGATGACCCAATTCCTTCCACAAATATGCTATATTGAGAAGAGAAAAAAAAGGGAGAAAGGAGGACTTTCATAAGGAAACTTAGAGATGATTTTATAGTATAGAGCACATCTAGACCGTGACGCAAACTATAAAAAAATATATGAGCAGTAGATCGCCCATGACATTGATGAAACTGAGACCTACGCAGAGAGGTGAGCAAGCTGACATTAGGGAATTACTGCCATTTTAGTACAGTGATGATAGCGTGTTTGTAATTTCAAAAGTGATAGATCTTTAAGCGGTACATATCAGAGTATTGGGGAAAGTAGGTGTAATATTCATGGATGGAATAGAATTGAATTGATAAATGAAGCTGGTGCTAAAACATGGGAACTCAATATTTGATGGTAATTCGGGATTTTCTACAAAACAAGTAACAGCAAAATTTGAATGACATGGGAAAATATGATTATATAAATAAACTATTTTTTTGTATTTTCAAAAGAGAGATCCAAAAACAAAAGCAATCTTAGGAAGTTATAAAAATACTTCTTTTTCTCTCTTTCTCTGGAAGTATTACATGTTCGTATGGGTACATGTATGACAAGCGTGCATATATGGTGGCCAGGTCAACCTCAGGTGTTCCTAAGGAGCCATTCCTCTCATATGCGCACGTGTGTGCGCACACACAAATGTGCATATAGGATGAGACACTTCTTCCTGGCAGTTTAGCTTAAAGGAAAAATATTTCAGTTTTTGATGCCTGGGTCCATTTAAAAACCCAACTTCTTCATTAAAAACCAGAGTACGCAAACCCATTTGTATATTATCTCCTCTTTTGGAAGTCCGACATTAGTCTTTCAAATCTTCACTCACATTTTAACCTGAGTTGTATTGAGAATTTATCGAATCGTTGAATTCCATTTAGTTTGGCTAAAACATCTCCAATTTATAAGCTTCTATGAAAAAAACACATTTAGAACTTCTGTTACAACTCATTGATTCTCTTTGAGCAGTAAGGCTTACTCTTGTCACAGGAAGCTTTAAGTATCAAGACAAGAGACTGGATCAGGATGCTGAGAAGGAAGGTGCAGAGTGAGGCAGAGATCAGAATGTAAGTTCCCCACAAACTTAAAATGACTTGGCTCATGGGCCAGCAGCTGGAAAAAAAGCATCTTGAAGAATTTTCTTGTCATCTAAATAAATAACATAATAACACATATTAACAAAATATTATACATCCAAAGATAGCAAATTTAGACAGAGAAATCAAGGTTAATTTGAAGTCTTAAAAAAGAATATATGTCTTACCCTTGAGGTTCTTGGACAGTCTTGTTCTCTACTTTTTGTTCACATTCTTTTATCATGGAACTTAAAATAACCTGATTAAAAAAGTCACTTTAGTGAAATATAGTCAACATAGTGAAATACCATACTTCAATTCAAAGTTTTGATTTTGAGTATTTCCATAAATGTTTTAATTCACAATCTAAAGCTGTGTAGTTACTCTGTTGAAGTGCTTATTCTAGAGTGGGTGTGAAAGTAGTTTTACAAGATCTCAAGCCAGTAGAGCCTGTGCCTAGCATGTGCGGGATCCTGAGTTCAGTCCCCAGCACCCCCACTTCAGATCTCAGTCATAGAGCTTACAATTGATTTTTATTTTCACTAGCCTTCTTTCTGAATCTGATTCCCCTTTCTCTTCAATTTCCCTACCATCTAGTGTTAAAATTAGACTTAGGCACAGCTACATATGGTCAGGCACATACTTCCAGAAGACACCGTTCTGCTCTGTTTCTCTGATTTCTCCAGATTTGGCAGTGCCAGATATTCTATTCCATGTCTAGAGCTGAGACTAGGTACAGTTCTGTGGCTGCTAAAATACAGTCACTGACAGGACAGGTGTCTATGACCCCATACCCTTGAAGTGAGACTAAGTAAGCAGTGGACAGGGAGGGCTCCAGGGTGCTGCTTTTACTGCTAGAATCACATTAGAAACCGAACAGTCTTCCTGAATACGCTTAGTTACTAAAGAAACATTTATTCTATTTACAACGTGGAATGCAATTTAGACACCAAAGATAGAGAACACAGAAGGGACCACAAACTGTCCTGGTGGAGCTTATTTTTGAGTCCTGCAGGTGTATAACAAGCACACAGAAACCATATACTAAAAGATGATAAAGACTTTGGAAAAGCACTAAATGATGCAAGGGCAGGAAGGTGGGAGGGACAATGTAATTTAAATGGAGCCGTTTGGCAGGCTTCAAGAAGACGATATTTAAGCATAACACAGAGGAGGACGGAGTGTGAGGGGCACTGGGAAGAGTTTGAGCAAAGGGTCTGAGCCTGTGTGCTCAGTGTGAATGTTCTGAGAGTGGTAAGCATCCAGAAGAAAAAATGTAACATCATAGCAAGAAAACCGGTGGAAAAATAGCTTGAAGATACAGAACTAGATGACAGGCAAGGTAACAAGGAAAACAGAGTAGAATTAAGGAGTTTGTGACAAGGAAATGGACACAGAAAATATAAACTATGAATCAAAGAAATGAGTGGTCAGAGATAATTAACATTTTATAGTCAAAACTTATTAAATTCTCATGTAGGATGTGAAGGCAAGTGAATTATCCACACTTTGGAGAATTAGAGGCTCAAAAGATGTTGAAAATAATTGCTAAGGTATCATAACTAGTAAACATCTACAAAATCATGCTGTGCTAGATTTAAACAATGCAGAGCTCAGCATTATCATAGCCAAGTCTTGTGTAGACACGGGTATGACATTGTGTACAGTAGATGCCAAAGCATGTGAACTGCCAGGCATAGCAGCTTACCTCGTGCTCTGGAGACAGATGTTCCATGTCGGTCCGTAAACACCTGAGGCCAGGTAAAAAGTGATTTACCATGAGATCCTCTGAAATGACTAGGACAAGGTAGTTAAGGAAACTGGAAAAACCAAGTCAGGTCCAACAGGACAAAGCTCACATGAGAAGTCTCTTACATAGCGCCTGGGAGCACTGACCACGTGCTAGGCTTCCTTGTTCCATGACTCCTCATCTGTGAGACTTGGCTGAGTCCTAGATACCTACTAACATTGCTGGTGATACTTTGATATTTCCTATGTAGATGATGGCTCAGATTGGTAAAGTGCCTGCCATGCAAACTTGAGGATCCAAGTCTGATCCTCAGGACACATGTAAACATGCCAGGCACAGTGGTGTACTTGTGATTCCAGGGGAGGGGGAGGCAGAAATATCTCTGGGACTTGCTGGCCAGGCAGCCCAGTCTCAGTGAGAGACCCTGTGTCAAAAATACAAGGTGGACAGCTCCTGAGAAAGGACACCCAGAAATGTCACCTGGTCTCCATATATATACACAAAAATATTTCCATGATAGCTAAGTTGAAAGTTATGGAGAATGTAAAAATACAGGGGAAAAAATCTCTATTTATGCTAGCAATGCCATTACAGATGATCTGCTGCATTGTGGGTGTGCTTTATCTGAGAAAGACCCTCATGCCAGCAATGCCATAGCCATATAGCAAAGGCCAGAAAGAAAATACACTTGCTATTTTAGGTTAAAATATGCTGCTTAAGACATGTGCCATTTTCCTCGTTTCTTATTTTAGAGACCCTATTAACTGATTTCTATTGGTCCTGAGTGAATCATATAACAGAGCTTTCACTATAAATGAACATTAGTTGATTATTTTGATATTCAAAAGAATCAGGCAAATGGATACCTTTCTCAAAAAATTCATTTCATTAATCCATATTAATTCTAGCACATTCTCACCTTCTAAGTTTTATCCATGTAAAAATAGCTCAAATTTAATATTTTATCATATTCAAGTGAAAATACTTAAGAAATGAGTTCCTTTATAAATTAAAAAATTACAATAATAAAAGTTTCAAGAAAAATATCAGAAAAATACATTATTACTGTATTGACAAGAGCTACACTGCTTATAGATAAAGCTTCTGTAACAGGTAACTTATAAATTCAATAAAAATGTATATGAAGAAGGCTGCAGAGTAATGATTATGTAGTTTTGTTTTCAGATAAGGGGAAAGTACCAACAAGATGTAACTTGAGTGACCTTTGGATTAGTAAAGAGTATGTTCTAATAAAACATGTACATATGGAGAAGCTCTGGACTGCTTTATTTAGAAAGAACAGGGAAGTTACCCTCTTCTTTGTGCACAGTGGGGCCTATGCTTTCCTCATAAAATCACAGAGTCTTTCAAGGATTGAAAATTTACATGTGATTTAGTCCTAGATGACATTAGAAAACTGACTCTATCTTGTTGGCAAATGGTCAGAAAGCCTCTGGCTGCTGACAACAGGATGTTTTAATAGTTTGAGAGAGACCAGTGTAGTTTAGATAGCCCAAATATCAAGCTTCTTTATGAGCATAATATCTGTTCTTTAGATACAAGGCATAACTTTCCTTCTACCTTTACAATACTTGTCCTATTTTCTCTTCATCACCAAGTTATCCATCTTCCGGGTGAAACTTCCCCACACACATGTGCATGTGGAGACCAAAGGAAGACACTGTACATCCCATTCTATCACTTTCTGCATTATGCTGTTCAGATAGGGTCTCTGTCTCTACAGTGCTATAGTGAGGCACTTGCATGCTTGTGCCTCGCTTTGTATATGGGTGCTGTGGATTTGAACGCAGCACAGCAAGCACTTAGCCAATGAGCCATCCCCCAGGGTTAAATTATTTTAAAGTCCTTCAAAAAACGAGTTTGGACTTGCTCTTATTATATTAAATGATACACATCAGTACCTTCCTCTGTCCCTATTAAAAATGTGAGTGCTGACAGGAACTGGAACATGAAGGGGGAACAGGGTAGACTTAGGCTGAGATCTTAGTGAACATTGCCACTTGTGACTCACAAGGTCTGAGTCACACAGAATGAACTTGGTACCTGAGCAGGGGGTACTGTTAAGACAGCTATTCGCTTGCTCTGGTGGGGGACTTTTCATCGTGTTTATTCCATTAATGTTTGTGCACACTCAAATACTTGAAAATGTTTTCCTGTATAAATTTCTATGGTCTTCAGAAACTACTGTCTTTCTCATGTAGAAATCTGGTTGTACAGAACTAAAATTTTCATTTTTTTACTCTGCCATTCTCCTCAAAGCAAATTCCTTTAGAAATTCTCTACTACACAGTAGAGACTGCACATGACTTTTTGCTACATTTTAAATATATGCTCTCATGCTGTCTGAAAAACAGCAAAATTCTTCCCTGAGCTAAAAACTCTGCCATGCCATTACTACTTTGCTGCAAGGGACCTGTCACTTCTTCATTAAAAATCCTTCCTTGCTAATTCAGAGTTTCAGTTCCTCATTTTACTTCCTCTATCTTTTCAAAGTTGAAAAAAATCCAACAAGATAAATCAGGAATGACAGTAAGTTCTGCTTTTAGTGGAACTAAACCTAGAAAAGACATGGGCAGTTAAGGCATGAAATTGTTAAAATATGGGGCCTGTGCTCACTTCGCAATCTATATTACAAAAACATGGCTTATGCATATAGAATCTCAAAATTAGATGAATTCAATGATGTACCTTACTTTCTAAGTTTTTAAAGGGGCACAAGATAACGGATACCTCTGCTTTCTAATTTAATTTACTTTGAACAAAAACAACCTTCCATCAGTACAGTCTAGTGGAAAAAACATCCAGTACCAAACTTAAAAAAAAATCCAATACTAATGAGTGAGTGTTTGGGGAATTTTAGAACATATTTATCTTATTTAAAATTACCTCTCCTCTCTTTATGACCATTACCTGGCATGTAAGCATGAAGGACTATAATAATTCTGAAACTTTCTCTGTTGTTTTAATGCTATCCCCTATGAATTACCAGGAAGTTCATTACCATTTTTTCCCATAATCATAATTCTCCAATTATTTTGTCTAGCATGTGCTTTAACAGCTCTGTTTGAGCATTTAGCCTTCCACTCTTTTCTTGGTCTCTTATTTCCCCTTTAGTGAAATTGTCTGCCTTTTGGCTAAAACCACAGTTGGTGTCTACTCTGTTCATCTTCATTTCCTTCCTAGTTTTATTTCACTTGGCATAGTACAGTGGAGAACATTTAACAGGATAATTAAAATTCTTTGTTTCAGTTCAGTTCTGCTTTAGCTATATAAAAAAGAAGTGATCCCTGAGGTCTTCAAGTCTTAGTTCAATCATTTATACAACGATGGCTGATCACGCCTATATGACTTCTAAGTTTTCTCTCAGTCAGTTCTACGATTCTTGGAGATGATTACTACATTGGTCCTGTACTTTGAGAACTAAAAGTTCTCTAAGAGAAATTCATAATACTCCACTGGATGCTGACAGTTAAACATTTATCACAAAATTGAAGTGCAGGATGCATGGAGCTTTCTTTTGATTAACAGAGGTTTTGGCTGCAACTTATCTGCCCTTGTCTTGCTCCATTACACAGCTGAGTAACATAAATTCAAGTCAAGAAACTTACCAATGTATTAAAATCATCCAATATAAACACAGAATTAGAAATTACCTGGTGATGTTATGAGCTGGCTGCAACAAGTGGGGCAAGTCAAATAAAAATTTCAATTCTATGAAAGTTATACCATAAGACTGGCACTATAAAGATATACTTTAAGATGGCAAGGATACAACAACAGGAGAGTGCGCTGTAGGCTTCAAAAAGGTGCGTAGCAATATCCAGTCTTTTGGAATCCACGATTTGCAAGTTGTTCACCAACGCTAATTTATGCAAATGTGGTATGACGACTGGCAAAAGGAAAAAATTTATACTTTGCTTACATTAAAGTTACAATTTGTCCCAAACATGCAATACACCTTCATACTTCCTGAGGCATAACTATCTTAAATTACACAATTTCATTCCAGTGCTGGATGCTTTCAAAATCCTACCACCTCTAATCCTTGCTCTTCTCTGCATGGAAGAATGTCTGCTAGTCAGGCACTTAGTGGCTCACACAATCCTATTAATCACTGTGCTGGTGTGGAGGGATGTACACAGAACATCTGCTTCGCTATAATTAAATTAAATTAAATATGGGGAACATACAACACCACTTCTCAGCACATGGCTGTCCTATTGCAGGTGTGTGTGTGTGTGTGTGTGTGTGTGTGTGTGTGTGAAGATGCCAGTCTTGTGCTAAGTAAATGGCAAAGCCCCCAAACCAAACGATTAGTGATAGGCAGTTCAAGGAGACTTTCTGACCTGTCTAAATGAATGTGGGGCTCAGAACTGTACACCAGTACTGCATAAGATGAAGCAGGAGGACTTGAGAGTTCAAGGCCGCCCTAGGCCTATAGAGACCCAGTCTCAAAAATGAAAAAACAAAACACAACAAATAAACAAAAACCTTGAACAAAAACAAAAGAAAATTAATGCTATTTTAAGAGAAACTCCAGAAAAATTTAGGAGACAACTCCCCAAGCACTCAGTTGTTATTCTTCAGTTTCATTAATTGGTATGTTGAGACCTCCAAAAATGGGTGAATGAGTAAATAAACAAATGAAAAATAAGAAAGGTTATTCACGTTCTCAGAAAGACTAAGCTTTCTTTCTGCTACGCTTTACTTTCCTTATGGTGTATCTATTCACCCATAGCTTTTCATTCCAATATTTCTGCTCCTGCCTCTGGCCTAGTTTTTCTCAGAAACATGACAGCCATGTACCATATAAAACCCCTTAACATTGCCTGATTAGAAGCCAAATGCACGGAAGGGAATTTAAATCTTAAAGTGGGGTGCAGTGGCACCTGTTCTAATCCTAGCACTCATGAGGCTGATGCAGGAGGATCCAAATAGCTGAAATCCACTACAAAGCTGACATGAAACTCACATCTTATTACATGAATCATGAAAATAAATTTAGTCTAGAGTAGTCTAAAGGTAATTAAAGCTGTAAGTAAGACTTCTTAATTCTGAAGAGAAAACTTTTCTATAGAATTCATTTTGTTATATATGCACTATCCTGGTCTATCTACATCTATACTAATTAATTCACTCAATCATTAACTCGAGATGCATTTAAATGGTTAAAAGCAATATAATATTAGAGACCAGAAGAAAATTCAATAACCTGGGTGTACATAATTCTAAAAAAAAATTGAAAATAGTTTATTAGATCTATTGAAAAGTAACTCTTTTCCCAAGCTTACTTTTAAATATTATTTTGAGATTACTCTGAAAAGAAAATCACTTTCATCTGTTATAAACTTCTATAAATTTAAAGATAGGCATCTATTTTATGACTAAGACCATCAAGTAGTATGACTCATCTTTTTTAAAGTTCTTGAAAATTGTAATGGAAATAATACTGAAATACATATTTGACTTAGGAAATGACTGGAGTTCTCAATGATTAAAATATGTTTCTAAAAAATGTTTTACAACAACCGGTATTTAATTTGGGGAAAAAAGGAGGGAAAATGAAACTTACACTCATCCCGGAACCTGGGTTCTGCATTGGGTCCAACTCTACCGAATGTCCTTATGATCTCTGTGTGCAGAGAATGCTGGTCTTGATACTGAGGGTCCTCCAGGAATGATGCCAGCTGCATTTTCACTCTCTCTAGCAACTTTAACAGACATTGTCTTGTCATTTTACAGAAATACTAACAATCAATTACAGTACTGAACATGTCTTGGGGCAATGGATTAAAACAGTTTAGAGCACCACAATAGCAGAAACTCGGAATTCATCAGTGAAGTATTTATGAACATGTTTAGTCCATGAAATTACCTTGCATTTCTGTTTATGTTTGCTAATTATCAATCTATTTTTAAGAATACAAATACATCCTAACAATATTTCAAAAGCAAAAGGCAAAAATCTCAAGTATTTTAAGAAAAACTTTAAAAGTTTATGATTTTAAATCTAAGTTGCAATTTCTGAATCAAATCACAGTGTAAGTTATGCAATCATGCACCTTCTGAAAGCAATGAATCACAAATGACTTATACATCTTACTCACATTTCCCTAAAAGATATTCTTATTTTAGGGCTTAAGGACATGTTGAAATTCTGCCAAGACTGCAAGCACTGCAGACTGATGTGCTTTTTTTGTTGGTTCATTAGTGAAATGTATGAGAAAAAAGAAGAAAGTATTTCTTTCTATAACAAATTATAAAAATATCTTTTGACAAATTAATTTTATCAAAGTTTTAATTTTGTGGGGCAATATGTATATAAATTATTTTCTAATCTGTAGTTTTTATTTATATTAAGGTTATGTCCAATATGATAAAAATAATTAAAAGTTCCGATACTAATCTTGAAACCTATTTTTCATTTTGTGTTGCATTTAGGAATAAAATTTAAAGAATTTGAAATCGGTTTCAGAATCATAATTGCTAAATGGTTTGGGAGGAAGACCTTGATTGTGCTGCTACTTTGTCTATGTAACCAGTCTGTTGGACGACTTTAAGGCCCTTCTTCCTCTTCATTTGCAAAACTGAGATATTTATACTCCTAACATTATATGGCAAACAGTCTTTAAAACTGTGTGAACAGCAATGAGGATTTTATGTAGATTTCCTTGAAGTCTCTTGGATAATAAAAGGATGCATTATTAGTACCACACTTAAACCAGCCAGCTGCTAATAAAAGAACTTTTGAACTGGAAGTGACTGGAAAGATTTCTCAAGAGTGTAAAACTCATCTAGGCTTCAAATACAACACACAATTTTAATGGAAAAACCTAGACATACGGAAATGGAATAGTTTCCCAGAATAAAGAAATACACCTTTAATATTAGACCATGATGCTTTTAAATACTGAAATTCTATTCTGGTTTCTAAGTCACAATGCTCCCTGTACTGACCACCTGGTACATGCACAGCTATCTATATATCATCGTCCTCTCAACAGCACACATATACAAATAGAATTCAACTATTTCTTACCTCTCTTTGAATAACTGTTTCCATAATAGTACCAAAGGCTGGAATTGTGGAAATCCTGACAGAGCTGTGAAAAGTGAAAAAAAGAAAGAAACTGAAACTTTTTTGAGATAAGTATAAGCATTAGTAAAACATGAATCAAAGGAAATATAAAAATACAGTATTAGTCTCTAGCAATGACAAATTAAACTTTTAAAAAAGCAGACCAAGAAGAATGCTCAAAAAGACAGGCAGGATAACTTAAGGTCGCAGTGTGTGAAACTCACAATTCAGGATCACTGGACAAGGTAACAAGGGCCGGAGCAACCCGCTTGTCAACTAAGGCTTCACTCATGCCTCGAAGAGTCAGCTGTAAACCAGTCAACATGCAATAAAAAATGGTTTGGTAAACTGGAATGAGAACTGGGTTAGCTGTGACTGAGGATGGGCAGGCAGACTCACTGGCCTTTCTGGCTTTAGTCATCCACATGAGACATTAAAACGTTAAGCCTTTGGTTCATGCCACTACACTTACTGGTAACAACCTGTTAGTGAGATTAGCAGAGCATCCTTTCTTGGCTTGGAAGAAATAGGTCATCAGCATGTTTTGGTTTGAAAAATGCTTATCGATTACTAATGTTCCAAATTATTATAATTTTTTCTCTATTACACAGCATCCAAATTAGACTGTGAGGTTGATGCCACTGGGCTGGTGAGATAGGTCAGTGGGTAAAGCATCTGCCTTTCCTTCCCCTTCCATGATAAATGTCAGTGGCAACATAGTAAGATTTAAATTTAAGTAAGTATAATCCAGTATTATGTTTTTGAAGTGATTCTTCCATGAGTTCAGAAGCTGATGGTTATTTCTCCATAGGCGCACTGTGAAAGTGATGCTGAACATACAAGGCAGGGACAACACTTACATTTCGGGGTCACTGGAGAGAGTAATGAGAGCAGGAACCACCCTCTGAGCTACCAGAGTTTCATTCACCCCCTTCACCAACAGCTGATTGGTCAGCACAGGGGGTTCACAGGTGATGCACGGAAAGCAAACATAGAAAGAAAGGAACAACCAAGAGAAAGAGAGAAAACACAAAAGCAAAACCAAAATTAGAAGCTCAGCAAATACTGCTACTAGAAGTGCTTACAAAGACAGAGAATGCTGAGGAGGAAATTAAAGCTTCAATAAGTAGCCCAGAGGCCCATGAAAGAAATTTCGTGACCAATGTCAAGGCAGTTTGTCCTTCAGGTCAAAGATTACAATTTCCAAGTTCCATTGAAAGGGATTATTTTTTACCTTTTTTTTTTTCAAAGAAGCTAAAATGAGGACACACATTGGATGTTTTGATTAAACTTCTTAAAGGCACAGAATGTGACTTATTATGGCCATAACAAGGTACAAACTGGACTGTTTTTAAACCAAACTCAAATGAATACAGCCACCACTAAACTGCATATCACACTTCTTCAGTGAGTACACTGAAAAAACACAGTAAGACTGTCAACCTCTTCAGTCACATGGCTTTCATCTGCAGTCACAAAGACAGATTGCGACACCATTCTAGAGTGCTACACTTGGGAATTGGCTCTGGGTTCAAATTCCAATTCTCCTTCACGTAGTAATCATGTGGCTTGAGATATAGTGCTAGATCCCTTAAAACTAGTTTTCTCATCTGAAAAATGATGAGTTTTTCTTCTACCTCAAAGGGCCTTTGTGATATTAATTTGAAAGTATTAATACTTCATCTATAGAGAGCATGCACACAAAAATGAATTTAATAGGAGCACTCCAAGAATATATAATTTGGGATTTTTTAATAAATTAATTGTCTTGGTAGCTAACCTTTAAACAGTTTTAAAAAAAATTTAAAATAAACATATGATGAGCTAAGTCTGTTTCTAAGATAATCATTAAAATAATTCAATTAATAACAAATGCTAATTTGCAAAACAAGAAGATGATATTGAAGAGTGTGCATTTTTTTTTTATAAAGAAAACTGAATTTTGAATTTAACACAAAGGGCAACCCCCTTTGCCCACTTCAGAATGTAAACACAAATTCATTCTAGATGCTAATGAATCTGGTCGGCTATTAGCCCTCAGAGGTTTAAAAAAAAAAAAAATCAAAGATCATATGGAACTGTTCTATCAAAAAATCTATCATTGTGCACATGCTGACACTAGTCCCACATGATGAGAGAGACAAGATAGCTCACTTTATGTGAAGAGAACCTCATTTTGCATTAATCTGTTATCATTTCCCAAATGATTCACTTGAGAGTATGCACACACACATATACATAATGCACTTGCTTAAGCTGCACATCTACTAAAACTGGAACAATACGAAGAAGATAAGCATGGTCCCCTGTACAAGGGTGACACACAAATTTGTGAAGTGTTCCATCTTTTTAAATAAGTGGTGAAAATGACACAAATTCATTGCATTCAAGGATAAAAATAAATTAAAAAATACCACATAATTAGAAATAAAATGACAAAAGAGCTTTTGATGTATACAAAATGTGAGCGATGTAAGGGCAGAAATGTGGAGGACAAGGAAGTTCAAATGCTGTCAGGCAAACTTTCTTTTATAGTATAAGAGCTTAGTTAGATGTATCTTGATTATTTGTTATCTCATGCCTATCAAGAGTATTATTAATAAAAGTAATCCGGAGGTCAGGTTAACTTTTCATTGCTCAATGGCTTGTAAGGTCATTATTTTATTTTTTTAAATGTTATAAAATTGGGAAGCAAATTAAAAGCTATCAATTACCATACATTTTACACACAGTAACTTGTTCTTTATTGCCTGGTGAAGCTAATACAACTAATGCCAGAATTGTGGTAGATGAGGAAATCAAGTTTTTAGAAGCACATTTGTCTGAGGTTTCAGAGCCAATAAATAGAGCTGGAAAATGGACTCATCCTGGTCTGCCAAGCTGATGTCTTTCTCCTGTGAGGGTGGTTTCGCCTGCTACTTCAAAAGGCAAGAAGGGCCTCTTGTCTGACAACATAAACTGATTCCATGGAAGTTCTCATTGACCTGCCATCTATAAATTAAGTTAACCTGTGCTGAATGTCACCAAATTCTTACTAGGCTATTGGTATAAAAACTCTTAATAAGAGTATCAAATATTACTTTTCTAAAATAAAGTTTTTTAGAAGTGCTTTTTTATGTTTTTACTTTCAATTCAACTGTTTTGAGAGAAGCAAGCATAAATTCTACATTATAAAGCATCAAAATCATGAAGTTTCAAAAGAAATCTCATGAACCATATATATGCTTTTGTAGGATTTTGCCAAAATAAGTAACATCAATTAAAAAAAAAGAACTTTAATTTCTCCTACTGATAACTTTGCTGACTGGCTCAGTCATGAGTGAATTGTAAAAAGTCAAGCTGACTCTCAATAGACTCATGTCCAGCTGGAGAGGGCGCTGAACACTGCTTATGCACAGGTATAGCCTCTGACAAGCGCTGACAGCAAGCAGAACCCAAGATTGCAGATAGAAAAAAGGCAGAGAAAAATAAAACCAACAAAACCCAAACAAATATAAAAGGGGAAAGCCTATTTTATTTATTTAAATTATTTTCATATATAAGGAATGCTTCTTCAGAACATATGTATACTTTAGAAACTAAGAGTCTAAGAGAAAGAAATAGTTTTTAGGTAAAACTCCAAAGAGAGTGTATTTAAAAATGCTCTCCATTTGAAAGAATGCAGCATTTTTCCTTTGAAGGAGAAAAGAATGAATAAAGACTTCCATGGCAAAGTCTGCTAATCACCTTCTGTACAGTCAAAGTTATTTATACCGACAAGGAACTTGTATAGATTAAAACCAAAATTACTTTGTTGCTGACCGTGACAAAGTTCTATTGACTACTGAGTTCTGAAAAAATCAGACAGGAAGCACTATGGACAGCACTTTCAACTTCCTGGTGACAATGGAGTTTTCTTTAGATTTGGTTATTCTAATTTATATAATTTACTGAAAAATTCCAAAGGCATATATTTAAATATAATGCTACTCTATCTTCTGATTGTAGATTATCTTAAATTGTGGAGATAGCCTCAAATTCAGAAAGATTTGATTAATTCTTTTCATGGAAATGCTTTAAAACATTAAGAATGGCATGCATGAAGGGATGGTTTGGGTTTAGTTACATACACATTCCTACCCTATTATACTATTTTGTGAGGTAATAGCAAAAATTTAAGGAAGAGCAATATGAGAGTTAACATTTAACATGAATTCTTGTTCTGGATACTGTTTTAAGGATGTTATAAGCACTGGCTTACTGAATGTTAACAAAAATCTTCTGAACTGGGCATTTTTTATAATCTTCATTTTATAGATGAGAAAACCAAGGTATGGGAAAGTTCAAAATTTCCCACATAATTAACAAGGTCACTAGGTGGCAGAGATGGAAACTGAACCCAGGCAGTCTGTCTCTTCAGTAAGATTCAACAGCACAAAGAAGCATTAATTTAATTGAGTCCTCCAATAAAGCTTAAAAATCAAGTGTATATTAAAAAAAATACACACCTAGGACATAATTTGCTCTGGTAGGTACAAATAATAAATATCTAAATTATCATCTTACTTGGGTAGGTGGCAGTTTAATATAATGTATCTATTATATGAACAATTTCTTATCTTCTGAGTCTTTAGGCAGTTAATGTACAGGGGTATCATTTTAGTTATGATATAAGAAGAAATATAATTGCAAATAACTATATTGTAATAAAATTAATGAATCCAACAACTTAAACGATATTGTATGTTGTCTTGACTTGAGTAGTCATTTACCTCAGTAAATTGAAAAGTATATATCCAGAGAGATTTCTAGAGGACAGAAATTAAAATAAGGTCTAAAAGAGAGAATGGAACTGAGAACACCACCTAAGGAACCAACAAGGCTAGGAAACATTCCTGAATATATCAAAGCTAAAGTTCTGCCCCATCGCACAGTACACAACTAGATAGTGTTTAACACCATCCAATACATATATATACACACTATATATAAAGTCTTAAAAAAAAACAAAAACAAACTTTCCCTTGTCCTCTGCCAAGGAAAATCCCAGTGGGAACCAGCAGAAGCAAAGGCTGACGTACCTCGAACATTCTAGCAGCAGTGCACCTGACAAGAGCTGAAGTGTGGACAACGCCATACCACAGAACAGTGAGTAGGAGCTCGTGGTAGGCTGGGTTTGCACTGCAAGAGAAACAGTGTGAAAACTGAGTGTGCAGGGTCTCCCTGGTGTATTGAAAAACACTCCACATATTAACATAAGGCATATTAACAACAGAAACCTTGGCAGACATATAAATCAAAGATTGTAAGGTTTGGTATATTACAACTAAGATTCCATGAAAAGTCACCTTATAAAATGGTACACCACATTCAGAATCACTCTTAGCTATTATAAGCACCTGCAATTTCAATAGAATTTTAACACCATAAAAGTAAGATCATAAATAAAAATAAAAATTCTCTAGGAAGCTGGGTAGGGTACATAGCTATAATGCCAGCCTCAGGAGGGGAAGAGAGGCCAGTATGATGTGCTATGATGTGCTATGTATCAGATTATCCTTGAAAAAGAAAAGAAAGAAATACAAATTTTCTGTGAGAAAACAGGAATTGCACTGGTCTAAATCAGATGGACAAGTTAAAACCTTTGCATGTCTTACTTTCTGCATCTATAAAAATGGGGTAACCAACACATGACCTGTTTTTGCCATATGGGACAGTATCATGCATCAGGGAATACCAACTCAAGCTATCCATATGTGGGGCTAGGTTGGCTTTAAAGCCTGTCTTCTGGAGGATGCTGTTATACTAAAGACATCATGTAGTTAAGCACACTCCGTAAAGATTAAGATAAAAGCTGGGCCTGGCTACATGAGAGACTGAGGCAGAACAATACTAAGTCCAGTGACTGCCTGTGCTATAGAGTGAGTCCAAGGCTGGTCTGGGCAACTTAGTGAGCCCCTGCCCCACCAAAAAAAAAGAAAATGAAAAGAGGCTAGGGATACTGCTCGTGGGAGATCTCTTGCCTAGTGTGCACACCCACGCATACACGCACGCGCGTGGACACACATACTACTAATAGGTGTACTTAGCAGTTAGCCAGGCAATGTGATCATGAATTTGACTAAGCAAATTAAGATAACTCAAACTCAATGAGGGGACCAAGGAACTAGTTTTTAGTTGATCTTTTTTCACTTTGGGGAAATGATTAAAAAAAAAATCAGAACTTAATTAGTCTGTAGTTTTTGTCTCATTTTAAAAATTACAACAAATTGATTACAAAAATATTAAAAAAACACAAATAAGCAAAAACAAAACCAATGAAAAAAATTGTAACTCTTAAAACCAATTGTGTAGTTAGGCTGAAAATCCATATGCAATCTATAAATCCATTTGGGAAACTACGCATGCCTTTTGTTTTCAGATTTCTTATGCCTTTTACTAGTTCTTTTTCTCTAGGTGGTGAAGCATGTAACCTTCCTCTCTCCTCTTTTCTTTCTGGAACTCACTGCTCAGCTTCAGTCTGGATAGCTGCCTCATCTATTTGGCTTAAAACTCTATTGTGGGACTTTCCCCTTGCCACCACCAAAGGGCTCCCCAAGTTCCTTGTTTGGTTTTACATTTAGGTGACTTAAAGAAACTTATCGAATATAATTTTTTACCCCAGTTCCACAAAAGAAGCCTTTAGGCTATCGAGAGGAGCATGAGACAGCGAAAGCAGAGTCATTACGTCTTCAAGAAATCCAACCAGCAGTTTTCGATCTTCTTCCTACAGAGAAAAAATATTGATGATCAAGTTCTAAGCAACGGAGTGGAACTAAATACCATAATTATCTAGCTTTAATTAGAAAATGATACGAGACAAGAGGAAACTATCTTAATTAGAAAACTTTTAACTGAAGACACTATTAAATATATCTATGATAGTAAATGATATAAAAACAAAGACTGAATTAATTCTTTGACTTAAAAATCTATTGTCCAATGTGATAGCCACTTGCCATAATAACAACGCATGAATATTCATACTTATATTAAATGAAAGATTAAGTGTGATATGAGATTCAGTTCTGTAATTCAAACACTTGATAGACACAATTCACTAGACAGATAATATTATTTCCATTACTGGAAATAGTTCCATTGATTGGTCTTGATTCAGAACACTAAAAGGTGTAATTGTATTAAAATTTATATTACCAATTTTGGTTCCTATGAATTTTGGTTCTATACAAGTTAAATACAGACTGCTAAAATAGTTTTCCCTATTGTAATAACCTTGTGATTAAAATTTCATATCTGCTGAAATGTGAGCAGTGTTCTGAAAATAGCAATTCTTGAAAAGAGCAATATGTATTTATCAAGCCTTCAATGAATCATTACTACATTATAATAATAAAAAAATAAAGAAAAAATAAAGAAAAAAAGAAACAAGCCTGGTTAACTAGAGGTCAAATTTGCATATTTAATTAATCTGACTGTATAAGGAAAGGAAGTCTAACATACTGCCAGGAAATAAATATACAAGTCAAATGGTCAAAAAAGGATATTAAAAAGTCAACAACAAATGGCTTCTGAATATATCAAAAGGGTCGTAAAAAGACTGGATTATTATCTACCTTTTCCCCCTCCACAGTTTAGTTTTGAATGAAGTAGAGATAAAGGAGTAACAAAATATGAGAATTATTATGAACATGAAGTAAGTAGCAGTTTTAAAACATAGCAATCTTCAGTGAAAATCAAGGCGGGAATAGAATCTCACCTGTTATTTTAGTTGTTTACTGAAGTCGAACAGACACAAGCAATTTTAAGTGTAATAATAAAAACCTCAGTGAAGTAAGAGCAATAAAACAGACTTCTAAATGAATGCGGGTTCTGTGTGTACGCGCGCATGCCCGTGCATGCTGTTCTGGGGAATCAAACCCAGGACCTAGCACATGGTAGGCAAGTTTTCTAGTATTGAGCTTCAACTCTAGCCTTTAAGACAGTGTTGGTTTATTAAAGTAGAGGTTTATCCTAATAAAAACTGTTTAGTAAGAAGAAATATTAACTGCTGTATGTGCTTTTTAAAATAAGCAAATTGTAGGAATGGTGGCATTCAGTGGGCCTAGCCAGGGCTAAACATTTGCTAAACATTTTGTGATGAGCTGAAAAGGTCTTATCTCTTGAGAAATAAAATATTTGGACTTCACAGTTACTCAAGAGACAAACCCTTAATCTGTTTTGAGACCTTACTATCTGCCAACTTACATGTATCATTCAATCATACTTCAATATGGTATTTTGGTTAAAATCAGACTCTGTCAAAACTTTGAAATGTTACATAAGAGAGAGGAAGTATTGATATCAGTGCTACATTTGGACTTGATACCATTCATCCCTTTAACTTTAATAAGAGGAGACACCTAACAATATAGGCTGAAAATATTCTACATACAGACCTGTTATGCCTCCTATTACGAGGTCATCCTAGAAATTTGTGGAGAAATGTTTAAAGGAATATGGTGCTACTATTAACAGAATTGGAACTTACATTGGCAAGCACGACACAATAAAGTAAAAGTGTATTTAAATGTAACGTGATCAAACCTGTTTTGGAAGAAAGGCGAAGTAAATATGAAGTGATGTTCTTGGAATTAAAAGGTAAAAGAAGTCAAGTATTGGTGGGTGAGAACCCATTGGAACCCACTGGAAAAGGAATTCCTCTTTCTCCTCATGTTGTATATTCTAAAAATATATTACCAAGAGCATCTACTTCTTACCCTAGGAATGCCTCGCACATAAAAAACACTTATGTCTAGTATATATATTATTTTCTGAAAACGATGGTGAGCAGTGTGGCATTCTGCTATGCTGGCAGTGACCAAGGAACCACATCTTTTAGTATATGCTGTGGCTTAGCTCCTTGCTCCAGTCTGGGCTAGACTTGTGACTTAAGGAACATGGTAGCAGAAATGACATTTGCTAATTCCTGGACTAGCCTCACTTTTTAAATTCCTAGATGCAGTGCATCACCAGGGTACAAGCCTGGCGAGGCCACGGGAAACAGATTGTAAGAATGGTGGCATTCAGTAGCCCTAGCCAGGGCTCCACAGGCTAAGCAGGTTAATGCAACAATGTGAGGGACCCCCAGCTGAGAAGAGAAGTCTTCTGAATAAAGACCTATAAAATGTGTATCATTATTATACGACATTGCATCTTGGGTAATTTAGTATGTAGCAATAATTAAGAAAAATAAAGTATCGTTAAAAAGTAACAAAGTAATTTTTACCGTGTTTTGAATTTTGCTTTAGCTAACACTAGTCATGAAAAATTTATCACGGAACACAAAGAAAAGTGTAATCTAACATTAATAAAATATAAAAAAAAAATCTCTAAATTTCTATTTGTTCAATTGATATCTCACTTGGAGATATGTAAATATGTCCCCCAACTATAAAATGCTTACTAGAATACTTTGTAAAAAAATTTTGGTTGACCAACCAAATCTCTTCCCATTCTAAGGCATAGGGAACCTTGCAGAAGAGGGGACGGTAAGATTATAAGAGCCTGAAGATGGGAAGGTCCACTGCTGGACAAGACATTCCATACAAGGCAGGGCTCTGCATCCAGGAACTCACTGCAATGAGACTTGCAACCAGACCTGCATAATGGCTGACACATCAACATGCCCCCATAGACTAGCGAGGATCTCAGGACAAATAATTAGATGCAGTAGAAACCTTAGGGGCTAGGGCTAGACAGATGTAGGGGAGTAACCTGATCAGTGGGTCTGCCCAAAGAAGGGGCCTTTGGTCTGCCACAGAGGCCTGAATCCCCACTAGAGCAGATGATCCAGCGGGAATCCTGGGACCCACAGAAGCAGATAGACAGGAAGGCAGGAGGAAGTGAAGGACTGTGAAGGGAGCGGAGGGAGGGACAAAAGGAAGAAAGAGAGGAAGGGGAGAACTGGGAGGGGAAATAATTACTCAGTATGTTTATAAAACTAGGAAAAAATTAAAAAATTAAAAAAAAATTGGGTAACATTTTCATTTATGCTAGAGGCTTTGGGCTTGATACCCAGCACTAGGGGGAAAAAGACAATATGTACTTTCTAGATAGAAGGAACTTGTAATGCAGAATAAGAATTTTTCCCTTACCTGAATATAACATGTGAGGACTCCTGTTGCATAAATGGGGACTGTAGCTTTAGTGAGGACCCCATTTCCTGCTGAGGAATCTAAAATTATTAAAATATTTTTAAAAGTCCAAGTATGTTTTAAGTGTAAAGAAAACAGTCAAAATTTACCAACACGTGAAGTTATAACTATTTACAAGGTTATTTAGAAAAGCAATTTATCATGGAGACACATTATTACTGGCTATTAACTTCAACTTAGTATTTCTGAAAGGTCATTAATATACACATTTCTGATGGATGAGAAAGGAATTTAAGAGCCTTCTTTAAGACTCTTCCAAGTATCCACAATCCAGCAAAAACCTTTCAGTTTCCAATCTACAGTTGATAAAATGTGAAGCACTCAATGGAAAGCAGGAGCCCAGCTATGTATTATTTAACCTGTTCTGGCAAGGAGACTCTGGTTTCCAGTGCTAACCTAATTCCAGCGGCCACACTGTGGCTGCTTTCAGTTCTCAGACAGACAGCATCCTAGTCATTTTCACAGGGGAGGAGGAATTAAGCTCCATAAACAGGAGAGAATGAAAAGCAGCTACCCATAGCACAGTCACCCACAACTGCTCCCTAATGAAATCTTACTTTCTCTTAACATTTGTAGATAATCTCAAGGTAAATTATTTACAACACCAGCAACTTCTATACTGAGCATGATGTTGCTTAATTTGCTTTATGTTGGCTTCTTCTATGTTCTCAAACATTTTTTATTAATTTCTATTTTTAATGGTTTTAAGTCATTTTCCAAGACCCATACATAAAAACTGAGTTAAAAGATGTATTTTAAACAATTGATCCTGAAGGAATTTTAGCAAAAGAGGAATGTTGTTTTCAATATTAATTAGTACTTCAAGTTTATTTTGCTGATAGCAATCTTTTTTTCTTAGTAGAAGTACTGATGCTAGCTGAATGTAATAGCATTGGAGAGGTACATCTCAGACTGGTGAAGCTGCATTCCTAGATACATACTACGTAAGGGGTTGATAGCCATTTCCTGTATGAATAAATTAATAGCCACAGCCAGCAGTTCCAGACTATGTGCATCAAATCCTTAAGGTAGGACTTAGGTAAGAACTGCCTATGCATTTGGGATCAATCAAGTTACTGTAGAAGCTGCTACAATATCTACAGTTTAGTTCTAGAAATGAAGAAATAACAGATGTGTGAAGATGACAACAAAAGTGCTACACCGGGCCATGCCTACACGGTTCTTGAAATCTTGCCTTGCGTTTAAAAACAAATAGACCTTTTATTCTTTTCCACTGGTTCTTTTAATTTTTAGATATTTATTTGGATGTGTGTGTGTGTGTGTGTGTGTGTGTGTGTGTGTGTGTGTGTGTGTGTATCAGAGGGCACTGGGTGTGCCCATGGAGACCCAAGGGTGATTTTTGAGTATCATCCTAGTTTACTCTATCTCCTCTTGCCTTTGCTCTGAAGTTTCCCAGGCTCTATCTTTCAGGATTGGGAGTAGCTCATTATTTTAATTTTTAAAAATGTAAATGGGGGCTGGAGAGATGATTCAAGGATTAAGCCTCTGTCTTAAAAGAAGGTCCTGAGTTCAGATCCCAGGTTCCATGTAAAAAACCAGGCAGAAATGGCAGCGGCCTGCTCTTCTGGGCCTCATGGGCCAAGCCTGGGAAATCCCAGAGCCAAGCAAAAAGGAAGTAGAAGCAATCTAGGATGATTCCTGAAGTCACCTTTGGTCCTCCACAGGGACACACAGTGTTCTCTGATACACACACACACACACACACACACACACACAAAATAAAAAAAAGTAAATGGACAACTATTCATTTAATGTCAGGTACTTTGTAACTTTCAGTATCTTCAAGACAATCACAAGGTTCAAGACAATTACCCAGTTTAAGAAGCTCAGCCATAGGTCAGCTTGGTTACATTTAAAGTAAATAAGTGGACTCAAACTGGGATTAATCTCACTACCAGAATGAGGAAAAGACATTTGACACGGCATAGCTGTAAAACCAAGAACTCCAAAACATAAATTTTACCTTTCAATTATACTTTCTAGCTTAGTATGTATTTTATACATACTGAATATAGTATTTTTCTTAAAAAAGAAGATTCAATTGTTTATAAAAGTAAAAATGGACAAACTTACCAATATTCTCTTCGGACAGCCTTAAAATCTCTTGAAATTGAGGTTTTACCTAAGCAACCCAAAGAAAAGATCCAAAAGTTTCAAGTTCAATATACTAATCAGTGATGAGATAAAATATTCCTTATAGCCTTTACTATTTATTTTGCTTCACAGACAACTAAAATAGTCAGAAATATATTAATTTTTAATTCAGGGATTTAAGATAAAAGTAGGATCAAGTTACTGAAAACAACATCTTTAAGGATAAAAATTATTTCAGGCCAAAAAGAATATTTAAAAAAGCTTTTAGCTTTTTTCCTGAAATTAAAATAGTATACAAGATAAAATAAATTTAAAATTACTGCCTCTTCACAACTAATGTGAAGCAAAGCTTCACTTAGTATTATTACTATGTATTGGCTGCATTTAAAAGGATGAAAAAGAAATTCTATTCCTTTAGGGTTTTTGAGGCTAACATATTTACAAAGTGATATTCATCTTGCTTATTATTTATTAACTTCTTAAATTTTAAATTTCAAATAAGGAATCTAATTTTGACTTAGGAAAAATTTGTACTTCATTTTTTAAAATAGAGTTATCACAGATTCGAAGCACTGAAGATTCATTTTCTTGATATTAAATGCTCAAATAGCTCCCACTTATAGAAAAACAAGCTACTTGCTTGGGAAATGTTGAACAATTTTTGTCAATACTGGTAATTATAAAATCAAAGTACAATCTGCTTACCAAGTAGATGCTAACAAAAAGGGAAAATGACCTTGCTTTCCCTGCATTAATATCAAGATTTAGTTTTGGTTCTGTGATTGGTATGACAGACATAATAATTTACATATTTGACTTAAACTGAAAGGAAGACATCTGCTGAAAGATGAGTCTACTGGACCACAGAACTAAAGGACAGAGAACAAGGTCTTCATGTCACAAGACTAACCCCAGGTTACCTACTTCTCTAGTAAAGTCACAGACTTCAGCGGTCATCAGACTGGAATCTAGTGTTCTGGATTTTGTCCTGTTCATTACAGCACAGTTCTCTGCTTTAAATGTGTCAACAATACAGATTTAATAGTAAAGAGCTGATACTTAAAAAGTGCTACCATTTGAATGTCTTAACCAACATGATTATGACAACCATTATTTTTTAAATATCTTTAAAAGTTTCTATTAACTAAACTAGTTCTCTAAACTAGCTAAACGATGAAGATAAATGGATGAATAGGATTAAAATTGGAATCTAAGGGTACTCAAGTGTTAATATCCAAGACTATAATAAAATCTGTATATGTTAATGCGACAAATTATAATTTTAGTAATGACATACATCTAAGTATTTATTCTATTTCTAACTTCTTTGCAGCAAGTTTTGTCAGTTGCTATGCTTCCACAATTACCTCAGGTTTTTGTTTCTAAAGAATGCCAACCACACAACTGATTCCAAAACCTGTGATATCTAGTAAAGTACTAGAAAATTATTCATAAGATTGGGATGAGCTCCCAAGCTGCTTCTGCCTTTATGTTGAAAACTTTTGGTATAGGAATCAAACTAAGGTTAAATTAGCTCCTGAAAATCAACAAAGAAACATCACAACTGGACTATGGCTCTTACAGTATTCTAATATATTAAAGGTCATGTAAGATAAAGGGAGGGGGTACTCTATTACTCTATTATGTACTCTATTACGACATTAACATATTATAGTTCTCTGTGTCTTTAATATAAGAAAACATGGACTACAAGTATTTACCTTAGTGTTTGTAAAAATTTTGCCAAATGTCCGGCAAAGGCGCCAGAAAAATCTGGAGAATTCATGGACACAGGCAGTTGAAGTAACATTAATTTTGCCAACTATTTCTATGAGTTGTGGCAACCTGAATATGAAAGGAAAGAAAAATAGGCAGGGGGTACATATAAATTACTGTCCTTGCCAATTTCTGGAACAATGCAAATCCAACCACCTCTCATATTTTTGGTCAGCAAAGGCATTGCTGTACCTTATAAATGGTCTTGAAGATTATAATCTACTAAAACCAGTTTTAGCTAGCTTCTTGCCATAAAACATACAGAACCTCAACAAGTTGATGAGGTTTAAAGTCACTGATTTGATGTATTATACCACTTCAGTTAACGTAACTTCCATCTTAGCCTCAAAAACAGGAACTCTGTCTGATTGTGGTGTGAAATCCTTCACCACTGCTGGACTAATAAAGCAGCAGGTGAGTCAACTTCTTCCCAGACAGTTACATATTCAGGGGTATAAATTTCTCCTGTAAAGGTTTGCTATTGATAATGCTAATTTGTTTTTTAAAAAACAATTAAAATCCACCTCAGTTCCAAGCCTAAATATGAGCTATTTTTCACTTGAACTGATTTAGGTGTCTAAAGTCAATATGGAGATGGTCACTTACAATTGATTGACAACCCACAGCAAACTCTCCCAGCCTGTTGTACCCTCGTGCTCCAGCTGGTAGTCATATAACTGCAGCAGCACTGCCAACTGCTCACGACTTCCTATGATAGTAGACACATCTTGCAAAGGTGATAGAGGCCGAGGGAACCTAGTCACTAGAAAAATAGAAGCAAAATAAATCACACGGAAAAAGGAAGAACAGGAAAAGTTTTCCTAAGATATTTAATTAGCTGATTATAAACTTTATATATAAAATGGAAAAATTGTAATGGTCATTGCTAGAAAAAAATGAAGTAAGAATCCTTTTCATGTGTGGACAAATCTAATAAATCTCACAGGTTAAGGAGACTTTATACATCACAAGGTTAAATAATAAAAGCTTGTAAATGGAAGTAGAAGATGGGAGATGGTTCAATGGGTCAAGTGTTTGCTGAAAAGCATGAGGACCTGAGTTCAAATCCCTAGAATCCACATGAAGCTAGGTAGTGTGTATCTATGATCTCCAGTGTTCTACAGCTAGATGGAGGCTAAGATAGAAGCATGGATAACATGTTATCTCTCATTAGTTGAGATTTCTGGTTGAATTCTCATTATCCCTACCCAGTAATCAAAGAGATTTGGATGATGAAGGTTTCT
Organism: Typhlomys cinereus; assembly: GCA_023101885.1. Lineage (NCBI taxonomy): Eukaryota > Metazoa > Chordata > Mammalia > Rodentia > Platacanthomyidae > Typhlomys > Typhlomys cinereus. The sequence goes on from JALPQD010000426.1 coordinate 1,009,695, forward strand.
TGAATTTAGTATTTCTCTATAATCTCAAAGCATTTTGATATAAACAGGTTTCTATATTATATTGATCAGAATCAAGACATGATGATGGAATGATTATTCTTTCAAAATTATTGATATTAATATTGGAAATAATGGGATAATTCAATTAGAATATTTTAGGAACCTTAAAATATTGTTCTACTTACTTGCTCTACTTTTTAAAGTGAAAATCTACCTTACAGTAATACAAAAAAGTTTCCAGAATGTCATTTTAATAGTCTAGTAAAATAGCGCTTTTTTGGTAATGAAATATACACAATCATCCCGCAAAATAGCAGTTGCCAGGAATCTTTGATGCATTTTCACCTCCCACTTGAATCTACCTTTTAAAATAGCTAAGAATATCAGATGTCTTATTCATTTGTATATTCCAAGTGTTTAAAACAACAGTGCTTGACATAAAGTTGTAAAATAAATTGGCAATAAAATGTGTGCCACTCATTCATCAAAATGCAAATCTTCATTTATAATGAATTACATTCCAAATTATACACACACACACACACACACACACACACACACACACACACACACAAAACAAATGCGATATAAATATAGATTGCAGGTAAGACAAATCAGTGGTAAAAGTGTTTGTCACACAAGCCTGACAAGTTGAGTTTGATGCCTGGAGCCCATAGAAAAAGCTGGATGTGGTGGTTGCCTGTGTGATCCCAGAACTCCTAAGTGAGAAAGTGGGTGGGAATAGGAGAATTACCTAAAGTTTGCACAGGAAGCATAATAGCACAAACAAGAAAGACATTGCCTCAAAAACAGGGAGGAAGGAGGGCTGACTCTTAAAAAAGTTGTTTTCTGATCTCCACACATAAAGGAAGTAAGATATAGATACATGGATATCCCTTACCTGAGGATACAATAGCTTTTCATTTATAATAAACACATTATTCTTAAAATTATTGAAAACTAACAAATCAAAGAATTATGTCAATAAGAACTAAGAACAAAAGATTATTTTTGGCATAATGAAGACAATCGTAAATAGTAGTAATGAATGACACAAACAATGAATATGCTCAGAATGGTTATGAAATTGTTTTAACTTGCTATAACTGATCTCTAGTACTGGCTGGCAACAACTACCCTTCAAGCAAGGATTATATTTGCTAAATCCATGTAAAGTTGATAAGTGTTGGAAGTTGAGCTGTGTTCACCTTCCACTCCGTCTCCAGAGTCTTCTGCATGGAAGCAGGATTACTGCAAATGTAGTTAGATAAGGTGAGAACATGCTGCATGCCTATGGTAGGCGCTTATCCAATGTGACTGACCTTCTTGTAAATAAGGGGAAGCCGGACATCGAAACAGGGGCGAGTGTACCATGTGAAGATAAAGACAAAGACACATCTACAAGCCAAGGAGCAGCAACTGGTCAGAAGGCAGGAAAGAGGAAGGAGCAGCTTACTCTCAGCTGTCAGAAGGAACCTACTTGTCAACAGCTTGATCTCATACTTCTAGCCTTTGGAACTCTAATATATTTCTGTTGTTTTAGCTACTTAGCCTGTGGCACTTTGTTAAGATGATGCTAACAACTAACATATCAAGGGGAAAGTGGAAGAGAGGGAGTAAGATAGGAAAGCCTCTGCAAAGAGTGACAGAATCACGAGTGCTTGCTTGCAAAGCCTCATCTTCAAAGTCTTCATCTTAACAAAGATTACTTTTTTATTACTACCATTTTTAAATATTGAAGGAATGCTACTTGATCCATTCTTGATTTTCCAAATGCAAGTGGCATTCAGATAGTAGAGGTCTGCTTTGTCCTGTGTCTTCATGTCTGTGGGAACACTGTTTCACAGACAAGATTCACAGGCAGCCCGATTTACATGAAAATTATATTGCTAAACAGATTAACTATCAATGTTCCTAATGATAGTTCTTTATCAGAAGCTAGCAAGAGACAGATTAACTTCACTCATCCTGAATGCTGCAAAGGTATCTGACACACAGCAATAACTTGTCTAAGGCTTCTTCCTAGGTAGACTGCTTATGTGCAGTGTGGCTGTCAGTCACATGTTGCACATAAAGGGTTACTTATTGGCTACCCAGAGAGTGAAATAAGAAAGCACTGGTTTCTTTTTTACTGACTTCATGTATTTTCTATCTCTTTTTTTTCCAGACTCTAGTATTGAACACAGGACTTTGCTCATACGTTAGGCATACACTCTACCAGTGAACTACATTGCCTGGCTGACTCCATGTACGTCTGAAAAAAAGTTTCTTTCTTTTTAGTTTTTTTTTTTTAATTTTCTGTGTGTGTGTGTGTGTGTGTGTGTGTGATCAGAAGACACTGTATGTCCCTGTGGAGGACCAAGAGTGACAAGTGACTTAGGGAATCACCCTTGATTGCTTCTACCTCTTTCTTGCTTTGCTTTGGGATTTCTCAGGCTCTGCCCACCAGGGCTGGAAGTGCAGGCCACTGCCATTTCTGCCTGGTGTTTTTACATGGGACCTGGGATCCGAACTCAGGACCTTCTGCTTGTAGACAAAGTCTTAACCTCTGAACCATCTCTCCAGACCAAAAGTTACTTTCTATGGTTAAAAAGAAATAGAGGTGGGGGTGTCATGATAGTCCAGTGGTAAAGGTATCTTATCTATTAGCAAACCTGGTGACAGTTCAATCCCCAAAAGTCCACTTGTTGGAAAGAAAGGAGTGAATTCCAAAAGCTGTCCTCTGCCCCCCACTTGTACATTATGGCATGTATACATGCTCCTTCACTCTCTCTTTTCCCTTATAAATAAGCAAACAAAATATTTTAAAAAAGAAAGTCTTGCATCTATTCTTATGTTTCTACTAAGGACACAGCAGGAAAAAGTAATTATATTTACTATTCCCCGTGGAAAATTAAATGAAACAGCTGGGGAAAAAACTGGAAACAGGCTTCGCATACTAGCTTTAGTAACTATTAAGTGACTCTTTTCATTGGAAACATTAATTTCAGCCTCCTAATAAGGTTATAAAAAACTGTCTAGTGTGTGAGACAATATCTCAGAAATAAACAAACAAACCAAAAAACAAATTCTGCAAATTAAGAACAGAAAGCAAGCATGAATATTACACAATAATACATCAGATGTATCTATAAGATGAAGGCACAAAGTTTACTGGAGACATTATGCAATATATAAACACAAGACTTTACATATCTAATACATTTTTTCCTGTTTACTTTTAAAATAAATCACCTGTCTCTCTCTCTCTCTCTCTATCTATCTTTCCAATCAGACAAACTTAATAGGTACCCTGGTCCCCTCTCTCCCTCCACCCCTCCCCAGTCCCCCTTGCTCCCTCCCTCCCTTTTTCCCTTCCTTTCACCTCCCTCCTTCCCTTTTGCCCAGTGCCCTCCTCTCCCCCCACAATCCCTGGAGCATCCTTTAGTGTGAACGTCAAACTTCCCTCTGAGTCCTCTACTCTAATGCAGTGTACAGACTCAGAAGCATTGCCTAGAGTCCTTTCTTGTGCTCCCCTTTAGTATGGAAACACTATTATGATTGTTAATCCCTTGCCTTTAAGGATCCTAGTGCCTGTGATCCATGCTAGACTTTGGGAGGTCATTGCATATCTAATACATTTTAGTAATTATGCTACCATGCAATAATTCCTAGAAATTTGATCAGAAACAATTCCTTGGGAAGCTAAGCTGCGAATTCTACATCTTACAGAATTTAGGCTCAGTACCTTCTATCTGTGGCACTTCACCGTGAAGCTTGGCTTTGTTGGAGAAAGGTGCATTCTGCAGCACTAATGCGAAGAGAGATGGGATCAAGGACTGCAGGGCAGAAAGATACATGTGGAGTTTATGCTCATCCAGCCCATGTTCTCCTTCCTGAAACAGAAGGTGGAAGCTAATTTTAGTCTCTCGAATTACACTGCTAATTGGGTTTATAATGCATCTCTTTCTGTGATAAACAAGCATTTAAGGACTTTTATGCTGGACTCAAAACAGAACACTTAATGGAGAAATCCACTAGAAATGGGGAGAGACAATTTAGTGCTATAGACAAATCAGAATCTTTAACATGGGAAAAAGTAGCGTTGAGAACATTTCTTAATAGGTGTGCTTATTCTTTAGAAAGTGCCTTATTTTTTTATTTCACTAGACAGGGTAAAGAAATTGAAGTGAGCCACAGTAATCACATTAAATACGCAACTGCTGACCCTGTGGTAAGATTTGCTATTTCTCTTATACAACATCTTGGTGATGTCTGGATTTGTAAGTATTGAAAATGCTGTTAAAAAACTCCACACATAGATAAAATGCAGAAGAAACTTCAAAAGGAAACAGAAATATGACAGGAAAAAAGAAGGGGCTGAGTATAGTACCCAGAAACCAAACATGAAAATGTGAAAGTCACTAGAGATGGAGCAGTTACCACATTTGAATCCACTCAAGATGTCATTCTTGTACCAGAAAACAATTTGGTGCCAGAATATCAGAGAAAAGAATGATTTACTATTAAATTCCAAATTAGTTCATTTCCCCACAGAGATATTAATATCTGTGCTGAACATTCCAGACATTCTTTGGAAGCAGTGCAAAATTAATTGTGTCATGACATAGCACCAAATAACAAGGTCTGGGTGATTCTCAGATACTAAGAATAAAAACTCTTTAAAAAGAATTTTTTAAGCTTCAGAACAAGGTAGTTCAGTCTAATTGTGACGTATGCTTTTCTCAAAAATGTCCCTGCCCCCATGAAATCTATATAAAGAACAGGCCAAATTTTAAAATTAAATCAATGCATGTGGGTACACATGAGACTATCTACTGATTACTTACAAGATTTATGCTCAAAGTCCTACATGTGCTTCAGAATTGTTGAAGCAAAAAGGAGAGTTTAGAATTAGAGACCAATTACTAGTTGTTATATGGCAGTTGTGGAACGTGACAATTTCCTTAAGCACTGTCTCAATTTGCACATGAAACATGAACTGTAACTCAAATGGTTACGAGAATGAAATAGGAATTTATGTCTCAAGTACTGACCTATATGGTATATACAGCACTCAGGAAATGTTAGTTTTTGTTAGCCTCTAAAAGAACATTGAAGACAAAAATAGATCAAGTAGCTGCGATTATTTCTTCAAATTTTCTTTAATTCTTTTACTTGAATAAAAAAAATTTTTTTAAGTCAAAAATCTGTGGAGTGAGCAGAGCTAATAAACAAGCACATAAACAAGTGGATCCCTGACTGTGCATTCAGATCAGAACTGTGGTCTTTGTAAAAACAGTTAAGTCCTTAGAGCTGAAGGTCAGGAAGAGGCTCCTTTTCTGAATAACGTCTCAGCTGCTTCTAGGAAAGTATTATTCCAACTAACGAGTGTGGACTGTGTCCTTTATCTTATAGCTGCAGTAAAGTAAAACTTCCCCCCAACTCTCCTGGCTCTGGTCCAATAGAACCTTACTGGTAATGTATGAGAATGTTGAGCTAAGTGGTATTTTCTGTAGCTGCTCCCCAATTATTTCTCTAAGATGTTTTAAACAAACAAAGGAAGAGACAAAGGTCCAAGAACAGACCTTTTATTTAAACAAAGGAAGAACGCACCCTGAGAAGCTTTTCAATCTTGCTCAGTAGTGTAGGTACAAGGTGAGACTGTAAATTTCCCAGTTCTGTCGTCCAGGCAGCATATGCTGGCAAAAACACTTGATGTGTTGCACTAACCACTCTTTCTGAGGGGTCGCCCAAGGCCGACAGCAGCAACTCAAAACCCTGCAAGAAAGAAGCAGACAAACAGTGACTGTCAAAGAATAAAGTATCTAAAAAGCTTAATAAAATGAAAAGAATATGTATCTTAAGAAAATTCATATTTTAAAGAGACAGAAAATCATCTATAATCCTATTTGTCCCATTTTCTTAGGTGTGGTGGATTTTCAGCTCTCTGAAACAGAGCTACTAAACTGAAACCAGACAGTCACTCCCATCTGACTGTGGCTCATACATAGTATCTTCCATTCTAGATGCGGAGTATCTGAGTCAGGGGCTTGGACTTCTGCATGATTTGGAATTTTCAATGGGGTAAAAGCAGTTTGTTCTGAGAAACATACCTGTTGATATTTGTCAGGATCATCAATGTAGCCCATGATGATACCCAGGCTTTTGATCACAGCTTCTCTTACCAAATCTGCTTTATCATCCATTAACATTTGTTGTAACATTGAAAGAACCAAGGAGCTACGAATTTCTTTCTGAAAATAACCAACATGTTTTTACTTTTATTTACACCAAAGTATAAAAGTTTAGAAAACATCAGGCTGCAGTGCATTCCAAAGTCCAGACTCAGCAGACATTAACATTTTGCTGTTTACTTTAAACTTTATTTTTCAAAGATATTAACATTGTACACATCTAGAAAAATTGTTCCACCCAAATTCCACTTTCAACCCTCTTTAAGGTATATGGCATTTACTTTGAATACGATATTAATTTCATATCATTTCTTAGCATGGTTTTTAAATTTTATTATTTTTTTGTGGGTGTGAGTTTGCACATGTGTGAGTTGGTTTAAGTGTGTAATGGTTTGTGTGTGGAGGTCAGAAGAACTTTGGCAAATCAGTTCTTGCCTTCGATCTTGTGGGTTCTCTGGGTAGAACTCAAGTTGTCAGTCTCCAGGTAGGAAGGGCTTTTACCTGCTCAGTTATTTTGCTGAGTTCTCAGTTTAGCTTTTTGCCTTTACTAAAAACAAAAAATGCTTCAAATCCTTACAACATATAAAGGTACATCAGCAAATCTACAAAGTTAACACTGGGAAAATGTAGGATGACTGCTTTTAACCACATGTCTAACTCAGAATAGTGCTGAGAGTTCTAACAGGGGGAATTACTCTGTCAACTAAAACACTTGTCTGGGGCAGGATGAGGAAGTCCTCTGATAATAAACTCTGAGTATGAACTCCACAAGAGTTTAAAGGCACGGCTATACCTTGATCTCACATGGATTTTTTTATTTTCTGAACTGGGGATCATGAATGCCAGGTAACGCTTAACCACTGAGCTGCACCTCCAGCTAGCCTCCAGTACTGGTTCCAGTTATGCTGAAGAATCCTCAGTGCTATTAAAGGTTGAGATTAAAATAATGTTATCAACATTTGAATCCACACTCTTCAAATTCCACTTTGTAATTATTATTATGTGATCAATTTACAAAATTATTCAAGATTAAATTTGTTTGCTCCTTTAAACATTTATATATATAACAATTGTTATATATATACAATATAATTATTATATATAATTGTTAGAGTAAACTAAAGGTGGAAGAGGTGACTACTTTCATAAATTTAAAGCATGATTTGGTATTCTAATACTAACACTATGCATGTAAACAAAGTGAAAACAACGAAGAGTCATATAAAAATAGGTTCTACCTCATGTGACTTTTGAAAGACTCCAAGACTCTAAAAGAACTACTTGAGGTCCTCTGAATACACTTTAAGAATTGAAGATAAAATGAATTATATTTATACCCAAGTAAAACCAGTGGTAGTATACTTACCAGCATATAATGTATTATAATGCTACTGTGAAGCTTCCCTTTTTGGCCCATTTTTTTCTTTTATTAAGGTAGTATGATTAGGAGAATTTGGATTAAAAAGTAGAATAAACTTGAAAAGTTTCCCTACTAGTAAAAGAGGAAAAAAAATTCTTTTTTTTTTTTTTTCTTACAGGAAGGTAAGGTGCCAATGCTCCACAGGATTCTGCTACAAGTAGTCGCCTCTCTGGGTATTTGTGATTAATCTAGAATACAAAAGCAAATACATTAAATATAAACAACATATCGTCTTAGTTTTTCCAACAGAGACTAGCTTTTGACCACAAATCCTGTGAAGAATGCAATAAAGTATCTTCCTTTTCATGTCTGCGAATCACGCATGGCTGTACCTGGACTGGGAATAAGGACAGTATAAACATGAGCCTATCTGTTGAAGAAAACAGGCCAAATGACAGATGGACAACTGGCACTGTGCCTGGAGATCAAGTGTTAGCCTGAGACTAGACTTTCCCTAAGGATGCCGAGAAACGAGCACCTTCTCCCAGCAACAATAGCCGCTTTTCCAGTTTGGAAAAATCTAGCTTTAGATCTTACAGATGTGGCATTTAAGATATGCCAGCCTAATTTCTATTGGAATGCTCAGCAAATATGCAGATCAAAAATTTATTAGGCTTGACGAGGCTACAATTCTCTCTTCAAAAGAAGAAGATTTTTGTCCTAGTTGCATAAGCAAAACAGGGTTTTGCTTTGTGATGACTACACTGAACTCTAACAAAAAATAACAAAAATTACACATACTGGGTTTTGTTCCCATATGTCTTCTTCATAGAATATAAATCTTTCTTTGAGTGGAAAAGAAGTATATCTGTTCTCATATTCCCATATCAAAAGGTGACATAATTCAATAATGTATTGGATGCCTAAAAGTAAGAAAAGAAATTATATAGTAATCTACTGGGCAATACACTAAAGGTAATAGCTAGACAGTTCCCCAGTATCCACGTTTATAAAGGTCACGGGAAAAGATGGTAGAGATGTGCATAACTGACATCTTAGAATTAAATGTAATCTAGACACAATTATTTCCAAAACTGAATAATCTGAATTTCCAAACATGTCATACATGAAAATTTTGTTTTGCTTTTTCTTAGGGTAGCTCAATGAGTCTCAGAATTTTTATATATATATATATAAAGTACATTTTTAAATCTCTTCAATAAATAAGCTAAAATAGATTGAGAAAACAATTCTCTTTATAATAGCATTACAAAGTACTTCAGAATAAAAACACAAAACTATATTATGAAAACTTCAAACCACTGCTGTAAGATAGTTAAAAGATTTGAAGGTAAGACATTTTCAATTCATACACTGAATGAAATATGATATTCTCCAGAATAATCCAGACTTAATGCACTATTTAAAAATCCCATACAGTTTCTCTGCAGAAACTATATGATTTAAAAGACCCATAACGGTCAAAAGAAGTGTGGCACAGAAGTATTGGTATTGAAGTGATAAAAATGCTTGATGACTGCATGCAGCGATGAATGCACAACTCTGCAATGTGCTGAACTACAGACTTTCAGTAGGTAAGCTTTATGGAATTTGAATTATCAAACTAATTTCTTTTTGGGTCTTTAGAGAAAGATACTTGCCAAGTAGCACTGGCTTGCTTTAAATTCACTGCTGAAGCCCAGGTGGTTGTAAACAATGATCCTCATCTCAGGGATTACCGAGGTAGTCTTCACCTGGCATACTTTCAAGTTTTTTTTTGTTTTTGTTTTTTTTTTTTGAGAGGAGATTTTGCTAAGCTGCCTAGGCTGGACTTGAAATTACAATCACTTTGTCTCTGCCTTCCAGAGGGCTGACTTACACCACCATGTCTGCCCAACAAATAAAACTTAACAGAGAAAATAAAATGGAAAAAAACCCTGAAAAAATTAAATGTAGACATAAATAATTAGCATAGAATTATAAATTCAGTTACATGTTGCATCTAAATTAATTCTGATTTAAAGTAACTAGGATCACACCCTAAATGTCTGTATTGCAGTCTAAAGATTATGTCAGCCTCTTAGAGGTAATTACAACATTTTTGCTATATTATTCATTTTACATAATAATTCTTAGTGGTTCTGCCATATTGAAATGAAGAATACCCAAGAAATTAGGTGACCAATATTTTCCTTAAGAATAAGTAAATGTACTATTTTAAATTTGGCTGTAACTTGTCTCAGTAATGAGAAGTTATCCTTTTAAGGCAGAAAATGAGGTGTTTAGTGACCTAATAAGTAGGTTTGGAAAGTCATAGACTTTAAATCCTAGAGAGATCTTGAATATTAACATTCAACATACACTTAGAAGCATCAGTGGTGAGTTTAATGACAAGTACAACTTCCATATCAAACATTTATACTTTATATACTCTATTTTATAATTCTTACAAGTTTACAATGTTTCCATTTGTTCTCTCTCTCTCTCTCATCAAGTACACTCCCAAGCTTCAGTGACTATTTCCACCTGCCAAGGACTTCATATTGTTACATCTTACATATTCTGATTCTTGCTCAAATATCACTTCCTCGGAGACCCCTTCTTTCAGGATCTTTTCTGGGAGACAATGCTCGATCACTAACTCTGCTGTATTTTTCTCCATAATGTGGATTACCATAAAACAGTAGGTCACTTCTCTGTCTACTTTCATCTCTCGGATGTATGTCCTTGTCTTTTTTGCAAGGGGAAGACCTGGTTACCATTCTAGTGCTGGCAGTGGAATTAGTCTTCTACAAGTATTTGTTGGGTGAAAAAAGTGAAGCAGCCCAAGCACTTTTTAGCACAAATAAGGCACCATGCTGAGCTACAGAAACCTAGCATAATTTTATAGCTTGTAAATTTATAAACCTTTTTAAGATTAAAATGAAACAGCTAAGCAAAGTTCAGTACAATTTACCTGTTCCCAACACTGTGGCAAAAGTTCAGCTTCTACTCGTGTTGGTCCAACATGACGTGCAAATGCCACACAACCTGTTAGTATCATTTGCCTGAAAATGATAAAAATACATACATAAAGAACTGTCTATGCATTAGAAAGCAAAAGCAGGACCCAGGGTTAAACGGTGTGCAGCCATTCTTACTGATGTTTCTCAATTTATGTCAATTCAAATCACTATGTCTTTTATGTATCTTTCAACAACTATTTCAGTACAGTATACACATATTAATATCATTATATATTCCATTTTCCTTTACAGTACTGAGGACCAAATGAAGGTTTCAAATTCTTTGTCATTTCTACCAACATGAATTTCCTTTTATTATCACTTTCTGTGTCTTGTTTTCTACTTTCTTCCACTTTAGGCAGCTATATAAACTACATTGAATAAAAGGAAAATGTATCAAGAAATCCTGAGGTCACTTTAGTTGCCTGCTTCCTTGTGAAGGTTTTCTAATACCTGATTATTGTTTTTGCACCAACTACATGGACATGTGCATATGTATTACACTAAGTTTTGTAATTGTAATTAATTTTATTAAAATTTAAATATTTTACAACTGGGAAGATGGCTCAGTTGTCAAGAGGCTACCTTTAAAGCACAAGGACCTGAATTTGATCTCTAGAATCCATGAATAAAGCCAGGTGTGTGTGTATGTATATGTGTGTGTGTGAGTGTGTGTGTGTGGTGGGGTGTTCTTTTAATTCCAGTACTGGACAGGCAGAGATGGGTATGTCTTCGAGGTTTCTGGCCAACGACCTAGCATTTTCTTCAGTTATAAGCCAGTGAGAGACTTGAAGAAAACCTGAGATTATGAGTTATCATCACTATGATGATGAGATCTAAACTTCAATAGAAAAAAATTAGATTGCTAAAAATAACTTCTTAGCATAACTAACATCCAACTCTCTAGAAAATGATAATTTTGAAACACAGCTCAAAACAGATGGCCTATTTGTTATCAATAGCATTGGAAATAGGCTGCTATGTGACAGTATAAAATAAGATGACTTGATTAGTAAGTGACTTAGGTAGACATATGTTGTCAGTTATGGCTGCTAACAAGGAACTGGGAACAATACCATTGCTGAGCATGAAACTTCTATTGGTTTATTATCCAAGACTCATTAGCTAAGGAAAATGACAAGTGGTTATAATAAGTTTACTATAGTAACTTAAAATTTTGTCTTGTTCATTCGTCACATATAATACAGAATATTGTTAATTAACTGAGAAGTCTATTTTAGCATATTTATATTTAGTCTATTTATATTTCTAAGAGGCCAAAGTCGAGTTACATGCTGAAATGAATGCTTTATCTTGTGTCTGAAGGTTATAAGGTACTTCGGGCCACTAGGTGGCAGCCATCAAGTTTACATACAGAATCTATAAAAACAGGCTCTAAACTAAGATTCAGGCTTTTAACCTTGAACACTTACAAATATAAATATAATTAAAAGTATTTCATTATTAAGCTATAAGATACAGAATGACATTTTTCAAGGAAATTAAATGCAAAGTTTCCTGTACAGTCAGTCTATCTGCATCATATTTAATTTTTTTTAAAATTGCAATGAATGGTTCTTATGCAGCACATAAAGAAGGAGGTGGCGACCAACCATCAGTCCTAAAAGCGGGCCTCTCCACTTGCTCTCAGGTATTTTTTGGTAAGAGGAAGTAGGAGACTGCTAACAGAAAATTTAAAAAATCCATTAGAAATGTTTATTTATAATTTGGAAGATCATTATACTTCAATTTTTGGGGCATTTTATTTCTCATAGTTCAATTATTTATGACTTTTCAACATTCACAGGAAATGCAAAAATGATATAAATTACTAAATTTATGTAACAAAATTACATAAAGTTATCATATCATAAAGTAAAACTGCTGCTTTACAATACATGGGTAACAATCACTTCTTCATTAACATAAAGATTACAACAAAAAAACATTTAGCTTCACTCTCTCATCTGACTTATGCTGGACGGATGATCTGTGCCAGGCTTCAGTAGGTGCTTAAAGATTTCATTCTTTGTGACAGACGTCACAGTGCTTGATGGAAACCCTTTCCCTGACTCCCTATATGTGGTGCTCTCCGAGGTGTTTCCATGCTTGCTCTCTCTTTTGTTCCCGATTGCTGCCATCATGGGGCTGTTGATGCTAAAGCAGCAGGTTAACAAGATGGTCAAGAAAGGCCTAACTCCCTCACACATTAGTGTGATACTAAGAGACTCATCAGAATGTTTCTGATGGGCAAGAATATTAAGTCTAAAGAATTTGCCTTTGATCTTCTTGGAGTTCTCTAATATTTAATTAAAAAATTGGCTTTTGTTCACAAAAATCTTAACAGGAACAGAAAGGATAAGGATGCTAAATCCCTTAGATTCTGATAGCAAGCCAAGTCTGCAACTTGTCTTGGTATTATAAGACTAAGTGGGTCTTCCCCTGCAATTGAAAACATAAGTCATCCATAGCTTCTGTAGAGTGCATAAATTTTTGGTGTACTCAAGCAATTTAATCACTATTTAAATAAAAATAAATTTCCATTTCTTTTGAGGAGTCACCTTGACCTGTGTTCCTAACTTTCCCTAGACTTAAGAATAACTCATTTCTTCACCTAGACATCTTTGTGGACAAAAATGCTATATATTAGTAACACAGGAACTAATTATGGCAAAGTCAGTGAAGCAAGAATTCATCTAGTATTTCTTATTAACTCTAACCACTGAGGTCATGATATATCATCTGAGGGAAAGAAAAACAAGAATACTAAGGAGCAATAAAGCACAGAGAAGCAAACAACTATGCATTAAAAGTTCAAAGGAAATGAACATGTAAGTACACAAATTCAACATGAGCCACTGAAATGAGATCAATGAAAATAATCCAGAGCACTGTGAATAGGGCCAGTCTTTATTGTTTATTTAAAAAATTAAGATATCTGAGTAATGGATCCTATACTACACATAGCTTCCAAGTCTTCTATAATTAAAGAGAAAAAGAACTGGGAAAAACTTACTTTCAGAGAAGTACAACTACTATCATCTGAAGGCACAGAAAGATGAGATAAAAATGTATGGATCCGTAAGTTCATAAGCAAGAAGATTCCAAGGGGAAATTTAAATGCTAACAGCTAAGTTTATGGAGGACAAATAAGCTTTATGCATGTATCTTTGTGAATTTATACTGAATAAAGCAGGAATTACTGCCTGCTTTTCAGGGTGTCAACATGCTGATAGAACATTAATCACACCATGTAGAACGGCACTGGTAATTTTGCAAAATCATTTGATATAATAATGTTAGAGGAATGTACACATTTATACTTTGTCCCTTATTACATGTTATGCCCTAGTACTGAAGTGCTCCTAGGAATTATTAAACTAAGGTGGTTTGAGTAAATAGTTCTTCCATCCTACAATTGGCAGTGATCAGTGATTTACTGACATTGAAAGTTAGCTTCCACAATATGGATTGAGTTTCAGTAGTGTCAAATCTACTACATCATTTTCAATGCCAATTTAAAAATCTTGCACATATCTTTCCTCTTTTGACATTTTGTTACCCTTGATAATCATTTTCTTCTAAGACTACATTTCTTAAAGTTCCCATCTGTTTCATTATAACCATGAATTCTTGTCCCCTTTCAAAAATATCAAATAATACTATTTTACTAAATGATTTTTGAGACAGGGTTTCAGTATGAATTTTTTCCGCTCTTATGAATGCATGTGTGTACATGTGGAGATACAAAGTTGACATTAGGAATCATTCTTTACTACTCTTCCACTTTATTCTTTTGGACAGGGTTTTCAATAAAATCCAGCTTTCCTCGGTGACTATTAGTCTCTGCCTTCCAATGTCCTCCAGTTTACAACTGAGCTTTGCCTCAAGTATATGGAAAAAGCAATTTAGTATGCCTCTACTGAACTAGGATTTGCTTTTTTTTTCTGAGCTCAGTTTTTTTGACAATAAAAATTTATGAGATGATTTGTAACTGTGCTCAACCAACTACAAATGTGAAAAATTGACACTTAATCTATACTGCTGGTCTGACTTCTGCCCTTTTTCTGACTTCATCAAAGATCACAGAATCAAGGATGAAAATCAACATTCTTTCCTTCTTACTGATCACTGGGACTACTAATCTGACTGGTGAGACATTCTGCAGATAAGGAGGACAAGACCAGCTGCCTTACACACAAGTGATGTTTGTATGTCTCAGTGGACGCTACCTACTTTTTAGATAACTGAAACATACTTTCTTCAAAGTGAACTCTCTCAGCCTTACATTTTCTTAATCCAGCTTCATTCAGTGATAATGGAGTATCAGAAAGATTCTCACACCCCTTCTTCTGGTGAAGATCCTGGTGCTTTATCTTATTTTCTCAATACGTATCTTCATAGAAAGTTCCAGATTGGGAACAAATATCAAAAAATGTCAACCTTTTACCAGCTCAAACAAGAAGTCTTTCAATAAACCTAAACACACACACACACACACACACACACACACACACACAAGTGACATCTAAGTGATCAACTTCCTTCCCTAGCAAACAGGGAAGGTTCAGGGAACACCACATAAGATAGGACAGAAAAAAAGGTGAGCACTAGAGGATGGGACAGGGTGCTTTGCAACAAATACTGCCTTTTGGACAGGATATGACTATAGCAGCTTTGGGTACCTGCATGAGACCTGAACAAGATCCAGTCAACATTCCATCCTGGATAGGTGAAGGGCTTCCCAAGGCCCCATCCCTAGATAAGAAGCTACTGGCAGTATTAGGGTGCAGGGGAGGGGAGTCCCTTTTCTTTGGGGTATGACCACATGAAAGTTGCCTGTGCTCCAGTGAAGACATAGCCATGAGCCTTTGAGCAGCACTCATGGGACTCAGTGAGTTATTAAAAAAAAAAAAAAGAGGAGAGAGACCATGAAAATGGGAGGTGCAGGTGCCTTAGAGGGTTGTGGAGAGTGGAAGAGAAAGTGGGAGTGAATATGATTAAGATCCAACTATATATATACATGTATGAAATTTCAAAGAATAAAAATGTAATTAAAAAGATATTAAAAACCAAAACCTTCCATTGTTGTTGGAGCATTCTATTATTATAAGGAAACCTGAACAAGTGGCTTAGAATCTATCAGGACTTCACTCCTTGCCTTTAAAGGTCTTAGTACCCATAAAAAAAAAAGCACTACAAATACATGCAGACAGATGAGGTCGGGTTTCTGCAAGTCTGTTTCTTTGAGGAAGGCTGAGTTTCCATGCGCAGGCCATATGGATATCTGAGGGACTCACTGGGTACGCCTGATTCTCTGCTGTCCTTAACTAAGGCTTGCTGCATCTGGAAAACAAAGGAATTTCTACCTAACACACAAGTTACCTACCATGTGGGAGAACTCAATAAAGCCTTTCATACTGCTTGCTCTGCCCCCTTTATCCTGAAGATTTGGGTATCAGCTAATCCATAACTAACTAGGAGACTCTTCTCTATGAGAAATCAGGAAAAGTGTATTAATAGAGTATAGAATTTCAGATCACATCATGATGTAGTTTTTAGATATTTTGAAAGGAAATGAAGGCTACTGAAATTTTCATGCACTAGTTTTCAAAAGTACAAGATAATGTAGGTAATGTCCTCCAGTACCAAAACTTCAACAATGTATAGAATCCCCCTTTACAGATTTAGCTGTCAATCATTTCAGTAGAATGTACTCTGAACAAGATTTATTTACGTAGACTTTTCAAAGTTATCTTTCTGCCTTACGTTTCCCTGCCTAGAGTGATTTCCCTAGTATCTGTTTGTTCCAGCAAATGCAAGATTCCCTTAAAAGTATGAGGGCATGAGGGGTGAACTTGACAACTCTAAGTACTGAAAATATCCTAAGACTTGAAACCAGCCAGGAGTCAGACATGAAGGTCAAAGCTTCAATACATTAAAACAGATACTAGGGGGAAATAGGACATTTAGAATAAAGTGTCAAAAATGGTGCCAGATTAGAAAACGAGTAAGTTAGCAATGTCGTTTCTCCAAGAAGCAGTACACCCACCTTTGCTCATCATCTGGTCTCTTGATCAAATTGAAAAGGATGTGGAGAAGCTGGTCTCTCTCCTTAGGTTCAGGATGCAGGCACGCTGTACACAATATGAGGGGGATCAACTCCTACAGAGATAGGAGGGTGGAAAATTCGAAATAAAAACACATTGCAGGATACTCTTAGAAATGACCATTTAAGTCTCAACATTAAGAGGTATTTTTATGTTGGTTATAAGAAAGGCATAACTTGTGAGTGTAGCAAGTTAGCTGAAGATTCAACTAAGCCTGTTGTTTAGTATTTTCTTATACAGTATTTTTCAAGTGTCTATTAGGCTTTTATTTTATACTAAGTAATATTCCAACATATGAAAAACTGATAGAAAACTGTAATTCTGAAAGTGGTTTTTAATTTTTTTGCAGAAGTTCACTATACTTTAAAACTTCAAAAGACAAAAATTTAAAGCAACACTCCTGGGGCTGGAGGTAGAGCTCAGTGGTGGGGCACTGGCCTTACATGTGCAAGTCCCTGAGCATATCCATAGTCCCTAAAGCCAAACAAATATGGAAACAACAAAACACACTAAGACACAAAACAACCTCTTTTAAACAAACTAACAACAAATTCCTCTTCTCACATCCACAAACACAGTGTGTCTTTCTTAGGATGAGATACAGTCTAATAATTCTGTGCTTTTAATATTTAACCCAGCAGTTAATTAAAAAGAATATTTCTACGCTGAAGGTGTAGCTCAGTGGGCCCTACTAGACATCAAGACCTGTGAAATATTTCAAGGCAACAAAAATCTTGAATATCTTTGGCTCAGGTATTAAGACCTTTGCCTAACAAGCAAAAGGATCTGAGTTCAGATCCCAGATCACACGTAAAAACACGGACAGAAATGGCAGTGGCTTGTACTTGTGATTCTGCAAGGAAAAGACTGGGAAATTCCAGAACAAAAAAATAAGGAGATAATACAATCCAGAATGATTTCAAATGTCACCCTTGGGCCTCCATAAGCACACACACTCAAGTGCCCTTTGACACACACACACACATACACCACATGGAAAAAAAATTAAAACTCATTTTAGTAACCCGAGTTTCCAAGATCTTAGAATTCTTTAATGGAAGAAAGTTAGTACTTTGTCACTAACTCGAATATATTACATTACCTTTAATTTATTCTGATTTTTACAATTTTAGTAGCAAAGCTAGCTGTATCTAGTCATAGGATATTTATAGAATTTTGCATAAAATTATGGAGGAAAGGTTTCTATACTATTTTAATTCTTTTTCTCCACCTTACAAGAAGAATAAATAACTTCTTTTTTAAATTTTTTTATCATTTATTCAATTGTGCGTGTGTGTGTGTGTGTGTGTGTGTGTGTGTGTGTGGAACCATGGATGAATTTGGGAACCACCATAGACTGCCTCCACCTCCTCCTTGTTTACTCTGCCCCGGGATTCACAGGCTCCGCCCTACCAGGACCAGAAACGCAGGCCGCCCCCGCTTCTGCCCGGCGTCTATATTCTGCCCGGCGTCTATACGTGGGGTCTAGGATCTGAACTCAGGACCTTCCACCTGCAAGGCAGAGGCTTAACCACTGAGCCACCTCTCCAGCCCAAGAAGAACAAATAATTTCTAAAGATAATGAAATATCTCTAATAAGGACAGCATATCTCTTTAGAAACATTACACAACTCTTACATATTTTTACATTTTTCCTTATTCTTACAAGAAACTTTTATTCTTCTAAGGTAGGTTCATTTGAAAAATTTAAAATTCCGAAGAAACAAAAACACAACAAACCTAAGAAAGTTAAAATTAATGTGTTTTTACACTAGAAAAGTGGGATAGAAGCACATCTGAAAAGGATCCAGACAATGTGAATGATCACATGTTGGGGGCAGGGGATGAAGCAATGTTCAAAGACTTCCAGGACCAGATGATTTCTAAAAACCAGAAAACTGACTTAAAGAATGAAAGAGGAGCGACTGGTTCTATGGAGTTTATGAAGATTTACTTAGCTCAATACCAAAACTAGACAAAGCAGCACAAGGAGATCATAGACAGTATTCCTATGGTAAACAGAAATCCTCAACGTTACTAATATCAAATCGAAAGTACATTAAAATGATTATAAACTGACTAATAGCTGTGCTTAGGAAGGTAAGGCTGACTGAACATAAAATGAGTAAATGCAATATGCACCTTCATAGAACAAAGACAAAAAAAACACATTATTTGGGCTGGAAAAATGGCTCAGGGGTTAAGACTGCCTCATAAGCAGAAGGACTTGAGTGAAGATTCCAGGCCCCATGTAAAAAACACTAGGTATAGGCAGGAAACAACAGCAATCTGCATTTCAGGCCTTGGTGGGCAGAGCCTGGGAAATCCCAGGGGGAAGCAAAAAAAAAAAAAAAAAAGAGGTAGACGCAATCCAGGATGATTCCCAAAGTCACCCTTGGTCCTCCATAGGGACACACAATACCCTCTGGTACACACACACACACACACACACACACACACACACTCTTTTAAAAAAATCACATTGTCAGAGAAATAGAGGAAGAAAAGCATGTGACAAAATTGAATGCCCTTTCATGATAAAAACACTGAGTAAATTAGAAAGAGAACACTTAACAATAGGCATTTATGAATCTCCTAGGAACTAAAGGCAAAATGCCGGTGCATTTCTCCCATGATTCGGAAATGGGAGTAGGGTTTCTGCTTCCTGAATAGATTGCTACTGAAAAAATGTGCTCCTGTTCTTAGATACAGCAGTTAAGTTTCAGTTAAAAACATAAAAACTATTCAATTTTTCAAATATTTTTCAAATATTCAAAACTATTGCTTTGTAGACACTGTGATTCTATAGCTATTCAATTTGTAACTCTTTGTAGATACTGTGATTCTACACATTTAGAAAATATAATAGAATTAACAAAAGCTACCAGTGTTGACAAATTTAAAAGTTGTAAGGTATTAATTCAAACATGCAAATATCTATTGTGTTCTGACAGATCAACAATGAATAACTTGGAAAGGAAAATTAAAAAAAAAACCTCATTTATAATATAATGAAAATAAATATATAGGAATAAATTTAATCAAAGAAGTTAAAAGATTTGTACAATGCAAATAGTAAAACACTGCTGAAAGACCAAAGCAAAGAAAAAGATATTCACATCCATGCGGTAGAAGACTTAATGCTGGTTTGGGTGGCAACAGTGTCTAAAAAATAAACAGATTCAATATAGTATTTTTCAAAATTTTCATCATCCTTTTTTGCAGAAAGGAACAAAAGAACACCTAATTCTTAAAGAACTTGTCAGGGATGATCCCCAAATAACTAAGTAATACTGAAAAAGAAAACTTAAATTGGAGGGCTCATACCCCAAACTTACCAAAAACTGTTACAATCAAAATAATAGTGTGCGTGTGCGTGTGTGGTCATGGTGATTATATAGACCAACGAGCAGAATTCCTACGATGGACCCAAACATTCTCTATAACCTGCTGACTTTCAACAAACAGATGAAATGTGTTCTCTTACACACAGCTCATTGGGATATGCATAAAAGAATAAACTTGCAGCCCACCTCACTTTGTAAGACTATAAAACTAGTGGGAGAAAAAAAAAAACTAGTGGAAGAAACAAAGGGAAAGATATTGGTGGCCCTGAATTTCGCAATAGATTTTTAGATTTGACATCGAACAGAGAAAGCAATCAAAGAAAACAGATTAAGTCAGATTTCCTAAAAATTAACAAATATGTGACTCAAAGGATATTATCAAGAATATAAGACTATAACCTACAAGATGGAAAAATATGTGCAAATAATATGCGATAATTTAATATTCAAATACATAAGGAGCTCTTACAAATCAGCAATATGAAGACAAGCAATCAATCAAAATGAAAAATGGTCAAAGAACTTGAAGCTAGTAAAATGTCATGTGAGATGAAGTAAAAAAGTGAGTCTGCATTGTTTATCATTTTGTACTCACAGTTGTATTAACGTATTACTTTGTAGAAACCTTAACCCTAACACTATAACATATTATGTAATTGGTGAGCATATCATTCTGATAATCAGTTTACTGAAGATGATTTTAACTGTATTTACAAATGAAGAAAAATGTTTATTTTGATGGGAACATGTAAATCTAAAGAAATAAGAAACAATCAATAATTCTTATCACAACCACTCTTTAGAAACATAGACATTAAACAGGTGAACTATTAAAAAGTAACTCAATGTCAACAGATGTAATAAAACAAGTTTTACCCACCATCCCTTTTTATTTCCAGTGGTGTTAGGGATTGAACCCAGAGTTTCACACATTCCAAGCACATGCTCTAAGTGTCTGTCCTTTTATAGCTAGGAATTCATTTTAAATCAAACCATGACAGACTTTATTATCTACCAACTTATTTTGAGACAATACAACTTCCATAGAATAGAATAAGGTACAAGTAGTCAAAAGAAAAAGGGTCAGTTCTTCATGAATTTAAAATTGACTATCAATATTTTTCAAATACAGAAACTTTAAAAATCAGACATAAAAATTAATATAAACCAACTTGATGTATTTGTGTGCATATAAATATACATATCCATATAAACAACATATTTGATTACTGGTGATGCCAATTTATAAGTCCTTTATGAAGTACAATCAGATTTTAGTGGTAGAAGTCTCTTATGGCAATATGAAAAACTAAAGTTAAGAAGGTAAAGCTGATCAATACAATTAGTTTCTGTGGCATTCAAAGATTATATAAAGGAAAGACAGTAAAAGGGCTGCAAATGATGCATAATATGAATTATGTTACAAGCTGAAAAAAGAAAAGCTCAAACACCATTCTGCCAGGCAGAACTGCAAAACAATCTGAAATTGGACACTGATCCTTCAAGATACTGAAAATTTCCATACTTCCTAATGTCTTACAACTGTTTTTAAAATTAGGAAGACATAAAGCCACCAGTAAAAGTTTTTAGCCTTTTTAAAAATTAGAAACATCTATAGGGATGCAGACATTTAAGTCTTTTATATTACAAACAGTTGTAAGAATAAAACTTTGAAGGCTCTGTATCTCATTTCTTGAGGATCAGCACACATTTCTTGTGCTAACAGACAGACAGCTAAGATAAGCTTTGATGGGTTTTGCCAATGCATTATATATTTAACATACTGTAGGTCCCATGAACATGAATAAAATCAGTGTTTAAAATTAAGACAATAATGGCAAAATCTTACATGATATGCATTTTAAAAATGATTCATAGCTTATATAAAACATTTGTGGAATGGAAATTTATCTTCTAAAGTAAACAATTCAAATAAAATAATGCAGTCATTTAAGTTAGATTAAAATATTTTTTGTTAATCTTTTGACTAAATATAAATACATATGATAGTAACTTATAAAGATAACTTGCTACAGTGCTCATGGCATAGGTTATGTGGACAATGTGCAAGTTCATCTTGAATATTTAAAGCATAAGTCAAAAATATAAGCACAAGAAAAAAATAAGAAGGTACTTAAAGATATTATTATTATAGTCAATATTATGACTATCTGATCATTACAAGATAAGTGTAATTTATTGCCAAACTAACATAATAAAATTAACATGTACAATAGGCAATTACAAGTACATTTGGGATAAGTTGTATTATTATTAGTGCCTGTTTATTTTCAATTAGTGTACACTTTTGCAGACGTATTCAACACACCACAGCAACAACAGAGATAAAGTCAATTAGTCTTCTGGTGATGTAAAAACAGCATTCAGGACCCATGAGTGGACCTACAGTAACAGTGCTGCAGAAGCTAATAATGCTTTAAGCAAATGTGGAAAACACAAAGACCATGCAATTTCACTGAACTCACCTGACAGAGGTGTAAAACCATTCTCTAGGAGCAGAGATGCATGCACAAAAGTAAGAATATGATTGCAAGTAACAGACTTTTACAAAATAAAAATATAACACTACATTTCAAAAATCACAAAGATGGACCACGTGATGGACAGGGTTGCTGGGATGGGAATCCTTTCATGTGTCTCACCTCTCTCTTTGCCAACAGCACGTTAGGGACGATGTGCGGCAGGCAGCGCCCGAGCATCAACATAACACTCTTTTCACTGTCTGCAATTCGAGACACCTGGAAAACCAAAGAATGAATAAATGACGACAGGGAAAGACTTCTGTGCACGATGGGAGGGAAAAGTTCATGCTTGGGATGCTGTCATCTCTGCTGGGAACATGTTCCAGCACTGTAACTCACAACAACAATAACATCAACACTGCTGTGGGTTACAAGTATACTAAATACATATCAAATTAGTACAGCTGGATATGAGGAATAACCTATTTATTTGATGCTTTCTGATGTTGGGGAAGGGGCACAGGGCCTCATAGAAGCTAGTGAAGTGCTCTTCTACTGAGCCTACAGTAACAGAGTTAGAAGCTAATAATGTAAAGCTAAAGTCCTACTCCCAAGGAAGAATAACTACATTTTGTAGCACAGTAGAACAACAATGGTACTCAACAATGAACTCAGTATTATAAAACTGGTTGTAGAAGATTTATGAGTCTGAAGGGTTCGAAGAGAGAAGTAACAAATGACTGAAATGACAGATATGTAGTTATTCTGATCTTACTGATCATTATACATTAAAGCATTTAAATGTTATAATGAACTAAACAAACATGTACAGTTGCTGGTAAAAATTATGTACACACATGTATAATAAAAGATAAAATACCATTAAAAACGAGAAAGTAAAGATGAAGCTTGGGAGGCCTATGAGGCTTCAGTTATAGGAAGCAGAGAGAGTCCTGAATGGGATACCCTTCATATGTGTTTTTTTTCCTTGAAAATATGCCTAAATGTCTCAACCATGCCAGGCCAACAGTTTATATAATGAAGCTGCATCTACCACTACTCTAAGTAATAGATTTTCAGTTGAAATACAGTCTTGACACCCATACTTTCATATGAGACCCAAAGACAAACAGTAGAAATGCTCTATGGAAACTGTAATGTAATTTACCTCTGATCCTAAACGACTATCTGCTGACATTCGACAAAAAGAGAGCAGTGCTTGGTGAAAAGCAGGAGACAATTTCCTAGAAGAAATATTGAATAAGAAGAAGATTATATCAGAGAATTGCCAGTAGCATTTAGGGAGAAAGCAGGCTGCATACATGCACAGTGTAACTCCTATTCTTGAACGAATCCTCCCCCACAAGTATTAACCAGATTCCTCAGCTACTAGACTCACTGGACAATTCACTGAAAAACTATAGATAGAAAAACACTGCTGATGTTGATGTAGTTTGATGTACTTGAAGGGCAAGGCAGAACTTAATAATTTCCATTTTGTGCAGTTGGTGTAATATGCCGAAGCTCCAACCTTTTTGCTCTTTATGTACATCCCATAGTATCTCAGTGAAGTGCCACAATCCATGAGCTTGCTCAAATCCAGAAACTACAGATCAGCTTTGGAATCACTCGTTTCTCTCTACTTCAGCTCCAGTAAATCTTTCGACTTCTAAGTATTCTGCAATTCATTCTTCCATTCATATTCTTAATGTTCTCTTTACACACACTGCTCTTGTCTAATGAGAACATTCTTGCCCTTACTTCTTTGCCTAACTAATTTTCTCTTAGCCTTTAAGTCCCAGATTAGATGGTACTGCTTCAAAGAAATCTTTTCTGCTTTGGTACGTATGCTTTGATTACATGTTCCCAAAGCAAGACTTATTCTGCTTCATTTGTTGATTGTTTTTCTTACAACATAACATTTGTGACTGAAGGGACTACCTCAGTCTTACTTACCAGTGCATTCCTTGTAACACTGCTTGGCACATACTTAAGAACTAAAACAAATTTAGTTGAATGAATTTAATACCATCTATCTGCATAGGGTAGTATGGGAGTATAAAACAATGAACTTTACTAATGCTGTTAATACTAATGCAGTATATATTTACATCTTATGTAATTAAAATTAAGGACTGCACCACATTTATTTCAATTCTGTAACCTCCACAATACATAAAGAAATTAAACATATCTCAACCTCATAGATACAAAAGACTGTGATTCACAAATGGAAACTTTCTCAAAAAAAAGTAAAACTTTCACTGTTAACGAGGACCTGTAAGTCTAAAGCAAACCAATGGTACTTTCTTATTTCACCTTAACATTCACTGAAAATAACATGCCTGTATAAGCAGGAGGAAGCATGCTAAGGATGAATATGCATCTCGGGATATTTGTAAGGATTACATGAGCTAATAATATACATTAAGGCATTGAGAAACTCAGTGAATATTTCTTTCTTTGAAGTAGTTATTCAAGGCCAGCAAGATAGTCAGTAGGGATGAAGACCTTGTCACCAAGCCTGACAGCCTGGGGCCTGAGTTTGATCCCTGGCTTTGTGGGCTGTCTTCTGACCTTTAAACTGTGCACCATGCAAAAACCAGATCATGAAGGTCAGGCACTACTGTTTTCTACTATTAAGTTCAAATACTGCAAAACAATAAAAATTAAATAAACTTCAGGATATTAATGATGTGATATCAGTAAAAGAAGCAGACATAGGTAAAAGAATAGTGAGCAAAACCTGCTTTGTTCTTCATATCACTGACAACTGTGTGGCACTAAAACCTTCAGAGTTTGATAAGACTAAAGAAATCAAGGTAAAAAGCCCTGGGTAAGTACAGTATAGTACAGTGTGGTACAGTATAGAATAATATAGTATAATATAGTATTATTATGAGTTTTTATAGTTAGCTAAGGCAGAACCTTATCCATTGATAGTTTACCTCTTCTTTATTTTAACAATGTCATATGATATGCACTTGGTAATGTGCTAAGTTCATGTAAAACTTTATACATTTGCAGAATCAGCTCAAATAAGAACTGAAGGGTCCAGTCTGACAAAGAGAAAAACAGGTGAAAGACAAAGGAAACACACTAACCTATTGGGTTTATCGAAAAGGACTGTGGTTTTACTTGATGGAGACGACAACGGCATATCTATCCTGGGGAAAGAAGTCGAGGAATTCTCTTTAGGGGAATCAACTTCATCTGATATTGAAGGATGGGTATCCTTGTTTTTTTCCTGGTCTGAACTATTTACAACTAGACTCTGTCGACTGTCTCCAGAGTCTTTCTGGGAAGATTGATCCAAGGAAGGCTGAACAGAATCACACACCGCTGGGACAGCAAGGTGTTCATTTTTGAGGAAGTCCATTTCACTGCAGAAAGAAAGATCATTAGAGAAGAACTTTAGCTTTGAAAGCTTTGCAATAGCACTCAACTTCAAAATGGGTTTAAACTTTAAAAGCATAACCTATCAACAGCAAGTTATCTCTTGAGTCCATAAGCTGTACAACGTTCATCTATCTGAAAGTGCAGCTCGACACTGAGGCAGAAAAGTGGCCTTACAGACTTCTGATTAGTTGCTACCATTCTTCACTTGAAAAGTGGGGCTAATTTCACCAAATCCAAGAATGAAAGAACAAATTGCAAATATATGAACATAACTAATATGGAGTTATTTCACTGAATTTAATACCTGGATTTTGTTCTCCTTTCATTATCCACATTAAGTAATATGATATTTAATGAATTAACAACTTAATCTACCTGTCTTATTACAGTTGCTATTAATTATGACAATAAATCATTTGATTTTTTTAATCAGGGAAAATCAAAGTATCTTACTTCTTAGTCCTAAGATATAATCAATTAGAAGACCAACATATTAATTTAGTAATTTTTGATGAGGGGGAGACATTTTGCTGAACAGAAAGCAATTATGTGACTTTCAGAATAGCTACAATGTGAGAAAGTTATGCATTACTGCTGAAATGTTTTACAGCTTTATACAACCTATCAATGACTTAAGGAACTTTCAGAGGACATTGATGACCAAGTACCAACCTCTCAAGTCTTCTGATCTGCTCCAGCAATGACCATTTCTCATTATTCAATAGACTAATTTTATCTTCTAATTTCTGTACTAGCAGGGAATTCTAAAAGCAGAATAGGAGAAAAAGCAGAAACTCAAGATCTCACAGTATACTTTCATATAGTCTTGTGGACATGACTGAAGCTAGTTGGCATTGCTCACCTCTGCTGGCTGAGGAGTGTCAAGGGTTGGGGGAAGGTTGCCTAAAACTGGTGTAAGAGCCTCTAATTCATCTTCATCTACTCCACTGGCCACATCCACAAGATCTTTGCCCGCCACTTGATGATTTCCAAAATCTCGGTAAAGTTGTAGCAAGTCCGGAGGTTTTGGAATGTTTAATCCTACATCATCCCATAATTCAAAATCCTAAAAGGTTAAAAAAAAAAAAACCTTGAAAAAACTTTGTGGTAATTCTACCCTGTATTTTTGAGTTACATCAATAGTGCATCTTTGGAAAACTGAAGATAACAATTTTGTAGTACTGTCAATGCTTATGTACCGAGTATACATAATACTTAAATTTATTTTACTGCCACTGTTCAATAATTCTGGTAATTTCACGTGCTTTCTCAATAAGCAGGCTTAAATGTGTTAAGTGTTAACGTGTTGAATCAATCTGTCTTCCTTTATTCCTTTCTTTCTCTCTTCACCCTTAACTTTTTTTGTTGAAAACCAATCTACTGAATATGTGCTTCTTGGGGGCTGGTAAGACTCCTCAACAGATAAAAGTGCCTTGCATGAACCTGGCGATCTGAGTTTAATGCCTGGATTTTGTTCTCTTTTCATTATCCATATAAGTAATGTAATATTTAATGAATTAACAACTTAATCTGTCTGCCTTATTATATATAGCTGCTATTAATAACTCTAACTTGTATTAGTAAAAAAATGCTTTTGCAATTAAAAGATCTATGTAAAAAAGATGCTTTTCAATTTCTTATTTCAAAACATCCCCTTTAATTCTATACAACTTCTTTAAAACTTTTCTAAGACATAAGATTTGAAGAGAATTATAGACAGGTAAGCTGCTAAAATTTCTAGAGTTGAAAGACAATACTGAAATTAGCATCAATTCTTTGTCCATAAGATTTTCTCATGAAAATAATAACACCTAAAATTTGCCCCTATTCAGATAGATACACATATTCTCATTAAAATTCTCTACTTGTTGTCATAGAACACCTTAATTATAGGGCTTCTAAAGAAATTTTTATGGTTAAATTGGACTTCTGTATCCATTAATTTATTTTACCAAGTATATGTTTTAAAGTTAAATATACAAAAATATGAACAGGCTAGATGGTTATTGTCAAGTTGTAAAAATTACTTGAAAAGAACAAAAAATCTTTATTTAGAAAGCAACAAAAAGATAGAAAGAAAATGCCAGCAAGTCAATGAAATATAGAATACTAAATAAAGCTTTACTACACGTATACCATCACCAACAAAAACTAAAAAGGTAAATTATAAATTAGAAAGGAAGCCTTATTTAATAAATAACTTCACCTGGTCATCATTTTCATCTGAAAAGGTTATTGATGTAAGTTTGTAGTTATTCTTCAATAAAAATTCATTGACTAAGAAGTTTAGAGCTCTCTTTTCAAGAGGTTTGATCGGCTCCTAGAAGCAAAATGAAAGACATGGAGAACTTTAAAATTTCCTTCCTTAATATTTATGTTATACATTAGACAATTTGGTTCGGTAATTCACCCACCTGAATTTCAGGACTTGATTTGTAATTTTTTCGTTCCTGTAAAGGAACTTCATGTTCTGGTAAGAAAATATAGATAATGTTTTATTATTTTACACTTAAAAATACTCCAGCTACTTCTACATTGTAAAAGGGGGAAAAGTCTCAAAAAAGTTTGATTTACACCACCTGCAGCCTTTGTCAGGTTGGCTCGGAGGGCCTGAATGGTCTCCTTGGCTTTCCGTAGTTCAAACTCCAGGACTGGACAGGGATTTGGAATAAACACACACAGGCATCCAACCAAGAAAAGGGAAACAAAAATAAAAAAATAAAAAGCAAAGATGGGTATGAAAAAAAAATACAATTTGTATTGAAAACAGAAAGCATGCAGTCTATGAACTTGTGAACGCATGCAGCAGAGTTGATTTGCAAGCAAACTGGTGAGTGTTTTCCATAGTTTTAGTGGAACTAAGGGAACATATCAAGTGTTCTAGCTGTCTGACAAGGAAGAGCTCTACAGAAAAATAAACTATGGTAAATTTTCATTTAGGCAGATTAAAGTATTAGTAATTTAGATAGCTCTGTTTCACTCAATCTAGTAAGAAAATATAATGGGATGTTTTGACTGATATAATTTTGTGCAGAAAGGTAAAAAATTAGGTGAAATCTAAGAAAATATAAAACAAAGATTTTAAAAAAAGTTATGTTTAAATACATTATCTTGAATGTGGAAACATTAATGAACAAATCTCTGTGAAGGTTTTGAAGGAGTACAGTGTAAATTCTTCATCAATGTTGAGAGGCCTATAAATTTACTACAAATATGTTTTCTAAAAACAAGCAAACAGGTTAGACAGAGAGAGTTCTAAAAGTTTTAGTTTAGCTTTCTTGTAACTCTAAAGAATACAAATAGTTTTTCTTTAAATTACTAGTTGAAATCATCTTAAAGTAAAAGATTATACATGTCAATCACTTCTAAAATGACTAAAAATTCAAAGATGTAACATGTAAAATTTCAAAGATAATGAAATATTAACACTTCAAATCGTTTTTCATGTTAGATTAATGAAAGTCAATGATTTCTCCTGCTATGACACAGTTTTATTATAAGGTAAACGTGAATACTAGGGCAACTTTTTAGTTAGGATTTTAAAAATGTTTTGGGATGAGAAAGATTTAACTAAGTTTTAACTAGGATTTTTTTTCTGAAGCTTAAAAAACAGACTTTAGAAAAAAAGGCACTGCTGTTAAGTAAGTTAAGGGAAGATGAAGTGATCTTTGCTACATAATCTTGAAATACATAGGATAGGAAATTTAATAATCATATTAACTTTGCAATTTTATCTTCACTGACTAATGTCACATAAGATGCTATCAGAGAAAACAAAGCTAGAAAAATATATGGAAAAATTGGGATTCACTCAGTTTGCATATGTTCAATAAGAACTTAAGATGTCATTCAATCACATCTAGTACATGACGGCCAGTTGTTTGGCTGCACAGAATTTAGCTGCAGCGACAAGGAAGCACAACTGAAATTGGAGGGATGGTGCGGATAGTAGTCAGCAAGGCTGATCTGCAAATACTTCTGCACAACATTCTCCCTAAAACTTAAATTTCTCGACACTCTCAAGAGCTCATGTTAAAGTGAGACAATTCACATAATAGGATAGGTATAAGCAAAAATTTGTTTACCTTTTTTAAAGTTCAAAATTCTAGATAATTTTGATTAAAAACTATCTATACATTATAAGTATATCACTTAAGCTTTACTAAGCCACACTACAGAAAATTGCAGATCAGAAATGCCCTACACCAGAATGATTGAAAAATGAGGGGAAATAAAAAGAGAAAGCTGGTTATAACACAAAGTGGGAAAAACTCAAATTAAACTGGTGAAAGTTTATGTGACCAGGAGCAAAACACTGAATGGTTAGGCACAGAAAGCCAGAAAAACCCATGTCAGACGGCAAGAATTTTTATTTTTTACATACATATATTGCCAAATGTCATTAGAAGTTACCAATTCTTTAAAAGCCAGTGCCTTCCAAAATGAATTCACTCTGCTGCATGTTTCTTAGTATACAATATAGATTTTAAAACACCAAGATATGCTTACAGATATAGCACATCTCTCCAAAGGTAGATCATAACCAAGTAACTGCAGTTACATGAGAACTTCACAAGAAAGATTCCTAACAACCATATGAATATGTCTCTTTTTAAAACATCGCACCGAAACTCAAATTTAATTGTAAGAGATATTCTTCAAAGGGTAACTTCCAAGTAAGTTTGAAATATCAGAACTCTTCCTATTAATGTTTGAAGATATATGTGCTTATTAAAAATTTGTGGGGACCAACAACAACCAGCCCATTCTACTTGCCCAACCCAAATGAATGTAATCACAGTGGAATTAAATAACTGTAAACATGAATTTGTATATTAATATTGTATACTACAAATTTTCCAAAAATTTAAGTCTTCATATGCAACTGCAAATTAGTTGTAAAATTCTTTTCCAAACCATCTAGATCATACTCATATTAGCCATCTCTCAGTATATGTCCACCTCTCACTATATGTCCATTTGCATTCTTTCAGGACAGAATTATCTGGTTTCACCCCTTACTATAAGGCAATTTGAAAACATTATTCAATTTTAAATGCTTCTTTTAGTATCCTGTAAGTAGTTCTAGGAAAAGGGAAAAAAAATCTTCTGATTTTCTTAAGAACGTAAACTAGAACAAATATTTATTTCTAAAAGAATATAAAACCCTAGTTTTATTACCACCATTCCCCCCGTTTGTTCAGGACTTAGAAAACACAGCACTGTCAGGCATGACTTAGTGATAAATGCATCAAAGCAAAGCAGGATCTGAGTTATTTGGAGACGATCTGTGAATTCCTCTCAGTGGGGGAAGTATCCTGCTCCTTTACAGTTTTACAAGAAAAATATTTTCTTTCTACTACTTTTCTATCACTCGTCTAAAGTTGGCTCTTTCCTTAGTATTTAATTCAGAGGATTATTGTGCCTATGGTTTTAACTAGCATTAGTAATCTGAATATTCTGGATATACCTTTATCTTATCCCTTCCTGAACCTGCCCATTTGAATGTTTTTTAATTAGACTTTGCTCTTACTTAACTGGATTTCATCATCTTTCTCTCAAATTGGATCTTTCGCTTGCAGTCTCTCTCCAGCAAGGGCACCACTATCCAATGGGTTGGAAGCCAGCTTATGGAAGCCTGGAGATTACTCATCACTTAGCTCTTGTCCTCATTTTCTCACTGATTAATATTCAAATCAGTTACTAACCTATTAGTAACTGCCTAACAAGTCATCTCGACTTCCCTTCTAATTGCTCATGTCAGATTTTGTGACATCATTTACCTTATCTTCCTACCTACCTAATACCTTCCTACCTAATACCTTCATCCATCTATCTATAAATACAATATCCTGCAACCACATCAAAGCTAAGAAATCCTGCAGAAAACCACAACTTTATAAACCTAACCATCCATGCAATTCTCTCTAATACCTACTTTTCACCCTCTCTGAAACTTACATTGTCATGAAATATAGAAAAGTTACTCTAAAGTTAAAGCCAGCAAAAATTTAATAAACATCTACTTTATTTTTTTAACTTAAATACCACTACTTACCACAATGAGTTTTCCCCTGTTTCTGAGCCTAACTCAATCTCATGGTAATAAATGCAGATAAATCTATGTTTAGAATGTTAGCATATCTTCTTTTTCAGCCTTGTTGAAATACTTATCCAAATTTATGTGATAGAAAATTGAATCAGTATAAGAGGAATCAAAAGATTTTACTACAAGAAAGAACAGACATATATGTACTATAGGAAAAATATATAGAATTTGAGAAATTTGGTTTAAAAACATCCCTAACCAGTTGTGGTGGGCCGTGTCTGTAATTCTAGCGTTCAGGAGGCTGATAAAGGAGGACTGCAAAGTCAAGGATAACTTGGTCGTGCACATCTGTCTAAACAAACAAAACAAAACAAACAAAATAAAATCCACAGGTAGTTGGATATGGATTCTGCCACTGACCACTATCTAAGAAACAAGAGAACTGCCACCTCTTACTCAGAAGACAAGGGCAGATTATCCCACAGGGAAACTCTTGTGACTTCAGGATGTCTACCTGGACATATGAGCACTGTAAAGGTTTCATGTGGCAGGGGACCTGATTACTATTCCTAACAGATTCTAATGCTTGAAAGGCAAGTACTTTACTAAATGAGTTATCTCCCTAGCTGCAGTTCTAAAATTGACAAAGCCCTACTTTTGTTTCCAAAGCAATGGACATGTCTGTGTTATGATATAGGTATGTTTCAGATAAACTCAAGGGCAGACACTATTCATATTTCTATAGTATCTAACATACTACCTAGCATACAACAGATGCTCAAAAATCACAGATTAATAAAGGCAACTCTAATATCAGCAAATGAATGTCTCTTTGTTGCCATTAAGAAAATTAAGGCTGTTTATTAAGGAAATAAGATCTCATTAGTTCTGACATCTGTCCTACTTAAGCTATTTTTATGTGACAACATTGAGCTAGAGGGTTGGCTCAGGGGTTAAACCTTTGCCTCAGAGGCAGAAAGTCCTGAGTTCACATCCCGGATACCATGTAAAAATACCAGGTGGAAATGGTTCTAAATCTGGAAGGTGGAGCCTGGAAAATCCAGAGTAAAGAAAAAAGGCACAATCCAGGGTGATTCATGAAGACACCCTTGGGCCTCCACAGGCACATAAGTGCCCTCTGATATACAGAGACACACACACATATATGGAAAGGGGATAGAGAGAGCATGAACGAGAGAGGAGAGAGAGAGAGAGAGAGAGAGAGAGAGACAGAGAGAGAGAGAGAGAATATATAGTTTATGTGAAAAACAGAAATTAAAAAAGATCAATAAAAACCATTCACAATTTTATTCTTTGAAAAGAAAATGGCTTGTGTTGTCAGGACTAGAGTGTAATACTAAAATATATACTGTCAGTTCTGGAAATAAAACCCTTATTGTTCATGTTACTTAGCCTTTATACGCATCAGTTTGTTAATGCATAAAATAAGGATTTCATTAGCTATTTTGCAGGAATCTTAACAATAGTAAATAATTTTCTATGAATTCTGAGGAGAGTGCCCAGCACTGAGTGTTTAGCGATTCTTTCCTCTAAGACCAGAGGTATAGTACTTGCCTACTTCTATCATGAAAGACTCTGAAAGAAAATGTACAGAACTGAGGAAATAAACATCTTTAATTTAGTAGAAGGTGATAGAATGATGAAGAAAAATATTTAACATCTGTCTTGGAAATATCAACAGCTGGCCAAGCATTCTGGTATATGTCTGAAATCCTAATACCTGGGAGGAAGAAGCAGAAGGATCAGAGTTCAAGGATCAGGACACTCTTTCAAAAAGCCACCCCTCCCCCCAAAAAGAAGCAAAGCAAACAAACAAAACCCCAAAACACCAAAAGTTGGTGAAAGGCTGAAAAAGATGCATGTCTTTCCTAAGAGGGCAATGGATCCCTTATCTTTGTTACCTACATTACTAAGTTTTCTTTTCTACATGACTGGTCTTTTGACAATGCTTTTAAATCATTACTAATAGTTAGCAAAGAATCAAAATCTTTTGAGAAATAGTCTAAGTTTCTGTAAAGTCTCATGTACATATATACACGCATTTGGTTGAATACTATATAATCCAGTTTCACTAAAAGATTGAATGCTATTTTCCTGAAATAATAAATGTTCTTTTTCTACGGAACAGAAAAACATTTTATATATGGCCACAGTACAGGAATGAAACACTAGAGATAATGGTGTATTCTTTGGATTAAAAAGGTTAAATGTAACATATTCCACTGTTGAGCAAATCTGTGGAGCATCAAGGTTCACTGCATCAAGGTCATTTGGGATGACAGTTCAACCTTCTCATTCAAGAGTTCTATAAAAAGTTAGACAAGGAATGGCAATATTATGGACACAGAACTGTTTTCTTATTTCACCACTTTCTCCTAATTAACAACACAAAAATACCTAAATAGTAAGGAACTTTCAATTTGACTTACTCAAAAGTAAAAGTTTAAGGAAAGAACATAATCATGTAGCCAACATTTTTAGGAGTTAATTAATTTCTAATATGTAACTGTACATATATTAACACAACATACAAAATCTGACATATTTAGTTTTCTGAAAACTAAAATGGGCTGGAGATGGGGCTCAGTTTGGGGTGCTTGCTTAGCTTAGTCTCTGGCACTGAAAGGCATGCCGGCACATGCCAGAAATCCCAGCACTTGGAAGAATCGGGAGAATCAAAGTTCAAGGTCATCCCAATTTATACAGCCAGTTTGAGGCCAGTCGGAGATACATGAGCCTTTATCTCAAACAACAAACCTGAAAGACCATATAGTAACTAGCAACACAAATTAGTAACATGACTTTGTATAACAACTAAATATATTATAATAACACACTACAAGGGAAGATAACTCTGCAAGCTATTTTATTATTTCTGGAAAGAAAAAACCCAACTCTTTCTTGCAGTCTTACTCACCTGCCACTCTCTCATCTGTTTCTCTGTTACCGTCATCTGAATATCTTGCAAAGTCTAAAGAATCAAGAGTACTAATGCTTCCAGCTCGATCTATAATAAAGAAAAAGAGATAACAAAAGAAACAGGTTTACTTATTTGCCAAATAAAGAATTAGAATTCAAGTACTTAAGAAAATTTCCGGTTAATAAAATCATGAACTAGGTTCTAGAAATTCTATTAAACAAAAAAGGTAAAATACTCCAACTGATTAGATTACTTAGAAATAAGTTACTCTACCAACATCTCTGGATAGCTTGTGAACAGTGCATACAACAGTGCACACTGCAAGTAGTGCAGCTAAAAGACCCTCCTCCCCTCTAAGCAACAACAACAAAAGCCCCAACAGGACAGATAACTGAACTGCCACCAGAAACTGCAGATTTGATTTGGGTAAGATAATGGCCTACTGAAAATATAAAACAACATTGGAAAAACAAAACCAGAATCTGGTCTTCATAGCCTAACAATATACATTGTTCATCATACAGTCCAAATTACTTGATATGCAGTGTGATCTAGTCACAAGAGAAACACAACCAACTAGGATCAATTCTGAGATGAGTCAATACTGCAATCAGCACACAAATATTTTAAAACAGCTCTTTTAATTATGCTCAAAGAACGAATGAATGAAAAGACAGGAAACTGTAGTAGAAAAATACGTGATTTTACCATAGTCTTAAAAGTTATTGATACATAGCACTAAACTACTTTCCAACATTAAGCAAACACGATTTGAATTCCACGAGCAGTATATTATAGCACTTGCATTTTTACTCTTTATTGATTTAGTGTAATATAAAATTATATCTTCTTTAGTTATGTATCTCTCATTCCTTGTGAGTTGAAAACTCTTGAGAAAAGGTGTCAGCTAGCAAGTGGTGTGTGGGCATACTTCCTGTGTTCATGAATCTAATATTCTTTTGTTTTTCCTGTCGTACTAGTTGAACTGGCCATTATTGCCCTAACCAGAAAATCCATTGGAGCACTGAACTTTGCTTTCAGTCACATTGTGTCTGAATTCTGTACTAGCTAACCTGACGTTTTCAACTCGTATGGAAACATGCACATTAGGATGGGCTGTTATTAACCAATATTTGGAAGTTATATCAACATGTCCATTTATGATAATGATCACTGATTTCACTAAACGTTTCTGATTGTTTTTTTGAGACTGTCTTCAAACTCTTGATTCTCCTCTAGGCTCAGCCTTCTGAATGCTTGACCATAGCATGGCCCCACATCAGACTTCAGGTAAAAAGTTCATGTTGAGTACATATTTTACTAGTCTTATTCTTCCTCCTTCAAATATTTTTAGTTACACACACATGGCTAGATTAGAACCTCTTTGGTCAGAGTATGTTATTCTTCTATTTTCTCAAGATCTTTTAAGTTTTAAAGAGCACATCTATACAATAGGGAAGAACTTTGGGGAAGCAAATGCACAGTTTGATATTCAACTTTACATTATTATGGCCACTTAAAAAATGTTCTCTAATTTTTTTGTGTAAGGGTGGAGGAGTACTGAGGATCAAATCCAGAGTCTCACACAAATTAGGTAACTGCTGTAGTACAGAGTTACACACTTAGCCCCTAACTTTTATTTATATTTTTAGTCCAAGTCAACAATTGTGTATTCTACAAGGAAAAAAAAAAACCCTTTGATGTCTTTTTAAAATAATGACTTTACATGATTATAACGTAAATAAAAAATTTTTTCAATTCATTGAAATCTATTTTATCTTGTCAGAAAATATTATGTCTGAAAGTAATCTTAATTTAGACAGAAGTATGTAGGCAAGTATGCTTTCTTCAAGTTTGGGCACAATTTTTATTTCATTTATTATTATTACTTTATTGTGTATACATACATACATGTACATGATATATACGTGGGTATGCATGTTATGGTGTGAGTATGGAAGTCAGAGGACAACTTTACAGAATCAGTTTTCTCTCCTTCCACCTTTACCTGGTGCGATGGTTAATATTAACTGTCAACTTGACATCTAGGAGGTAGGTCTCCAGGCCCACCTGCAGGTATTCTCTAGATTAAGGCCAGTCCCTTACACACCTGTGAGAGACTGTTTGACTGTATTAACTGATGTGGGAAGACCCAGATCTCTGTGGGTGGGCCATTCCTAGTCAGGTGGTCTGAGGCTGTATAAAGAGGAAAGAGCAAGTAGGCGTGTGGTCATCCCATACTTTGTGTTCTAGGCTGTGGATGTGACATAAAAGATACTCTCAGTTCCTGCTCCTGTCACTCTCCTGCAGGGATGGACTAAAACCTGGTTTAGGTATTTTGTTGGAGCAATGTGTAATGAAACTAAAGATGGTTTTCCGGGACCGAATTTTGGTCATCAGACTTGCATAGTAAGTGCCTTTACCCAGTGAGCCACCTCACTGGGTGTTGGTCAAAATTTTTAAGCAATCAGTATATGTTCCACATTAGTTATGACTGACATGGCTTTAGGGTGGTGCAGCCCAGAAATATGACTGTGCGCATAAGCTTTGTGTCATTAATCAGCCACAATTCCTTTCCAGGGCAAGCAGGTTTCAATATTCCAATGTATAAGATGAAACATTTGGAAAAATTAACCTTTTACTAAAAAACAAAACCTTTTATTAAAAAAACTATTGCCTGGACATGGTGCTATACACTTGTAGTTCCAGCTACTTGGGAAGCTGAAGTCTGAGGATCACTGAAGCCCAGGGTGTTAAACTAACTTGGAGAACATTGTGGAAACTTCCACCTCATAAACAAACCAAACAAAACAGCCAGAAGTTGCCATATTCTAATAGGAAGTACTATAATCACACAGCATTTCCTTATATACAAAGATGCCTGTCGTGTAACATCTTAATAACTTATATAACTTTATAACTTAATAAGTAATGATTGAGAACTTTCATCATAGCTGACAAACCAGTAAGACCTGTTCCCAAGTTTAACAAGTGTGAGAACTGAATCCATTATAAAAACAGTGTGGCTATAAGATTTACAGAAAGATTTTATAAATCACATACAAAAGTAATTTTATTTAAATTTATATTTAATAGACATTTATATTTATGATAATGATCACTGATTCAGATTCCTGAAAAAGTATTTTGTAAAACTTACATAGTACTGTAAGAACTAAATGCACCAAAAGATTGACCAGTTACTGATAAAGATTATGGCTAGGTCTGGAGAGATGGTTCAGGGGTGAAAGCAAAAAGGCCTGAGTTCAGATCCCAGACTACATGTAAAACTGCAGGGCAGAAATGGCATTGGCCTGCAATTCTGTTTTTGGAAGGCAGGGCCTGGGAAAAACCCCACAGCAAAACAGGTAAAACAATCTAGGATGATTCCTGACATCCTCTCTGGATCTCCACACTCAAGTGCCATCCTGTACTCATGCATCTTAACACACATGTACACACACGCACGCACACCCTGAGTATGAGCTAATTTAATCAAGAAGTTATTGAAAAGTTATTGTTAACCATTTTACTGGGAAGAATGCAGAATAAACTATCAAAACATAACTTTTTGAAAAAACATTTGAGAGGAAGGGGAGAAGAGGGGAGGAGGGAAAGAGGGAGGAGGAGAAAGAAAGAAAGAGAAACACACATACAGGGAGAGAGAGATTAACACAAGGAGCCACAAAAAGGATATCAAGTACCAGTTTAGGAATACATCAGGCATGGAGGAAATGTGATTAGGATTAAGCATTTAGTTATGAAAAACATGGTTGAAAAGGCAGGAATGAATTTATATGAAAAATTTTGCTGCTATTCACAATAGGATAAAGTCAATTTGATCATAATATGCAAAAGTGGAAAAACTCAAAACAGCCTTATAAATTCTATCTTTTCACAACACACAATTTCACTAATTAAAAAAGATTGGGAAGAACTATTTGGACAGGAAAAAGTAACTTTTCAATTTTTTTTTTTACTTTTTGTTATTTTTGTATCTTTTTTCTTTTTTTTTTTAAACCATTTCATATACAAATATTTTGCATTCTTGTCATTTTCACCCCCCCTCCTCCCAACGATTCTTCTCATTCTCCTCTCTCTCCCACAATTACTGTTCTTACCAAGTACCTCGCCTGAACAGATGCCTGGAGATTGGGGCAAAAATCACCGAGTTTCTTTATCATTGCATAAGCATGAATGGGGGTTAATTATCTGAGCACTGGCAATGAATGTTATCAGTGGCTATCCCACTAAAAAAAAAGACACCTGAAGGAAGTAAGTTTGAAAATGTTCATGGTAAGCATGGGGGAGGGGGGTTAAACATCCATAATTCTGGCACTTGGGAGGCTGTGGCAGGAAGATGTTGAGGCCAGTGTGGGCCACACAGTAAAGTCTGTGAATAAACACAAACAAGCAAACAGCTCATTGGAGCCCCAGTTACTCAGGGGACTGGGACAAGAGAGAAAATTCAAACCCTTCATGGGCTACAGAGTGAGTTCAAAGTCAGCCTAGGCAACTGTGTGAGATCCTGTCCCAAACTGAAGAAAGCGAAAGCTGGAGAAAGGGGCTCAGTGAGACCCCAGGTTCACTCCCTAGTACAGGGGGAAGCAACATGAATAGCTTTTGTTTTCTTTTTAAATCAAAACCCAATGGACAGATTAATATTTAGATTTTGCCAAGAACTTCAAAAAGTAAACACCTAAAATCCAATCATTCAATCAGCCAATGGCTAAGGAGCCAAATGGTTTTCAAAAAAATATAAATGATCAATAAATACTTGAAAAATATGTCCAACACTTTTAGTCATCAGGAAAACATAGGGTAGAACTGCTCTGTGTTTTCATCGCACCTAGTCAGATGTTCCCATCGGGGACCCAACAACAACTCATAACAAGCATGTGTGGAAGCAGACAGCCCAATTGGTGGGCTCCTGGTGAGAATGCAATCTCATGTGTCACTGTGGAAGTCAGTGTGATGGTACCTCAAAAAACTAAAATACAATTACTACATGATCCAGGCATATCACTCCTGGCACACACACCCAAAGACCTCTAAGTTAGCACACCACACGACGTTTGCACATCCATTAATTATCTTTGCATTTTTCATAATAACTTCAAAAATGGAATCAACCTAGGTGCCCACAAGCAAATGAATGGGTTAAGAAAATGTTGCACGAACACACAATGGAATTTTATTTATTCAGCCATAAAGAAAAATAAAATCATGCCATTTACAGGAAAATGGATAAACTATGGATTATTCTATCAAGCAAAATTAAGCCATAGTCAGAAAGACAAATACCTCATTTATTCTCTCATACAATGAACCTAGATGTGTATGTATGTGTGTGTGTATATATGAAAGTAGAAAGAGGATCATGAAAAAGGAAGAAATGAAATGTCATAATGAAAATTCTTTGTATAACTCTTAAAAATTATTTTTAAAAAATTGTGAGTGGAAAAAAATCAACTTTAGTACTCTCTGGATTGCTTTGCATTAAGGATTTCATATCCTCTATCTTCTCCCATTCTTAAAAGTTTCACATGGATCTTAGATTTGAGACACCTCTTTAGCAATTGAGTGCTCATATGCTCTGCTTCTCCACTATCTCCTAATTGATACTATGTCATACTTCATATGTCTCTGACAATATGCATTTTGTACACTGTGCACAGAATTATTCTTTATTTCACATTTGCAGCCCTGTGCAGAGAACTTTGAAAACGTGTTAATGATAGTAAAGTAGGAAAACAAAACAAAACAAAACAAAACAAAAACTTCAAGTAACAGCATAGATGGTAAGGTTGTAGGGTAAGGTCAAAATTGATGGTCCGCATGAGAGGTAAAGACATGACTTAAGATAGAACTCAAGTACAGAACTCAGAAATGGTTAGAAAAAAAGAAAAGAAAACCTGATGACACTGCTTTGAGTAATTCTATCCACTCATAACAGGACTAGCAGGTTTAAAAAAAAATGACATCGTTTCTAACTTGTACTCATTTTTGAAGCAGGTAACAAAATTTGGCATACACCCATGATTGCAGCTGTGTTTTGCTTATCCTGTGCTTTTTGCCACACAAGACCTGAAACTTACACATGAACACACAGCTGAGACTCATGATTAAAAAACAGTGCAAGCTAATTTGGCTTTCTTAGATTATCTGATGCTGGATAGCTGATAAATGTCCTTGGCCCTTCATGGAGGCTTGGATGATGTTCCTGGTCTGGCCTCGGTATCTTACAATCACATGCTCTATGGGGATGTCCTGTTTCTGATTAAGTCTGATGTGCAGTGTGGCCACCCTGATGAAGAGATGCTCCGGGCAGATTATTCTCCTCTCCCTCAGTACTTAGTAAAGTGTGTTGTACCTGGCTTGTCTTCTGTGTTGACTGGCCATTCTGAGTGAATTAGATATTGATCATACAATGGCTGACTTGATTAAACTTGGCTGATCATACAATGAAAGGACCTAACTTTTGCTTTTAAAGAAGACATAGTGTAGTAGCTATGGTATAACGAATATTATGATGTGGTCTGGGTTTAAATCCTCATCTACCAGTTATGAAATGCACTAAAATATAAAAGGACACACAGAGAAAAGCAAATCCTCTTTACCTTCCAGACAGCAATCATCGTCAACAGGAGCAACCATCGATTAGTTTTCTATCTGTATTTTTTTAGAAGAGTGATAGGCACAAGAAGTTTCTCTTTTCCTACATAAACCATATTCATAG
Source organism: Typhlomys cinereus (assembly GCA_023101885.1). Classification (NCBI taxonomy): domain Eukaryota; kingdom Metazoa; phylum Chordata; class Mammalia; order Rodentia; family Platacanthomyidae; genus Typhlomys; species Typhlomys cinereus. The sequence continues at coordinate 1,051,304 of JALPQD010000426.1, forward strand.
TAGCCATTCCCCAATTTATTGAATTTGAATATTTCTTTGTGATTATTCTACTTCAGCATATATACTGACCATTTTGTCTTTAATTAACCAACCCTTTATACTCTTACTACTTAAGAATCTACGTTTATTTTGTTTTATATAAATATGTACACCTATAAGATTATAGAAATGGAATTAGAGGCTAAAGTGTATTTTTAAAATGTGATAGATACTGCACAAAATACTCAAAAGACTGTCCTAAAAACAGTGCACAAATGCTCATTATCTTCCAACTTGGAATATACTCTGTTCAAAACTACAGTTGAAAGAACATTGCTGGGCACTCAGGAACTCGTGGTAAGAGGCTTCCAAATTCAAGTCCAACCTGAGCTACCTAGAAAGTCCTATCTTAACACCAACAAACTCCCACCTCCCACTACCCCCACTCCCAAACACACACACAAGAGAGAACAAGAGGGGTGGGAGGGGGGGGATACTTGTAGAAAAAAACATGTTCAGTGAAATGGTAAATTTAAAAAATCACTATCATTTACCAAGCCTAAGGATTCTTTGAATTTCTTTGTGGCCCTTACTTTGTTCAATTTGTTGGCTTCAGTACTGTGTTTTTAAAATACTTGCTCTGTAAATAGTAAGATATACACATTGATGGAAAATATTACTGAGTTGTGTTACTTATACAATTTAGAGTTACTGATGGAGAAAAAAACCAATATGAAAACATATTGGTTTGAAATATAACTTACGGGCTGCTTAAGAGATGGCTCAGTGGTTAAAGGCTTTGTCTCCAAAGCAAAAGGATCTGAATTCACATCCCAGATCTCATGTAAAAACGCCTGAGGGAAATAGCTTGGCCTGTAGTTTAGGCTTTCCAGGGCAATGCCTGGGAAACCCCAGAGCAAAGCAATAGGGAAGAAGAGCAATCCAGGATGGTTCCCAATGCTATCCTTGGGCTTCCACAAGCACAGATCTTCAAATGCCTCTTGTACATATGCATACCCACTCACACGCAAAACACATAAAACAAAACAAAACAAAAACACCAAAAACTTACAGGATGTAACAAGCCTCTAAAGCATAAATAAAATGCCTATATAAAGCACCAGCAGAGCTGGAGAGATGGCTCAGGGGAAAGATTCTGCCTCACAAGGAGAAGGTCCTGAGTTTGGATTCCAGGTCCCATGTAAAAGCACTAGGTGGAAAAGGCAGCCTGTACTTCCAGTCTGGTGGGTGGAGCCTGGGAAATGCCAGAGTGAAGCAAGAAGAGGTAGAAGCAATCCAGGATGATTCCCGAAGTCACCCTTGGTCCTCCACTGGGATACAGTATCCTCTGATAACCACCCCCCATGGAGTAAATAAGTATTTAAAAAAAAACAAAAGCAAGTGAGATAATTAAAAATAAAGCACAAAGCATTAACTGTGTGGAAACAGGTATGACTGTAATCCTACAAAAAATCAAAATTATGCTTGCCTTTTAATGTTTTACTTTAAGCTTATATACACTTCCTGTCAGTAATTTAAGACATTATCTCAGTTGGCTTCATAGAGGTCGAGGTAGATGCCATTATTCTTATTTTATAGCTGAATAAACTGAAGTATAGAGCTTAAGTAACTTGTCCAGAGTCACAGGGTATAAAAGTGGCCAAAACAAGACCTAAACTATCTAATTTCAGAGACTCCAGTTCCCCTCAACACTACACTCTATTTTGAGATAGGGTCTCATACAGTCTGGAATGGTTTGTAACTCACTATATAGTTTATAGACAGGCCTTGAACTCATGATCCTACTGCCTCTGTCTCTGGAGTGTTGAAATTAATCGAACACCTCATCCTGCTTCAAAGTCTCTGTTCTTAATTCATTATGCTGCATTCTTCCTCATGCTCAAATTCCTCATGCACTGTCAAGCACAGATGGCTTCAATGTTTTAGTTTTAAACTTTTTTGTTTGTTTTCAGCTAAATACTATGCAAAAGCAGTATACATAAACAGGGTGAAAGTTTTATTTAATTGGACCACAAGTATACTTTACCCAATTTAACCTATGAGTTAGTGCTGTGAGACATTCTCATTTTCTCAGTCTTTTACTTTCTAGCTGATTGAACCTTCTTCAATAATTCACACATTTTTTTTCATAGAAGAAATTACACAATGAGCTTTGAAGAGCTTTCACAAATACATTTTCAGGTGGACTTTATTAAAACCCAGGGGCTGGGGTAAAAGCACTTGTTTAGCAAGTGTGAGGAGCCCAGGACCTGCAGAAACCAAACATTCAGGTGAGCATCTGCAATCCCAGCACTCCTGTAACAAAAAGAGAATCTCCAGAAAGTCAGCTATCCTGGTATACACAGTAGCAAAATAAAAATGGAGGAATAACACCTGAAATTGTCCTTTGAACTTTTACAAATACACTGTGTTGCATGTGTACCATACTCACATGCACACAGAAAGAATTGATCTTATTATGCAAAATAAAAAGGTTATAAAAAGTAATCCTAATTGATAGAGCTGGGTCAAGTAGAAGAGACAGAACTGAAAATCAGACAATTGTTTATATAAATTAGCAAAGATCCACTGTTGTTTTATTTCTTACACATCTTCCCCAAAGCTATAGGGATGATGTTCTCTATTCTGTTCACACAAATATGAGCTGTGTTATATGTCTTGTTATCATCCAAGCATAACAACTCTAGGATATTGTTCTTGATTTCTTTGTGGTTTAATATTAACTTTACTGATTCTCAGTAAATAACATTCACCTGAGTTAGGTATTCGCTTCAGAAAACTCCGAGGAATATCCTCTTAAGGAAAATTAACCAACTTTACACATTTCCTTGTGCAGATTTCTTAGTCTGTAAGAGCCATGTGCACTGTGTAGGAGAGTTACAAGTGTCTCTTGCTCCTGACAAAAGCCAGCAACAACTTTAAAGTTAACTGCATTCCTAAAGCAAATACTCATAAGACAGTTCACATAGATCAATCCTAAGGTAAAGCAACCCATCCCACCACAAACCAAAGCACTATATTCAAAGTGTGTCAAATGACACAACAGTATTTCCCCAACTATCAGTTTGTGTGTGTGTGTGTGTGTGTGTGTGTGTGTGTGTGTATGTCTGTGTCTGTACTGTCACAGTATTTATAGGTAGAGATTAGTAAAAATTATTTTGTGGAAAAAATAGCCGGTTAATATGCACTCAAATTTAGTTTTGACTTAAATAAACCAATTGAAACTTTAAAAAACATAAATATGTATTTACATATAGAAATATTCTGTAGATTATTTCTAACTTTCTTGTTTGAAAAATAGAAAATGAACTTTTAAATTTTGGTAGGGGTATTTTTAGACAAATACCCTTAACCTGCTTCTCTATAGACAGTCACCAAAGCATGAGATGCCATGCTACATTTTTTAAACTATCTAAATGGAATTACTGTACGTGATGAACCAGATAATGAGTGGTAAGCAAGGAGTTTCATGTTCCCTGATGAGGTTTCACACAAGGATAAACTATAGGAATTATCTATCCTTTACCTTTACTTGTTTTTCTTTTTCTTTTTGAGAATAAGAATTATACGGATGTAATCACTTTCTGAAGGATCAGACTTAAATTTTACTTTCTCTACTGGGGCCATTTCACTATCACAATCAAAAACCTCTTAAGTTCGATGCATGAATATCGTGGAGCTCTGCAAGCCTAAAATGATCACATTAATGAGACCAAATCTCCACAGAATTAATATTAATTTTGAAACAACTGGAAAGTGATAAGAAAAATGATGGTTACATGACAGATGTACGTGGGATTGTGAATGATGTACAATGGAAAATGTCATTCAGCTAAAAGCAGTGAGCCTAACAAATCTGAGGAATATTCTGTGGCATTTTCTCTCTTAGAGGGCAAGAAGCATTAACCCTAATGTTGACCTAAAACAAAAGAAAAGCAGAATTCCTTTGTAAAGTGGAAGAGTTGTGAAGAAAGCAATCGTATGTTTGTATTGGAGATACTTAGGAAAGGAATTCTATCAGTTATGTTCTCTGTTGCTATGAGACACCACTCGAAGTCAACTTAAGGGGAGAAAGGGAGATTTATTCAGCTTACAGTTCCAGAGGGGAGATATAGTCCATTATGGTGGAAAAGGCATGGCTGGCTGACAGAAGCTTGGAGGTAGGCTAAAGTGGCAGACATCATGGAGGCTGAGAGCTGCAAAACTGCCAACTCAAGAGCAGACTCACCTAATGAAGCAGGGTGGGGTTAATCAAGCTCAAGGTCCACCCCCTGTGCCTGCCTTCTTCTAGCAAGGTTTTACCTCCTAACAGTGGCAGAACCTTCCCAAACACTGGTGGCAGCTAAGGATTCAAACACATGACCCCTGTGGGGGCAACTCACATTTCAAACCATGACGGACAGAATGCTCAACAGAATGACACATTCCCTCAGAATTCTGAGAAAGGGTAGGATCATCGGAGGGCTGGTGAGACTGTCAGTGGGTAAGATACCTATTCGCTAAACCTGTTGATCCGAATTGCATCCCCAGAAGCCCATATGGTGGAAGAAGAGACCTGACATCTGAAAGTTGTCCTCTGACCTCCACCATGTACCATGGCATGTATGTATGTATTCTCTCTCTCTCTAATTTCTCTCTCTCAATTTCTCCTAAATAAGTAAATATTTTAAAAGAAAGATTTAGAAGGAAATGATGACTGAAAGCTCTATAAGCCTAGCCTGCTAGTTCAGGCCTATGGTTTCAGCATTGCTGAGGTAACAGATTTGACAAACTGAAGGTCAGGCTGGAAAATCTAGCTGGATCCTACCTCAAAACTAAAAAATAAAATAAAAAAAAGCTGGAGATTATACATCTCTATTTGCCTGTCTATCTCTCTAGCAATGATTAACTCAGAGAGCACTTGCCTTGCACATGTAAGGTACAACATTGGGTACTGGAATAATAGCAAAGTAGAGAATGTATGTGAGTCATCAACTTGACAGATATGAAATCATCTAGAAGGCAGACCTCCAAGCACACCTCTGGGGGATTATTTAGATTGGGTTAGTCTATGGACCATGTCTTTGAGGAATTACCTCTATTAGGCTGAGGTGGGAAAACACAACCTAAAAATGTGTGGCATCATTCTCTGGGTTCTGAACTACATAAAAGAAGAAAGCTAGCTGTGCACAGGTATTCCTTACTCTCTGCTTCTCGATTTCAGATGCAGTGTGACTGGCTGCCTCAAAACTCCTGCCACTGTGACTTCCCTGCTACAAGGGACTTGTAACCCTTCTCTCCTTAAATTAATGTTACAGAGTATTTTATCACAACAACAGGAAAAGAAACAGAGGCAGAGAGAGAGAGAGAGAGAGAGAGAGAGAGAGAGAGAGAGAGAGAGAAAGGAAAGCATCAAGCTTACAAGTGAAATTACTATATGCATTTATGACTATCATCAAGCCAAAATACCAAAGAGCTAAAGACTATGATGTAGGTTATAACTGAGCATTTACAAAGGTGACAATTGGGTTGGGTTCTAATGTGGAGGAAGACTGGTAAGGCAACGATCATTAGGTAATTAAAAAACCTTACAAAAACTACAAAACAACTTTGTTACACTTCTTTTTGTTATATTTTGTAGTCTTAAGGTCAGCAATAAGAGAGCCTTTCTCCTTGAAAAAGAAAAATTATCTATATATTGATAAATTTATAACTACTGAAATAAAATTCTATATCCGAGAAGAAAATGTGCCGAGGATTTACTTTGACAGAAAATGCACTCTTGGTGGTGCATCCACTACATCTAAGCATTTAACCTCTGGTGTCGTTCAACGGCATAGATGTTAAAAAAAATAATTAGGGAGGCCACAGTTTTAAAACTGAATATTAATGGTTCTTACTAAATTCACACAACTAAAATATCTCATAGTATTAGTTGGGACAAAATCCAAGATACCTTTTAAAAAAAAGACACTGAGAATGCTACAGCAAGCTTAGATTATATGAAAAGTTTATAAACAAATGACAAAAGCAAGTTTAAATTATATAAAAAGACAACTAAAGGCCCAGTGATCACTCTTTGGTGTTAACATGGTTTTAACAAGGTACAAAAGCAAATCCTTATCTTTGTAGAGAAAAAAAAAAGATCGAAACCCATGCATAGACATGAAGGCAGAAGATCCTTCTGAGTCTTTCTATAATTTTGAAAACACTATAGAAATGGAGGTAGTGAAACTGAATTACGTTGATGACATTAAACAGAACAAATCTTGTGCATCAAGAACCTTAATTTCTCCCTCTTTAGTACTGCATATTAATTGTACACAAAATAGATATTTTTTTTTTTAGTGTAAAAGTTTTCCTAAAGACAAAAGGTCTTGGTGAGAAAGTCTCCCCAAAGAAAACAGGTTTTGGGTGAGACCGGCTCCCGAAGAAAACAGGTTCGTGTGCATCTATCTGTCTTTATGAGCCAGCAGGAGACATTTCCTAGTCCTTTTTCTCTCGTGGGTGGATCCAAGACTTACTGGGAAAGCACCGTTTCCTGGTATGAGGCTGTGGAAAGAAGAGATCTCTGAGCGATACGCCCAAGCGACGAGGAAGCCTCCAGAATCCCAGGAAAGGGCCAACTGGGTTGGAGGGTCGCGGCGGCCAGGCGCGGGCTCGCGGGCGACGTCGGATCATCTCTCTGCCAGCGCCCAGGACGCCTCTCCATCCTCCCGCGTCCTCTGGCTCCCCGAAATTCTGTACCCGCCCCCAAATAACCTCTCCCGCACGGCAAGTTTTCCAGTGCCCACCACCTCGCGGGTCTACTCACTGAGCTGTCCTCCGCCTGACGTCGTGCTCGGCTCCCGACCTCCAGGGCCTCCAAAGCCGGCTGCTCCGGGGATCCCCGGCGCCCCCAAGCCCGGCGGGGTGCCACTCTGCCTCTCGAAATTGCCGGGGTTGGAGAAGTAGTCGCGCAGCCGCGGCAGCTCGCGGCCGCTCTCCAGCAGCTCCGTGTGCAGCTCCAGCGCGGTGAGCAGGTACTGATCGCGCAGCAGCTGCGCCGCGATGGCATCGATCGACAGGCGCGCCGGGGTCTCCCCGCACACCGGGGCCGCCGCCGCCGCCTCCCCGGCGAGCCCCGGGCGCGCGCCGCTCCCCGAGGCCAGGGGGTCCTGCGGCGACAGCGACCCCGCGGAGCCAGCGTCCAGCCGCAGTCCGGCCCTCTGCTCCTCGGCCGCCGCCACCTCCTCCTCGTCCTCATCGGAATCGCTGAGGAACGGATTCACGCCGCCGCCGCTACCGCCTCCTCCGGGCGCCATCGCCGCCATCTTACCCTGTCAGGAGTGTGGGCGCCTCCCCGCCGGCTCCGACAGGCCGCGACCCGAATGGCGTCAAAGCCTCCGGTAGCACGGCGCACCTCCGCAGCCCGGGCCCCACCGCGGCGCTCCTTCCCACCCGGAGACACCGCTAGGCTGCCGCTCCGGAGGCCGGGATGCAGCTGCACCTGCCGCCTCGGCCGCCGCTGCACCAGCAGCCGGCTCTGCAGGCGTCTTCCTGGTCCTCGGTCTCGCGAGAACTGGAGCGTGCCCCGCCCTCTTCCCGCCCCTGGGCCCCGCCCCTAGCCCGCCTCCGCCCCGCCCACTCTCGACCCCGGCGCTCAAAGATGGAAGGGCCCGCTCTTGACTCGAACGCAAAGCCCCGCCCACAGCACCTCTCCGATTGGCTGGAGCCTTGGGGGATGAGCCCGAGCCGTCTCGCGAGAGCAGCTCAGGCCTGGGAAGAGTTGGGGGCGTTCCGTGGATGAGGGACAGGTGCGGAGATCGCGTAGGGAGACCCGGTCACCGGTGGTTAGCGGGGAATCAAGGGGAGCCCTGCTTGAGACCTTCGATAACCCTGGGTCCCGCCTTCGTGCTGAGGAGGCCTCGTTCCCCAGATCAGGCCTGACCCCGACAAGCCCCAGGTAAAGTCCGGGGACCCGTGGAGGCGAGGGGCGGCGGCCGGCCGCGTGCCAGGGGCGAGCTGCTCGTCTTCTGCGGTTGTTTCTCCTTTGCAGGTGTCTGGCTGTCAGTGGCATCTCCCAGGTGCCCAGGATGGTAGCCAGGACCAGCCTTCCTTCCTCTTCCTTCCCAGCCATGTGCTTGCTCGCCTGGAGGCCTCGCGACAGCACCGACTCCTTGCGCTTGAAAACGGGGCGCCTTCCCGCCCGGGGTTAGAATCTCGAAGGTGCAGGGTGAAAATTAAGGGGATTGCATGTGAAGTTATCGGGATCTGCGAACAGCCTGGAGTTGGACTACGGACTAAATGTTCTGACTTTGATATGTAAATTTACACCACAGGGACTTAAAAAAAACCATTCAGGGCTTTCTCACCTGTAGAGGTGAGAGTAAGCTTAAGCCTGGAAAGATGACCTGGTCAAATGCACGCCACTAACATACAGTCAGTGGAAGTAACACCATCTGTCTTAAGTCCAAAGCCTGCAGCCTTCTGGACTTGTTCATTTAGCTAACATTGAAGCTCGGAGGGTGGATCTTAAAGATTTTAGAAGTTGGATGCTGTAGAGAGAATTTTGATTTCCCGTGTGAAACGTTAACACAGGGGTATAGCACCTAAATTTGGAAGACCAAATCTTTTATGTTAGTACTTGATTCCAGACTGAGGTGATATAGGGGTGTTTCCCTGCCATTGGGATTGGACCACTGTTCCTGATAACTAATATTTTGTTACACACAATTAGGCACTTTCTCCGGTTTTAGATTTCTTTGACTCCCTTACAGCTTCTAAACTGGCACCAAAATAAATAGGCAGCAGGATCTATGACTATCTGCTATATTTAATAGTACATTGAAACACTAAAATACCCCGTTTAGCTTTGTGGAAAGCTAAAGAATGGAGCATTGTTATAGAATTTTAGGCTAAGTGAAGTGTGCCAGCAGTTAAGTGTAGGTTTTAATTTCAGTTCAACCCGTCTCAATAAACCAAAATTTTCATCTGGATGAGGCATTGAGAGTTTTTTGTTTGGTTTTTGCGAGAAGCTTTTAGATAATAATGTTGCATATGTTATGGAAGCTGAAGTAAGTGTGGAGATTAGCTCTGTGGCAGAGTGCTTAGCAAGTAGCCAGCACTGGAAAAAGGAAAAGGAAAGTGAAAGGGGTTTTACTGGGGGTGTGGAAGGGCAGAGAGATGGAGGAAGGTTGAGAAAAGGGTTAATCAGAACTAAGTATGTACAAAAAGCCAGAAAGAAGCCTTACTCTGTAAATTGATTAAAACACAGAAAAGTGTTAGTACTAAGAATGTATTTTTTATTATTTATTTTGAGTGTGTATGTGTGTGCGTGTGTGTGTGTGTGTGTGTGTGTGTGTGTGTGTATCAGACCACTGTGTGTGTGGAGAACCAAGGATGACTTCAGAAATCATCCTGGATTGCTTCTACTTCCTTTGGGCTTCCCTCTTGGATTTCCCAGGCTCCACCCACCAGGACTTGAAGTGGAATCCACCGTTTTTCTGTCTGGCAGTTTTTACATGGGACTTGGGATCTGAAATTAGGACTGTCCACTTGCTAAGCAGAGTCATAAAATATTTTTAATAAGACATTAGCTCCTGATGCTCTTAGCTAAACATTCTTTGTGCCATTTACTGCTGAATATCAAAAAGATTCCCCAGTATTTTGGAAATACAAAATGACAATATTGTATTTGGTTACATATGTCTTAGTGAAAGATACTATCTATCCTTATTGTGATTGAGTTTGCCAATGATTAAAAATGGAATCAATTGTGTGGCGGAATGAAAGAGTAGCGAATGGATTTGGAAAGATGTGAATAGAAATGGATTGACTATTCCTATATAGTACTTCCATCTCAATAATGGGAAATTTTTAAAATGTACACTCAGATTTTCTGGAGAATTAAATTGGAGAACCCAAATTAAATTATACACATGGAAAAAAATTGAAGCTAAATTCTTATCTGCCACAGGGATAACGAAAATTCATAGAACTGTGAGTTTCTTGTCAGGGCACCTGGTAGCTGGTTGGCAGTAACTGTTGGTTATTAATAAAGGCTAAAGAAGGAGCAGTTTTGTGTAGGGTCTGAGTTCTGAAGCTTAAGTTAGAAGAGATTTAAAATGTCCCTTCAGACACATTTTAAGAATGTTAGATTTAGAATTTAGAATATAGACACTCTCCCCTAGCTGACTCTCCTGTAGTTTGCGGCTTTGAATTTCTCTCCTGTAGGCAGAGATCTGTGTATGTCATTTCATTATGTCCATAACAGATCACCTGACCAATCCTTACCTCAGTTTATACACATTTTAAAACTGCTCTTGCAAAAGCAGAGTTTTAATCATCAATGAAAATTGCATAAGTTGCACACATGAAAACATTAACAATTTCTAATCTCTACTTATAATTTATTAATAGTTTTTGGAAATCTTTCCTTTTTGGAAGATGTTTATGAATTGAGGCCTTCTTAGCTAGTGTCTCATCTGGATGAAAATGATCACCTTGACATTTGCCTCATAAAAATGTAAAAGCTTCCTTTTAAAGCATTTCAATCATTTGAGGGCCTGAAGAGATGGCTCAGGGATTAAGACTCTGCTTCCAGAGCAGAAGATCCTGAGTTCAGAACCCAGGTCCCAAGTAAAAAACCCCAGGCAGAAATGGCATGGTCTGTATTTCCAGTCCTGGTGGGCAGAGCCTGGGAAATCCCAGAGGGAAGCAAACAGGAAGTAGGAACAATCTCAGATGATTCCGAAGTTACCCTTGGGCCTTCACAGGGACACAGTGCCCTCTGACACACATACAGTCTCACACAAATGCAAATAATGTTTGAAAAAAATAAAGTAGTCCAATCATTTAAGTGTTGAAAATTCTTAAGTCTTAAAATAACTACAAATAGCATAAATAAGTGTTCTGGTGATTTAATCTTTTAAAGTAGACACTATTTTCTTGGGTTTAGCGTGTGTTAACTGTCTCATAGGTGTATGGTAACCTTTATAGGTACATGGAAATGTCTTTTAAATTTTAATAGCTATGTGCTTATCTTAGAGGTGTTCAAACAATTCAACTAAACAGTTTTTTTAGTAACAGTAAAATGTGATTGTCTTTAAAGGAGAAGTGTATGAGTAGTGTTGCTTACGGTACTAATGCTTGGATGTAGTAAGTAGCATGGGAATGTTGATTTTTTTTAAGCCATTGAAATTGTATATATAATAAATTACTTGATCATGAAATATGAGTTTTTTGTTTGCTTTTCAAAAGTATCTTTCTGTTTCCCATGTTTTATCCTGGAGGCCCAAAAACAGATGCAGAGCGACCTCTAGTGGCTATAGTACATCTGCTCTTGAGGTGTTCTGAGTGATTTACTAAGCAAACATGAGTCCTTCACTAAGTGCATAGGGCCTTCCTGCTATATGAAGTGGCAGAGAAAGACATTAAATCATCACTGATTACACACTAAGGAATTTGACTCCTACCTAACCTCTTCATAAGAGTCCCCAAAGATGTAAGCCTTGAAAGGCTGGGTAAGGGGGGAATCTGTGTCTGTGAAGGCACAAGGAGAATTGGGTACTTAAGGGAAAGAGCCAATGAGGCTTAGAGAGACGTGGAGGTTGTGATACAAAGTTAGTCTTCAATGGTATGGGAAGGTGCTTTGGGATTTTATACAAAGGGATGATGACTCGTTCAGATTTTCACTCTGATAAAAAAAAAGAAGTAGTATTATGACTGGCAAGAAATATATGGGAAGGTAGCTGTGATGCAGGGGAGAGCTGTTGCGCATGTGCAGTTGTTCAGGCAAGAGGTGGTACACAGGGTAGACTACGGAGTGAACGGAGAGTAAGACAGATGAACATACTCGGTAACAGTATACATGATTATTGGGTTTTAACTAATAATGGGAGAATAATCTGGTATGATGAATGACCCCTATGTGTTTGACTTGTATATGTCTCCTGAAGTTGTGAAACTGGAGATATGATTAAATATTTCCCGATAGGAAAAAATAGGGTGGCAAGAGAAGATAACCCAGTACTAAGTTTGAGTATCTTCCAAATCTGGTGACTACAGGGAGATAGTGCTTCATTGGTTGGTGAAGTAGGTGGAAAGTGAAGGCAGCAGAGTCCACAGCATCTAAGGGATAGAGCCCTCTTTAAGAAACAAAGTAACTCCAGGGGCTGGAGAGGTGGCTCAGGGGTTAAGCCTCTGCCTTGCAGGCGGAAGGTCCTGAGTTCGGATCCTAGACCCCACATATAGATGCCGAGCGGCCTGCGTTTCTGGTCCTGGTAGGTCGGAGCCTGTGAATCCTGGGGCAGAGTAAACAAGGAGGAGGTGGAGGCGGTCCATGGGGGTTCCCGAGTTTGTCCGTGGTTCTACACACACACACACACACACACACACACACACACACACACACACACACACACACATTGAATTAAAAAAAAGAAACAAAGTAACTTCAGAATTGTAAAACAAACACAACCACAAAAGAAGCAACAAAGTGAGTTTAATGAAAAGAATTTTACCCTCTTTGTTTTCAGTGCCATGTTCTGTCCAATACAGATAAGGCTGAAGTTTTTGAGAATCCTTTAAGAATAATATTAAAAAGAAAAGGTTACACATGGTCTTTTCAAGAAACTGAGCTGTGTTTGGGAGGAAAGGTCGGTAGGTATCTTTTCTTGTTACTGCAACAACATCCCTGGCGCAAGCAGTTTAGGAAGAAGGGAATTATTCCAGCTCACAGTTCCAGGTCTTTACAGTAGCGGGAGCTGGAAGCAGCTGCTCACATTGTAACCACACAGTAAAGGTGGGGAAATGACCAGACAACACCTCCCCCACTACTCTGGCTGTCAGGACAATCAAAAGGATGTTGGGACTATCCTGAGATTTTGATTTAAACTCTCTCATGGATCTCATGCTGGTCACAGAGAGAAACCTGACTCTAGTCAGAGGAGGAGTTTGTCTCCCCAAAGAAATTTTACACAGCTCAGATCACCTTCCAGGGTGTGCACGGAACCATACCTGGAGCAGAACTGTCCAGTTATATTATCTCCTGTCTCTCCCTGATGTTTAAACTTCACTATTTCTGCTTGGACTTTGAAGAAGAAGGAATTGAACTGAAATAAATGTCTTCCAAATATGGCCATAATGAATAAGTGGCCAATAATTGCTTTTTGCCCTTGCTTTAAATGCTTATTAATTTAATGAGGATAGGTGGCCAAACTAGAGGCACAAACCTGGCTCTTGTGGTCTGGTAACATCATATCTGTAACAGGGTAGGGGTGCATGGACCAATGCAGACATGGGGTTTGCTTGCCTTTTCCATCTGTATTTAGTGGCAGACCACCTGCCTAAGAATGGAACCACCTATAGTGAGCTATGTCTTCCCACATCAATCATGTAATCAAGAATTCCTCAGAGGCATGTCTAGAACCAACTTTAATCTAGAATTGCTGGGCATCAAGTGAAGTCCAGTGTTCGTAACGTGTATCACTTTCAATGTTGCATACTGGGTAGAAGGGGATGACTTCAATAGAGGAGAACCATTCTTTGGTCAAGGGTCTATAAGTAGCTCCATTTCACTGTTGCAAGCCTCCAAACTGAGTTCTCAAGATTCATTTGTAGGAAAATATAGGGCAGTTTCAGTTCATCTACCCATTGCTAAGTGAATACAGGACCCAGAGAACTAACTTAGGAGCAAGGGATTTATTTTTGATTCTGATTCTCAGTTACAGTTTCATCAGTATGTCAGGACAGTTCATACCAACAACAGGAGCTAGAGAAGTGGCCTCACAATAGCCACAGGAAGGCTGAGGAAGGACATGATTCCTAATTTGCCAGTCTGCCAAACTACCAAGCCAGCTGTCAGTATCTTCCCCACCTGCCACATCATTGTGAATATACTAATTCTGAACTGTATACATTAAAGATGACTGAAATGGTTAAAGCTATATAGATATATAGTTTGTATGTGGTGTTATATATAACTTTCAGTACCCCCTCCAAAAAAGAGCCCGTTGAAAGTCAAGTGTCTCTATAACCCTTGTTGGGGACAAAGGATTGCAATTAGTAAACCTACGGAGACCTACTAGGTGGATATAAGTGTATTTGTTTCTTAAAAGCTAGATCTTGAGCAGATTACTGTAAACCTGATGATAAGTTTAAAAGATATTTTGCATTTCTCCCGCATCATATTTTAGAAGGAAAATTTTAAATGGTTAGCCCAACAGAAATGCTCTTGAAATTGATTTGTGCTAAAAAAAAATAATAAAAAAAAGCAATCAATCTGGGTTTCTTCAAGGATCAGAACACCAGGCAAGTCTCAGCTGTGAAACAACATAAGGATATTTGTCTTAAAAAATACAATTAGTTGTATTTATTAGGAGAAATGGAAGTAGTCCTTTCCCCTTGGGGCTTGTGCCTATGGCTAAAAGATCTACTATAGTAACCAAAACAAAATAGCCAGCCTTGAAGGATGGTTAGAAAGTGTATGACAAAATGCCACATGTAATCGTAATTTCCAGTAGAAAGAAGGTACACGTGATCATATATATTAGGAGAATATTTATGTTGAAAATTCTAAGTTCTGAGAATTGTCTTCTCAAAAAATAATTCCTACCAAGGAGCGGGAAGAGTTCTCAGTGGTTAAAACAATTGCTATGCAAGCAAAAGACCCAGAGTTGTGATCCTAGGTCATAAAAAAATTCTGGGAGGGTGTAGCAGCCTGCCTGTAATTCTAAGCCCAGAAGGCAGAGACAGGGAATCCCCAGAGCAAGTAGCTCTGTTGGTGAGCTTAGTTAGAGACCTAGACTCAAAACAGTAAAGCAGTCAGGGAAGATTCATGACATCACCTTTGAGCCTCCACACACATACACTTACATGTACACATACCCCCACACATGAAAACATGCATTCATGTATGCACTTACCTCCTATACAGACATGAAAATGGAAAATAGAAAAGTTTCTACTCAGAACAGTAACACCAGAAATCATCTCCCCAGGAGGCAGGCAATCTTTGTAAATCTACGATTTATTGCTTCAGTGAATACAACATGTCACTTCTAACACTTGTAACAAAGTTATTTATCCATGTTAAAAGGATAATTCTCAAAGTAGGGGATCCGACCGAGGCTGTTAATCTGCTAAACACAGAGGGCTATTATGGCAACTAAGTAGCTAAACTTCTTAACTCAAGCTCAGGAATTACTGCAGTTGCCCTGGAGAATGGTCAGAGTAGGATTTCAATATATCCTAAAATGCTTAAAGTAGAGTCTGACCAGCCAATTCTCTCCCCATCCTAAAGCTCAGGGAACGTTGCAGAAGAGTGGGCGGCAAGATGGTAAGAGCCTAAAGATGGGGAGGACCAACAATATGCAAGATACTCCACACAAGTTGGGGCTGCAGCAGCCAGGATATAGTTACATTGTGATTAGACCTCGCCTGACCTGCACAATGGCTGACATGTCAACGACCCCCCAAAGTCTAGCAGGGATTACAAGGGAGAAGACTTCAGGCAGTAGGATCCTTAGAGGGAAGGGATTAAACAGACATAATAGAGTTCCCATACTAGCGGGCAGCCCAAGAAGGGGCCCCAAACTATGCCACTGAGTCCTGAACTCTCATTAGTGTAGATGACTCAGAGGGAATTCAGCACCCACATAAACAGATGCTCTGGAGGATGGGAGAGAAAGCAGGAAGCACCAAAAGAGGAGAAGGGAAGGAAAAGGGGTGATGGAGAGACTAGGAAGCGGGACAGAGAGGAATGGGAAACAATGGGAGAAGGGAGAAGGGAGGAAGAAAGGGGTATCTATTGAACTTGTATAACTGGACAAAAAAAAAATAATAAAGAAAAGTAGAGTCTGAAGTTTAAATGTATGCTTGGTAAGGACCACAAGTATATTTTAAATTTTCTTGTTTCTCTGCTATTTGTCTTTATGTCTCTGGTAAATGCACAACCAAATAACTTAAGGGAACACTCAGTTTCATTCCTATGATTCTGTTTACAGTTCATAGTCCAGAGTGGCAGGAGAGATTTTACCAACACTGGGAACTGAGGGAACCAGCTACATCATATCCATGGGATTATGGATAGAGGGGCAAACCATCCCACTTGCCAATCTGCGAGTCTCCCCAAGTATGCCAAAGTACTGAACCAGCTCACTCCATCTTACCCACTTTTCCACCCACCGTAGGCTGGTTCTTCCCTCATCAATTGGAAGCTCACTCCCCTGCAGGGATTGTCTTAACTACCTACTCTTCACAGACATGTCCAGTGCCCCGGCCTTCACTTGCTAAGCTGACATCTGTATCTAACTGGTACATATGTTGCTATAATTTCTCAATTTGAAATCGACGAGAATAAATTATTTCCACAAGTTCAGTAAACCCAAAGCCTCAATCAAGCTCATGATTTTGGACTCAGTGATTATATTTCCAGGAAGCATCTTAAAAAGAATATGAAATTTACAAAATATTAGCATCAAATTGTCCCCCCTTTCTCCTGATTCTGGGAATAAAAACTAGGGCTCTACCACTGAAGTAAATCCCAGCTACTTTGTATATATTTTATTTAATCACAATGGTACTGTTACTAGTGAGAAGGTAAAAGAAAAAAGACCACTTTAGTGCTTTCCAATATGGGATGTGTTAGAAAACTTGAGATGTCCCAAGAATAAAATATGGTAATGGAAAACGATGTATAGAAGTATTTTTAAAGAGGTTTGATGGTGTATGTCACAGGAAAAAAATAATAGTTAAAATTGTGCATCTCCATAGAAATGTAGTAGGATAAAAGTCTTAAGAAATCATTAACAAAAACTTTTTTCCATGTAGTAGAAACAGGTACTTTTTCAGAACTTCTCACAATGATTGTTTATTACTATTCAGAGTCACATTATTAAGATGATGTTTACTGTGTAATTTAAAGCTCACATGTGCTAGAAAAGACACAAATATTTGTACTTGATATCACTGAGGAATTTTTATAGTGTGTCCAGTATCTGCTATTTAGTTGACTCTTGGGTGTCATGAAAAAAAAGTTACTCATAATCTTGACCTTTTGCTCTATTCTCTTTTCTTAACAAAGTGTATTTGTCTTTGATAAGCATTTTTCCAGTGTTTTCTTATTTGTTCCAGGGTATTTTGCCATTCTTTCTTTCCACAATGTGATCATTAATTCTTCAGGCCAGCAAGGATAAAGTGTGTCTGTGATTCTCATTTTGGTATTTTCCATTCTAGGATCATTAGATGTTCCCCATTATGAGTAAGAAGTTCTAGTGTTTTATTTTCTTTCTTAATCTGCAGATAAACTTTGCAAAAGCACGTTATGGACTTGCTTGAAGAATTGCTCCCATGGCCAGTTAGATGAGCTCACTGGCTGCTGCCTAGAAGCAGCATTGAGCTTTATTCTTTTCCCTCAGTATTCATAAGCTCAACAGACATCCAATTGGGTCTCCATAAGAAACACCTTCATTGAATGAAGAAATAGAAACTTCTTTTTGTATCTATTCAGGGAAGTTAAATTTTTTTGAAATGAGGAAATTGAACTTCCTGTGTGGAACTCAGCTGAATGGACAGACTACATGTTCCCTGTTCAATAGTTGGTAGTTATAGGAAAGCCAGAGGAAGCCCCTAAGCTGATTACCAGAGCAAAAAGTTAAGAAATGAAGTTAACCCTCAAGCATTTAAAGTTACAACTTAACTGATTTTAAATTCTGAGAATAACAACAGTTGCCTTATGGATGATCAAGAACAGTATGAGTTGTGTTTTCTATTCTGTTTAGGATTTCCTGAGACTGAGAACCAACTAACTTAGGACCAGTTTAATTCTTTTCTTCTTTGTAAATATTTTTACATGCTTCTTAGGCACTTACACTTACTGTAGATTGTTAGTCCTAATTGTTCGGCTTGAAACCTTCCTTTGTTTTGGTGTACTTAAATGTGTTTATTTTGTTATTTCTTCTCACTGTTAAATAATGCTTACTGTTGCCTTCATAAGTGAAAAAGTGGACTTACAAGTTGTATCACATCCTCACATATGATCAGTTTGTATGTAGATGTCACAACACATGGAAATATACATGATGCATTAGGATTCACCCCTGTTTCATTTTGTTCCATTTTAGCTTTTCTGGAAGGTTGATCCATTCTGCTGGACATGCTGTTGTTTTTCGCCGTGGGACTGTTCGTCCACTTCGTGTTCTTTGCCTCCATCTTTGACATTTATTTCACATCTCCTTTGGTTCATGGAATGACTCCTCAGGTTACACCTTTACCTTCCTCCAGCAAAAAGATTAGTATTGTTCGTCGCTGATGGGCTGCGAGCCGATACACTTTTTGAATTAGATGCAAATGGAGACTCCAGGGCACCATTTATTAGGTAAGGATGCCAGCTGTTGTGGGGACCTCCCTCAGAGACATTACCTGAGCCAGGTAAGCAGGAAACACCGTGGAGTTGTCTCGTGTTAGACAGAAAGGTTACCAGAAGAGGAGAAGCCCTTGTCTTATAGGCCTTGATCTTCAGCCTCATGATGTAATGACTCCTTGTTGTCTCTCTGTGTCATTTCCACACCCGTAGAAGTTGGTGTCATTTGAGTCTAATAGCTCTACCTGCTTTGGCGAACTTAGCCTGTTTGCCAAGCCTGTACACAACTCACTGTATACCAGCTGGCTTTAAAAATCAGTCAAATGATGATAAATATACGAGGTAATAAACTAATTTCCATGGAGTTCAACTAGGGGTTCAGATTTCAAGTCAAAATGCATCCTGGTAGGCTGGTGAGATGGCTCAGTAGGTAAAGATGCCCGTGTACAAACCCACTGTCCTGAGTTTGCTCCTGGTGTCCACATGGTAGAGTTAGTTTCTGAAAGTTGTCCTCTGTCCCCCACATACATGCTGTTGTGACAGTGTTCCCTTCCCTCTTTCTCTTCCTCTTCAAATAAATGAAATATTTAAAAGTCTATCTCTCTGCCTCTCTGTCTGCTTTCCTCTCCCCTGCCTCCCCCTTCTCTTGATATAAATTCATTTTTAAAAATATAAAATATTGGGGAGGGAGGGGGAGAGGAGGGGGGCACAGGGCGGTGGGAGGTTGGAGGGAGGGAGGGGACTAGTGTACCTGTTAAGTTTGTATGAGTGGAAATAAAAAAAATATATAAAATATTTTTAAAAATTCTGCTTCTCTCTCTCTCCTGTCCTTTATTTCTTCCTCCTTCTCTCTCTTTCTCTCTCCCCCTTTATATATATGTATCATATATTTTATGTATATGTGTGTGTGTCACACATATGTATATATCTGAGAGTGGTGGTATACACTTGTAATCCTAACATTGGGAGGTTAAGGCAGGAGAATTGCTGTGAATTTAAAGCTAGCTTGGGTTATATAATAAGTACTAAGACAGCCAAGACTACATAGCAAGACTCTGCCTAAAAAAAAAAAAAAAAAAAAGACAAAGAAAAATAAATAACAGTATGAAGAAAGTAAGGAAAATCCTTACTTACGAACACTCTATGTTGCTCTTTAACCTTGACTTCTACAGAGTAGGTGGTTTGGAAAGAAATGTTTAACATTCTTTGACTTTTAAGTTCCTGCAATCTCTTCTTTCTAATTAGTGTCAAGCACTGAAAGGCTTTTCCAGATGTTATACAGAAAGATTAAAATTAGATTTACGACAAGATTTATTAAGAAAAAAATACCCCCTACCTCACCTGCCTCCATCTGCCATCATTTCTTTCTGTTCTTTGACCCTGCTTTGTTTTTCTGTGCAGTGCTGATCTTTGCATGAGATTCTGAACGCATAGGACTCACATGCCATTTTATCCTAGTCCCCGGAACATAGTGGGCAGCTGATAATTACGTGTTGACCACTAGAAGACAGTATGAACTGAAGCACTATGTTGAGCTGCCTGAAACACAGTTACAACAGTTCAAGGAAATGTTTAATATACTAAAGGACGAGAATAGATCATAAGCAATTTAGGTTAGTAGAGAAATATGAATAGGTTAAGTTTATCACACATTTCTGACAATTGGTAAAATAGGTGAATTTCATAGATGCAAAAGAAAAAAACTTGTTTTTGTGTGTGTGAGATGCTGGAGATTGGACCCAGAGCCTGACTTGTGCTGAACAGCTCACTGAGTTCTAGCTCCAGCCTTCTAAGTGAGAGCTGCTTTTCCATTCTGGATTTCATCTCTGGTTTGGTTCTTCCTGTGAAAATCTCCTGTAGAGCATTTAATCCAAGGATGTGTCTCACCCGTCTAGGATCTCATGCAAAGATCAGCACTGCACAGAAAAACAAAGCAAGGTCAAGGGATGGAAAGAAATGATGGCAGACAGGGTTATGGGGTATTCTTAATAAATCTTGTCATAAATCTAATTTTAATCTTTCTGTATAACATCTGGAAAAGCCTTTCAGTGCTTCACACTAATTAGAAGGAAGAGATTGTTTGTAGGAACCTAAAAGTCAAAGAATATTAAACATTTCTTAAACATCTGTGTTATCTCTTAGGAATATCGTAACACATCAAGGCAGCTGGGGGGTGTCTCACACACGCGTGCCAACAGAGTCTCGGCCTGGCCACGTTGCCCTGATTGCTGGGTTCTATGAAGATGTCAGTGCAGTTGCCAAAGGTATTGCATCTTGACAGTTTTAGTTAATGAAATCCTGGTCACATAAATATTCATTCCCAACCAATGTGTTTTAAAACACTTTTGACAAATGTTTTACCGTGCCTTATTCTTTTGGACAAATTCTTGAATCAGTTTTGAGTTAAGTGTCAGTTACCTTCCTGTCCTATTGGAAACATGGTCATGTGGATATATGGTTTAGGTCACTGTTACATCAAAGAATTTGAACATGATTTATTTGAATAAGAAACAAATTGTCCATTGTGACTTCTAAGATAGTGGTATGGCATGCACAATAGAATCTGCTAATTCTATATTTTGTCTCCAATTGCTCCAACTTGAAGAGTGCTGTCTACTTATTATTGTCTTTGCTTTATTTTTCTGTTACCTAAAGGGTGGAAGGAAAATCCTGTAGAATTTGATTCTCTTTTTAATGAAAGCAAGTACACATGGAGCTGGGGAAGCCCAGATATCTTGCCTATGTTTGCCAAAGGTAAGAGTTATTAACTATGTTTCCTTTGGTTTCAAATAGCTAACACATGAATATACTGGTTTTTAAAAGTCTATTTATTTTTTATTCTTGTGATATACAGGCAAGATAGAACGTGGCCTGTGACATGCCAATACATTTCCTCTCAGGGAGCTGTAACCCCACCCTTATTTTCCTTGTTTATTACTATATTTTTTGGTGTCTAGAGACTTTTGGCATTTCTGAAAATAGGGATGTGTATTACAATGAATGGAACTGCTGTTTAATGATAGTGGTTTGTCCTGCTTTTTAAAAAGTATTTACTTATGAAAGAGAGAGAGAGAAGAGAGAGAACATTCATGCACATGCCACAGTGCATCTATGGAGATTGGAGGAAAACTTTCAGAAATGGTTTCTCTCCTTCCACTAGGAAGGATTGAACCCAACTCATCAGGTTTCACAGAGGCATCTTTACCTGTTGGGCCATCTTGTCAGCCCTCTTTTATTTCTTCTTAGTTGTATTTTAAATGTTACTACCTCATGCTGTCAGTATTTTGGATTTGGTGAAATGACATGATTCTATCACGTATCATCTATATGATCTTGAACTTCAGTTTTCCTTTTTGTAAAGCATGTGGGTAAAATTATTCATGTCTCATAGATTTGTTTTTAGAATTAGATGATTCAGATGAAACATTTAGCAAAGTACTTATTGCATAAATTCTCTATGGAGATAATATTGATGCCTGGTTCTTTACATACTGATAAATTGTTAAGCAAGTCAATAGATGTTCATGAAAATGTGAATGCTAGAACTTACATTTATAATTGCTATTTTAATAATTTTACTATGCCATACTTTTAACACTTGATGTAAACCGAATAAACATGGATTTTAATATATTGAAATGTCATATATAGCTCATTGCTTTGACATTTAAATTTGTAGAGTTTGCTTATGTGCACAGATTTGTTGAATATTAGGACATGTCTTGATTGGGAGATTCAACTGTATTATTTTTTAAGTCAGTTAGACATATTTCCTTACATTAAATGCTTGATACTGGGAGCAAGATGATTACTTGCCTCTTTCAATGGAAAGAGCTTGCAGCATTATTCTTAGCCATGAGTATGATAAGTGGAACTACTGGAGCTTATTATGTATCCAAAAAGGAAATGTATATTCAGAATCTCACATATATTCATAGAACATTCTTAAACTGGCAGCTATTTCAGACTGTGACTTCTTAAGAGGCACACATTTTTTGATACTTTAATCCTTAAATGGGAACAGATTTTGGTGTTTATTATTGTTTTCTTGCCTATTAGAATTTTGACTTTGGCAAGGTAACTACATACATGTTATGTGTGTGTAAAATTAGAATATGTTATTTGATAACAAAAAGAATACATTAAAGCATATAATGTGATTCATGACATGTAAGATAAATGTTATTCTCCCATCTTTCCTTTCTCTCTCATAAAGCCTTTGTTGTTAATTCTGAAAAATGCTTCCAGTGCAGTCAGGTGTGGGGTGCTCAGCTTCAGTCCTGATGCTCGGGAAACTGCAGAGGGAGAATAATCACTTGAGCCCAAGAGTTCAAGACTTGCATCTTGAAAGACTATCAGGATTTTTTTGTTGTTGATATTTATTTATTTTAGTATTTTACTTGATTCTGTACTTGAGAGGTGAGAGGCAGGCACACACATTTATCATATTTATGCATGTCCCGTGGTGCACAGGTGGAAGTCAGAGGGGAACTCTGGGAAGTCAGTTCTCTCCTTTCACCATGAAAGTTTCCAGGCCGTCTCAGGTTGTTGTGTTTTTGCAAGCAGGCACCATACCTGCTAGGCTGTCTTACCACTCTTGAATTTTTTTGAAGTATTTCATGTTTTATGATAGTCCTCAAAGATTTTTTTAAAAAATTATATTTTCTCAAATTTGCTTTTCAGGTGCTAGTGGAGACCATGTTTACACATACAGTTATGATGCAGAAAGAGAGGACTTTGGTGCCCATGATGCCACCAAGCTGGATACCTGGGTTTTTGACAATGTTAAGGTGTGTGCTGTGCTGTTTGATTTGGTTTAGAAACATCAGTGAGGTGTTTGTTATTAAGTAGTTAATCACTAAACACCTATTTATTCTACTGGAAATTTGTAATTGTATCTCAGATTTTTTTGCTATCTGAATGAACTTTCAAGTCTGGTGGTATAGCATGCTATTTGTAGAAGAGTATTTAAAAAAAACTACACATTCTATAATAACTAATTAATAGGTTTAAAAATTATTTTTCAAAATAACCCTCAAAAAGTTTGTGTTTCTGAAAGTAAAATAAGTCCTAAATTAGGATTCAGAAGAACTTACGTTCCATTCCTTGTTTGGTGATTCTTAGGTAAATTTTGCTCTTTTGTTGATGTAGAACTTTTGTCTTGTAGCAGTGTACTGTGTGAGGTGTGCCAAAGCATCTTGAAAAGTGATATTTGGATATAGTCCTTGCATAATAACAAAAAAATATATATATGAAAAATACTAGCAAGTCAGTCATTAGATGCCTATGATTTTCTGTAAGTAGTAGAATTGTAAAAACTATTTGAAAGTGACCATTGTCAAGCATTTCATGAGTAGTACAATAGAATTTATATTTTTAAAAATTTGCATGGAGGGACTGGGGAGGTGCATCACAGGTGAAAGCCGTTGCCTCACAAAAGGATCTAAGTTTAGATACTCAGATCTCACATAAAAACACCCTGTGGGTGTGATGGCCCACCTGTGATTCTAGCCTGCGAATCCCCAGGGCAAACCAGCCCTAAATGGCATGTTCCGGGTTTAATTAGAGACCCAAAATACAACAGTAAGGTAGAAAGCACGATGAAGGATCATTCTTGATTTCACCCCTGAGCCTGGGTAGGCATATACATTTAAGTGCACTTGTGTTCATTACTCACCCGTGTGGGCCCACCCACATGCAAACACACACACATACACACCCCACACAGGAAAAGAAATTATATGGAAAAATATATAAATGCATATTCCTTTTTCTTGCAGGTCCATTGTTTCTTTTGTGAAAATAATAACTTATAATTAATTTGTTGGTGAAGTGCTCTCTTTTATTAAGCTTAATAGATCCTTCATCAATAATATTGTTTTTTTATCCTTCATATAGTTATTTTTACCAGTTTGTTTGTAAACATATTCCTCAGCACATATCTGCATTTTCTTTGTATGTCCCTACTAGAAATTAAGCGGTCAATAAATTCTCTGCTCAATCATGTTTCATTATTTAGGGACCTTTTCTCTCACAATTTTCTTTTCTTTCTGTGTATTCAATTTGACATATACTTTTGTCAAGAGAGAGAACACACAAATCAAATAAAATCTCTGTGAGAAGATAATTAGCACCGGCCTGTTGTTACAGGCCTGCAATGCCACCTACTTTGGAGACTGGAACAGGAGGATCATAAAGGCCAGGCCTGCCTTGATTACAGAGTGACTGATTTCAAAGCATATGAGAAACTTTACCGAGACCCTATCTCAAAATAAAAAGGACAGAAGGGACTTAGTGATCTAGCTCAGTGGTATAGGACTGCTTAGCATACCCCAACCAGGCCTGGGTTTAATTACCCCGAAACTCTCTCTTCCCCAACCCACAAAAAAAGGAAGAAAAAATGAGAATAGCAACAAACTATCTTGGAGATTGCCTATTAATATGGTCTACTCATACTGACTTCTGTTTGAAAGCCTTCGCCTTCTAATATCCACGGGCAGCTTACGTGTCTCCTAAGTCATGGGTTTGATTCCTTGTGAGTGGCGTTCATAGAGCACCAGATGCTCATGACAAGAGTGAGCAGCCAGGAGCTGATGCAGCCGGGATGCTGAACAGTGCCATTGCGACTCTCCTAAGGAATGCGCCCCTCTGGGCTTGAGTTTACTTTTAGGACGTCCCATGAGCACGAATCATGATAAATTAAAGTTACAGCCATCACCAGGATTCCAGGCTTCCTCTACTCCCGCCTCCCAGGTGCTGGGATTGTAGGTGTAAACCACCGACACCTGGCTTTTTTTTTAAAGTAAGTCTTTTAAAAAGCAGTGAGAATCTGGCAGTGAGCTGGAGGTAGATCTGTCAGATTAGTCTTAATAGTTTCCCAAGTCTCGTGCGTCCACCAATAATGATCAATACTGTTTATATATATTTATTTTTGGCTAATCCTGAAACAAACTATAAATTTAATTCGAGTAGAATTTCTATGGAAGCTGAGGAGAGGGGCAGTTTAATAGTAGTATATATTTTTTAAATTTCTCTTCTTGAATAACTTATCTAGTGATCCCATTTGTATTTTTTTCTCCCATGTTTTATTTTTTCCTAATCATACAAGCTCAATAGGTACCCCGTCCTCTCCCTCCCCTTCTGCCCTCTCCTGTCATGCCCCATTGCATTCTTCCCCTTACCCCTCCCATTGTCTCTTCATTCCTCCCCCTCTTCCAGTGCCTCTCTTTCTCCCTCCCATCCCCTTTACTTTTAAAAAACATTTCAATTTATAACATTTTAATTTATAAAATTTTTAATTTTTGGATGAAAAGCTTATAGTTTTTTTAAAAAAAATTAGCGTCTTCTAAAACTGCAGACATGTATGAACGATTATCTTAGCAAGTAAATTGAAAGCCCTCTGCAGATGTAGTTGCGTGCATGCTCATGTGTATGTGAGTGCACTTTGTTGTCTCAGAAGGACTTGTCATTACAGGTCAGAATTATGAATTTTTTTTATTTCCACTCATACAGACTTAATAGGTACACCCGTCCCCTCCCTCCCTCCGACCTCCCACCACCCTGTGCCCCCCTCTCTTCCCCTCCCTCCCCATCCCCCAGTGCCTCCCCCTCCCATCCCCAGAGCATCCTTAAATGTGCATGCCCAACTCTCCTCTGGGTCCTACTCTACAATGAGGTGCAAGGACCCAGTGGCATTTCCCAGAACCCTTTCCTGTGTTCCCCTTAAGCATAAGAACACTACTGTGGCTGTCAACCCCTTGCCTCCAAGGATCCTAGTGCCTTTAGCAAATGCTAGACTTTGTGGGGTCAATAGTGTGTTGGACATTGCACAGGGCATGCAAGGTCCAATTATGATTGCTTTGGCCCTAACTTGTGTGGAGTATCTTGCATATCATTGCTCCTCCCATCCTTGTGCTCTTACAATCTTACCGCCCCCTCTTCCGCAAATTTCCCTGAGAATTATGAAATTAACATAACGTTTGAGCCATATTTTGTTCACTACATTCTTTTCTAGCACACAATGGCAAGTATAAATTTTAGTCATGGAAAAAGAATAGTTAGGAAGCTGCTCTCAATATTCTAAATGAGATTATGATTTGACTAACAGGATTGAAAAAGTGGTCACGTTTGAGTATACAGAAATACAATAAGTAGTTTTTAACCTGTTACCACCATTACTGTTTCACATTTGACTCTTGCCAAACTATTTTTTCAATTTGCTGCTTTTTATTAAAGTAGTTACATAGTAACAATGGTGTGAAATTAAATCCCCCCCCTCTAACTTTTTTTGGGTCTAATTGTAACAGAGTAGCTCACTCATTCTTTGGACAGAAAAATCTGAATTTATGACAAAGATTTTATGTTGATAAATCTTGAGGGCAAATTGAAGCAATGTAAAAAATTTAATTTTGTGATTAATACATAAATTTAAATAAAACAAATGAACTGATATTTAATTAATTTCTTGCATATATAGGACTTCTTTCATGCTGCCAAAAACAACCAGTCTTTATTTTCTAAAGTAAATGAAGAAAAAATAGTTTTTTTCCTACATTTATTAGGAATAGATACAAATGGACATGCTCACCGGCCATCATCAAGGTAATTTTAATGCTGTGTTCCATTTGATTTTTTTTAAGGGAAGCATGTATTTGTGTGAACTTTTAATATGAAGTTTTTTTGTAATTATCACAACTGAACTAACATTCTATATAGCTATATGTTTTCCATTATATACAGTATAATATGATCGACTGGTTCAAATTCCCTGTGCTTCAACCATGTAGCACATTAAAACAAGTAAAATACACCCTGGGCATACATCTTGTGTTCTTCATTTATCAAGGTAGAGAAAAATGTCCAGAGTATCTATACTTCAGGAATAGTCCCTTAAATCTCAAAAGAAAAAGCATTTTGCAGTATTAATTTTTCTAGCCCAGAAAATGTAATTTCCATGTATTTAATTTGATCAGTATCGTGCCTAACAAATGTGTGTAGAAAGTTTTGTGTGCTGTGCTTTCTTGTATTCCTTATATGTAGCAGCTAATACTGGTCTCACTTTCTCAAGGGACTTAGACAGATAGCTCAGGGATTTAAGGTTCTGCTTCTAAAGGAGAAGGTCCTAAGTTCAGATTACAGATCCCACATGAAAATGTAAGGTGGAAATGGCAGCAGCCTGCACTTTTGGCCCTGGAAGTTAGAGCATGAGAAACTCCAGAGCAAAACAAAGAGGAGGAGGAGCAATCCAGGGTGATTCCCGAAGTCACACTTGGGCCTCCACAGGCACACACACAGTGCTGTCTGATACACATAGACACACAAAGAGACACACACACACACACAAGTAAAAAAATATATTGTCAATTGGTACTCCTCTTTTAAACCATCTTTGAAAACTATTTCAGGTTTTTTCAATTAATTAAGTGAGAAAAATTATTTTTAGTTAAAGAACTCTGATTTTTATAATCGTAAAGATTAAATCTAAAAGCATTTCTTCTGTTTTTGATTTTGGATGTAATGTGTTTGCACTGAATAAATCTGATTTCTCCAAATTATTTTTAATTTGTTTTTCTGTTTCTTTATGAACAGGGAGTATAAGGACAATGTCAAGAAAGTCGATAATGGAGTGAAGGAAATTGTGTCTTTGTTTGAAGACTTTTATGGAAATGATGGGAAAACAGCATTTGTCTTTACCTCTGACCATGGAATGACAGACTGGGGTTAGTTTGTCTTTACGTGGCATCTACCTTACAGTGAAAGTAGTGACAAAAGTAGCTCGCAAATATGTGCAGATGGTTAGATGTTTTACTATGGACAGGGTCTAACATAAATGTATGCTTAAAATGTTAGTGTCAAAAAAGACTGACCTTATAAAATATAATTTTTCTAATTATAAAGAAAATGCATTCTCATTTGCTATGACAAAGTGGGAAAAAAGTATTATTTAATTTTCTTCACACTTTTTTTAATCCTAGAATAATTGAACCTAGATTTTACTGTATGTGACAGCAGAGGGAGTGATGTTAATATGCTACTACTGAGGGGCCTGAAACTGCTGAAATTATGTTAGTTACACCTGTGCCTGTGAGATTACCTTGGCAAATACAGTTTGTATTCAGAACTGTCTAGTTCTAAGATAAAGTTTGGCCCCCTTAAATCGCAAGTTGAAATCCTGGTGAGCTGGTTCTATTTCTTCAAGGGCTTTTAGCTCTACCACTGTCAGCGGGCTGGAAGGAAAGGATGGTGCTTAGCTGTAATTAAAGTACAGACGAGAGTAACTTACAGAAGAGATACTTAGTTTGGCACATGGTTTCAATGTGGTTACTTGGCTCAGGCAGAACATCATGGAGCCAGCAGCATTTGGCGAGGGAGGCTTTCTCCCCTTAGTGAGTAGGAAACACAGAGGGACAGAGGTGTTGGGGGGGTCAGGCAAACCTTTCAAAGGCATGCTCCCAGCAACCTGCTTCCTCCTGTTAACCTCGCCACCTAAAGTCACCATAACCTCCCAAAATAGCACTCCTGACAGGGCCAAGTGTTCCACAGGAGTCTGTGGGGGAACGTTTTGTATTTACACCGTAGCAGATCTGTCCACCTTTCTGTCCACTCTAGAGGCCTGCGTCACTTGCCCCCACATGGGAAGTCACTCCCCAGCAAAGCTCTCCTCGCTCCTCTTCTCCGGTTGCATAGCTCCACCTTCTCTTTTTATTTTTCTTCTTCCAACTAGAGTCACTCAGGAGACATTATGGTTTGTTTGTTTTCGCTTGTTGATAGTCTGACTTGTTTTAGGAGAATATTTCCAAATGAATTTTCATGAAAAGTTGTAAGCATTTGGGAATGCTAGAATAAACTATATGTGGATCAGTTCTTTCAAACAAAGTATTTAAAGATCACTTAGCCATGCATGAGTGATTATGTATCTGCCTGATTCCTCTTGGGTTCTTCTTTCCAGGGTCTCATGGGGCAGGTCATCCTTCAGAGACTTTAACTCCTTTGGTTGCTTGGGGAGCTGGAATCAAATATCCCCAGAAAGTATCGGCTCAGCAGTTTGATGATGAGTTTTTGAAAGGTACAAACATTTGTCCTTATTGTTATAAATGTCTAGTTATCACATTTTAAAATAAAACTAAAAGATTAAATTGAAAATTGCAGTTAAAATAGCTTCTAATTATAATTTTGAATCTCTCACTGACATTGTATCGTTTTGATACTACACAAGTGCTACAAATCAAGAAATTGGCTAGTTTGCCTTTTCTGTTCTTGTAGAACCACTTGTTGAATATCTCCAAGTGTACCACTGATAGCAACTATTTATTAGGCCTTTCTAAGTGTACAGTAAACTAAGCTTTCATTTTATTTTGTTAAGTTAATGAACTGTTTTGAGTTTGAGGTAGAGTCAATAAAGATAGTAAGAAGGAATGCAAGGTTTCTTATGGACAAGTTGTAAATCTGATTACAGTTTTCCAACCCAAACAGAAGACATGCTCTTTCTTATAAAGCTGCAGTATCCTTTAGGTAAACAGCTAGGGGTAGTAGCAAGGTGCTTCTCTCTAGAACCTGCTGAAGACAGAAGGGCATGCACTCTGCATGTCTGTAGGTTAGTGACTGTGTAGTGACTGTTTTCAGAGCGCTGTTTGACATGCATTTGCTGATGCTGGCAAGGAACACCAGGTTAAATCACACGTCCCTAGAGACATATTTGACAAAGGGCCAGAATAAGACAGAAGTGAACTGTCAAGATTTTTCCTGGTTTATTTAAGCATAAATGAAAAGAATCTAGAGGTCTTTTTCCCCATCTACTACTACTTTATCTTTGGGAGAGTGCTTACCATCCACAGAACTTAATACAGTACCTCAAGGCATCCAGCCTGTAGGTAGCACGTGACACAGGATAGCCCTGCTCAACATAAAATTTTGCAAGCCTACTTAAATATTATGAGATATTTGTGATTATTTTTTTGAAAATGGATCAAGCAGTTTTTGAGTGTGAACATATGTGTATTCTCACAACTTGCAGATCATGGGTTGGACAATCCAGCCTAACAGGAGACTTAAAACTACTAAAAGCAGAAGTTACAGATTGTGAATAACTGCTATGAGGGAAGTTAGGGTGGTATGGTAAAACAAGATGGGAGGTATAATTAAGCTCCTGAAACTTTTCCTTACGCTATTAACTAATGCAGGCATAGTTTATGAATCATAATTGTTTTGCATAGCTTGGTGAATTGTGCATGTAATCACCACCCAAATTCATATCAACAATATTAGCACATCCAGAAGTTTCCCTTTGAGGGATTCTTTGTGTGGGTTGTGCTAGCAGGTTTGTTCACAGCGAGTGTAAGAGGGAGCCATTGATGGGAAGATTATACAAGTGTCCCGGCATATTTCTGAGGAAGTTGAGCTTGTTTCTGGGACTGAGTGACCGCCACCAGCTAGAAGGCAAGTAGAGACTTGAGATAGAAGCAGGAGGCAGTCGTCCTTAAGATTTTGAAGGCTTGGAAAGGAATCGAGTTGACTTCTAGGGGGTCAGAAGACTAATTTGGTTGAAGCAGCTGTCCGTCTTCTCAGTGGGCAGTGGAGTATCTTAGTCTGAATCAATATAAGCTAGAATAAAGGGTGTGTTTGTACTCAAGTGATGCCATTCTGTGTTGGCTTTTGACTTTTCAACACACAGATGTTTTGGAATCATATTACCATGAGTTGCTGCAGATGGAATGTATTTTTTCATATGAATATTTAATATCATAAGTTACAGAGAAAGAGATGTGATTTTTTTTTCTTTTTGGGTGATTAATGTGAGTTTTTAGTAGCTGACAAATAGAAGTGTGAAAATTTTTTTAATTTATTGACTTATTAGAGAAAATCATATCCGAAGCCTTCTCATAGCCACTATTTTGACTATTGTGTATTACTCATGCTGATCACTGTTTACTGAAAACTCCTGAATTTGTAATTAGAGCAAGAACAATGAGGCTATTTCTGAAGGCAGTTTTTAAAATTTATCTTTTTAGCCTACAATGTCTTTCCTTAAGACATGTCCCTGGAGGGGCATAATGTGCTTTGTTCCCAGTTCACCACCGCCAGCTCCCCCCAAGCCCGGGGCAGATCGAATAGTATCTTCCAGTGGGGTTTTAGACATCTGTGCTTCAGGACTTCAGGAGCGTCTCAGCTGTGGTATTAGGGATTCTGCAAGCAGCTGGCCCCACAGGGAAGGAGCTTGGCTGTCAACTGCCTTCATTTCTCTCTGAAACACGGTTGCGGGAGAGTTGCTTGTGACTGTCATCACTAGCTGTTTGTTTCATCCCATGTTTTGGAGTGCTAGTCTCCAAATGAACATGTTAAGCTTAATAAATCACAGAAAGCACTAAATATTTACATTTCACTTGCTCCTTTCAAAATCTTGTATATTTTTTTAAATCCTCTGCCTTTTTAAGTACCTTCTCTCCCATACTTGGCTTAGGAGAGTGAGATCTTTGATATTTACATTCCATGAAGATTCAATAAATACTCCTAAAAATGATTTGTTTGTGTTAAAATCTAAACATCAGATCTTGTGTTCATATCTTTCAGAATGGAGACTGGAAAGCTGGAAGAGGCAAGATGTCAATCAGGTATTCATTCATTATGTTATAAGAAATTTGGAGAAAAATACGCAGAATAGGCACAATAATAATTAACAATAGCAAAAGATTTTCCAATATATTCATTTAATTACTAAGGAGAAATCTTTTAGTGCAATTATTTTAACCTGACTAATTTCTTCTGTGGCAAATTTTGTAATAAAGTCTCAAGTGAAATGAAAACTCCTTCTAAATAATTATGATGGATGATTATTATGCAAACAAAAATTTGCATGCTTATTAAAAGTTTTTGTGATTTCTTATAATGTTCATGCTGCTTATGTTAGGAACAATCATCATCAAACATCTCTCCAGCTTGTCTCTTCTATGCTATGTCAGTTACCATTTCTTTTATTAATGTGTCTTTTCCCCTTACCATACTTTAATTCTCACTAATGAGAATCCTGGCAAATGGCAATGAAAAAAATTATGACAAGAGTGTAAATTATGTAGTCAAAGGCTTTTGGTTATAGGAAAGCATGTATCCAACCCAGTAACATCAGACTGTGAGTCTCACCTGCAACTATGGGGTTCAGGGTGGTTGAGCTGAAAATAGCGGCAAGTCACTGTTTGTAGAAGGCATGCACACACACACACACACACACACGCGCACACACACACGCACACAGACACACACACACGCACACATACACACACACACGCACACATACACACACACACGCACACATATACACACACACATACACACACACACGCACACATACACACACATACACACACACACACACAAACACACACACACGCAATGAACACAGCGGCAGGTCACTGGGAGGCAGTTGCAAGTGGCAGGTGTTTTGACTTCTCCACCATGTACAAGGTGACATTTCTTTATTATAAACAATAAATCCAGGTCTGGAGTATGGTTTCATGTCTATGATCATGAAAATCTATTTCTTGATGATAAAAGTAGGGCATGATAGGGGCTGGAAAGGTGGCTCAGGGGTTAAGCCTCCACCTTGCAGGCGGAAGGTTCTGAGTTCGGATCCCAGATCCCATGTATAGACGCCAGGCGGAAGCGGGGGCGGCCTGCGCTTCTGGTCCTGGTAGGGCGGAGCCTGTGAATCCCAGGGCAGAAGGAGGTGGAGGCGTCCATGGTGGTTGGCGAATTCGTCCGTGGTTCTACACACACAGACACACACACACACAGACACACACGCGCGCACATACACACGCACATGCGCACAGTTGAATAAATAATAATAATAATAAATGTTTAAAAAAAAAGTAGGGCATGATAAAAGTGGATTTTATTTTTTTCTCTTTAGATTGATGCCTTTTAGCCAAATAGATAAAAATTTGTAAAATTAGAATATCAGCTTATTAATTTTTGTGTGTGTGTTTGAGTGAGTGTATGTACACATGCATCTGTGGGTACTGTATATGCCTGTGGAGGTCCAAGATTGCCTTTGGGAATTAATCTTGTGTTACACTATCTCCTTTGTGCTTTGTTCTGGGGTTTCCCAGGCTCCACCTTCCAGGGATGGAGCTGTAGGCCTTCTCCATTTCTGCCTGCTTTAAAGGCAGAGGCTTAATCCTAAGCCATCTCTCCAGCCTCCTGTTTACTAACTTATTATTTAAAATTACACCAAACAGTTAGAAATGACTTGGTGGACATAAAACAACTTTTTTACTCATAACCAAACCAAATCATGGTCAGAAACTGAACTCAGAGTTTGCTGTTGGTTAACATTCCTGCTTCAGTTCTAAATGAGTTGTATTCATTCCTTCTCTGAATACTGCTGTATGCCTGCTGTGTGCCTGCATGTGTGAAGGTGGGATAGCCAGTAAAAGCAAGTACAGTCTCTTATCTGGGAAGCTTATACTTGAGAGGTGAAAACTGATTGTAGTTAAGCTATTGCACAAATAAATGTCATGTTCAGTAGAGACCTGCACAGCAAGAGCACAGAACGCATGCTCCTGATAAACTGGTTCACAATGGTGTCCTGGACTATTCAGGACTGATGTGAAGTTGAAGAATGAGCAGGACAGAAGCAGGAGGACTTTCCAGAGACACGAGAGCAACATGAACCCAGAACTGTGGTTAAAAGACATCAACAGGGAAGCTAGTGTACAGAGTCACAGAGACTATGTGATGTGAGGCGTAGCAGTGAGATACAGACCCTGCAGGACATGATGTGCCCTGTAAGCCTGCAAATGAACTGTTTGAAACCTGGAGACTGATATGACTAATGCATGAGCGTATGTGCGTGTCTGTCTGTCTGTGTATGCGTGCTTGAGTATATCAGAGGGCACTATGTGTGCTTATGGAAGCCTAAGGGTGACTTCGGGAATCATCCTGGATTGGGCTACTTCCTCTTTGCTTTGCATTGGCGTTTCCCAGGCTCCACTTTCCAGGATCAAGAAGTGCAGGCTGCCATCATGTCTGCCTGGAGTTTTTTTTTTTTTTTTTTTTTATTTCAGCTCATACAAACTTATTAGGTACACCAGTTCCCTCCCTTCCTCCTCCTCCCCCCGTACCCCCTGCTCCCCCTCCCCACCCTTCTCCCTCCCCATCCCCCAGTGCCTCCCACCCCAATTCCCAGAGAGTCCTTTCTTGTGCATGTCTGATTTTCCTCTGGGCCCTCCTCTCCGATAACGTACAAGGACCCAGTGGCCTTTCCCTGAACCCTTTCCCGTGTTCCCCTTAGGTATAGGAACACTGCTGTGGCTGCCAATCCTTTACCTCCAAGGCTCTTGGTGCCTTTAGCAGATGCTAGACTTTGTGAGGTCAACAGTGTGTTGGACAATGCGCACTGCCTGGAGTTTTTATGTGGGACCTAGGATCCGAACTCAGGAACTTCTGCTTGCAAGGCAGAGGCTTAACCCCTGAGCCATCCCTCCGGCTCCATAGCTCCCATTTAGCAAGGCTTATGTGTTGAGTACTTGACAGGTTTTATCAATCTCATCATCCCTGTGCAAGGGAACAAGAATGGATTATAAGCTGGTCTTCTGACATCTATCTATCTATCATCTGATCTATCTATCTATCTATCTATCTATCTATCTATCTATCTATCTATCTAATCTATCTATCATCTATTGTATGTATGAGAAGGCACGGTGTGTCCCTGTGGAGAACCAAGGGT
The DNA here is from genome assembly GCA_023101885.1 of Typhlomys cinereus. Lineage (NCBI taxonomy): Eukaryota > Metazoa > Chordata > Mammalia > Rodentia > Platacanthomyidae > Typhlomys > Typhlomys cinereus. The sequence continues at coordinate 1,086,349 of JALPQD010000426.1, forward strand.
GACTTCAGAAATCATCTTGAATTGCTTCTACCTCCTTCTTGCTTTGCTCTGAGATTTCCCAGGCTCTGCCAACCAGAACCAGAAGTGCAGGCCACCACTGTTTCCACCTGGCATTTTTCCAAGGGACCTGGCATCTGAACTCAGGATCTTCTGCTTGTGAAGCAGAGTCTTACCCCTTGAGCCATCTCTCCAGTCTGGTCTTCTGACTTCTAAGCCCCTTACTGCTTAGAAATTATGAGGACTGATAAACACACAGCCAACTAGATTTAGAAAAATGAGGATTATTAGTTCCCTTTTCGAGAGCAGTTTCTGGATGACAAGCATTCAGAGCAAGTCACCAGACTGGGAGTGATGGTGGAATCGTGAGCGACACTCAGGACAACTTGGGCAGGAGAATTCTCCACCGACTTGGGGATCTTCTCTCACCACCATATTTCCTGACTTCACTGACTGGCCAGACTTCCTTTTATAATTTTCTTTTTTCACTAATGTTCACTTTACTTCAGGTAAAGCCTACTACTAACCATTTTATGATTCTTAAGGCATTCTTTTGTATAGTACTGAACAACTTACATGAACTAGTCTAGTGTTGAACTCATGGGACAAGTAATTTTTGTTTTACTATGTTTTATACTGATGACTTTTAATGACTGATTTTCATTTTGTAGATAATATGTGTATTTCTATCAAGTGACATTTTTAGATACTAAGATATATCTATAAAATATTTGACAGTGATTGATTATGGCATATATCATGGTTATAGTCCAAAATATAGTGACATAAAGCTTTTTACTTTGTTTATGCCTATGGACTTGTTAGAGCTGAACTTTCTGTTCATAGGCCGACATTGCACCATTGATGGCGTCCCTTATTGGAGTTCCCTTTCCTCTTAATTCAGTGGTAAGAAATAAAATTTTATTATTGATATTCAGCAAAAAATTGAAATTTTCTTTTTTATGTTTTCTGTATAATCTTTAATGACTGGGTAACACCTCATAATTGAGTATGTATCATATATTTTTAAAATGTTTTCCTTGGGGCAGGAGAAATGGTTTAGCAGTTTAAGTATTTCCTGTACAAGCAAGAGGACCAGTGTTTGGATCCTTAAAAGCAAGTAAATCCTGGTTGGCTGTGGCAGCCCACCTATAATTCTAACCTTGGAAGGCAGTGATGGGAGATCTGCAGAGTAAGACTACCCACAAAGCCTGAGAAATAGAGTTTGATTTTGGGTATCCACATAGGAGATGGAGAGAACCGACTCCTGCAAGTTGTGTTCTGGCTACCACATGTGTGCTGTGGAATATGCACATGCATGGTCATATGAACACATACACAATAAATAAGTAAATATGAAAAGAATTTGAATGTTTAATTTCTTAAGATGTATATGATTTTTTTCTTCTAGTAGCAAGTAATGAAAGTGTATAAGTATGTTTTTGAATGTGAGCAACAGAGACTGAATCCACTTAAAAGGAAATTTATTGAAATGAATGATACTGGTTTAATGATAGCATGGGTATTTGAAAACCAGGTTTGGAAATGACTAGGAATTGGGAAAGCTCAGGAGATTTTGACACAATTGTGGCCATATCACTCAGATATCAGTACTAGAACAACATTATACCCATTGAAACATTTTTACCTATTGTAGCTGCTGTTTCTTGGCTCTTAGGACTCAAACTGCAGATTGTTTAGTCTGAGTTATTGCCTGACCCTTCATAAGGGAGTGTGGAGCTCCTCTTTGCAACCTACCGTGCTATACAGGAAATGATAATATTATTAAGAATGAATGCTGAAAAGTCAAAAGTATTCAGTACAACCATTCATACTTATTAGGACTTCAAAATCAAATTTACTTAAAAAGTGGCAGATAACTCAGATATACCTGTGAAGATCTTATAAAAGTCCTAAGTTTTTATTCTTAATGTGCACTACATTTTCATGTCTTATTATGTCTTTTTTAAAAAAGTGTTATAACTATGAGCTACCACAGTGATTTTTTTTCTTTTTCCATTTCTGTGTGGGAGGGAGGGTATGCATGTGTGCATGTGTGTGTTAGCTTGTGTAGGGGTGAATGTGTACACACTTGTGTGTATATCCATTTGTAGGCCTGAAGCTGAGATCAGAAATCATCTTGGCTCACTCTAGTGCCTTATTCTTTTTGAGATAGTATCTCTAATCAAACCCAAAGCCACCTCTAGAACTATCTCCTTTGAGGATTCTCAGTCTCTGCCTTCTAAGACTTGAATTACAGGCAAGTTGCCATACCCACATGGATTTTATATGCAATCTGAGGATTTGAACTCTGGTCCTTTTGCTTGTGTGGCAGATGCTTTAACTGATGAGCTATCTCTCCAACCCCATGATTGCTTTTTTTGTGTATAACCTATTTAGTTTACCAAGCATGGAATCACAAAACAAAAACATGGTAATAATTATGTTAGTTAATTTTTCACCGCTACAAAAATAAAATACCTGAGATACTCAGCTTACAAAGAAAAAAGGCTTCTTTTGGCTCACAGCATTCATTACAGGTTTAGTTCATTTAGACATGCTGTGGTAGGAGCCTATGGCACAGCTAAACCGCTTGCCTCATTGAAAAGAAGTAGAAAGGCCAAGATGCCACAGTCCTCTAAGAAGGTGAAGGTGCACCTCCAGTCCTCCAATCCAGAGACCCCACCCCTTCCCACAGGCCCTATCTCTTGAAGGCCCCTTTTCCTCCCATTAGTATGAGCCTGGGGGCCAAACTGTTAACCTATATGCTTTCGGGGAATATTTAAGATCCAAAACACAGCAGTAATCAATCTGTCAATGTTAGATTTTATTGTTCAATTCATCTCATTTGCTTTATTTACTTATTACATCTACTTTGTGAGAAAATGATAGAACATCTTCTTAGTGTCCGTAGTTTATCTGTCTGTATCTTTTTTGTTTTGTTTATTGAGACAGCATCTTGCCCTCAGCCCAGGCTGGCTTTAAATGTGCCTTGCCTCCCCAAGTGTGGGGCTGCATGTTTGTTCTTTGTTTTTATAAGAACAGCACAATACTTTGTGAATACTGTTACTAAGCCACTGTTTTTTTCCTTCATTTTTAGGGAACCCTTCCTGTGGATTATCTTAACAACACTGACCTCTTCAAAGCAGAGAGCATGTTTACCAATGCAGTACAGATTCTTGAACAATTCAAGGTAAAATAAGCAAATGCACAATACCTTAATATTGTGATTTTAAGATTGACTGTGTTACGGGAAAATACCTGATGTACTTAATGAATAATTTTCTGTAACTTATTCTCTTAGGCTTTATGTATCTTCCTGGTGTTTCATTTGTGAAATACAGTTTCCCGAGGCAATTAGAGGGTGCTGAATTGCCTTCAAGGCATGTCACTGATTATAAGCTTACCATACATCCTATAAAGACACAATTCAAGTCTTTATTGACTAGAATTTTCTCCACAGAAATAGATTAGCAATTGCAGCATACCTGTATTCAATCGTTGCTTACATTAAGAGCTTAGAGCAGTGATTCTTTAACCAAAGTTTCCTTAGTTCACATACAAAGGGTTGAGGAAGAATAGGTGCAGTTATTTTTCAGTTTGCTGTGTTTCAGGATTGCTACTCTCACCTCCTTGAGACAATAAGGCAATGGTAAATTTTTATTTAAATATGTACAAAACAATGTAACTCAACATTCCAGTAATTTCCAGAGAAGTTGCCCATTCCTAAAAAGAACTATTTCAATGGACATTTGTATTTAAAAATGAAATTCATTATTTTTTCTCAGTTATAATAAAATATTTTCCTGCTTGGTTTCTAGGTAAAAATGACCCAGAAAAAAGAAGTTACTTTACCGTTTTTGTTCACACCGTTTAAGTAAGTCCCAATATTTATTTATTAACTTTAAGGAAAGACTTTTTTACTGAATTCCATGCTGATAATAGGTTAGTTTATATCTTAACTTTGCCTTTTTTCTCATGTGGCAAGTCCTCTAACTCTTGAGCCATCTCTACAAACCTAAACCTGGGGAGGCAAGGCACATTTGAAGCCAGCCTGGGCTGAGGGCAAGATGCTGTCCCAATAAACAAATCAAAAAAGATACAGACAAATAAATTCCTGGACTCTAAGAAGATGTTCTATCATTTTCTCACAAAGTAGATATAATAAGTAAATAAAGCAGATGAACTAAACCAATAAAATCTAACACCAACAGATTGATTACTGCTGTTTTGGATCTTGGATTAGTTTTGTGTGTATCAGCACACACTCCCAACTGAGGTGTTCTGCAGTTACTTTTTTTTTTTATTATTTCCACTCATACAGACTTAACAGATACACCCGTCCCCTCTCTCCCTCCGACCCCCCACCGCCCTGTGCCCCCCTCCCTTTCCCCTCCCTCCCCATCCCCCAGTGCCTCCCCCTCCCATCCCTGGAGCATCCTTAAATGTGCATGCCCAACTCTCCTCTGGGTCCCACTCTACAATGAGGTGCAAGGACCCAGTGGCATTTCCCAGAACTCTTTCCTGTGTCCCACTTAAGCATAGGAACACTACTGTGGCTGTCAATCCCTTGCCTCCAAGGATCCTAGTGCCTTTAGTCCATGCTAGACTTTGTGGGGTCAATAGTGTGTTGGACATTGCGCAAGGCACACAAAGTCCAATTATGATTGCTTCGGCCCTAACTTGTGTGGAGTATCTTGCATATCATTGCTCCTCCCATCCTTGTGCTCTTACAATCTTACCGCCCCCTCTTCCGCAAATTTCCCTGAGCTTCAGGATGGGGAGAGATTAGGCTGGCCTAGTTCCAGGTGGTTGATATCGTCTGGATTATGTTTTGTTGATTTTTTTTTTCAGTTTCTGCAGTTACTTTTGTAAATTTATGAACCAAATGTTAGGTATTTGTGAGTCGCTGTTAGCAGCAGGGCTGTAGAGGGAAAGGAGAGTTCAGTTCCTGGGTTCCAGTGTTCTCACAACACTGCTCCTGTTGTAACTTAAGAAAAGCTAAGTGATCTGAAGAGCAAGGGCAGGTATTGCTAGTGCAACTTATTTGAAGATGGCACTTGGTTGGAGGAAGGTGTTCAGGTCTTAGAATGGGCGAGTTGTGAAAATCTGGGAGCGGTCAGTAGGAAGGTGGTGGTGGACACCAGAGGGTCTGCTGGGAATGCAGAAAGTGATGTGGATGTGGATGGCCCACCACGTGGGCAAAGGCGAGCGCCACTTGGATGGGAACCAGATACCACTGTTCCAGATCACAGGGCAGGGACGGGAGAGCTGAGTCCTCACTGCCGTGCTTCATGACTGACTCTCCTCCGCTGTCTTGAAGGCCACACCAGCAGGGACTTTGATTACTGGACTGTTTTACTTGAGCGTCTTAGGCATGTGATTGAATGACTTGAAATTATCATTAGCATTATTTTTAAAAAAAGTTCTCCTCTGTGCCCAGGCTAGCCTAGAACTCACTCTGTAGTTCTGCTTTGAACTCATGACAATCCTGCTGCCTCTGTTTCCCAAGTGCTGGGTTTATAAGTGTGAGCCATCTGTGTGTCTGTGGGTCTGTAGCAGCCCAAGGGGGTTGCTGGGAATCATCCTGGATTGTTCTGCCTCTTTATTGCTTTGCTTTGGGGCTTCAGGCTCTGCCTTCCAGGGCCAGATTACAGGGCACCAGCATACCAGCATTTTACTGGGATCTGGGAATCTGAACTCAGGTTCCTTTGTTTATAGGGCCAAGACTTTAACCTCTGAATCATCTCCCCAGCCCTAGATACTTTTGACTAGTTGTATAATGTTAGTGTGGTTTTCACAAGCCAGAAAGGTTTAACTATTGTATTACCTTCTGAATAATGTGGTTATATGATCGAGTTTATGTGCACATACAAGTGTGTGTATATCTGCACCTAAGGAGTCAGCTTTTCATTTTATCTCTTCTGGTGATGCTGGGTGCTTTCAGCAGATAGTGATGTTTTTAATCTGACGGGTCTGTGGATGCCAAGATGACATAAAGTTAGCAGTGGCTCTGATGTGTCTAGAAACATGCGTGCAAATAAGTGTGTGTGTGTGTGTGTGTGTGTGTGTGTGTATGGATGTGTATGTGTGTATGTGGCTGTTTATAACTTTTCTAAGAGATGCTTGTGGAGTGACCACTATGTAAATTGTGTAATTCAAATTAAAAGCTTTACCTTCATGGAATTGAGTGCACTATGCTATGTAGACAGATCATTAAAATAAGCAAATGAACAAGAACGACATCATCTCTATTTTTTAAATATATTTTGGGGTGGAGCCAATGCACAGGGAGCTGAGTGAGCCGACCTGAGGGTTGCTTTGGAGCAGTTTCTCTAGAAAGACTGTCAAGAGAGAGTTCTGTCTCAAGGCCTGCTTTGCATCCTGCCTGCCTTCTTCCCCTTGGCCTGGTGTCGGATCCTGAATATGCCCTGCTTTGATGCTCAGTCCTTGCTGTAAAGTTTCCACAATATTTAGAGTCACTGTGACATCCCAGGCCCAGCCCAAACACTGGCTCACCTGTCCTGGAGCAAGTGACCAGGCTAAAATGACCACTTGCTGAAAGTCTGCATTGAGAGAGAGAGAGAGAGAGAATTTTAAAAAATGACTCTTTAAGATACACAATTCAAGCCATAGGACCTACAGGTATTAGATCCTCAGAATTGCTTAAGAAACCCTTACATTCATAAAACTAGGGTCCACTTTACAAAATGAAAAAGCACAGGCGGCTCAGCTAAAACCCTAAAGGTAAATTGAAGAGGAATGACTGCCAGTTGGAGGCAGGTTCTCTAAATTAGAATAGTGAACAGACCTGCTGCTAAGTGAAATGAATTTCAAAGTATTCATGGTAGGTGGACGGAGGAGAAGCTGAAGGAGATCAACTGGATATTATGCATGGAAGTATCATTTCTGTATCTACACACACGCGCGCGCGCGCACACACACACACACACACACACACACACACACACACGCCCTTGACAAAAAGCATCCCCATTTGGCATGTTTTGCAGAGCTGCCAGGGATGTGAGAACGAATCCTTCATCATCACATGGGTCTAATGCTATGAAGGAGTCGATGAGAAAAGCTTAATCGTGGTTAAACCTTTCCTTTCAGTGAACAGTATTGAATACTACTAAAAGTATTGTAAATATTCGTTTTCAGCTTTTAGAGTCACTCCTTAGGCAAAGTGGGGGAAGAATGAATTAATAATTAATCACGGAATGGAATGCAAATGTTTCCAGCATTGACAGTGTGTGGGTATAGCTAGCAGTTTGGAAGGCAGAGGGGAGAGGAAATGCAGGCAGAGCAGTGTAGTGCTGTCCTCAGGAGTCAGATGTGGACGCTCGTGCTGCAGCTAAGCCAAGAAGAGAGAGGTGCACAAGGTGGCTGATAAGGAAAGCCTGAGATGTATGGCCAGTTGAGCTCTGTGGCTATACGGTCTTGTTTTCCAGTGCTGGAGAGGTAAAGACAGGATTCCCTGAGGTGTGCTGAGCAACAAGTAGATGAGTAGTTCCAGCTCCAATAAGAGACTGTCATTCATAAATAAATAAATAAATAAATAACCATGTAGAGAGCAATCGAAGAAGGCAGCTGATACTGGATTCTGGACCTCACATGCCTCCCTATGTATGTATACACACACACACACATACAGAGGTATGCATACATAATAACAATAAAAAATTGTGTAGGTGTGGTATATGTGGGTGTGTGAAAGAGGGTAGGCACTGTGTGCCTGCGGAGGCTCAAGTGTAACATCAGGAATCATTCTGGATTCCTTCTACCTCCTTATTGTTTTGCCCTGAGGTTTTCCCTGGTCCACCTTTTAGGGCTAGAATTGCAGGCCACTGCTATTTCTGCCAGGTGTTTTTACATGGAATCTGAGATACAAACTCAAATTCTTTTGTTTGTGAGGCAAAGGCTTTATTTAACACCTAAGCCATCTCTCCAACCCTCAGAATAAAAGAAATTTTTTTCAAAGAATTTTATACATCAGTAAGAAAAATATGTATTAGTGAAAATGGAAAAGCAGGACCTGAAAATTCATAAACGAGAACCTTTAAATGGTTGTAAAATCTTGAAAAGCACATCTACCTCAGTTTTGTTAACCATTTGCTAGTTGTAAAGTACTGGGTTATGTTTTTTACATGCATTAAAATATTATTCCCTGACTCTCTGAAGAGTATTATTCTTCCCAGTTTACAGGTAAAAATTTAGAATTTCATGGATATTAAAAACATTAATCATATTAAAATAAAATCTTTACATTGAAAGAAGGAATGTTACTGAGATTTCTAACCTTAACACTGACACCTGACCCTAACCTAAATAGCAGTTTTGGGGATTGAAATCCCATAGTCAGACTGTGGAATCATAATTCCTGACCAGTTATTAATCACTTTGCATTTTGTAGTATCTATTTGAGGTACAAATGCCCAAACTCTATGAAAATCTATTCTGAGAGAAATAATTGTGGGTAGAGTGTTGCTGCAGTGAAAACTACTAACACATGTCCATCTGTAGGAGGCATGGTTAAATTAACAATGGCATTGTTCATGCTGTGAACCAGCATATGGCCGTTAGCAGCAGAAGGTAGGCTCACACATACCTGTGTAAGAGAGTTTGTAAGTTGGTAAAAAGCATAACTACATGGCTGTGAATATATTATATCATTAATATTAAACATATGTAGTAATCGCTGGGTGGATATTGTGGCAGCGTGCAATTATGGACCTGGAAAGTGGGGTGTGAAAAAGAATGAGGAAGAAAAATCTAAGATGATTCCTAATGTCATCATTGGACTTTTACAGGCACACACAATGTCACGCGTGCGTGCACATGCACACACACACAGAGAAAGAGAGAGAGAGAGAGAGTAATACTACCGGTACACTTCTAAATGCTAGTAAATGACTGAAATACACATGCTTAGCTAGTAGTATGCTACAGTGAGGGTATTAGCTAACCTTATACTAAAACTTGATTATGATACATATTTATATGAATTGCAGGACACAGACCAAGCAAAATATTAAACTGAAAATGATTTTTCTGGTACATGGAGATGTAAAAATAGCATAAATTATTTTAAAAAATCTTTACTTTTATGCACTGCAAAAAAAAAAAAACCCTTTCTCTTTTGAAGTATTTTGAGTAGATGTATTTGAGAGCCATGATTAAGAGGGTGTTAGGACTTTTAGTGTACAACATACCAGGAAAATAATCCTTTATCATCTTTTGCTCTCTAAGTGTGATGGATCTTTTATTTTTTTATTTATCAGTAGTTTTTCCCTTCAATGTCATGTGCTTCTTTTCAATTGCCTTTCTGCGTACTCATGATGTTGATACTATTATGAGAACTGTATCAAAGAAACGCTAGCCCCTGAACATCATAAGAGAGGACAGAAGATGCTTGGGACACATTGCTTTAGCAGAATGCCCCCAGTACTTGCTACAGAGGTGTGGGTGAGGAGAACTTTCTTCTTGAATAAATGGATTTCCTTTCTGCTATTAGCAATATGTCATTCACCAGTCTGTTGTTGGATATGAGAAAATTCATTTTAGGTTGTTGACATTTGAAAATTCACAATTTTTAGACTTTACTTATATATTTGATTTCGGGACACTACTAGATTTTAGTGTAAACAGTGTTTCCACCATTTCCATTGTTTACTCATTTCCAGTACAGTTATGAAGAACTGATGGGCAGTAAAATGATTCGTAGCTCGATGGAGCAGCAGATGTTTTAAGACAGGAAAAATAAAATTGCTAAGATTCTACATATGTTTTAGGTTTTTAAGAGTTTGGTGGATTTTTACTATAATTGCATATTTTTTATCCTGTTTGTAATGTAAATATGTTTGCTGTTGAATTTCAAAGACTTCTGTTAAGCATGAGCAAAACTCATGAAATATTCCACTGGCAAGCAGAATTTCTAAGAACAAGTGAAAACCCTAAATTTTTGAGACTAAAATTGAATCCAATATTGTGTCAAGGAACAACCAGAAGGTGGCGCTACATGACTAGGAGAAACGAAAAGTTCAGCTGACTCTGAGAGTATCTTTAGAGGAAAAACTGTATTTCTTATTAATTTTTCTGAAAGTGATGGTGCACGGCTACTGAGACAGGAGGATTGCTTCAACTTTGAGGCCAGCCTGTGATTCCTACTAAATTATAGGTCAGTCTTGGATACATAGCAAAACCCTGTCTCTAAAAATTAATTTAGAGCACAAAGTAAGATGAGAAATCTTTAAAAGGAAAATAATTGCTGTGAAACGAGAATGAAGTTCTCCTAGGAAACACCTTAGAGGTAAAATGGAACTGGGAATGAAAACTGTGCTTATCAACAAACATAAAAACATCTGAAATATCTTCTTTAAATAATCACTGTGGAAATTAAAGAAATTCTAATTAAAAATTAAGTGTGCCCTCTTTATGTGGCAACATATTAGTCCTTTTCATCTCTTTGTTTCCTTAGGGATGATACTAGGTAAGTTCTCACTTCAGCCACCTTAAAATACTATATTTATTATAAATTGTTCTACCACCTGACCAGTGTGGTTTTCCAATTATTTACAAGAAGTGTAATTTATTGCTTAAAATATATATATATATGTACGCACATGCGCGTGCACACATACACATGCACAGGAAACATTCACATAAGCTGATATGGTTGTACATGATTGATCATACAGAAAGAATGTAGACTATTCTAGAAGTATGTTTCCTTTTCCTTTATTTTCTTGATATGTTTATCTCACTCATTTAAATAGATATTCAAGAAAACAGCTGTTATGAAGTATTGAATCATGGTCATTATACAAGTGAAATATTTTTTCACAAAAATCAAAATAAGAAAGATGGATAATTTCATTTCCAAACACTAGCTCATCCTGAATAGTTGATAAAATTCTTCATAATCCTAAAATGTACTTTACTTTCTTTTCCAGTGTTCAAATATCCACGAAATAAAAAGGAACGATAATGTTTGTAGAAACGAAAAAAAGTAGGCTATTTAAGAGTATTCATTTCTCTCTTTTTAGAATAAGTGTAACATGTTGACTATAGATTCTTTTACAATGATTTATTAATTTTAAAATGAAGTCAACGACAGACATTTTCCTTTAGCAGTGTTGTATTTGAGGTTGGTGTCTTCTTGGCTTATTCCTGTCTGGACGCGTGAGGGAACTGACATTGGAAGCCCTCGCCTCTTCTGTTTGACCTGCCTGCATGATGGCTGGTGATCGGAATGCGTATTAGTTTTCTGGAGCCACCATAACAAACAGCTAGTTGGTGACTTAACGCAAGGAAGTTGAAGTCTCCAAGTTCACAGTTCTGAAGACAAGAAGTTCAGAATCAAGGTGTCCCAGGTGTTCCCTTCACAAGCGCTACAGCTTCTTCTGGTTATCTGCAGCCCTTAGGTGTCCCTTGCCCTGTGACATAGCACGACCTTTCCCCCTGTGTATCTCTCTCTGCAAACTAGTCGTTGGAGTTCAGGTGACTTCAGCCCAGTATTAATTCATGTGAGCTTGATTATAGCTGTATGCTAGTCAGCTTTCCATGACTATGAGAGAAATTCCTGAGATAGTGAAGGTTGCTTTGGCTCCTGTTTTTAAAGATTTCAGCTCATGAGCAATCCCTCTCATTGCTTTGAGACAGCATATCATTGAGGGACTATGTGATGAATCAAGCTGCTCCTCTCAGGATGACTGATGAGAAAGGGAAAGTGACTTGCACCCCAAACTCTTGTACAGTATCCTCAAACCTCCCAGTAAGAACCCTTCTTTTTTTTTGAGATAATGTCTTATGTAGCCCAGGCTGACCTCACACTTGCTATATGGTCAAAGAGGGCCTTGAATTTCTGGTCCTCCCAGTCCTGCCTCCCAAATGCTGAGATTAGAAGCTGGTGCTATCTTGCCTGGCCCAGGCCCTAACTTTAAAAAGATTTCCAGTGGTGCCAAGCCAAAAATAAAATCTTTAACACTTTAATCTTTAATCTTTTTGTATGTGTGTATGTGGGGGGGGCACATTCAATATCTAAGCTGTATCAATCTACAAAGACTCTAATTCAAAATAAAATACTCCACAGGTACTAGGAGTCAGAAGCTCAACCTGTGGTCTCGAAGAACACATTTCATCTCTCAACAGAGGGTGATAGTTCACAGTTGCTAATGATTTAGCCACTGCCAAGAAATATCTGCAGTGCCTTTAACTTACTGTATCAGCATTGACCCAATGGTTTTCCTGGTATCTGCCAGGTACTGTACTGGGTATTGGGAAGCAAATAGGGTGCCTGCCCTCACTGGACTCAAAGTCTAACAGGAACATAGAAAGAAAGCAGAAAATCACAGCCCACTCTGTCAGAGAATTGATGGATATAGCATGCGTGACAGTTTGCTATTTATAAAAACACACCGGAAAATTCAAACCCACTCAAGGGTATAAATGGAAAAATCACAACTCTTACCTCAAAGGAATAAGACGTAGTTTATTCTGTGGCCAAATATGAGTGGCCGTGGACTAGGAACCAGATTCAGGTTGCTCCAAGTTCCATGCATCCTGCTGTGGCAACAGGGTTGTGAGGTTTTATAATCACAGAACAAAGAAAGCCATAAATCAAAACACTTTCCACATACATCGGTGGAAACATCAGGCAGTGGGTTACAGCAAAGCAGGGAGATCTTTCTGTTACAGGTTAGAGATGCTATCTGAGGACATTTTTAGCCTTTTGCTTGGTGGAAACCAGAGGTCTGATTGTACATTCCAAAGAATGTACCTAAGAGTCATCAAGATGCTAGGTCAAATACAGACATGGGTAATAGATAGCAAGTAAGGGGCCGAAGATGGCCCAGTGTAACCTGGCTCCCGGCTTAGAACTTTCTAGATCTCTCTACATCATGGAGGCTCTGATCAGTCGTTCAGTCTGGCAGGCGCAGTCTTATCTTTCCAGGAACTAGCGTTAAACAAGAGAAATGCAGTGGAATGTTGGTGGAGGGGGGCTTCTGTGTGCCTCTGAGGAGAGTGTGAGATGGTGTGCCTGTCCCCTGAGGGAAATCAGGGGTTGAGGCTAGGGAGGAGAAAGCCTGTGGTGGGGTGCAGAACATTGCAAAGGCTTTGAGTTATCCTTGGAAGGTCAATTTTGCACCAAATGTGGGGGCAATCTGTATTTTTAAATGTAAGCACTTAGATTTTAATGTTTTGTAAGCACTTAGATTTTAATGTTTTTATGATACCTTCCTATTTTAAAGGGAAGCAGGAAAATAATCTAGTTCCTTTTTTGGGTTTTATTTCCCTCCTTTCTGAGCATGCCATCTCTTACCTTCCCTCTATTGTGCTTTCTTAGTTTTTTTTCTTTTTATTTTTTCCACTCATACAAACTTGATGGGTACCCCATTCCCCTTCCTCCCTCCACCCTTCCCTGGATCCCCTTGCTCCCTCCCTTCTTTTCCCCCCTCCCTCCCTTTCTCCCAGTGCCACCTCTCTCCCACCCCACCCCCATTCCTGGAGCATCCTTTAATGTGCATGTCAAACTTCCCTCTGGGTCCTCCTCTTTGATGAGGTTTAAGGACTCAGTAGCATTGCCTAGAGCTCTTTCTTGTGTTCCCCTTAGTATGGGAACACTATTGTGGCTGTTAATCCCTTGCCTCTAAGGATCCTAGTGCCTGTGATCCATGCTAGACTTTGGGGGGGGGGGGGTCAATGACATGTTGGTCATCGCACAGGTCATGCAAAGTCCTATTTGGTTACTTCAGCCCTAACTTGTGTGGAGTATCTTGCATATTGTTGCTCCTCCCCATCTTTATGCTCTTACAATCTTACCGCCCCCTCTTCCGCAAAATTTCTTGAGCTTTAGGATGGGGAGAGATTAGACTGGCCTGGTTCCTGGTGATTAATGTAGGGTCTGATGTTCTGAATTATGGTTATTCTTTTTTTTTTTTTCCTTCTTCTTCTTCCAGTTTTGCTGTTCCTGCACCGCCCTTGGCTCCATCCTGATGGGTATTAGATGTCATCTCCTAGCCAGAGATAAAAGACTATTAAATTGGAGTCTTACTATAAGAGTAAATTTAAAGGTAGATGGAATAAGAGTAGGAGACCTCAGAGCTTTTTGTTTGTTTGTTTGTTTGTTTGATAGGGTCTCACTATCTGTTCCAGTTTCTCTTCTACCCTTCCTATAAATACATTGACCCAAACAACTTAGGGAGCCAGGGATTTATTCCAGCTGATTCTGGGTTACACTTGTCAGCACAGCAGCAGAGTTCATACCTTCATTGGAAGCTGAGGGACCTGGACACACCATATCCACACAAGGACGGAGAGGGGCAGACTTGCTCCCGGGCTGTATGTCTACAATATCCATCTAACTCACTGTCTTATCCTCCTGCATAGGCCCCACGCACTATGGTCTGGTCTGGGTCTTCCCACATCAGTTACGTAATCTTCCCAGGCTTGCCCAGTGCTCTCCATAATAAACTCTTCACAGATGCCCGAAGGCTCGGCTTCCAGCCATCAGATGGAGCCTTTCTCTAACAGGCACACTCTGTAACCTAAGTTGGTGTTCTTACTTTCTAACCTTTTCTCTCCGACTTCTTTGACTGAAATTATAATAACATGTCTTGTCCAGTCAGCCCCTTCTTCTGGTCTTTGTGCTTTTTTTTTTTTTTTTTTTTTTTTTTTTTAGGTTAGAGAAAACATGTGAGGGAAAATGTAATATTTTTGAGTCTGATTTATTTCATTTAATATGATCTTCAGTTCCTATGCAGATGACATGATGTTGTTCTTTAGGACTGAATAACACTGCTTTGTGTGTATATACCACATTTTTATATATAAGTTAATCCATTGATAGACACGTAGGTTAACCTGACTACTGTGAATCATGCCACAATAAATGTAGGCAGGCGTGCATACTTTCATTCCTTCGGGAACATGCCCAAGACTATAACTTGATGTTGGTCTTTAGCTGTCCTTTCACTTGTTTGTTGTTCTGTCCTGACTTTTGTCATTCATGGAGTCACATGGAGGAAACTTCCAATCCACCATCTTACCCCAAACGTCTTGTGTTTAAACATGCTAAAGAAATGTATTGTATGATTTGGCACAGTAGCTCAGTGGATCAGGTGCCTGGTCCCAATCCTAGTGACCTGAGTAATCCCCAGAAACCCACGTGGTGCATTAATGGTGTATGCCTGAGCCTCTCTGTCTCTCTGCCTCTGTCTCTCGCTCTTTCACATAAGTAAATAAATAATTAAAAAAGGAAATAGGCTGTAGCAAAGGATGCAGTCATGAACAATTCAGCTTCCTAGAAATAATGAGGATTATAGAATTTAGGGACTCTTTTGTGTGTTTCAATAACTGCGTGTGTGTGTGTATGTGTGTGTGTGTGTGTGTGTGTGTGTGTGTGTGTGTGTGTAGAAGAGAGTACTATGTGTGCCTGGGGAGGCCCAAGGTGATGTCTGGAATCATCCTGAATTGCTCTACCTTATTGCTTTGGTCTGGGGTTTCCCAGGCTCCATCTTCCAGGGACAGAAGTGCAGGCTGCCACCATTTTCACCTTGAGTTTTTTTATTTGGAATCTGTATATCTGAAGTCAGGTTCTTTTGCTTGTGAGACAAAGGCTTAGTCCCTGAATCACCTCTCCAGCCCTTATTAAACTATTTTAATGGTGCAAAGTCTGCCACAATAATGCCAAACATTCTTTCTGGCCTGAATGAATGTGTTGCCCTCTGTCCTTTGATCTCAGGTGCCACACGCAAAGCTCCTTGTTGAGTCAACACTTTCCTCCCAGGACCTTGGATGTGGTGATTCTTGACTTGGTGTTTTTCCTCTTGGCGATCTCTTATGGACCCCATCTGTTCCTAAGTTCCTAGTTTAAATGTAAAATACCCTCCGTGGCCTAGCAGTTCTAATTATTTTTTAGTTCTATGAGCTGATCACAGAAGTTTCTTTGGCATTCCTCTTGACTGGCTGTCAGCCATTCCTTGGCTTCTACTTTTTACCATGAGCGGGTCTCATCACCTCCAGAGATGGCTCCTCTGGAAACTTTCAGTTTGCATACACTGACTGACAAGTGTCAAGTAAGACTGGAGGAGAATATGATCAACTGACCTCTACAAATTTTAAAATTAAGACAGTTTACCTTTTGTTTAGTGATTTTATAAATAGCATAGGTTTTTTTGTGTATATGTGTGTGAGCTAAGAATTGAACTCAGAGCTTTACACATGCTAGGCAGGTATTCTACCATTAACATTTATTTAGAGATGTAGGCTTTGCTGGGTATTGTGATACACTCCATTCTCAGCAACTCAAGAAGCTGAGGCTGGAGGATTGTTGATCCCAGAATATCAAAGCCAATCTAGCCAATGTAACAAGACCCCAATCTAAAAATTCTTTTCATCATCTATCCATTTATCTAACTAGCTATCATCATCTGTCTATCTAATTGTCTATATCATCTATTTGTTCTAATGTCCATATATAGGTATAAATGGTACTCACCAGTGGTTATTAAGCTTTTTATAATAATTATATTTGAGGGAGGGAGGGAGAGCAGGGGGTTCAGGGGGAGGAGGAGAGGGGGAGGGAACTGGTCTACCTATTAAGTTTGTATGAGCGGAAATAATAATAAAAATGTTAAAAAATTAATAAAAAATAATTATATTTGAATTTTGCTATTATGGCTTTCCAAATTATTCTTTCTCATTTTTGTGCGATGAGACGAAAACACTGATTTTTAAGACAAATTAGTATTTATTCAGGACTGGAGATGTAGTTCTGGTTCAAATGCTTGCCTAGCATGTGTGAGACCCTGAGGTCAGCCTTCGACCCTAAAAAAAAAAAAATGAAAGAAAAGAAAGAAAAAAATAATACTAATTAGTATTTATAAGCAGAGCTAATCTTATATAAGTTTACAAAGATAGAATATTGATTATCTTGGATTTATGGAGCTTAGTCTTTATCATGAAGATTTCTTTCACCATTATGGAATTTTAAGAATAGGATTCATTTTTTTAAGTGAAAGAATATGAATCATACCATAATTGCATGAAAAGAAGCCAGATTGAAACTCTTATACTTATCCCAGAGAGGTGAACTTACCTGATTTTAAAATAGTTAAGAAATTTTAATTTAACAGCTTTATTAAATGTCTCGTTTTAAGTCAAAGAGCTTGAAAAAGAGCTTCATAACAGAAGATATGCAAAAGACAATCTCACCATTCATCAAAGAAAATTAAATTCAAGTTGGAAATACTGTTTTCCCTTCTGACTTGGCACTCTTTCCTCCTGATAATCTCTTATGGATCTCCCACTCTCCCACTGCCACCTCACAACTTTGCTTTTCATATAATGGTGTGGCTAACAGACAGTGTCTCAGTGTGAAGGGTTGATCACCTTCTGAGAGTCAACTGCACAATAAGAGTCCTGGAGCCGTCCCCATCTTTAGCCTGATGCTGCTCTTGGGAGAAGACAGCCAGGAAATTAACACGGGCAAGCCCTTGCCTCAAAGTGTTCATTCATCAGAAGATGCCCGATGGGACAGATGGAAAGCCATGTAACTGAATAACCAGAACGTCTGTCAGATTCAGTGTAACCACCGAAGTTCTGTTTTTCACATGTTAAGATGTCTTAGCAAGCAGTGCTTACGATAAATACAAGTTGTGAAATTACTTATTTAGTATAATTGTGTCAACACTAAAAACTGTGTGTGTGTGTGTGTGTGTGTGTGTGTGTGCACATGTGTGTGACAGAGAAGGGAAATTATGCCAAAATGGCTGACATTGGGAAGATTTTTTGCTATATAAATCATTTTTAATTTTTGTTTGCCTTTTTGTATGTGTTAATTAAAATAAACAGAAAAGTTAATTCCATGTTTTCTGATATGAAAAGAGTGTGTGTGTGTGTATGTGTGTGTGTTTCCTTGTTTATGTGTGTGTCTGTGTGTATCAGAGGGTACTACTGTGTGTTGCTGTGGAGGCCCAAAGGTAACTTCGGGAGTCATCTTGGATTGTTTCTGCCTCCTTCTTGCTTTGCTGTGGGATTTTTTTCCAGGTTCTGCCTTCCAGGGTCAGAAGTGCAGACTGCCACCATTTCCACTTGGTGTTTTTATATGGGATTTGGGATCTGAACTCAGGTCCTTCTGCTTCTAATGCAGTCTTAACCCCGGAGCCTTCTCTGCTGTTGAGAAAAGTATTTTTAAGGGGGCATTGCTGTAGTTTAATAGCTTTTCAGAATATATCGTATGAAAAAAAGTTCATTAACTAAGAATTTTGACAGGATGGAATATAAAGTATTTGATTTTTGCCTCTTTACACATAAGACAGCAGAAACAAGGCTTTTCAGAATTGTGTTGGAGAAGACTCTAAAGCAGCCTAAGTATGGAAATTGAGAAATTAGGAAGAGGAAAAGAAGGCTGAAGGCAAGGGCTAGGTTTGTCCTTGTGGGCATGTTCACGATTTATGTTTTGTCCTCAAAATAGTGAAATGTCATTCACAGTCACGGGTGATGGAGTAGCAGAGGGTTTCCATGCTTTATGGATGGTGGTGTCGTCTTCAGAACCTTTTGTCTGTGCAGCAGGATGCAAAGCTGGAACCTAGGCAGGTGCTCCTTCCCATCCTTTCATTTTTTAGTGGGCTCCCATCAGATTCTTTTTTTTTTTAGACAAAATCTACTCTGTAGTCAAGGCTGGTATGGAACCCTCAATTCTCTGGCCAATCCAGAGAATTCCCATCTGTCTCATTCTTTCGAAGCACCTGGGAATTAGTTAAGAATCCTGTTTATTTCTCAGAGATTTCAAACATAGGTAAGTGATCAGTGTTGTCACTGCTTTCTTTAAATGCAAACTTGAATCCCTGGATGAAAATTCTTCTCGCCCAGTGTCTAAATCATCTTTGATTTCACTGGTGACAAATACCCGGCAAGAACAGCTTAAGGGGGAAGACTCACTTCCTAGTCTGAGGGGTCAGTCCATCCTGATGGAGAAGATGTGATGGAGGACAGCAGTTAGAGTTGTGGAATCGTGGCAGAGCAGGGAGCAGAGAAAAGAATCCCCCCTGCTTCCCCCACCCCCACTGTCTTTCCTTTTCCCTCCCTCATTCTTCCCAGGCCACCAACTATGGGAGGGTATGGCCTGCTTTTAAAGGTGCGTCTTCCCTTCTCAATGAACTCTCTCTGGAAAATGATCTTGAAGAAACACCCAGTGGTATGCTTGAGTCTCCTAGTTGATTCTAAGTCCAGCAAGGTGAAATGTAAAGCCAGCTGGTCAAGGTCTTTCCTCTTATTAGCATCTGAGAACACATTTCAGTTCCGAAGCTTTCTCTGTGTCTATATGATTATGTGGCTTTTTAGTCATCCTTCAAGGAAACCCATTTTCGACACTTTCATTGGTCTCACCTGCATTCTGAATCCTTGCCAAGTCTTCTTGTCACCATTTTGTGCCATCATCTGGAGGCAAGAAGTGCTAGGTTGGTGCATGTATTAAGAGGTCAGTCTGATCAACTCAGTGAGACAGTTGCGGTTCATCTGCATGGTTCTTGATAAAATTACCATCAAACAACTTAAGGGAGCAAGAGCTTTGTTCTCTTATGGTTTGTGGTTACAGTTATTTGTCCATCTTTACAGGAGAGATCACACCAACACCGGGGCCACCATGTAACAGCTGAGAGAGGATGATCTTTACTTGCCAAACCAGCATGTCTGCCAAGTGTTCAGAAGGATGCCCCCTCTCTCAATTAGTTCCCTCCATTTTATTCGCCAAGGCCTTCCCCATCCACCAAACAATTTTCTTGCAGTTTTGCTCTGAGCTGAACTCAACTACCAGTTCTCTACAAATGTACCCAGAGTGCCAACCCTCAGTCATCAAATTGACACCTGTATCTAACTATGACAGAGACCCTACTTCAGTGCATGCAACACTTGCCTGCCTTCACAGCCTGTGTTCAGTCCCTAATATTACAAACAGCGGAAAGTCTGGGCTGTGTGTATCATGCAATAAACAGTCGGTGTTAGATTCATGTATAATATTGAAACACTATCCACATAGGCCTGACTTTCGGTGAAAAGAATGCATAGTGCTTGAATAAATTGCCTCAATAATGTTTATGGGCATGTTGACCTCTGTAGTTTGCTGACTGAGTCCTGAGGAGGTCTGGGCTCAGTGAGCTATACCTATGTCTCTGTGGAACTTATTAGAACAATTTTTCTTATGACCAAGATGACATCAACACAGTGGCTGCTTTTGTAATCATTTTCTTAGGCTTTCAGTTGCCATGGCAATCGCCCCTCAGCTGTGCTAGCCTCTGTGCACTGTCTAAATCTCTGTGTTCCTTTCTATAGACATTCCTTCCTTTAACCTGTTGGAAAGTGTTTTGTTTTGTTTTTTAGTTAAGTTAAAGTCTGCAAAGAAAGTGCATAAAACACATGCGAATAACTACAATTTCTTACAAAGTACACATATGTTTATAACTGGTATTTGCATCAAGAAACCGCAGATGATCTTATTCTACAGTCAACAGGACCAGTTCAAAAGTTAATCAGAATTAGAGAGGAGAGAGTGGGGAGGACAAAACATGTCCTTCAAAGGCACAGCTCCAGGTACTCACTTTCTCCCACTAGGTTTCTCCCTCTAATAGCCTGACTATCTGTGAATTCTTGAATGGTCTCACTGGTAGCTGAAGTTAAGTGTTGCGATCCTATCTCTTTATGAAGCCACTGGGAGGAACCATGATTCAACATAGGAGCCTTCTGGAGGGACCCTGATCTACCTCTGGCAGCAGCTGGATGTTCTTCGCTTTTAATAAGAATGTCAGTTGGCCTAAGAGTTACACTTGCAGAAGTTGAATTGCTTCCTCTGTGGTTTCTTTCTCTCCAGACCCTAAGCTCTTCAATTCATGGTTGTCTTAGTATCTTCACATTAATTTTTAATTTTTCCCTGCTTTCTTATATCTGATGGACATATTGATATTCCCATTTTTTTTAACTACCAGAAGGTTAAATTTTTTTTTTAAATTTAATTATACATTTTAAAATTTTTTACCAGTTCCCTCCCTCCCCCCTCCTCCCCCTCCCCTTCCCCCAGTGCCTCCCCCCCAATTCCCAGAGAGTCCTTTATTGTATACGCCTAACTCTCCATTGGGTCCTCCTCTCCGATGACATATAAGGACCCAGTGGCATTTCCATAAGCCCTTTCTCTTGTTCCCCTTAAGCATAAGATCACTACTATGGCTGTCAATCCCTTGCCTCCAGGGGTCTCGGTGCCCTTAACAGATGCTAGACTTTATGAGGGCAACAGTGCGCTGGACATTGCGCAGGGCATGTAAAGTCCCATTACGATTGCTTTGGCCCCAACAATTGTTGAGAATCTTGCAAATCGTTGCTCCTCCCCTCCTTTTGCTCTTACAATCTTACCGCCCCCTCTTCCGCAAATGTCCCTGAGCTCCAGGATGGGGAGAGATTAGGCTGTCCTAGTTCTATGTGATTGATATAGTCTCTGAAGTTCTGGATTGTGGTTTGTTGATTTTCTTTTGCAGTTTTGCTGCTCCTGCAATTCCCTTCACTCCATTCTGCTGGGCACTGTATGTCACCCCTTGCAGACCTTGATGGAGGCCTATTTTCACTGCTGTAACATGGTCTCCTCTCTCCTTGTTTCTGGTGTGGCCCTCCTAACCCATCTCTCTTGTTCATAATCCTTGCAATTACTGTGTTTCATAGGTTTACTTTTGAGTGTCTCAATGTGGGCTGGGTGAGTTTGGTACTAGGAGCCACCTATTAGGGAGTACATACGGCGCTTAATTTTCTGGGTTTGGGATACTTCACTTAATATAATTCTTTCTAATGACATCCATTTCCCAGCAAATTCCAGTAATTCATTATTTTTGATGGCTGAGTAGTACTCCATTGTATAGATGTACCACAGTTTCCTTATCCACTCGTCAACTGTTGGACATTTAGGTTGATTCCATGACTTTGCTATTGTAAACAGTGCTGCTATGAACATGGTCGAGCTTGTGCTATCGAGGCGAACCTCTGCTGCATGGGGGGTTATTCCCAAAAGTGGGATAGCAGGGTCATATGGCATTTCAATCTTTAATTTCTTTAAGAATCTCCAGACGGCTTGCCAGAGTGGCTGTATGAGCCTGCATTCCCACCAACAATGTAGGAGAGTTCCCCTCTCTCCACATCCTCTCCAGCATTTGTCGTTGTTTGTATTGTGGATTTTTGCCATCCTGACCGGGGTGAGATGATATCTCAGGGAAGTTTTGATTTGCATTTCCCTGATGGCGAAGGAAGTGGAGCATTTTTTAAGATAATTGTTAGACATTTTAATTTCATCCCTGGTAAAGTTTCTTTGAAGTTCCAGGGCCCATTTTTTAATTGGGCCAGTGTTTTCCTTGGAGTTTAATTTTCTAAGTTCTTTGTGCACTCTGGACAGTAGAGCTCTGTCAGATATGTGGTTAGTGAAGATTTTCTCCCATTCTGTGGGTTGCCTTTGAGCTCGTGTGACAATCTCTTTATCTGAACAGAAGCTCTTTAATTTCACAAGATCCCAACTGTTGAGAGTTGGTAGCAGTGACTGTGCCATTGGATGTCTGTTTAGGAAGTGTTGGCCTAGCCCAATCAGCTCGAGGGAGTTCCCTATCCTTTCAACTATGGTTTTTAAAGTCTCTGGCCTGATATCAAGGTCCTTGATCCATTTGGAATTAAGTCTTGTACATGGTGACAAGTACGGGTCCAGCTTTAATCTTCTGCATGTGGAGATCCAGTTTTGCCAGCACCATTTGTTGAAGATGCTGTTCTTTTTCCATTGGATTCTTTGGGCCCCTTTGTCAAAGACCAAATGGCTGTAACTTTGTGGGCTTATATCTGGGTCTTCAATCCTTATCCATTGATCTGTGTGTCTATTTTGGAGCCAGTACCAGGCTGTCTTTATAACTATGGATTTGTAGTATAGACTTAGGTTTGGTATGGTAATACCTCCAGCTGTGTTTTTGTTACTCAGGATTGTTTTTGCTATCCTGGGTCTTTTGTGTCTCCATATGAACTTTGAGATTATTTGGTCAACTTCTTTGAAGAATTGCTTTGGGATTTTGATTGGTATAGCATTGAATCTGTATATTGCCTTTGGTAGGATGGTCATTTTTACAATGTTGATTCTGCCAATCCAGGAACAAGGGAGGTCTTTCCACCTTCTGGTGTCTTCTGCAATTTCTTTCTTTAGGGTTTTAAAGTTTTCATTGTAAAGGTCTTTTACCTCCTTAGTTAGGTTTATACCAAGGTATTTCATTTTTTTAGGGGCTATAGTAAATGGTATTGTTTCTCTCAAGGCTTTTTCACTTCTTTCATTCTGGGCATATAGGAAGGCCTCTGATTTTTGCACATTTATTTTGTATCCTGCCACCCTGCTGAACTTCTCAATTAGTTCCAGGAGCTTCCTGGTGGAGTTTTTGGGATCACTCAGGTATAAGATCATGTCATCTGCAAATAGGGATAGCTTGACTTCTTCTTTGCCGATTTGAATCCCAGAAGGTTAAATTTTAATGGTTTAAGTGTTTTAGTTTTACAAATCTGTTAGTAAATTTTAATGGTTTAAGTATTTGTTTTAGAAATTTGTTAGTAATATGTTTTCCTCCATATTCCAGTGTTAGTTTTTTCTCTAGACACAAATGTCTTTCTGTACATTTCATATGTAAATATCACATGTGTGTCTATATCCTACTTATTAACATGTTTTCTGTCTTAATTGTGAAATATTTCAGACATGTCCTAGAGAATAGAGATTCTAGTAAAAATTCTAGTACCTTCTGCCTAGGTTAATATTTACCATGTTTCTTTATATCAATTTGAAACACAATTCGATACAGTTAAAATTTTGTTTTCAAAATTTATATATTTTTTGCAATTATTTCTATTTACTGTGATTTTCCAGACTTAGCCATTTTTTTGCTTGCAAATGTCCTCCACTTATTTACATTTCCATATGGTGTTCTCTTAATTATTCCCTTGCCAACAGGCTTTGTTGAGCAGCTTGTTATTTATGTTGGCCTATTTTATAGAACTATGAACATATTATACATTATATTCTATACTTTATATTTTTCAAAACAAATCTCTTTTGTGCTTAAATTATGTGAGAATGAGGACATTTATTTTCTTCCCTTTTCAACTTGTGGGAAAACTAATGGGAAAAAAATGTCTATACATTGGTAGCCAACTATATGAGTCTTCAGTGTCTTTAATGTCAGTCAGTGTCATGATGAGGTTAACACAGAACATTTTTGATGACTTCCGTATTGCCTTAGGTTGGGTTTTCTAGAGGAACAGAACCAGTTGAGTATATATATTTATACAATTTCATAAATTTTATGTATATTTATAAAATATAAAAGTGTATATAAAATATATATGAAATGAAAAAAAATCACAATTCTTACCTCAAAGGGATAAGAGGTAGTTTATTCTGGAGCCAAATTTGACTGACCATGCCCTGGGAAGACAGATTCAGGGTGCCCCAAATTCCATGTTCCACCGTGGTAAGAGTTTCTTGGGGTTTTATGATCACAGAATAAAGAAAGTCATAAAAATCAAGACACTTTTTAAATGTGGTGCTGGAAAATACCAGGCAGGTAGGTTGCCACAAAGTGAGGAGAACTCTGTTGTAGACTTTAGATGGTATCTGAAGACATTTTTAGCCTTTTGGTTGGTGGAAGTCAGAGGTCTGCTAAGTTAATACATTTCAAAAAGCTTTATCTGGTAGTTAGAACAGATACAGCAGAAAGGTAAAGAATGGCTACAAGAGAGTGTAAAGATCTCCCAAGATAAAGTGTAATCAGACTTTAACCTGCAGCATTCCACTGTTCTCCACATTCAAATTCTGATCAGCCTAGTTAGTCAGTACAACTACTGCTTTCCAGGAGCTTACATTTATATATATGTGCGTGTGCGTGCATGCGTGCGTGTGTGCGTGTGTGTGTGTGTGTGTGTGCGTGTGTGTGTGTGTGTGTGTGCGTGTGTGTGTGTGTGTTCTAAGAAAGGATTTAATATTGTGTACAGGATTAGGGCAAAATGACCCCACAGTGATAATGTGCACAATGTACAATGGAAAGGCAGAGAACACTGTATTTGCTCAGTCCACAAAACTGAATGCCTTCACAATACCAAGCTGGTACTTAAGGAAGGCCTGGAAGCTTCCTGGGGAGTCGCTGTTACTCACTCACATTGGAAGACCAAAGGATCTAGAGTGTCTTGTTGGGTTTGGAGACACTTGGGCACTTGGTGAGGAGCAAGAAGTGAAGACACAGTGTTTTCTCATGAACCTCTGTATTTCAGCCATCCATTGGATTTGAGGGCAGGTCTTCCCCTCAAAGTTAGTTCTTTCTGGAAATGCCTTTACAGACCTTTGCAGAGGTGTGCCTCCTAAGTAATTCTGAATCCTGTCAGGTCAGCAATCAAGATGAGCTACCACACTGATATATTGCGAACTTTTGTCCAGATGCTTATAAACAGTCTAATGCTTATAAACAGTCTAGTCAAGAAAATCACCCATTAGTCTGGTCAGTGTTTCTTTACATGAATACTCCTAATATGTTACTAATGTAATGCAACATAAATATTTCTTCTTAAAATGTTTCTTCTTTAATTCTTCACAGTATGGAGAAGGGCCTGTAGTATTAGCCCAGGTAAATTAATTTTAGATTAGTTTTTAAAATTTAATTTAACAAATCCTAAAGTATTTAAGAATACTTACTTTTTGCCTATTTACAAGTCCACAATATTTTGGTAACTTTTAAATAAAAACAAATAAGTGAAAAATCAGAGTTTTACTATGTAGTTTAATTTTGTTTGGAATTTTCTGTGTATCCTATACTGGCTTCAAATTTGATATCCTCTTCCCTTTGTCTCTGAGTGCTGGAGTTTACAGGTTTGCTCCTCCCACATCTGGCTGTTTGATAGCATTTTACTAGATTAAGATTTATACGCTCATCTTGTGTGCTTAAGGATTTTACTGAGTAGTATTGTACACATTCATAAGTTTAAGACATTATCTTGGCCCACACAGAGGTTAAAATGTAATTGAAGGGAAATAAACTGATTGTTAGCCCACACTAAATTAGTGTTAATGGTGTGAGGTGAGATTTGGAGTGAACCATAAAGATTTGATTTTGGAAACCACAGAGGAGGTCTTTGTGAGCAAAAACGCAAATGTGAATGCAAGATAGGTGACAGATGCAGGATATAGGCATTATATAGTGGAAAACATATATTAGGGTCATAGAGATGAAGAGGAATAGAAGTCATCTAGGAGAGGAGACTCAACAATATAGACAGTAAGAGGCCTGTGTCAGTCATGAAGGAGTTAGAGGACGTACTTGGAGTTTTGATTCAAGTGCATCTAAGCAAGGGAGAGGAGGTCAATTAAGGATTTTATTTGGGAAATTCAATTTAGATATAGCCTAAGGTGATGGGAATCTATACCTTTCGGCTCAGTAATTTTGTTACTTAAATATCTAGGAAGCAAGCACACACACACACACACACACACACACACACACACACACACTACACACACACACACAGTCTAATTCTGGATGATCTTTAATGTTTTGATTTAAAAATTCAGTGAAAGGAAATCTGGGGTCAAGAAAACTAAATTTAGCCATGAATTTTCTTTTTCTTCAGCTTAACCAAAGCATAAGGAAAGAGGAGGTCACAAAGACCTCCTCTGTGTTTTTTGTCCATTTTATCCATAATAGGTGAATAGGTCATTAAGTGCATTCATAGCATTGTACAATCATCAACACCATCCAATTCTAGAATGTTTTCATCATTACAAGGAAATACAGAAAAGGAAAAAAAAATCTCTACCCATTGAATACCAAACCTCTCGTTCCCTCTTCTGTCCATCAGTACAATTTACCTTGAAGATTTTTTAAATCTAGTTTCGTTTTCTCAATTTTTTACTATGTATAATAAAATATAAATATAAATATATATATACATATATATCACAAATGAGAAATCAAGTTTAATTTTTTTCTTTTGTAGGTTGCTCTCTGATTCAAAACAGCTGGATATTTTAAGAAGAGCAAGATTTTACATAAAACAAGAAAAGTTTGATGAAGTAGTAAGTACATAAGCACATTTGCTGTTACTTCAGATTCATACTTGAACTTCGACTAACCAACTGTTCTGCCATTGCTTTTTATTATTTAATTCCTCTCTCTCTCTCTCTCTCTCTCTTTTCTTCCCACCCTCCTCCATTAGCTGAGATTTAACACATGGTCTTGTTTATGGTAGCTTCCAGGCCTTCCTTAAGTACCAGCTTGGTATTGTGAAGGCATTCAGTTTGTGGACTGAGCAAATACAGTGTTCTCTGCCTTTCCATTGTACATTGTGCACATTATCACTGTGGGGTCGTAGTCTACCACTGAGCTATACCCCTAACCCTAACTCATTTTATTTACTTACATTTTTTTTTTGTTTTCATTTGTCTGAGGCAGCACTGCCCCCCACCCTAGCGGTCCAAGCTGGCCTCAAATCTGCAATCCTCCTACCTTACCTTCTCTCCATCCTTCCCATCTCAATAGCAGGGATTAGAGGCCTATATACCATGCCTTGCTAAGCGTTCTGCTTTCCTTGTCTAAAATTGCATAATAATTATCACTTTGTATATGTCTAATGATTATTTTTGTCGTGGTTCTAAAATACTAGCCTTTCCCCCCATACTAGAGATTGAACCTAGTACCTTTTATATGCTAGGCAAGTGCTCCATCACTGGGCTCCATCCCTAGCCCACTAAACTCTTCTTTCACTCTAAAACGTTGTTTTGTAATGATTTAGAAAGGACCTGGGTAATTTGATGTGGAAGTGAAATATATGTATACATATTCATACATAGGGACATTTCTATCATTTAAGGTACACATCACAGAGAACCTTCATTTCTTTTATGTATTATTAAAGATCATTTTTGAAAAATGAATTATTTGAAAATGCTACAGAGTTTACAAATAGCTTATTAGAAAATGCCTGTTCTTGGGCTGGAGAGATGGCTCAGGGTGGCCCTGGTGGGCAAAGACTAGGAAATCCCAGAGCAATGCAAAAAGGAGGTAGAAGTAATCCAGGATGATTCCCAAAGTTACCCTTAGTCCTCCAAAGGGACACACAGTGCCCTCTGATAGACACAGAGACATGCTCATATATAAAATAAATAAATAAAATATTAAAAAAAGAAAATCCCCTTTTTTGTCATAATTGAAAAGTTTTAGTCTAGGATGTTTTTTCTCATGTTGCATGCAAGAACATCCTCAGATAATTAAAATCTGTCCTCACATTCCTCATCTACAGTTGCTTGAATTTACTTAGAGGCCTGGCAGTAAGGAACATCACAATTTTCCTTTTGTGAAATATAGTCTGAATTCCTTCAGTGTTCAAGTTCCATGTCTTTTTGTCTCTGTAGGTCTCCCTTTGTAAGGAACTGATCGACCTTGCCTTAAAAGGCTTATCCTATTACCACACGTATCACAGATTCTTTCTGGGCATCAATGTTGCTCTTGGTTTTGTGGGATGGACGTCTTACGTTTCTTTGTTAATCATCAAGTCTCATTCCAACCTTATAAGAAGTGCTGGACAAGAAGCTAAGGTAAGTTAGGACAATGCATGAACATTCAGATGCTGCCATTCATTAGGACTCAGAACTAAGAAATTTAGCCAGATCATGTGCAGAGTGTTCTTAGAACATGTCAGTCCCAATACCAAGCCGACCCATTTGCCTTTCTTTAGCTTTCAATGTATTGAGTATGTTTTCCATTGTGTGTGGGCTCTTTACTTGCTAAGAAGGCACATTAATAATATTGGCCTTAGAAACTTGAGAGGACCATACTAATTTAAGTTCTCCTGTTGTCTTAATGATGTCAGTTTTTATTCTTTGTAATAACTGTCTAGCATAAATATAGATCTTCAAAGCAACATCTTTAATTTTATCTACTACTAAGGTCAGGGACTGATAAACAATAAGATCACTTGCTTAAGTGTTTAGTGTATATATATTATATATGTATAATACATATATATGTATGTATAAAAATGTAATGTAATGCTTTTCTGGAGTTAGTCTTTCAACTTTCTGAAATTTCCAGAATTTTTTATTTCTAAATTTCCAGAATGTTTTATTTACCAGTATTGTAGGAATGCGTTTCTAGTTTACTGTTTTATCAATGAAACAAAACACTTAAACCTTTTTAAACAGAAAAAATATAACAGTACTTTATAGTTTTATTGCATTAAAATGTTTTACTTTCTTAAGACATGTTGCTAACTACCATATACCAGGGAGAACATCCCACTTCCATTTCCTTTTATTCATTCTCTTTGATGATTAGTACCATGTCCAAATCCTCTAAAAAGATAGTATATTTTAATAAAAATAACCTATTAACATTTCTAGTGGTAACTTCTGTAACTCTATGCTTTATTTTTCTGAAGTGGAGCAAAGAGCATTACTATTGAATTTCAAGTTTTTATATTCTGTAATGCATATTAAATAATTTCTTCCAAGTAATTTTAATCATTTAAGTGTATTTGAAGTTGGCTATAACAAGAATTATTCCCTGCATGGTAGGAAAAAGGACACAGAAATAGCTGCTCTGGTAATGGAGAAGTCTAGGCATTCTACTGAATGCTCGAAATATATTCTGCCGTCTTGGGTTTATAACGGGGGCTAGAAAGCAGGCAGTATAACTTCTGTTTACAAAAGATGAACTGAGGACTTGAGAGATGGCCTAGGCACTAAGCCTCTGCCTCAGAAATGAAGGACCAGGGCTCAGAGTCCACAGCCCTTGGAAAAAACAAACAAACTGTAACAGTTACTCTTAACTATTGCTTTGAGAGAACACCCAAAGTCAATCAACTTAAGGGAGAAAGGGAGGTTTATTCAACTTACGGTTCCAGAGGGAAGGTACAGTCTCTCAAAGCAGAGGTGGCATGGCTGGATGTCACTGCAGACATCTTGGAAGCTGAGAGCTGCAGACTGCTTGCTGACTTCTACTGGAAGTAGGGTGGGACTCATCCACCTCAAGGCCCACCCCTTATGACTGCCTTCCTCCAGCAAGGCCCCACCTCTCAAGGTGCCATGACCTTGCTGAACACATAAAACTGTGGGGCACACATTTCAAACCATGACACCAACAAACACTTGACAGAAATGGCAGTGGCCTCTACTTCCTGCCTCAGAAGGTGGAGTCTGAAGGTGGAACAAAGCAAAAAGGAGGAGAGCAATCCAGGATGATTTCCAAAGTCACCCTCGGGTCTTCACAGGCACGCACACTCAACTACCCTCTACTACACGTAGACAGACAGACAGACAGACAGACACACGCACATGCAAAAAAAAAAAAAAAAAGATGAACTGAAGCCAAGGGGGATTAACTAGTTTGCTGGCAGCCACTCACCTAGGACATGTGGGATTGAGATTTTAACCTGTGTGCCAAAGATCACCTGTTTCTGTCCTGTTGGTCAGAGTGTAGAGGAGGAACATGATGTTTTTTAAATGGTATATCAAGATGTCATAGTTTATAGTTCTTTGTGTTCATTAATTTGATAATGTCCTCAGCATTTAATTGACTGTACAGTACAGCAGTAGGTGTTTTGGGGCCATACAGAGAAATATGAGAGTCAGATGCTACCATATTGCATGTTGTAGCTCATTAAAATAAGTTGACACACATGTTGGTCTCTGTATCTACACCACACTACAAATGACAGCATATTAAATGCTTGAGAATGCACATTAATTAGAGTGAGGATAAAAAGGAAGCTTGGAGTCAGAGAGAGGTTGAAATTTTAAGTAGAGTGACACAGAGGCAGAGCTGGAAAATGACCCTATTATTCTGGGACAGCAAGTCATCTTCATTGAATTCTATTTTTTCCAGTCATACTGTAGGTACTTTATGAATGTTATTGTGTTAAACTTAAATTTATCTCAAACCTAGTGGCTATATAATAATCATGAATGGATGATTTAGGCTCAGATTTATTACATGTTTTCTTCAAGGAAAGAACCCGTTTTAAATGACAGAACTTGTGTTTTGTTGCACTTGCATATCTTGCTTTTTCTAGACAATGATTCCTGTAAATCATGTGGTTAGAATAGGAAGGTTTTTTCAAGGACTGATAATTGTCTGTCATGGCTGATTTGAATATGTGACTGATTTGAATATGTGACCAAAGCAATTTATAGGAACAAAGGCTTTTATTTCAGATTATGGTTCTCCGGGCTACAGTGCACTAACCAATTCATACCAGCACCAGCTGCAGGGGGTACTGGACGCACTATATCCTTGGGAAGAGCTGAGAGAGCTGTATACTTTCTTCCTTGCCGGTCTGCCACCTTCCAACCAGATTTCTGTCTTACCCACCTCCCAGGCAATGGTCCCATTAGCTATGGGCGAGCCCGTAATTTCTTCCCCCACATTAGATCACCTCCTTGATGCATGTTCAGAGGCTTGCCTTAACTAAATAACTGTTTCCACGTGTGCCTAGAAGGCACAGTTCTTAGTTGTCAAGCCGACATCGAAAACTAACTGCCACATAAAATAAAGCTCTCAAGAACTCAACTGTTAGCATTTATATTTGAGCGAAAAATTGATGTTAATTTGTTAGATCTCAACTAGAGAAACAGGCCAAATAAGTGACGGATATGAAGAGATTCAGTGTTGAGGAACTGTATTATGCAATCTGGGAGCTAGTTAGCTAAGACCCAAATCTAGCAGGTGAGGCTGTCAGAAACAGTGTATTGGAACTTGCAGGCAGGAGGGAAAGATGCAATGAGCCCCCAAGGCTGGGATTAGAAGCACACACCACCATGTCTGCCTCTGTTCTCTTTTGTCTGGGGTCTTCTTTCCTTTACAGTTCTACTTTGGCGAGAACCTCCTGTGCCAAGCCCCTCTGCACTGCAGCTGCAGCTGCAGCCACCACATTCTAAACTGTTCTCAGCCACAGCTGCCAGATTTCTAAAGGGAAGTTTCAATTCTGTCCCTAAAGCTGCTTTCCTCTGATTGAGTCAGACCCAAGTAGAGCTCTTGGGATAGTCTCTCTGTGTAAATTTAGCTGAGTTCCATCAAAACCAGATACTACAGAAAGAACACTGAGAAACCCATTCATAAGTACAATAAATATGTGTTAATAGTAATAAAATTTTTGAAAACAGATTGCTGTTTTAATCACATCTACCAAGCATTTTCTCGACCCCAGCCTTGGATGATAAAGGTTGCATTAATGTTGTGGTTGAATTCATTTGAAGTTGTTTGGATCCCCTGATTTTGTTCTTGAAAATATTTTGGTCCCTCTTCAGCGAGAATTCATAGTTTCTGCCGGAACCCCTTCTAGAGCACACAATACACGTTTTTTAAAATTTATTCATGCATACTTCTTTTTATTTTGCTCCTTTCAAAATGTCATAAGCTAGTCTGAACTCTCAGAATAGATAGCTGCCTTCGCCACCCTCCACTTTAGAAATCACATCTGCCCACATCTGTTTAGGTTTCGCTTTTGCTTCCCCCATCCCTTTGTCCTGGCACCTCTCACATCTCTGTGCTGTTCATGAGAGGCTTCTGTAATAACTTCTGTGACTCAATGCAGAGAAGAAATGTAATCATCATTTTTTAAGCAGTAGCACCATTCCAGCTATTTGGTTATGCTCTTTATGTAATCTAATTGAGCTTTACCAACATTGATAAGTAAGTGTAAAGTAATTACTCCCATTTTATAGATAGAGTAAAGCTATACATAAGAAAAGTGTTATATTGTCCTCCTGAGTCATGTAATGAGAACATATCAGAACCAGCTTAGGAATTCTAAGCTAATTCCAAACTCTTAGTTACAATGCTGTGTTTTAGCCCCCTTTTAACAATTATGCTGTAATTCTTTTTATAATTTTTTGTGACAAAAGGGAAAGATCAATAAAAAGGGGTTGAAAAAAACTCTTCTTCCTCCCTAAATTCCTCAGCTTCCAGAAATTAGTCCATAATTTCCCCCTTATTTACCATTGACTAAGCAAGCTGTCTTAGTTTCCTTTCTTGTTGTTATGATAAAATACTCTGACAAAAACAAGGGGAAGGGTTTACTGTGCCTCATGACTGTCCAGTCTTTCACTGCCCAGATGTCCAAGGGACAGTAGCTGAGGCAGGTAGTCACCTGCATCCACAGAGCCCCGAGATGAATGCAAATACTCCAAGACCCAACCCCCGACCTAGAGAAGAGTCCTCCCACCTTCATAACACAATCAAGACAATTCTTCCTACACCTTCTCAGAGGCTAATGATCTAGCTAATCCCTTGCAGGTGTGCCCAGCGGCCCACCTCCCTGTGTCAGGTTGATGATTAATACTAACCACACACAAGCAAAGGGAAAACAGAAAATACAGAGGCAGAAGAGCAAAATATTTCCTTTCCCTTGTTTGTCCCCTTTCTCCTCTCTATGCATGAAGACCTCTTTTGGAGGTCCTCACTGTGCCTTGTTACACAGGGCCACTTCAGCTCCTGGACCTTATTTAGTTCTTGATATGAAAAGTTCCCCATAAACGTTGCTGGGATGTCTGTCCCTGACCCTTGCGCCATGATGCCTGACCTGCAGGAGCTGGGTTCAGGAGCTTCCATGTGAGGGCTTCCTTGTCTAGCAGGTGGTGGGGAAGAGGAGACATGCCTGAATGAACCCACTGTGCTTGGGCCACGGGAGAGAGACACGTGGGCAGCATGTCAAGTTGGAACATGCACAGATAGAAACTGTTCCAAATGAAGATTAAGTCCCATAATTTGTTATGTTTTAAATGGGCTTTTGTGAGCTAGCCAGAGAGCTCAGTGAAGAGTTCTAAAATTGCTTCTAAGAGGAAATATGTTCAGAGTTCTGAATAAGTTACTTACATACTTACTTTAGGACCATTGTCAATTTTAAGTTGAAAATTGCCTAACTATAACAATTCCAGAAGATCCAGCTTTTTCTGCTGTAATAGCCCCTCATATGGCAGATTTTTCTTTTGGACTACTATGATTTTTATTTGCTCAATCATCAGGACACAGAAATATTGAAAGAGAGTGGGTTTTTTCCCTCTTTATATAAAGTCTTTCTAAGGGGCTGAAGAGGTGGCTCAGGGGTTAAGCCTCTGCCTTGCAGGCGGAAGGTCCTGAGTTCGGATCCTAGACCCCACGTATAGACTCTGGGCAGAAGCAGGGGTGGCCTGCGTTTCTGGTCCTGGTAGGGCGGAGCCTGTGAATCCCAGGGCAGAGTAAACAAGGAGGAAGTGGAGGTGTCCATGGTGGTTCCCGAATTCGCCCGTGGTTCTACACACACACGCACGCACACATACATACATACACACACGTGCACACATGCACGATTGAATCAATAAGTAAAAAAATTAAAAAAAAATAAAGTCTTTTTAAAACTGCTGGTCAGCATGGGTTTGGAAGTATTTGAATGTTCTGATTGGTTTCCAGAAGCCACACCATCTCCTGCCGTTTGGCTTTGCAGCTCTGGGTGTTCTGCTGGCATTCTTCCTGCTGATTCAAGCCTGTCCCTGGACTTACTACGTGTACTGTTTGTTGCCGGTGCCCATATGGTTTGCAGTTCTAAGAGAGTGAGTAACGCTTCTTCCTGCCGCTTCATTGACAGTCAGTGTTGTATTTAAAATGAATTAAATTTCTAGAGTGGAAGTAGTCACTGCATTTATAACTGCATAAAATGATGCCTGTTGAATATCTTTTTTGCTTTACCTTTCCTTATTGGTTTCTTTTTTTTTTCTTATTTATTTCCGCTCATACCCCAGTTCCTTATTGGTTTTATCTTTATTACCTTGCGGTGGCAGTGACCTGATCTATTTCTTTCTTTGAGTTTTCCTTTTAAAGGAAAATCTGCAGCATAATTCTTATTTGTTGTGCTGTGTCATGATTATGTGTACATTTTAAATTTGTTTTATCATCTTATATTTCAGAATATTTTCTTTCTGTACATCTTGCTTCTGCTGTGCTATTCATCATATCAACCTAGATAAATGAAACTTCGTAATTACACCAGATACAGTGGTGTATACTGACAGAGATGAGCCAATATACACACATGTGCTATAGTTCTACCATTAAGTACGTCCTTATAAGTTGTTCCTGAAGCAATCCTCAAAAGGAAGGCCTTTCAAGTTTCAATCACTACTAAGGGCATTGTTGAGACTGATTAATAGCTGGGGAACTAAGAGGCACTTCCAGACCTGGATCACACACAAAGTCATGAATGAATCACACACAAAGTCATGAATATGGGAAGAAGACTTGCAGGGAAAGGGGTTTGCTAAGTAGTGGGAGTGGGAGGGAAGATAGAAAAGGTAAAGGGGAAAAATAATCAGAGTGCATTATATACATGTATGGATTAATCAAAGAACAAAATCCATCAGAAAAG
This sequence comes from Typhlomys cinereus, assembly GCA_023101885.1. Lineage (NCBI taxonomy): Eukaryota > Metazoa > Chordata > Mammalia > Rodentia > Platacanthomyidae > Typhlomys > Typhlomys cinereus. Next base: position 1,121,782 of record JALPQD010000426.1, read on the forward strand.
AGAAGTGGAAAAAGAAAAAAGGAACAGATAGCACGCCAGGTGTGGCAGTACATACTTCTAATACCAGGCAGAGGCAGGAGGATCTCAAATCTAAGGTATGGGCTCTATAGAAAAACTAAAGGATTAATGCGTGTATCATGACATCGTATCATCTTTCATTCTTATATTTGATGATTCTAGCCCTGACCACATTCTTCCATTCTTTAAAAATATGAAGTATCAAAATATTGAGATGTTAAAAATGTAAAACATAAAATATCAAAACACCTTGAATATTAAATATTTTAAAATATGAGACAGAAGGACACTGACCGAGGGAACACTGTGCTCCTCCTGTTGATAGCATTGGTGGTGGTACCTGTTTTACCCAGATTCTTTTTCTCATGTCATTTCTCTGGTGTCACAGTTTTCTGATTTTTTTCCTAATTCTTGAAGGAAATTCTGTTCTGCTATAGGACTGCTCCTGAAATATTAAGTACCCTAATTATAAAAGCTAATTTTTTTTAAGTTTTAAGGCCAATTGTGATTTCGAATGTATGGTATATTTCAACATTATTTTTTTGGTAGATGATAATAGAGAAAATAAATCTTAGAGATTGTTTTTTCCTAGAAAAGTACCATTCAAATTGCCCTTAATCATCTTTTGTGTCTCTTTGCTTATGACCTGATTTAAACCAGGAAATAGTCTCCTCTTGGCTGGTACTAGCTTTTCTTTCCTATATGGCTCCTTAGCAGTTTAGTAACAGTCTGCAGCCATTGTTTTCAATGAGAAAAAGGTCAAAAACTAAATGATACTGACCTTTCATAATTACCTACTTAATGCTCTACAAACGGTAAAGTTTTTCTTCTCAGTGATGGAATGTAAAAAGTACTCAGGTATGTAATACATTTTTGGTGGTTATAAATTCACAATTACAATTAGTGTACAATTAATGACATCTTAAATTGGGTTTGGGAAAGGTTATTTGGCTCAGTTAAAAAATGCAATTAAGATGGGAGTAGTGGTGCATGCCTGCAATCCCATCTCTCTCTTAGGCTAAGGCCCAAAATAGAGGACAGTCTGGCCAAGTTAGTAAGACCTGACCCTAAATAAAGTTGAAATAAAACTGGTAGTTTATTTCTCTGGCATGTTGTCATAGTTAGATACGGGTGTAACTTTAAAGAATTGATGGTTGAATTAGGTTCCAAACAAACCTGCAGAAGATTATCAGGTTGGCGGGGGAGGCCCATGGTGATTGGGGCTAGTTCCTGGGTAGGTGAACAAGATGGAGGAAGCTGGTTGAGACATTGACATCCTTTGGCATGTATATTTGGCCAGACATATTGTCTGGTAAGTGAGGCTTGTCCCTCTCAGCACATTTATTGTGCCCAGTTCTCTCGGCCCTTGGCTTTGGTGTTGGTGTGGGCGCTCCTGCCAAGCTGGACAAGGAACTGTAACTGGCCAGTTGTGCCAAAATAGAGCTTCTTGTTTCTTTAAGCTGTTTGGTTGTGAATTTTTCAGCAACAACGTAGAATAACTTTTACACATATGCAAAATGTTGGATTCAATGTTGTTCCAGTTACCTAACTTTCACTGTGAGATAGTATTTTCACACAACCAACCTAGAGAAGAAATGGGTATTCATTTGGCCTGAGGTCCGTAGTTTATTATGGAAGGAATTGCAAAGAAGGCTGGCTGTGGGCAGAAGCAGAAAGCTGATTCAGGTCAACACAGCATTATGAGGTAGAGAAGCAAGAGTGAGCAAGAAGAAACAGGACCAGACTCCCAAACCTCAAGGTCTACCCTTAATGTCCTTTAGCAAGGTGTCACCTCTTAAAGATGCCACAACCTTCCCAAACTAAGGATTCAAATACATGACTCTGTAGGGAACAGCCCGCATCCAAACCATGACAAATAAATCCCCAGTACATAGATAGATGATAGATAAAAATGAGATAAATATAGATAATAGAGATAGATAATAGATATAGGTAGATGATAGATCATTATAGATGATAGATTGATATAGATAGATGACAGATCATTATAAATTGATGATGATATAGATAGATGTTACATCAATATCAGTAGATGATATGTATAAAATAGATTAGATTAGATTAGATAAGCAATTAGGTTTTCCTCACTGGAGCTAGGGATGTAGTTCAGTAGTGAGTACTGGCCTAGCATGTATATAAGGCACTTTATTCAATCACCAATACATCAAGGGGAAAAAATTCCTTTACTTTTTGGGAAGTGGCACTTTATTTCAATAAAATGGTTGAGATTTTAACATAAGGTAATCTAAGTAAGTTTCAGTTTGTTCACATTTGGGTTTTATTTTTATTTCTTGTTTTATTTCTAATTCTTCCATAATTGTATGTTCTTTGGCCTAAATTAAGATGTATGACTCATTTATAGTCGCTAATGTTTATAAAAACCAAGCAAATCTTTGAGGTTATTTTTCAAATTAACTGAGAGATTAAGTTTTTCCTAAGATACTAATAGATTTCCAACCAAGGGTAAGCAAAGCCATTGAAACAAATTTGCTAGAGTTTATCTCCATTTTTAAATAATTTATGAGTGGGAGAATTCCTTGATTTTGAACATTATACAAAGTTTTTACTTCACATTGCTGTTTTTAAAAGTCAATGCAAAACACAAGCAGTCTTTTAATGAATAATCTGTTGAAACAGATTTCATGTTGTTCAAGCCCTTGCCGCGTCGCTGCTGACCTTTCCCCTGAGCCAGCTTGCTGGGTACTTGCTCGTCTTCACCTTGGGAATTGAAGTGTTAGTAAGTAATTCACTGGATTACATTTTAGACATCTCTCCTGTACCGAAACTAGTCTTGAGTGACGTTGTTCTTCCTTCTTTGGAATGCGTTGCTAGGTGCTCAGTTTCTTCTACCGCTACATGTTGACAGCTGGACTCGTTGCATTTGCGGTGTGGCCATTTCTCACTCAGCTGTGGACTCGAGCAAAGGTATAAGGACTCACATTGACATAGGACACACTGGTAATTGCTTTGCTTCAATGTGTATTTAATTCTAAGAATTGTTTCTTTGGAAAGGAAGGACCAGAATGTGTCTTTCCATCAAGGGCCTGGTCCTCAGACAGGAGGGCTGGGTCAGCTTTAGGTTTCAGCCATCTACTTGTGCTTTATGTCGCAATTCAGTGAAGGGGGGTGTGTGATAGAAGCGCAGTGATTTGTCTAGAGCGTTTCCTGTGTCTTAGTTATCTGAATAATAGAGAGGAAGGAGACGTGCCCCAGAGCACCTCTGTGCAGGGACCACCTTTAAGCTTGAATCAGAGGGGTAACGTCCCTCCCCTTAGCCATTCCTTCTAGGAAGCTGTTTATGATAGATTGACGCAATTACTCCTGGTTTGCTCCATTGAGGTAGGAAATCGTGATGACCTTGGATAGAGCCTATTCTTGTTTCTGCTTTGATACTTTTTTAAGGACACAGCAGGAATGCAGGAATACCTTTGCCAGTTCCCTGGTAGTGGGATTATAGATTATTTTTGTCTTAATCTCATCATAAAAATAGTTTTACTTATTTTCCTGCTGGACTTGGTCCAGACAGCTTTTTTTATGAATTATATGAATTGATGAGACATTTGTTTAATCTGATACTTTTAATCCTGGATCTCTCTTTTGCTGGTTGGGACCTGATACTACTTCACACTTTAACTCGTTTAAATGCTAATTTCCTCCTCTGAAGTATTATGAATAATAAAACCTGTTCATTTGAGTGATTGAATGAAATAATGCTCATGCTATACCTAATTCAGCACCTGTTAGAGTCCTTCACAGATATAAATGTCACCACTGCACCATATCTGTGATAGTTAATCTTGATTGTCTACGTGATAGGATTAAGAGTCCGTGTAGAGGCATCCTGAGGGATTATCTGTCAGGGAGGTAGGAAGACCCGCCCTAACCTTAGTTTACTGAGTGAGTTAAGAGTTTGGGTCTGCCATCTTTCCTCTGCTTCCTGGCTGGGCATGCAGGGCAGCTAGCTGCCTCCAGCTCCTGCCCTCGAGACTTCCAAGCCCTGATGGCTGCAACCTGGAGCTGTCCACACAAATCAGCCCTTCTGTCTTTAAGTTGCTTCTCTTCAAATATTTTGTCACTGCAACAACACATGCAGCTAATACGAGGCCACCTTTTAAAGCAGGTTTTGCATTTTGCTTTTTAGTTCACTGTGCTGTTATAGTGTGTGAGACATCAAAAGCAGGCTTCTTTGGCACATTCGTCTAAAGATATTTGTTTCTTGATTGTAGATCACCTCCTTGGGTTGGACTTTCTTCTCTTTGCTTCTGGCCGTGTTCCCGCTGATGCCCGTTGTGGGTCGCAAGCCGGATCTCTCTCTGGTGTATGGACAGTGTTTTGTACAGTTTTTCTCATTGTATGAATTTCAATTGAATCTTAGTTATGTGTTTAAAGTCACTCAAACAAACTGTCAGTTAAAATACTAATGTTAAACTGTTAGTCATGACTTTAACCCATGACCTGCATGTACTACGTCTTTGGAGATGTTTCCAGACCTTCACGAGCACCAAGTTGTGCTAAGTAATGATAACTTAAAATCCACGCCCTGCCCAAAGTCTAGCTATTCTTTATTTCCAGTGTTAGGAATCCAATTAAAATTGTAATTCCATGGAAAATTATGTTCTATTACCAGAAAAGGGGGTTACCCTTGCCTTAAAGCATGTGCATTCTAAAATATCTTTGAAAAGACAGAGTTAAAAAAAAACTTCTACAGGAAGAATAATTTGGTTATTTTGACAGCTTTTCCCTTTGACATCATTCTGTTCCTGTTGTTCTCAAAAAGTATAACTGCTACTTCATTACTGTACAAAATGGTCATGTATTCATCTGCATGGAAACTTTTGGGAGTAATGTCCTTCCTTCCGCCCTCCCTTCCTTCCTCCCTCCCTCCCTCCCTCCCTCCCTCCCTCCTTCCTTCTCTTCTCTGTTTCTTTGTCTCTGTCTCTTTTTTCTCCCCCCTCTCCCTTTCAATCCCCCTTCCTTCCTCTCCGTTCCTTCTTCCTTCCTTCCTTCCTTCCTTCCTTCCTCCTTCCTTCCTTCCTTCCCTCCCTCCCTCCCTCCCCTTCCTCCTTCCTTCCTTTCCTTCCTTCCTTCCTTCCTTCCCTTCCTTCCTTCCTTCTTCTTTCCTTTTTCCTTCCTTCCTCCTGCCTTCCTTCCCTTCCTTCCTCCCTTCCCTCCTTCCTTCCTCCTTCCTTCCTCCCCCCTCCCTCTCCCTCCTCCTTCCTCCTCCTCCCTCTCTCCCTCTTTCTTTCTGTTTCTTTGTCTCTGTCTCTTTTTTCTCCCCCCTCTCCCTTTCACTCCCTCCTTCTCTTCCTTTTTTCTTTGCTTCCTGCAAGTCACTGAGTATAAGTGGCGCTCCCTGCGTGAGCGTGGATGCAGGCCCATGCACCAGAGCACAGGGCACCTGACAGCAGTCACACTGGAGCCGATGAGTCTCCCCAGCTGTGGATTGCTTTTGTCTGTTTTTGTATGAATAAATACTTGAATCACAAATGTATATTTTAGGTGCTAAAAAGAGATTTGCTTGGATATCCTTCATATTGTCTTGTCAATTTCCCCAATTCAGGTTCAGAATCATAGTTGATATTATACATTAAAAATTTAGTTGACCTAATGAAATAGTGTAAAGATAATAAAGTCATAGTGGTTGAGGTTATTAATAATCCACTCCACAGTATCCTTTCCTGTGGTGTTTACTGTTTCCCATGACCTCTGCCCACTATGCCTATTCATCCTGATTAAAGCAAATGTCTGGGAGGTTCTATACTAAAGTGGACTGATGTCGTTTTCATATGATGTCATTCATACAGAGCTTCATAAAACGTTAAATTATGAATTATATTTTGAAACAGAATGGGTGCAGGACTGCTGGTTCTTCTGCTGTCCCTGGCTGTACCAACTCTCATAAAAAGTAAAAATACCCTGGTAAAGGAACAGCTATTGCTCTACCTGTTACAGGTCAGTTACAGATTTTCAATACTATATTCTATTAATGATACAGTGAAATGTGTCTTTTTGTTATATCTAATGAGATAATCGTGTTCATGCCACTCGGGACTTGTCAGCTGGGAAGAAAATATTCTGTTTAAGATGACACACAGCAATGCTTGTGGAGGTATGAAATGACCCACAGGTGGGCAAGAGGCAGCTGAAAAATGCCCAGATTGCAGAGGTGAAGTGGTATCTCTACTGACCAAACTTGAGCTTTGGGGTTTCCTGTGGCCTGAGGGTCTGTGTAGTTCTCACTCTCATGAGGTACAGCAGACACCACCCTAGGAGGTAAACACGAGTGGCCTCCGGTGTAGGGAGCAGAACTTCCAACCTGATGCTTTAAAGTTGATCAGCTCTGGGTCGTGCTGCTTCGTAGTTGTGCGACCTTTCGTAATCTGATTTCAGTTTGTTTTAATCTGAGCAGAGATAGTTTCTAATGGGATCATAAGAATCAGATTCTATATTATGTCATATTTTACAAAGTTATATCTTTTATCAATAAGCTTGGAAGTCACCTTTTGTAATGTGATTTATTTATTTGAATGAGAGAGACATGTACAGTGCGCATGTAGAAGTCAGAGGACAGCTTTCAGAAGCTGGTTTTTTCCACCACGTGGGCTCTGGGAAGCAGACTCGGGTCATTAGGTTTAGGAGCAGGTGCCTTTATCACTGAACTTTTTCACTGCCCCACCCCCTTTTATTAATTGAAAAATAACCATATTCATTCACTGCCAAAGTCATGTGAGCCTTCTAAATTTTTTTCATTACAAAGCCATCATAATATAAAATATTTCCAAAACAGTGTGAAATCAATGTATACCAGGCTTGAAAAAAATCATAAGTTGGGTTCGTTTTTAGAGAACAAAGGGGAACTTACAGAAAGAGATAAAATAACAAAGATTCTGTCATGCCATTGGTGTATAGATTTCATTGTTCTCTCTCTCTCGTATGTATACAAAAGGTCACTTGAGTGTGTGTGCCTGTGGAGGCCCGAGGGTAACATCGAGAATCTTCCTGGGTTGCTTCACCTCTCTATTGCTTTGCTCTGGGGAAATTGCTGGAATTGCAGGCTGCTGCCATGAATGGCTGGCATTTTTCATGGTATCTGGGATCAGAACTTTCGCTTGTGAGGCAAAGGCTTTAACCTCTGAGCCATCTCCCCCACCCCTAAGTTTCATATTAAATGTACACTGACTCTCTTTCCACTAGAGTAGCTTTGATAAAATCTTCCTACAACAACAAGGGCTCTAACAGAAGACAGTGTTTCTGGTTCTCCCTGGAGAGGAGCAAAAATTCCTGTACACTTTGTTAGAAATACCCCAGTATTATGCTACCGTGTTACAAAGTGCTTCTGTGCATTACCTTCAGTCATTTGCATTAATTCTTGTACTGCCTGACATATTTTCTTGATCCCAAGGTATGCATTTTTTTCTCAGTTTAGCATCTCTGAAATTAGAATATGTCTCACAATACAAAGGATCCTAGTTACTGTCATAGTTTCATTGATAGCATCTTTTGAAAACACAAGAACAAATTAAATACACCTCAAGGATTTAATAATGACAGTGTTGATCTGAGATTGTTTTGTTCACTGTCACAGTTTAGCTCACTTCCTAAAAATGGTAATTAATCTAATAGTTTAGGACTCAGCAAACATTTTCTAAAGAGCTGGAGAATAAATACTTTAAATTGGTGGGTTATATGGAATCTGCCGAAGATTTTCATGTCTACCATTGCTAGTGTAGAGAGAGGCAGCACATACATGAAAAATGATAGCGCTACGATAAAACAGCATTGAGAAAAGCAGGCCACCCATCTGTGGGTTGTATCTACAGCGCTGCACTAATTCACAATGAGAGTCTTTACTGTCTGCATTCCCAGTGCTGAGTGAATATTCAGGGAGTACGTTGAAGGAGTACGTGGATATTTCTCTGCCCAAGGGCTGGGTGGAAAGGAAATAAACCATGTACACTAGACTACAAGCCTTCACTGCCATAATTTGAGAAATTCTTAACATTTATAGCAAATACTTGAAAATAGAAGCAGTACGAGAATGCATGCCACAGTGTTCTCGAAAATGTGAAACACTTTACATCCTTTTCATAAAGGCTGAGTGCATATGGCTCACTTCTGTCTCGGAGGCCTAAGAAAGCAGTTTGTCGGATTCTAGCACTTCAGTCACCTTCCAGCTGTCATTGTCAGTTTCTAAAGCATTTTCATGGTGTGTCACCTTTCACCACCCTCCCTTGTTAATGTATTTTGTGTGTGTGGTTTCAGACGCTCAGCACGGTGCTTTCAACGTACGTTGTGTACAGCACACACAGCAGTCTGCTCAAGAAGCAAGGACTGCCTCTTACAAATCAGATCGTGAGCTGGGTAACATTAGGTAAGTGACGACTCAAGCCAACTGGGTAAACCGTATAAGACACTTACCTTAAGATGACGTTTATTTCTAGATTGTTGTTATTGAAAGAAATAGTCCTATTTCTTTCTGGAATTTGACAAAGTTAGACTCTATGGAAGCACATTTGAGGGTAAGAGTGCTTGCTGCATAAGCATGAGAACCTGAGTTCAAATCCCCATATGAACTTGAGTTCAAATCAAGCATGACTGTGCATACATCTGTAATACTAGTGCTGTATGAAGGTCGGGCTTTGCTGGCTGGCACTCTCACTCTAGGGTCAGTGAGAAACCCTGTCTGGAAGGAATAAGGCAAGAGAGTGATAGAGCCAGACACCCAAGGATCTCCTCTGGCCTCTGCACATATATAGGTACACACACACACACATACATGTACACACACGTACATGCACCCACACAGAAAATAATAAGTTAGTTATTTGGGAGTTAATATTATTACATTGAACTTTTCTGATACAACTTGAGAAAGCCTGGATTATTTAACTCATAATATAGTTAAAATGATAAAGAGCAAATTTAATTAAATGTGAAGTTTCTGCTTTCTTAGAGGAATCCCCAGGTCAAATACAGCTCCATGTTGAAGCTCACTCAAACACTAAGTCAAATGAGTGAGGGTGGGTTACTCTGCGTCCCTGCACATTTCTCCTGAACTGCTTTGTTGTCTTGCAGGCTCCTCGCTCCTGGTTCCCCTGCTGAGTCCTACAGTTCTCTTTCAGCGGCTGTTCAGCATTCTTCTTTCCTTGATGTCAACCTACTTGCTTCTAAGCACAGGGTATAAACCTTTTTAATATATATATATAATTTAATTTCATGTTTTTTAATACCAAGTTGACTCTTCTCTGTATCTATATACTGCAAATGAAAATGTTTTCTAATACTGAGACACAAGTTATTAATATGTTCTGTGTATCTGAACTCTGACCAAAGCTATAATTTTCCATTTTCCTAACACCTTTCATATTCATGTTTTCTTTTTTCTTTTTATTTGCTAAAGTTGCTCAACTTCTGTTTAACTCTGGTATTGGGAAACTCCAATGGATTATGGAGGAATTTTAAAATCTTAAAAATTTAGAAGCATTTCCATTCATACATTTTAAGTTATGCTTTTTCAGGTCTAGGTGTAACTAATGGAAGAATGCTTGCGTAGCATGTGCCAGGCCCCTGGTTCAATCCTCAGCACTGCCCAAAGAAAAAGCACAAACGCTTTGAAAGGCTTGAATTAGTTCATCATTATTTAAATGTAATATTTTGTTTTCATTCTTTTTTATTTTTATAAGTAGTTTTTTATATAATTTTTTCCTAGTTTTACAAGCATATTTAGTACTTATCCCTCCCTCTCTTCCTCTTTTTCCCCTTCCCTCCTTTCCTCCCCTCCCTTCATTAATCCATCCCACTCTCTCCCACCCTCCTGCCTGTCTTCTTCTATGGGCCCCGGGGTTCCCTCTGGCTTGTCTCCTGTAGTAGGGGTTCGGCCTCTGTGGCATGTTTTCATTCTTACTTTTGCATGCATGCAATAAAAATATTTCTTTGATTGAAGGAGCTTCAAGAATATTTTCCCTAGAGTTTATTTATTTTTATTTAAAATGGAAAACTTTTATTTTTTTGTTAAATAAAGCACATGCTGATTTGGTCTGGATCCTGAAGCTACCTTCAGAGCTCTATGAATTCAGTTTTATGTTCTTCTTATTTACTTTGAAGAAAGTAATTCTCTACATCCTCTCACACAGTTTCTGACAAGATCACACTTTATAGGCAGGCTGGCCTCAAATGCTCAGCTTTTACTGAAGTTTCTCTAGTGCCATGATTCCAGGTATCCCCGCTCCCAGACCTTTCCTTGCTTTCGATAGGACTTTACTTTAAAACAGGTGAGAAATAATAGACTGGACACATAGAGTGAGCAATTCTAATAATAGTTCAAATTTTTACTCAAATGTAGGATCTTGATCCAATTTAGACTTACCCAGGGATTCACCATTGGGTTTTCAACAGATTGCATGTAATTTAGGCATTCTGATAATCTTTGGGGTTCAAGGCTTGGGTTGATTCTTAGGGAAATTGAGTTGTCCTAATTCTGAATTGGAAGAAAGTTCCCAAGATTTTTTTCTTAGTGGACCCTAAAATCCTAAGTGACTCAACTCAACAAGTTTTATAGACTTAGACTAGGAAATGATAGAGTAGGGCATACCTTCCTCTCACCAAAGTTCCCCACACCTTCCTGTCCACCTTTCTCCCTTCCTAACCAGATGTGGGCCCCAGCTGTAAAGATAAAAGCCAAGCATCATGGAAGATGTGGGCCCCAGCTATAAAGATAAACACCAAGCATCATGGAAAATTCCCTCAGACACCTAACAAAACTCTCAAACTGGGTTTGTTTTGACATTTAGAACATTAAATTTTGAAATAAAGCTCAAAGTCCAAGCTCCCGGTTTCTCTTACTTAAGAGAGCTAAACATCATGATAATTTGAAGCATTTTATGTTTTCCCCTTTACTAGTAACATTGAAGAATAAATAATGTTGTTATGTTAGCACCATGTAACGGTTACTCTTAACTGTTGCTGTGAGAGAGCACCCGAAGTCATGCAACTTAAGGGAGAAGGGAGGTTTATTCAGCTTACAGTTCTAGAAGGCAGATATAGTCTCTCATGGTGGAGGTGGCATGGCTGGCTGGCCGAAGCTGGAGGAGGCTACGTCACTGTAGACATCTTGGAGGCTGAGAGCTGCAAAACTGCCTGCTGCAAAGGCAGACTTCTCCTGGAGGTAGGGTGGGACTAATCCACCTCAAGGCCCACCCTTTGTGTACTGCCTTCCTCCAGCAAGGCTCCACCTCTCAAGTTGCCATGACCTTGCCGAACACATGAGACTGGGAAGGACACATTTCAAACCATGACATACCTTCAAAGTAAAAATGAAGTAAAATATGCATATCTCTTTCTAAGTAAAAAAGCAAAAGAGTAAATCCTATCATTAGAGGCTTTCTTTTTTTAATTTATTTTTTCTACTCATACAGACTTGATAGGTACCCCATTCCCCTCCCTCCCTTCACTTCTCCCTGGGTCCCCTTCTCCTGTTGCCCACCCCCAATTCCTGGATCATCCTTTAATGTGCATGTCAAACCTCCCATTCGAGGCTTTCTTAAAAAATGAATATTTTCGGAAGCCAAGAAATATTGGATAACTCCTACATAGCCACTTAATGAGTTAGCCTTTTTCTTTTTGGAACCTTCAAATCCCAAAGCAGTAAACAGTTCAAAGGACCACGAGGTGGGCTGAAAACTGTAAGCAAAGGCAGGTATAGTGTGTGACTGTCCCAAGGAGGCTGAGGCAAGAAGTCTGCATGCGCGAAGGTCTATCCTCAATCCCTAGCACCATGAAGATATAATATCAGTAAACATTAGATGACATCTTGTCTGCAGGAATAGAAATAAAGAAGAGCAAGGAAAAATTAGAAAGGGGAGTTTAAATTTAATTTGAGTGGGGAAAAATACTTTGTAATGTGGAGTGAGTTAATCATGTAACTTACATTGGAGACAATTATGATAGTATTTTAAATGATCAATTTCATGATCTTAAGAGACCCCCCCCAACAGATCATAAGCACAAGTAGTTTATTTTAAGAAAATATAAAATGTGAAAGTTCATACCTAAAATCAGGATATTAATGCAGAGCATGGCTTTATTAATGAATGCATTAAGAGATATATTATTCAACACTAGAGCCTATATTTCGTTTTTTTTGGAGAGGGAGTCTCGAAGCAATGTAATCACTGAGGTTGTTACAGCTCAGTGCCACATCAGTTTTCCAAACCTTGTGATTCATGTTGCTCAGCATCACTATTTTGGAGGAATAGAGGTTTGTCTGTATAATTGGAGGATATTCAGACTTACAGGATTCTTAAAATAAATGCAGCCTTATTATATTCCCAAAGTAGAAGACGAGTAATCCCAAATTCTAACAATGCGTCCTTGATTCAGTGAATAAAGAAGACTCATTTTTAATCAGCCCTGAATTTATTTTATGCAAATAGAAGCTATTGTAATTCTTGAAAATAGCTTGTGCTGTTAATTTGTTAAGCATTTTTCTCTGATATTTTGTGTGCATGATCTCTTTGCTTAGTAAACCATAACATATATCCAAATGCCTTTTCAGCCCTATGCAGTCTGCAGAGACCACACCAGCAGATTCTAATTTAGGGTTTAGGATTGCATTCCATTCTCAAGCCCATGAAGACATTTATTGGTATTTCTGTTTATTCACTCAGACTTGCAGGCTATGTGCAGAATATATTGTCTTAAGAGAGCAAGAAGTCCCATAGGAAGATTGTTCTTATCCAATTTTTCAATCTTATTCTATAAAAGAAAGTAGCCAGAGCCCTATTGTTGTGTTATGAGATTTCTAGTTATATAATATTAACAAAGAATAGCTTCACATAAACTAGAAATATTTTTAAAGAGCCATGGGCCCCTTCTGCCTCCAGTATGCACCCTCTTGTTTGCTCAATCAACTATTGATTTTTATCCTTTACAGTTCTCATGGGCATGTCCTGGACATTACTGCCCACATAGAGCTGTACATAGCTAGAAAACAAAGACGATTTTTATTTATTTTTTATTTACTTACAGATTCTTTTAAAACTTTTTTTGATATTTATTTATTGCATGTGTGTCTCTATGTGCTGTGGAGGCCCAAGGGTGACTTCAGTTATCATCCTAGATTGCTCTACTTCCTCTTTGCTTTGCTCTGGAGTTTCTCGACTCTGCCTTCCAGGGTCAGAAGTACAGGTCATTTTCGCCTGGCATTTTCACATGGTATCTGAGATCCAAACTCAGGACCTGCTTGCAAGGCAGAGGCTTAACCCCTGAGTCATCTCTGTGGTCCTATTGTTTTATTTATTTTTGAGGTAGGGTCTTATGTAGCCCAGGTTGAACTCAAATTTGATATGTAGCTAAGAATGACCTTTAACTTTTGATCCTTCTCCCTCCATTTCCCAGGCCTTGGGGTTACTGGAATGTGCCACCTCACCTGGATTTTGTTATCTTAACTAATAACTGAACCATATTTTTAGCATGAGCTTCTTTTGGAGTTTAGACATTTTCTTTGTGTGTTTCTCTATGTAGTGTAAGTGGTCTATGAGGCATGGACTTTTTAAAATAAATTTCTATTTGTCTTAAAAGTTGTGTCATTTTATATAATATTACCAATAAACTATGAAGAGTACTGTTTTATCAGATCCTTAATAGTGTTTGATATTTTTCTTTTCAAATAAGAATACCAAAGCCTGTTTCAATAGACCATTAATGCTACTGCTTTGTTCAGTACCTGTGTGCTAATGGTGTTTTCTCATCTATCTGGACACTTTGTGTCTTAATAGCAAGTGATTTCTAAAAGTATGCTTTCTAAAACCTAAGTGTTTCTGTGTAGTCTGCATTCATAGACTTTTAGTGTTGTGGTAGAATCTAAGGCATCCTCATTGCTTTTGCATTTCCATATTTAGGAAACAACACCATATAGCCTTCAAAAAAATCAAAATGGGACTGAGGCCTTTTCTTTTGTAGCTTCCCATTAATTTAGTAACTCGTTCAAAAATACTTCTTGTGAGCTGGACCTGCGTGGTGGCCAGGCTCCATTTTCAAAGTTTATAAATTAGTAGGAGGTGTGCACAAAGTAAGCATGGGATTAAACAATGAGTATTCCAATAGAACAGGCACACAGAAGGGGAACATGGGCCCAAAGCCCTTTGGGAAAGGCTTCCATCGCTGCTCTGTCATGAGTATTTCTTCTTTCTTTTGTATCCACATTGCTCTCCAGCATACAGAAATGCCCACATAAGATTTAATTGGTCTTCTGCAGACATTTGGGGATCCCACTCCTTTATCTCCCCCCACACATACACTGTAAAGAATTTTCTAGCAAATTTCTTTATAGTGAGACTCATAGGACACGTGTCTGATTTTTCTCAGGATGAATGCTTAGAAATGGTATTATTTATGAGTATTTTTGATATTCTTGATACATAGTGTTAGATGGCCTTCCAAAAAATGTATGTTTCTGTAATGAGAGCCTGAGTTTCTAGTTCATTATACAGAGTTTCTAGTTCATTATACTGTTTTCAATACCATATTTTTATATTAATAAATATGATATTTAATGTGCCTCATTGTTTTTTATTTCCATATCAGTTATTGATAAGGTTCAACATATTTTCATATATTTATTGGCTTTTTAAATTTTTTTCCCAGGTGTTTGTGTTCTTAAATTGAACCTATTTTCTAGGAATCTTGGAAAATGTGCATATTGCTCTTATACATATATTACTGATTTTGACAGCAGAGATATTATTTTTACTTTTCTCAACATTTTCTTGGCTGAGTTTTTTTGCTTTATGCGTGATTTTTTAAGTAATTCTATTTTAAATGTGTAATTATCTCAAGAATTAATGAATTTTTAAAAAGAGCATGTTAAAGTTTAAAATGTGACTTCCTTTGCCTATATCTTTTTTTGGAAAGGTTAAAAGATTTAGAAGTGGTATCATAATTATGATTTTTCGTTTTCCTTGCTGACCTCCCCCTCCCTGCCTCTTAGATATGAAGCTCTGTTTCCTTTAGTATTGTCCTGCTTGATGTTCATCTGGATACATATGGAGCAAGAAACCTTACAGCAGTCTGGTGTTGCCTGTAAGCAGAAGGTAGCTGTCAAAATTTATTTTGCATTTATTTGAGAATATTAAAATATTCTCCACATGAGACTGGAGAGATGGCTCAGAGGTTAAAGCATTTGCCTTGCAACAGAAGGTCCTAAGTTCAGATCCCACATAAAAATGCCAGGCAGAAATGGTGGTGGCCTGCACTTCTGTCCCTGGAAGGTGGAGCCTGGAAAACCCTAGAGCAAAGCAATTAAGAGGCAGAACATTCCAGAATGATTTCCTCCTGTCATCATCCTTGGGCCTTCACAAGCACTGTGCCTTCTTCTACAACATGCCCCCAACACACACACACAAAAGAAAAAAAAAATCTCCACGCTATAAGAAAGTTACAGTGTTATTTCATCAAAAATTCTTTCTGTTTAGAATTTTAGCTTTAAAGAGCTTTCCAAATTTAAATGATGCTAATAGGTAAGTCAAAGTATAAGAGAAATGATCATCTGTCACAGGAAGGCAGTTTTACAGTTTTGTAGGCCAGGTATGGGAGAAGCCTTTCTTAATGATGGAGAATCAGATATAAGATCATCAGTGTAGGTGAATGAGAGCAGAAAAGTACACCCTCGAGCTCCTTCTGTTTTGAGTTCCATTTTCTCCATCTGTCGGTTTGTTTTGGTCCAGAAGATTTGATCATCAGAGGGTCTTGGGGTTCCCACTGTGTCTTTGGAATCACCCTACTCCAAGATGCTTATTGTGTCATCTTGATAATTGTGGCTCAGACCACTTCTTGTACTGTTAGTACACCATAGTTACTAGGAATTGGTTAATAGCCACATCATCATAAGTTGAAAAGTTAAATTGGCATCTCTTGTGGAAGGTAATCCTGGAAAGTTGGTGATAGATTGTTCACAGTTGTGTTGTGGTCAGATATATGAAGAATACCTTCATAGTTTTCTGCCCTTAACTGGCTCCAGCTGGGTTTATAGAAGGAACTGATCATTCAGAATAACATTGCAGTACAGAGGAAGCTATGGAGTAGCTACTGCTTTTAACTTCTAGTTCTGGGATATGAAAAAATAGATGAAACCAGTTTTTTTTTTAGTAATTGAATTTTTTATTGTTAAAAACAAAGCAAAACCCTCTCTCATTTCTTAGAAAATCCCGAATGGTTTTTGAGGCAGTAATCTTTTTTAAAAAAAGCCACACAATTTGATTTTCCGTTCCATGTATATTTATAATAACCATGTTCTATATATTGCAGTTTTACAACTCATTCTCAAGTATAGTTAATAAAATTATGATATTCTTTTTTTCAATTTATTTATTTTTTAGTTTTACAAGCATATTGAGTACTAATCCTGTTTCCCTCCATTCCCTTTTTCACCCATTCCCCTCCCTTCCTCTCATCAATCCATTCCACTCCCTCCCACCCTCCTACCCGGCTGCTTCTATGGACCCCAGGGTTCCTTTCAGACTTGTCTACTCTTATGGGGGTTCAGGCAGGCCTCTGTGGCATACCAAATTGCCCTTCCTTGGGTCACCCCACTGATAGGGGCATTTCCCTTCACTCATTCAGCCCTAGTCCCTAAGATTGATAAAACCAGCCTTGATTAGACCAATGTATATATATATATGATCAGAGATCAGAAACTGGCCTTGTATATATTTCACCTGACTAACCAAGGATATCTGTATTACTGTTTAAATTCTATTTTTAATTAAAAGCAAGTCATTTTCTAGAAACAGTTTCAAAGTATTCCCTCCCCAGTGTTTACTGGAAATTTATTCAGGGTAGCATTGTAGAGGAAAAACCTTTCTTTAGCTCACCTTTAATTTCTTTTAGTTTCTAGAACTAAGCAAGAGTATATCCATTTTTCCCTTTTATCACAGACAGAAATATTTTGCTTTTTAGGAAAAAATAATAATTTATCTCCAAATAGAGTTAGCAAAACAAAGGGAGAAATATTTAATTTTATCACATCTTTTAATATCTTATCATACCTCAATACAAGAGTATCAGAATTTAAAAGTGGAGTGCTTATGTAGGAAATAAAGACCCATTCTTTCTTTAATCACATATATAATAATACCATAACTATATTCAGTATGTTATTAGGAAGATATTTTGCCTCACAGCAAATTTTATTAAGGTACAATTAAGCGACAGAGGATTTACTGTTGACTTTGTCTCTGGTGGGCATAGGGTAAATTTCTAGCCACAGTGATCTAGCCATTCTTCATTTGCTAAGTGTAGAAGCAAGCCAATTATTACTATGCATTCATATACTTCTCGCTATATTTCAGCTCACCAGCATCCAGTTCTCCTGTGATACTGACCTAGCTCAGCTGCGCCAGGTCTGTCTGGATGACATCCGCAGGGCCTTTTTCCTTGTATCCTTTGCTGTTACTTGACAAATCTGCTTCCACCCCCCCCCCATTTCATAGAGTGAGAAGATTTAGAAGATGTTTCTGCCTGTCGTTTAACAATGGGATTGTGCTAGAGGCTGTTTAACTCTTCTCAACCATGTCTTCTCATATATCTCATTCACATCAGTATTTGTCAAGTCTGTAATGAAGCTATATTCTGAATGGTGTTCAAAGGTATCCTAATTGCAATCCTATCCATTTTATTTACTTGGCCATATTATAATGTGGCCTTCCTTTTTGGTCTTCCTTTTTCTTTTTGCTGGACTTCAAGGACATGATCCAACTTCTTGGGCTGTGTGTGTGTGTGTGTGTGTGTGTGTGTGTGGGTGTGTGTGTGTGTGTGTGTAGCCCATGAGTGACATTGGGAATCATCCTGGATTGCTCTACCTCCTTGTTGCTTTGCTCTGTGGTTTCCCAGCCTCCACTTTCCAGGGATGGAAGTGTAGGTGACTAACTACCATTTCTATACAGCATTTTTCTGTGGGATCTGATCTAGGGATCTGAACTTTTGTCCTTTTGCTTATAAGGCAAAGTCTTTGACCACTGAATCATGTCTCTGGCCCATCTTCTTAGTTTTCAATCTCTGCTCTTCTCTAAAGCCTCCTGCTTTGCCTGACCTGGAACCATGATTCTCTCCAGTGTAGACAGCCTTCTCTTCTGTGCACCGCATGCTGGCCTCTCCTCCAGCACTGGCAGATCCCTGGTGGGAGCTGCTCTGGCATCTACTTCTGTAACCTAGACCCCTCCTGATCTCGGGAACCATGTGTCCAGCACCAGATGTGCATCACAGGCTGACTAACGACTGCTGCTCTCTTGCAGCTTACACTCTACTGGTCTCATCTCAGATCATTTGCCTAATCACCCAGGCCTTACAAAGGACATACTCAGTTGCTTCTGGTCTGAACCTCCCTCCCTCCCTTCTCCTTTCCACAGTCCCTTCACCAGTCCAAACTCCTTGTCTTTGACATGTACTACTTGATGTAGCTCCCTAGGTAGCTTTCCTGTCTCTAGTTTCTTGATGTATGTGGCATGGTCACACAGTTTTGATCATGCCATCCATCTGACATCTTTCCTTCCCCATTGTTTCTATAGCATAATTAAATTTCCCAGTTTTTTCTATTAATATACTTTTAATCTTATTTCTTCTTTGATTTTACTGTATCCTTCACTAAGCTATTACTTTTGACATACCTATTTACTATTTTGTGACTAAGTCACTTATTTTCCCAGGATCCCTACCAGTTTGCCAGCATATGAACACTTTAGAGTGTTTCACTGTATTTGTGGGATATGCAACAATAGAAAAAATGTTTTAAAAAACATTTTATTCACCTTTGTAATCTTGATGCTTCCCTTTGTCTCTGACATATACTGGACCATAAACATCTAGTTAGATGCCTTGTTAGTTCTTGGTTAGATAATGGTTCAGTAAATGGGTTCTTGAATTTCCACTGGTGAAATTCAGTTCATCAGTTCAGATATACTTCTTCACTGAAAGTTGAAACGATTCATACTTCCTTCTTCAGGATTTCCATACCAGTTTTACACATGCATGTGGAATGATAAAAGACCTAACAGTTAGTGAAGCCTGTTAATGAGCCAGGCACCATTTTGAATACTCTAGTAGCTATAAATACTGGACAACTACAGAATGGATACTGACATTTTATTATGTACTAATGCAGATCAGTTCAAGAAATGTCACAACAGTCAGCACTTTCTCACTTCACTGCTTATTGGATTGTTTTCAAACATAGTTATCTTGTCTCTTTTTGAGCCTTTTGTAGGGCTGTTCTAAAAGATCCTTCATATATATTGGGCACAGGACAAGCATCTGTCAACTGAAACTGTCTTGCAGCTGATGATGTGTGGTGTCCTAGGTCTACGTTCTTTTGGAAAAGTAGTAAGTGGCCAGCTGCAGATACAGTGCGGCTTGTTCATGTCTGGAAAGAGGAAACTAGCCTTCCCCAAGTTCCCTGGTGACTATGAGATGACTCCCTGTAGTTTTCAGTGCCTCGCTTCTTCAGCCTTCAGTTTTCAAATACATGCACCAGAAATCTAATCAACTATCCGTTTAAAACAATTCATGATCTTTACAAGTAAAGGAAATTGCTCTTGGGGTGGAACTGGTATGTTTTTCCTAAATGAAAGGAAAGTACGGCCCAGACATAAAAAAGAGCTATAACAGAGGAAGCAGAGGAGGATGCAAATCCTTGTCTCTCCATTTTACGAGTGCATGGCTTTTGTCAGATGATTTGGATTCCTTCATGTAAACCAGGATCAGTCAGTATCTGCACAATTGTTTTAAAGATTATATATGAATGTATGAAAATAAAGTATTGTGAGTCCTGATTTGTTTTGAAATTTCCTTAACCCTACTTAGGTTTTCTTCTTAGTGACAGCATTTTTTGGAACTGGAAATATAGCTTCTATTAACAGGTAATTTAAATTTTTTTATGTATACGATGTGCATGCACACATATGTGTGTGCTTTATGTGTATGTGCATGCACTTGATGTATGTTGGAATCATCCTTGATTGCCCTTCCACCTGATTCCTTCTTATTCCCTGTAGCTGGGTCTCAGTTAATCCCAGAGCTCACCGTTAGGGCTAGTGTTGCTATCCAGTCTCCACTATTGGAGGTAGAACTCCAGTCAAGCTACCATGCCCAGCCTGTTCTACTTCCATGGTTGTAGGGTAGCATTTAGCCCTTGAGCCCTTAACAGGTAGCTTTAAGTGTCAATAGCAGTTTAAGGCCAGCCTGGGCTGCAGAGTGAGTTCTGACTGCAGCACAGTGAGATCTTATCTCAAGAAAGAACATTGTGTTGTGTCTGATCTTCTGTTTTGCACATTGTTTTTATGTTCTGTAATGTATTTTGCTAGAAGAGCTATTTTGTTCATTTCAGTGGCATCCAAAGATTCTTTGGTATGATATATGCTTGTGTTTTAGTAAGAACTGATTTCAGAGATCCAGCTTAAACCTCCTTTTATAAGAACAGTCTTTCAGAGTTACTGGATGCATTCTAAAATGCCCTCTCTGTATCTTATGTTTGTCTAGCTTTGACCTGGCCTCTGTGTACTGCTTTCTGACTGTTTTTAGTCCTTTCATGATGGGAGCCTTGATGATGTGGAAGGTTTGTATTCTGATTTCATTATTCACATTAAATGGTTGATTTTAAGATTGCAAATTCAGTGTGATTTTTTAAGGTGTGACATGGGACATTACGATCATGAAGTCATTGAGACAGAGATGCAGGGCAGTGGGAAGAGAATACCATTCAGCCTTGGCACTGACACCTCTGCGGAGCCAGACCTCTGACCCTTGCTTCCAAATGCATCAGTGTGCTTTACTGCAAGACCATGTCACTGAAAGAATGAGGGTCCTGTTAGTTGAAGAAAAGCCTATCATGGGTGATTAAAGCCTTGCAGGGAAGCAGTACCTAAGATGCCAAGAGTCTCAACTCCAGGGGTCTCAGCCACAAGCCTGCCAAAGCATTGTAATCTTTTCTCATGACATATGCACCTAGAGTCGATATGTACTTTCAACAAATACGTCATTGGGCGCCCCATTCACTTAAGGGCCAGGCACAAAAATTATGACCTGATCTCAGCTTCATGGAAACAGAGACCCTCCGTGGAATGCAGTTCAGGTTCCTCCCACCTTCTCCGGGGGTCTTTCCTTGTTCCCTTCTCCAGATTTCCTCCTCCATATAACCTGGCATGTTTTATGCAATCGATGTATATTTATTGAACTATTCAGTCTACATAGTAATAATTATTTAAGTGTGGATATCTTAATAAAGGAGTTTGTTTTATTACACTAGTATTGCAAACTTTTTATTGCTTTCAAACTAGAATTTCATTACTATACTAATACAGGTATAAATTTAAGAAACACTAAAAAGATGAATATTCGCCATTGTTTCATTTTTCCATTTCTAATCTCTATTGAATTATTTTTAAAATATGTTTCCTTAAATTGTCATTTGCATTTTAAATGCTGGTTGTTCTTTGCCAAGTCTATTAAAGTCTATGAGCCTAATTTAAAAAATAAGGAAATAGCTCAAATTAGAGCACAATATCTTTTTTATTTTTCTCCCATATTCTTTTTTTCCCTAATCATACCATCTCAATAGGTAACCTCATCCTCTCCCTTCTCCTTCCCCTTCCCAGTCGTACCCCATTTCACTTTCTCCCCTTTCTCCTTTCTTTTTACCCCCTCCCTCCTTCTCCTTTTCCAGGTGCCTCCCCCTTCCTCCCTCCCATCCCCTAGAGCATCCTTTTGGAACACAAGATTTTTTAATCATTGACATGGTACAATATACTGTGACAAAATAACATACCTGACAGCTTGTTTTACATATTGTGTCTATCAAGAATGCCCTCTTGAACTCTGCTTTGCGCCTGTCTTTGACTTGGAAAAGATTTATCTACAGCCTTCAGCATTGTTTCTTTTCTATTTTATAAGCATCAAGTACATGTATCTTTTAAAACTTGGTCACTGGAAAATAATGTCTCAAAATATAAATAATATTGACTCTAGATGATGAATTTTCAAACAATAAAAACTACACTGAGTATTAATTTATAATCAGGAATAAAATACTGTGTATATCTGTGCACCCCCCCCACTAAATAAAATAGTATTTAAAAAAGCAATGGTAAAGCAGCTGCAACTGAGTCACGTTTATGGTGCTGTGATATCACATAACAAGAGGATTCAGAGGTCTATGCATCAAATTATGGGGCTACTTAATTTATCTGATTTGGACATTCTTTCATATTTTCTTGGAAACATTTGAATGTTATCATGAGTTAGTAGAATGAGTCAAATGGGGCAAATTTTATGATAGATTTTTACATGCTACCTTTTATTCTTTTGTGCTTATATAGATTTATAATCAATTCCTCTTCTGTGTCATAGTATAATGCTTTCAATATTTGCTTTTCACAAGAATATATGAAAGTTACTTGAGAAATTGTAAGTATTTCTGTGAATAGAAATAGTGTTTGTCTCAACAACTGTGTCAAATGCTTGTTACCAATGACATCATTTGCTGTTTGTTAAAACAGATTTTAATTCCTTTTGTTCTTGTGATGTGTGCTTTTGAAGCAGTTCAGTTAACTACACGGCTGTCATCAAAAAGGTAAGATAAATGTTTGAGAACCAGTAAATTAGCTCATTCTTAGCAAATGAAAGAACATTTAAAGCTATTTCATGTGATTGCTATTAAAAGCTTGTAACATGAATTGTTATTATAAAAATGAGAAATATTTTACCCTTTTAGTCAGAGTTCAGCTGTTGTTAGATGAATTGCCCAATAGGGCCTAACAGACAAATATGCTTTCTCAGCAGTGAAGTATTAGAGTGTTCGTCAATCCAGTAAAGACTCTGTCTGGCAAATAGTGAAATGTGAGTGTTAAATACTGTAGTTAATTACATAATTGTTATAGTGGTGCCTTCAAAAAACTAGAGCTATCATTGCACTTTCTTTTGCTTATTTCTTAATTATATTAAGCAAATTCGTTACACTTATTTTATTTTACACAGCTTGAACTGTATTTCAGTAATTTGTACTTTCTCAGTCTCAATTTCTTTTTTTTTCTTTTACTTTCAAAAATTCTTTTAGAGTTTCAGACATGAATACAATGAATTTATGACAGTTGGTTATATAATTTATATATTTTTTATTATTAATACATTTTTATTATTACTTCAGCTCATACAAACTTAATAGGTACACCAGTTCCCTCCCTCCCTCCTCCTCCCCCTGTACCCCCTGCTCCCCCTCCCCATCCCCCAGTGCCTCCCGCCCCAATTCCCAGAGAGTCCTTTCTTGTGCATGCCTGATTTTCCTCTGGGCCCTCCTCTCCAATGACATCATTGGAGGACCCAGTGGCCTTTCCCTGAACCCTTTCCCGTGTTCTCCTTAAGTATAGGAACACTGCTGTGGCTGCCAATCCCTTGCCTCCAAGGATCTTGGTGCCTTTAGCAGATGCTAGACTTTGTGTTGGACATTGCGCAGGGCATGTAAAGTCCAATTATGATTGCTTCAGCCCTAACTTGTATGGAGTATCTTGCATATCATTGCTTCTCCCATCCTTTTGCTCTTACACTCAATTTCTATATACTTGACAAATGAGTGAGGAAGATTCTGAGGTTTAAGAAATTTCTGTAGCAGTTGGTCTTAGGCCGTCAAGATTCTGAAAGAAGAGGTCAACTCATCTATTTCCTTTTCTTTAACTAATAAAACTGTTTCATAAACTGCTTCATCAGCACAGGGGTTCTCTGAGAAACACTTCACATAAATATGAACCTTCTTAGCACTTTTGTTATTCTTCTTTTTTTGAGGATTAAGGCAGAGTTTATAAGAGGAGAGAAAGAATGGAACTCATGAATGTGAATCCATGAGGGTGAGGGACAGATGGAAAAGCAACTCGTGGATTCCAGATGTGGAGTGCCATGAGGAGCAAGGGAGCCCACTTTTGTTATCCCTGGATCAAGCTGGCATAGTCCATGCTGAAAGAATGAATGGTATCACCATAAATTTGCAAGTTATTCTTAATGAGTTTAAGCTGGAACTAGATCTACCATGGAATTAAGTATATGTTATAATTT
Organism: Typhlomys cinereus; assembly: GCA_023101885.1. NCBI lineage: Eukaryota > Metazoa > Chordata > Mammalia > Rodentia > Platacanthomyidae > Typhlomys > Typhlomys cinereus. The sequence continues at coordinate 1,145,908 of JALPQD010000426.1, forward strand.
TTTAAAAAAAATGTTTTCTTCTACTTTTTAGAAATAGTAAGAATCTTGTGTGTAGTTTGAAATATCCTTGCAGGATATTTACATGAATATAATATTGACAACACTTACACCTTCTTATTGTTATGTAGTAGACAGATACACAGAGAAAACTTGAGTGACATGTACTTTCCTTCAACCTGTTAGTAGATAAACTTGTCAGAGGAATTTTAATTAAGGCTTGAGTAAGAAGAGCTGGGGACAGTGGAATAAAAGAGCTCTTAAAGTGTTTATGTGTGTACATCATATATATGTGTATACATACATATGTTTTTATGTTCATGTGTCTATAATAATTCTGTCTTTAAACTACTGTAGAAAAAACTAACCACAAGAGAAAACTGAGACAAAAAGGGGACAAAAACTTTATAAAAACTTTCTCTTTTGACGGTCAAAGCACTAAAAGACATTTCCTCCTGGACATTGCAGGAAACCCACAGATTTAATATATCATCCGTTGAACCCAGTTGCGCCCTTTCTTCCTATTGACGAGTAGCTTCTCCTTGTTTTGTTGCTTCATCTGTTATGGAAGCCGAAGTCCAATCTTCCTTCACTGCTGTACCCACTCCTGTCTTTCTCACATCTTCACAGTCTCATTGTTCATGTTGCTAAACATTTTTCTAACAACTAAAATTTTGTCTGGGATTGTGCTTAGTAGTTTGTAGTTTGAAAGAGTATATCCTTGCAGGATATTTATATGAATATAATATTGAAAGCACTTACATCTTCTTATTGTTATATGGTAGACAGTTAGATACACAAAGAAACTTTGAGTGACAAGTCCTTTCCTTCAACCCTGTTAGTAGATAAGCTTGTCAGAGGAATTTTAATTAAGCCTTGAATAAGAAGAGTTGGGGATGGTGGAGTGAAAGAGAGCTCATAAAGTGACTTGTTGATTAGATTCATAATGTCAACAGGAAATACAGTATGATGAGCCTGTGAAGTGATTCTAACAGCATTTCTTCACATGGCTTGAACAAAGGTGAGGTAGAAAAGTTGTGTTTGTGTTGTTTTTACTGTCGTGATGTAAAATGACTTTTGCTAAATATCAATAAAAATTGTTGAGTATTTCAGTCTCAGTAACTGGGCTCATCAACAAAGCTTTACATGTTTGGGGTAGAGGCCTTGGAAGGGGCATTTGGATATAAAACAGCTGCTAGAGCCTGCTAGGAATGTTTTGAGCTGTGAGCAATACAGCCCTGTGTTCTGTAATGGAGTCGGGCCACACGGGTGTCATGGTCAGCTCTGCCCTTTCACTTTCTGCCTTCTTCATCCTCTTGTGTCACCTGAGAATGTTATGAGTGTTTGGATGTTAAGCACTTGGACGGTGCCTACTGTGTTACATGAATCTTTCTTTTCTTTTTTTTTCGCAGCCTTTTCCTCATTGTTCTCGTCATATCAGACATCATGGCTTTGGTAAGACATTGTTGGATACTTGGTATAAGCAAGATCAAGAAACTAAGTGCTATATCCATTTCACTAGAAGGCATACAAATGCATTTCTGTACATGAAATCTTTAGATATCAAGTGTTCGCATAATCTACACAGATAAATTACTTTCTTCTTATATTTCTCATGTAACAAGTATACCATTGTTAATATGTGAAAAGTCTCATTACTTGATTTATTCAAAGCTGTCATCTTACACTTAGTCTTTCATGTTACTTTGCAGCTGAAATGTATCTTCCACTGTAAATTAACAGAAGTAGCTGACTTAGATTTGGACAACGCATCACTTATGTTTGAAATGTTGATTTTTAGTCCTCCAGCTTTAAAAAAAAAAAAAAAGAAAGAAAAAATGGATTGAACAAAAGAGAAAGAATGCAGTTTTTTTTCAGTTGGGAAAATATGATCGGATGATAGCTATCAGCGAGTTCTCAGTGAGGAACTTGAAGGTGGTTCTTTTGTTTTTTAGCAAGGATTAGCAAGGAACAGGGATCTATTTCAGGAACCTTCTCAGCCCCCTTCAGTTGTCATAATAGAACCTGCTGAACATGGTTATATTCACGGCTATGGTCGATGACTGTGAGATGCCATAGACTGGAATCAGCCAGGGTCAGACAGAGGTGCGTAGAGTAGGTACAGAGGGCACCAAATGCAGGGCTTCTGATTTTGTCCTATGGAGTGATAGTGTTACTCCCTCAGAGGAGCCCTTACCTTATCTTTGCATTGGAGCATGGTCAGATGCTGGCAGGTCTTCACTCTCCACCTTTCAAGAGTAGAAATGATACCATGTGGCTCAAAGCTCCCATGGTAAGTTATATTTATTAGCCTTCCTATGACCAGGGTTTCTAGAAAAACGCCTCTACTAGACTTATTCCAAGGGGTCTCTAGAGTCACCTCCCAGTAGCTGAAGACAAAACCTGAAACTCAGGGTCTGGTGAATATTTTCCCATGGAACATCTTATGCCAAAATAGGTTAGAGCCATCTACTCGCGTCATTTCCCAAATCTGATTCTACTTATTTGATTTAGATGAGAACATTTTATTGTGTTTTATTTGGTTGTTTATTCAGTATATTTCTAAAACTGATCACATATAGTGTTGGAACAAAAACATCTAGTTTTGCTCACAAAATGACAAATAGAGAAGATATATGAATAGAAGAAAATTGAGATTCTCTGGTTAATTTTGTATAGAGAGTCAACTTTTAATTTAGTCTTTAAGGTCATTTATAATCCAACTTCCACTTCATTGACCGATATCATCTTTCTCCTCCCCCTCCTTGTTTTCTCTACACTAGCTAACTTTGTACATACCAAATTCTGAACTCTTTGTTTTTCTGTATACTGTTCTATGTGCCCAGAAATACATTTCTACATCTGTCTCCCCAACCTCCTTTTTATCGGACCCCTAATGTTCACTTAGATTTCACCTTCCTCTCTGTCTCACTCTCTCTCACTCTTCTCACACATGCACAAACAATACACAAGCATAAATACACACATATATACACATGCATGTGTACACACATGTGAACTCACATACCTGATCATTTGAATCATATGCTACTTATTGTGTCTCACAAAAAAAGTTTATCCCTGCACACTAGCAGTGTTACTCAATAAATGACACAGATTCACTTAACCTTTGGTGTTGTTCATACTATTTAATATCTTCTATTAAAGTTGAGTGCTCTTTTGTTTTCAGTTACTCACCAATGCCACTTTGTGTTCATTTAAGTGGTAATTTTGTTTGTGGCATTTAGAACATGGCTTTTTTCAGTCCATGCAAAAGTTGCAATAAAGAGCTTATTCTTTGGGATTATGGGCAGGTAATGGTTCTAAGGAATCAGAAGAATGAAATATACAATCTTAAAATTACTTTATCGATTAAATCTGAACAGTCCTTGTTTTTAACAGAGCCACGTTTTATTTTGTTTTGCAGCATTTTTTCTTCTTGGTCAAGGATTATGGCAGCTGGCTTGATATTGGAACAAGGTAGAGTACATTTTCGCATAGAAACTTCTAACAGTGTCTTGGTAATGGCCTGAGCACATTAGCAGGTGCTTTCTTGGATGTGGGAAGGAGAATGGCTGTGCAGTCTGGAGGGAACTGACGAGCCCCAGGAAGATGAAAGAAAGACAGCGTGCATGAGGAATTTTAGAGTGGATGGCTCCTGTGTCTCCTTGTTTGCTCCCTTCATTCACAGTCTCTCTTCAGAAACATAAAACTATTCATGGCACACCATAAATTTTATGTGTTGGTTTAAATTCTGTGCGGCCATTGTCTGCCTTTTAAAAGCTCTAATGTGTGAACTTTCAGACATGTGACACTTGTAACATTGATCTTTAAAACATAACATGCATTAAAAACTCAGTGTCAGACTGGAAAGCTGGCTTGAAAGCAGAAGGACCTGAGTTCGGATCCCAGATCCCACATGAAAATGCCAGGCAGAAATGGCAGCAGCCTGAACTTTTGGCCCTGGAAAGCAGAGCCTGGGAAACTCCAGAGCAGTGCAAATAGGTAGAGCAATTCAGGATGATCCCTGCAGTTACCCTTGGGCCTCTGTAACACACACAGTGCCCTCTGATACACATATACCACACATACCACACACACACACAATTTTTTTTTAAGTCAGCTTCTTCTTTACTGTGATCTAACCACTAGTTGTCATCATCTAATAAATTTTTTCAGAGAAAGAAAGAAAAGTCAACCTCCACCTTTTCCCCCCAATGAATTCTGGTACAGAAAATGTATATATAGAGAGACTGATCTTATTTCTTTGAGTCATTATTCATCCACGCTTTTGCTTCCAGGAATTGTGTAGACTTGCTCAAGCCGCGCATTAGACAGGCTCTCCTCTCGTGCAGCTCCCAGTCTGCTTGGCCTCTGTCCACCTGCCTCTCCTGCTCCATGAATTCCCACAGATCTGGGATCTGAGTTGATTTCTTCTGTGCCACTTGTATGCACAGGAAGAAGGTACTCCATAGATCATTGATCTTGCCTCACTTTTCTGGGAAATCTGGAAACGGAAGGAACATTTGCCATGTCCTTCTCGTCAGCATTCTTGCCTCAAAGTCCCAAGACAGTCCGCCAGAACACGGGTCTAGAACTGAGACCACAGATTCCAGACCCTGTTCTGTGACATTTTAGCCTTGAGACTATGGGTAAGTGACTATTCTCTCACTTTTTGTAGCCACTCTGAATTAAGTCTCCCTAGAAAAGCATCTAGCATCATGTCTGACATCTAATTTGCTTCAACCAATGTCTGCTTCTCTTGTTAAACAGTTTCAGCCAGTGACTGCTGCTCTTAACTGACATCGCTATTCTTCATATTTTTCAGGACTTCATAAGCTTCTTGTCCTTATATACCCCTTCCTCTGTACCTTCAGTTCAGTTCATTTATATTCATTTTCAGCATAGGACAGAATATTGTTTGAAAGATATTCTGATAAAATATGGCCTTTGTGGGGTTTAGGACACAGCTCGGTTAGTAGAGCACTTGCCTAACATGAATGAATCCCTAATATCACAAAACTGGGTAAGGTGGCACAGCCCCGCAATCCCAGCCGTGGGAGGGGGTGTGGTGGGGGAAGCAGGAAGATCAGATATCAGAGGTCACCCACAGCACAAAGTGAGTCCGAGACCAGTCTGGACGACATGAGACCTTTTCTCAAAAATAAAGTGAAATTTTCATTTTTTTCAATCTGGATAGGTAAAAGATGCATAACATAGTATTTAAGCTATCACCACCATTTATCTCCAGAATTCTTCCCATCTTACAAAGCTGAAAGCTTGAACTCACGAAGCAGTCATTCCCAATCTCCTTATGGTCCCCAGCACCCACCATTTGACTCTTTACACCCCTTGATTTTGCTGCTCTGGGCAGATCTATGAAGTGTCCCTCCACATACACCTTTCGTGAATGGATTCTTTTACTTAGTGTAATGTCCTCAAGGTTCATCCATGTCATGAGGTGTGAGTCAGAATTTTAAAGACTGAATAGTACTCCATTTCATGTGGTTCACCTGCTTGATTTCTCCATTTGTCTATCACTGGGGGGGGGGGCGATGGGACGGGACGAGGGGCCTCGTCGGCTCCAGTCGTATGGGATGTGCCTGCAACGGGGTCACCACCCAGATCCCAGGAGTCAGGCGAGATGCAGTATGCATAGGACGAGTTGGTTGCAGACTCAGCTTAACTTAGGAAGTGTTTGGGCTTATATATAGGGTCAGGGGTCCAATCAGGTGTGGCTACCTCTCCGCTCAGGGGGAGGGGAGAGCAGCCACCAATCATTTAGCTGTTTACTAGGGGGTCCAGGTTAGATGGTCGTTTCCCACTGGTTGTTCATCCCTCCTTCCCACTGGTTGTTCATCCCTCCTTCCCATTGGTTATCCGTCCCTCCACTTGTGTGGTTCCTCTGTTGGGACATGTCTGGGGCATGTCTGAACTTGTTCAGGCTTGTCTGTAGCCAGACCTCCTGGATTTGGGAGCCCGGGCTAGGGCCTCCCTGAATCAGTAGTGCCACAAACATGCGTGTTATTGGTCTCTGTTGTTCTAATTTAAAAGCTTAGGTTTTCTCTTATTAGCTTGAATCTTATCTTTACCAATTTTTTTCTTTCAGAGTACAAACTTTTATTGTTATTACCAGGATATGGCAGCAAAATACCTTTTCATTCATGATTTGTCAATCAATCGGTAACTGCTTTGTTGCATACTAACCTATCAGAGGAACTGGGATGAAAACACGTGGTCCTGGGCTTCCAAAGAGAGCTTATGGTTAGGAGAGGAAACATCCTGGGCAGGTAATTAATGTGTGGAGTTCTAAAGAAGTCTGTGAGGTGCTGTGGAGACAGTCTTAGCTCTGCGAGGAAAGGGAAGGCTGCTTTGGGAGAGACTGAGCGCTGTGAGGTTCACAGGAATGCTGTGTTTGGAGTCCTGCAAGAGAATGTGTTAAGTTAGGGATAGAAACCAGACAGGTGTGGGAAGGAGACCGAAAGCTGCCAGAGGGCAGGAGACAGCCAGGAGAGGAGTGAGGTGCAAAGCACTATTGTTTCAGGAAGGAGGAAGGTCCTCAGTGTCAGATGTTGCAGATTAAGGGCAACATCAAGGAGTGCACTTGAGAGCAGTGGTCACTTGCAGGATCTGGTAGGAGATGCTGTGTTGACATAAATTCACCAGTTTCTGAAGGAGGGCTGTAGACCTTAGATTACCATTTCTCTTCTCTGACAATACTGCAGTAAGCAAACCTAGGCACAGGGAAGGGAAGAACAGACAGACTGTCAGCAAACGTTGAGCGCAGCCAATTCCTGGAAGATGGGTACTCAGAGGAAGAAGTGGCATTTTAGAATCTGCAGGCAAGCATGGGACCCCAGACCCACAGACTCCATCAGGAGGTGATACAGAACAGGGGTGGAGAAGCAAGTCAGAGAGATTCAGTGTTGCTGACAAATAGCAACATCAGCACAGTTTCTGCAGCTCTGTCCCTGGGCACAAATACAGAGGTGTTTGTTCCCAAGGGAAAATCAAGGACACTGCTACACAGACTGGGAAGAGCCTGGGGAATATTTCTCTGCTGCTGTGTAAGTTTCTTCCACAGAGGAAAGCTGGCCCTATTCCATCATTTGTAGTTTCCTTCCATCCTAGCTTCAGCTGCAAGGACAGACAGGCACCCCTCCTGCACATATTAAGGCAAAGCATAGCAATTTCTGTTCACAAATAAGACGTACAGGCAGAGTGATGTCTTTGGAGAAAAGAGGTTTATTCATCTAATTATTTATAATTCATTTTTAAAATATTTATTGTGTGTGTGTGTGCACGCACCAGAGGGCAATTGTGTATCCCTGTGGAAGACCAAGGGTGACTTCAAGAATCATCCTGGATTGCTTCTACCTCCTTTTTACTTTGCTTTGGGATTTCCCAGGCTCCTTTCACCGGATCAGAAGTGTAAGCCGCTGCTGTTTCTGCCTGGCATTTTTTACCATAGACCTAAGATCCTAACTCAGGACCTTCTGTTTGTGATTCAGCGTCTTAATCCCTGAGCCATCATTCCAGCCCTTTTTCATTTATTTTCGAGCCAGGGCCTTTCCCTGTGTACCCCAAACTGACCTGGAACTTGATCCTGTGTGCTGAGGTAATAGGCACGGGCTACCCCAACCCTTGTGCTTCTTCGAACAGGGATGGCCTAGTCAACAAAGGCCTTGCCTTGTGAGCATGAAGATCTGGGTTTGGGTCCCCAGCATTCATGTTTTAAAAAGCTGGGCATGGTCACTGTACTGTACCATACTGTACCTGTAATCCTAGCACCTAGGCAGAGGAGACTGAATGATTCCTGGGGCTTGCTGGACATCTAGTATAGCCCAGCTAAGCTCCAAGTTCAACAAAAACCGTTGTCTCAAAAAATAAGGTAGAGAGAGGAAGCCATCTGACCTCGGTACATATATGCACATGTGCTGCATGCACATGAACACATATACACACACATAAACCACATATAGACACACACAGAGAATTCAGTACATAGAGCCTGTAACTTGGCCACTCCAAATCTAGGCATTTACCCAAGAAAAGGAAAAACACGCACCCGAAGATTTATATAGGAACTTTTATAGCAGTTTCATTCATAACAACCCAAATCTGGAAACACCTCAAAAGTTCATGGACACATGGATAACCAAGTTCTGTATATACACAATGAAGTACTATTTGCCTGTAAGGCCAAAGGAAGACCGATGAACTCATTTACGGACAAATCTCAGAAAAATGTAAAAAAACAGATATGTAGGGCTATGTGGTATATATGTCATTCCATTTATGTAAAATCCCAGTCCATAAAATTGGTCAGTATTTGTATATGTCTGGAGACAAGGGTGAGACTGATGCTAAAAGAGCAGGTGGGAACCTCTGAGGGTGGCAAAGATATTCTATAACTTGACAGCAATGGTGTTTACGTTGGTGTACCATTTAGTTCTGTTTTCTCATAGGCAAGTTTTAGCTCAAAATCGGAGGATGAGGAAAACTAGAACTAAAATAACTATGTAAAATTGAAATGTCTGACATAATATGAGTAAGCTAAATCCTCTTGTCTCCTGACAGAGACTTAATAGTATTTTAAACTAATGCTCAGTAAACAACATGCAGATACTAATTTCATACTTGCGAGATCATTCCTTCTAGATGTAAAAAGAGAAGGAGAGTGGTTGCTCCAGAAAGCCAGTTAGAAGGAATAAGATCTTTTCTTTTCATTATTTGCCATTCTAGTTTTGCTTTTATAGCACTCCACATATGACTGCTAAAAATGAAAGGGAAAGTGTCTTAGAGGTTAGGACGTAGAATTCAAAGTTTAGGCCTTTCATTCAATATGTGCAGCATTTGCATGGGAAGATCTTCAGGCCTTTCTGTAAGGGAGATTTTATCTTCATTTTATATGTTAATGAATATGAGAAGTAGTACAGCTGGGATGAAGGATGTCCCTGGTTTCATCAATTCAAGTTACTTTCATCAGCATAGGATGTCCCTAGTTTCATCAATTCTAATTACCTTCTGCCAGTGTAAGATTCTGAAGGCATTTTGGGGAACCCTAGTGGAGTAAACTTGTCCATGGATTAGAAGCAGAGAATTACCCACCTGCCATAGTAGGGTTGTTCATTACAATCCGGAGATTGCTTACTTACAAATAACCAGAGCTGGTTATTTGAAATGGATACTGAAAGGTGTTCGGTGGTAGTTCAGAGACTAAGGAATCTGGACCAGTGAGATGGCTCAGAGGATTAAGGCACTTGTCTGCAGATAGGCCACATGGTGGAGGACACAACCAACTTCCAAAAGTTGTGTCAGACCTGCATATGCATGTTGTGCCTTCACTCCCTTCAGTAGATAATTAATAGAATTTAAAGAGAAAGACAAAGAGAGTCCAAGGAGTCAGTCAGTCTACAGCAGGCAAAAAAAAAAAACAAACACAAGGAAACAAACAGCAAAACCTGCATACTTGAGACTCACCTGCCTAGAGGTAGATGCAAAGGGGTCCTGTGGGGTGGGCTGCTCTGCGGACAGGTGAAGAGAGCAGGTGGGCGTCGCTTGAGGGGCGAGTGGGCATGCAGCCTGCTGAGTGAGGGCTGAGCTCTCTTGTGTGAGCTGACACCCCGACTGAGACGCTCTCAAGCAGAAATTCTTCCCCGTCGGCGCCCTGCGCTCTGGTCACAGCACAGGCTGCTGTTCGTGATGGTCAGAGATGGGCAGCTCAGGGTCAGCCTGACTTGTCGTCAGCCCAGGAGGAAGCTGGCGTGGCAGGCGTGACGTGCCAGAAGCGTCCAGTGCGCCTGTGTCCTCTTACGTTCTGACGTGGGCCCTTGGGCAGGATGCCAAAGGCTTGCCCTGAGTCAGACTTCACCAGAAATAACCAACACCATGTTCTGCTGTGTGTTGCAGTGTCTTTTAGCACACTGCCTCATTAGTCTTTGTCCCAGCACTATGATGGACAGTCCTTTCACAGCTTATGTCTTTACCATTCCATGTGACCGTGGCCCCAGAGACACCGACCTAGTCCATGTCACGGGCTTGTACACCGCTGAGCGTCAGGGCTGCACTTTTGCAGCTGGAGCTGTGGTTTCCTCATTGGCCGCCACTCTCTCTCCTTAAAGAGAAGTTCCCAAAGGATGCGTTTTGCAATCTAAATCTTTTTTTCTTTTTTTGCAATTTAAGTCTTTTAAAGGATAGAGGAGAAAGGAAGAGAAGGGTGGAAAAGGAGCGGAAGAAAGTAGGACTTCTTTGGAGCTCTTAACTCGGTGGTAGAACATTCGTCTCACATGCCCAAGGCTCTGTTCAATTCATAGTGCTCTTTTTCAAACAAAAAGGGTCTCTGTATGTAATCCTGTTTGTAATTGTTTCGAAGGGATTGTTCACTCACTGCAGAGTTTTGAATAATGTAAATTTGTGTGGCGCATCTAGATTAACGTGTATCTTATTTTCATCTTCCCATTGCTGTGACGAATTCATGATCCCAATGAGTTTACTGGCTTATGTCTCCAAGTTAGTGTTAACTACAGCAGGAGAGTTACCTGCAGAGGTCAAGGGAACTGTCCACATCACATCCGCAAGAATTGCTGAGAGGGGGACATCCTTTCTAGTTTCCCAGTCTGCTAAAGCCACACAGATCTCCGTCTATCCTGTCCATCTGCCCTGAGAACGTTCCCACCCATTGTGGGCTGGGCCTTCCCACATCAATCCATAATGTCTTCCAGGCCTGCTCGGAGGCCTGCCGTAACTAAATAACTGTTCATAAGTATACGTAAAGGCTCACTTCTTCCTTGTCAAGTTCACATCCGAAATCCTGGATTTCTTCTGCCCCTTTTTGCTCTGGGATTTCCAGGCCTCTGCCTACCAGGCCAGAAGTGCAGGCTGCTTTCCATCTGGCATTTTTACATGGGACCTGGGATCCAAACTCAGCACCTTCTGATTGTGATGCAATCTTAATCCCTGAGCCGTCTCTCCAGCACCATAATGATTTCAATAAATTTACTAATTTATATTCACTAATTCATCTTCCTACCAATAGTATATAAGTGTTCCCTTGCCCTTCACATCCTCACATATTTATTGCTTTTTAATATTCTTGATGAAAATCCTTCTCATGTGAAGAATAGAGTGTAGTTTTGACTGAATTTCCTTAATGACTAAAGACGTTGGACATTTTTTTTCATGTAATTATCGGCCATTTGTACTACTTCTTTAGAGAAGAGCCTTTTCATTTGCCCACTGGCTGATTGGGTTGCTTGTTCTTTTAGTGCTCAGTTTTTTGAGTTCTTTCTAGGTTCTGGATATTAATACTGTTCTGGAAGCAAGGCTGGCAAGGACTGCTCGCCCACTGTGGACTGCCTCTCTATCCTGTCATTTCCTTGGCTGCGCAAAAGCTTTTGAATGGGATGCAAACCCATTTGTCAGCTTTGGCTATTATTTTCTGAGTTCTTGAAATCCAGGAAGCCAGTCCAGAAGCTTAAAGTACTCCCCCTACATTTCCTCTAGTGGTCTCAGTGTTTCAAGTCTTGAATGAAAAAGGTTTTCTATACATTTTGATGCATGTTTGTACATGGTGAGAGATGGGGATTTAGTTTCCTTCTGCCTGTAGATATCTGGTTTCCTAGCCCATTGGTTTAAAAGGCTATCTTTTCTCCAATGTGCATTTTGGCATCTCTGTTAATTAAGAGTTAGGTATTGAGCTGTATAGGTTTGTAAGTTCAAGGATAATACATTCCTGTTGTTTGACATCAACTCTTCAGAACTTTTCCAATTTGCATGACTATAATTCTGTGTTCCTGGAAAACTATCTCCTTACCCCCCCCCCCAACCCTCTACTCCACACCTGGCATCCACTTAGCAAAATGTGTGCTCAAGCCAATTCCTCATTCCTAACCCAGGGGAACTGGGAGAAGTGCTCTGATTCATGAGACTTTATGAATGCTAGCTATTAACCCCTTTCTTTTTGATATGGTCTTGTCTGTTTTTCTAAGAGAGGTTCTTTCTGTATAATCCAGACGGATTTCAGCCCTCAGGATTCCTACCATGGCTGGAAACACCTAATTCATTTTTACTTATTTTCAAAATCTGTATTTTTTAGTGTATTTTAAAAGTGGCATTACAAACCTGCATTGAAATGTCCAGCATTACATCCTTCTTCACTCTTGTGTAGTGCTCCCGCATGCTTTAATAGCTGTCGTGCGAGTAGAGTGTTCCCAGAGCACAGAGCCATAGCAAAAAGAGAGAATGCAGAGAATAAAACAGGGAGCATTGTTCAAACGAAGAACAACAGAATGGCATATCAGCACTATGAGAACTGTAGTGAACCCCCCATTTTGCAGCACTACTCCTGAGAAAGGGATATTTCCTCTGTGCTCCAGTGCTTTATAAGGGATTTTTCAGTGTGTGTGTAAAAATGCAACTATATATTATATAATCAATGGCATACAGGGTACACAATGCTGAAGGTGTATTTTCTGTAATAGTTACTATAACAGCCATCGCTCCGTTTATACGTATACTCCTATACCGCCCATGAGTGCAGTTATGCTCCATATTGCACATGCGTGCAGTGTTATACTCCGTACTGCGCATGAGTGCAGTATTACGCTCCCAGACTGCTCACGTGTGAAGTGTTATGCTCCCATGCTGCGCATGCGTGCAGTGTTACGCTCCTACACTGCATATACGTACAGTGTGTCCGGGTTTCCCTAGGAAAGTCCTTGTGTTTACCTGCTGTCCTTGGTAATCACAAGCCCATTCAAATGCAGAGATGCTTTTTCACCATTCCACAGGCCACGAGTCACTTGCTGTGCAAGACAGAGTTCCTAAGGTTCCACAGGGCACAGTTCTGTCGATGAGGGTGGAGGCATTGGACCGACCCACTTGTTCTGCAGGTCGCCGGTGTGGCATCTTCTGCTCTGCTCGCCTTCTTCTGGTATATTGTGCTTTCCTTTCAGAAAGAAGGATAGTTGCAGGGAGCGTGGGGCGGTGGAAGAAGGGCGAGGATGGAGGGGTGATGGAACTGAAATCAGGGTTAGTGACATTAGTCTTGCTAAGTGGAATCGGAATCGCCCCTGATGGATGTGCTCTGCGAGGCTTTGTTATTGCTGCTCTCATCGGTCCTTGGAACCATGTGATGCTGGACTAATGGGTAGGCATGGTTCACACATCTTCATCAGCATCTGATTCACTGTCAGGAAAAGGCCTGATAGGAGAGAGATGGTCTACATGGAGATTCAGAGAAGGTCCCCACAGCAGAACCTCGTTATCTCCCTTTTGATTGGTGAGAATGTTGCTTTCAGGTTTGGATTTCTAACTATTCCTGTGTGAAAGGGTATTTGAAAAGCAAGGTTTCTTGTCTTGTTATTATTGAATAGCAAGTAAGAACCTTGGTGATTTCAGCCGTTATCCTGTGGTGTTGCCCCTTCGTGGCAGATCTGATTTCCAAAACTCCTCTGTATAATATAGCTAATAACCTCTGCTACACCACGCATGTCACTCACAGGGTGAATTATGAATACCGAATCCTGCACTGAGTTATGAATACTGAAATGGAGAGAGTCTGTCCCAGAATTTTAGAAAGCTGTCACAGCACACTCACCTGTGAGTGTGCTATGATGCATCTGCAATGTTCCTTTGCAGTGTGTTGCCCAGGGCACTTCGATGGGTTTGCACAGTGCTTTTGAGAAATTCCTCAGCTATCAGGGTCAAATTAGTGAATGATGATTTCCCTAACAACAACAACAAAGATAGCATTATTATTATAAGGACTGTCTGTTTGAGGTATGGTACTCTGTTTATGACACATCTTCAGATAAGATTTTACCTAGGTGAGTTCACTGCAGTCATATCTGTGCAGCTGAAGGCGGAGAGGGGGGACCTCTTCTCAGGAACTGAGCACCTTGGGGTTCTGTTAGGTACTAACACTGACCTGCCTAGAGCTGAGTTAGGGTTTCCTTCTTTGGGTCTTGCACTTTATAACTTCATCCATCTTAGGCCATGAACTTTACAGAGTGCTGAATTTTTGTGGCATACAGAAAGTGTATTTCTTTTTTTTTTTTTTTGGTTTCTTTTTTTCATATATGTGTGAATGGAGTTTGTATGTATTTGCATGTGTGTAAGTATTTCAGTTTGTGTGAGGATGTCTTGCAAGAGTGCACCTGAGTGTGTGTGCCTGTGGAAGCCCACCAGGGGTGTCATGGGACTCATCCTCAATCACTCTTCTACCTTACTGTTTTGAGTCTAGGCCTCCAGTTAAACCCATACCACATCATTAGGGCTAGTCCAACTCTCCAGCTTACTCTATTAGGTTCCTATGCTCTGCATTCCAGGGCTAGAATTTCAGATGGTTGCCATACCTGCCAGACATTTTTATGTGGGGTCAGGTTCTTTTAACTTCAAAGCAAAGGTCGTAACCACTGAGCCATTTCCCCAGACCTGGGAGTGCATTTCTTAAACTAAACAAAAATACCCATGAAGCAGTTTTTACAACTATAGAAGTATTACATATTACTTTTAAGTATTTTTTGTATATATTGATTGCACATAATAATGTATTTCATTTGACATTGTCATACATGTATACAATGTGTTTTGATCATACCTCTTAATTCTTCTCTTGTCGTCCTCTCCCATTGACCCCTTGCTTTTCCCAACTGGTCTCCCTTCTTTCATTTCTTACCACTGCGTATTCAAGTTTCTGTTCTAAATGTGTCCGCAGTGAGGTGACCAGAGTCTTGTTGTTGAGTTTGAATTGTAGTTGGATATGATGACAGTGTCATTTGGTCTTTAATTTGTTTCTTACATGCACTATTGTTATGCCTTATTAAAACACAGATGATAACCAAAGTGTTTATCATTTCTCTTTAGATGTAATCAAAATCCATGATGCTGCTCAGTCACTTTTGAATAACCTAAACAGCATTTCCATAGAATACCTTTCCTCTCACATGAATATCAAGTTTTATTCCAGTCAGCAAAGCCCAACCTTTTCTGCCCTCATTCTTCTGACCCATACGACTGACCTCTGTAGCCCATCACTCTGATGGAAGGGCACACAGTCCAGCTTGTGTCTCTCATTGAGTGGCTTGAAAAGACCTATCCAGTAATTCTGGATGCTGCTCCATACCTACATACTGTCCCTCTCTGCCATTCACCCTTCATACCTTTAGAATTGCTGATTTCAACATCAGCATAGTCGTGGGGAGAGAGAATGGGAACAGCTGAGTTCATTTCAAAATGAAATTTGATGTTCCTTTGACTCTGCTAATGCCTGATGACACCAAGACATGATAGATGCAAAGTATCACAATGGTGATGCCTGGTGACTCAGTTGTGGAAGAACGTTGTATTTCACACCTGTCTCCTGCCAGCCACATGAGCTTAAATGAGCTGAGAGACAGGCATCTGCGGGATAGTTCAGTGGCCAGTGAGCTGGGGGAATGGCTGTCAGTTGCAGATAACATTTCATTAAACTTGAAGCTGGGCCATTTGCAGTTTTACAAAACATTGTTGTTAAGAGTTTGATCCAAAGTGATAATAAAATTTAACAAAACTAAATTATGGTGACATATAACTGTTTTTTGCACTCTTTCTCCTCTGGCTCTCATTCTCTTGCCCCTCCCATTATTTAAATATGATTTACATATTAAAGCATTCATTGTAAGGTTTTAACTTAAATGATTGTTGTAAATATTTAAATTAGCAAATTGCTGGAACCCTTCAGCCATCCACATCTATAATTTATGTTTGTTTCTTTTAACATTTCCATCAACAAAATGTCCCTCTGTGCTTACTGAAATGGACATTCCTCATGCCCAGCCCCAGACAGCCATTATTCTACTTTCTGTCCTTACAGATTTGCCATTCTTGGTATGTCATAGAAATGAAATCACACAGTATGTGCTTTTCCCTCTGACTTATCCCATTGTGTGTAAGTTTTTGTTGTATTCATCTGTGCTATAGCTTGTATCAGAACTTTGCTTCTTTTTGCTAAATATTGTTCCACTGTGATAACATATTATAGTAGCATGCTGTGCTTCTTATAATCTTTTCTCCCTAATAACATTGTAGTCTCATAACTTCCTTCATCTGCCTGGCTCGTAACCTCCTTGTCCCGTTTCCATGGAACTGAGGCAGACTGAGCTTCCCTGCATTTGATCCTCTCTGTGCTGGGCTGTTCATACTGGACTCCCTCCCCTATGCGCTTGCCTGTGACCACAAAGGTGAGCCTCTGGCATGAGCATTAAATATTTTTTACAGCATGGAGAAATTGTGGCCATTATATCCAGCTGACTGGCTTCAGGATTTTGATCTTAGGAACAGGTACAGGTTTGGAAATGTCCTGTAAGAATTCAGAAACAAAATGTTCTTGAACATTTTCATAATAACTGTGGAATCAGCCTGAGAGTTCTGTGACTTATTCCGGGCATGATTTGTAAACATCACATAAACAGAGAAGTGTCTCAGGCTTGCTGTAGAAAATACCCAGGCATTAGGAAGAAGCAGGCCACCCATCGTTCAGTGACTCAGCCGTCCCTGTTAAGTGATTCTGTGTATTCTTTAAGTCTGAATTTATACACAAATATACATTTTTTTTCAAAATTGACCTTCTCTAATAACCATTTGTATGCCAGTTTAGATATATTAACCTTCTGTTTTCAAGGAATAAAATGGGTGAGAGGAAACATGGCGAAGAGTGAGTTTCCAGAGCACACAGTGGGTACCAGAGAGGGCCTTGAAGGCCGTTGTGAGGAGTTTAGCAATGTATTCCAAGTGTGAGTTAAAACACTGGAGTGTAGAACAGGAAGTGATTGATTTGATTTGCTTTATATTTTTGAAGCAATAATCTTGACAACAAAGCGAAGAAATAAGGTAGACCAAGATAGAGAGTCCAAGATTAAGAGGCCGTCATACTCTACGCTAGAGATTTTGGCAGCCTGGAGAAAAGTGGCAATTAAAATGGATGACCAGGGGCTGGACTTGGAAAGTGTTTGGAAAGAGCTTGATAAAGTTGGTTGATGAATGGATGGAGTGGGTATAGGAAAGAGAAGACTCATGCATGTCCCAGGTAACTAAGTCAATGGGAAAGATGTTCTAGGATGGCTTTGGTAAAGGTAGGTGTTGCAGACTAAGAGCTGGATTTTGAACATATCAAAGATAAGATTCCTTAAATTGGTGTTAGGCTCTCCTGAGTGTTTTCATTTGCCTTTAGGGTGAAAGAAGCCACACATTTGTACAGCGAAGGGCTATGCTCACTCAGGTGAGAGGAAAGTGAGTAACCTGAAAGAGAAGGGATTGCTAAACAAGGAGAGTCCTTCATTAGGAAAGCCGGGGTGCCATACCACAGTTGGAGGAGTTTAAGAAAAACAGATGCAGAAGGGAGTGTGGGCGTGGATTCGGATGAGTTAGTTGGCTCATGAGAGGTGCTTATAAGCTAAGTCAACTGTCCAGATGGGAGCAGGGAGGGCTGAACTTTAAGGGGAAAAAGATGTGATGTGGTTTGACTCAGAGAAGATTCTTCATCAGGGTTCTTCCTCAGCATTGGAAGGAAGCAGGCCCATTGGTGCTTCGAGATTTCAACCTGTTCTCAGTTCTGGCAACGGGTCCCTTCACTGTGCTGTTTCACCTGTGCTGTCTGTTCTTGTCTATGGTTCTGCCTCTGTAGGACACTTCGTTTCATGTCTCACTGTCTCATGGGGATAATTTAACTTCATTTTCATGGAGATTTTTTTGTTCTTTAGGTGTATTTTACACATTTAATTTTGATAATGTCTCAGATGGCTATTATGCCAAGGATCTGTTAAACCAAAAAAATTATTTATTTTTATTACAAGTTACTTTCTTTAATAATTCACTTAACTACTTTGACTGAATGTCCAGACTGTCTCATTGGATCTTAGAAATGAAATGAGGAACTTGGTAACTGTCATGGTTCCGACGAGTTCAGTCTGGGGTAGAGATCAACAGTCTGTGATCCTTTACTCAAATCTAGGCCGCCTGCCCTATCTTATGTGGACTTCAAACTAAACATAAATAAATAAATAAATATTTTATTTCGATGATTATTATTTCATATGTGCTTATTAGGCATGATGCAGAGAGATCCTATCTAACCTGTACCCAGCTTCCCCATGGTAGTTTAATACAAAACTACGATACAACCAGGATGTTGTCACTGATGCTGCCTCAGGATACATTACATTGCTGTCAGAGACCTTTCATCTTGTCCTTTTATAGCCACACCCCCTTCTCTTCCCTACTTCCCCACCCAACCACTGCTAAGCCCCTAGAAACCATTAATCTTCTTTCTAGTTCTGAAGTTTTGTTCTTTCACAAATGTTACAGAAGTGGAATCAAAGTGTGTGTAAACTTTTGGGATTAACTTTTTGCTTTCTCTGGCAACTGATTTGGGTTGCTGGATGCCTGTGTGGTTCATTCTTGTGGAGTCCAACCAGGGCTTGGATATGCCAGTTTGTTTAATTGTTCACCTGTTGAAGGGCATGAAGGTTATTTCCAGGTTTGAGCCATTATGAAGAAAGAGTCTATAAACATTCTGGTCAGCATAATTGTTAATTTCTCTGGCATAAATGCCCGGAACTGCACTCGCAAAGTTTTATGGCAGATGCTTGTTCATTTCATAGGAAGCTGCCACATTTCTCCAAAATATCTCTGCATACGAGTCAGCGTTTGATGTTGTACTGTTTTTTTTAGGTCAAGTGGATGTGTGATATCTCATTTTGGTTCTAATTTGCATTTTCTTGGAGATTAATTGATGTCGAACATTTTATTAACTTGTTCATCTTTCTATTTATAAATTCTCTGTTGAAATTTCTGCTCATTTTTTAAATTGAAATATTTGGTGGCTTTTTACTGTTGAGCTTGAGAATTTATTGTACCCTCTATAATTCATATATATATCTATATATATAGATATATATATATTAATTCCTTGTTGAATAAATGCTTTGAAAATATTTTCTCCCAATCAGTTTCTTGTCTTTTCATTCTATTAACAGGATCTTTCACAGGACAAAAACATTCTATTTTTATGGAGTCCACTCTATCAACGTGTTCTTTAAGATTATGTTTTGATGTCAGGTCTGAGAACTCTTGCCTAGTTACAGGTCCTACAGAGTTTACTGAGATTTTGTTTTCTAAAATTTTTATACTTTTTTTGTTTTCTTCTTATCTTCTATCTATCATCTATCTATATCTATCTATCTATCTATCTATCTATCTATCTATCTATCTATCTATCTATCTATTTTGTGTGTGTGTGCACATTTGTGTGTATGTCTGTATGTAGAAGAGGGCACTATGTGTGCCTGTGGAGGCCCAGGGGTAACTTCAGGAATCACCCTGAATAGGTATGGAAATATGTATCATTACTTTCCTGTGCTCCATATACGTTAATGTGTTGAGTTCCCGTTTTTATTTCATTCACTATACTTACAAACATTTTTTTCTGCACCTTTGAATAAGGCACTGTGGCATATGTCTTTTATCCCAGCACTTGGGATACAGAGGCAGGAAGATCATGAGGTCAACCTGGGTTACACAGAGAGCAACTTAGGCACATAAAGAGACCCTGTTCCAAAAGAGGGGGTTAGGAGGAACAGAAGAGCATCTCTGGCTCATGGATTATTATTGTTTAGTTTTCTAGCATTTGGAGATTTTTCTGTAATCTGTTACTGATATCAAGTTTGATTCTATTTTGGCCAGAGAAATATGTGTGATTTCATTTCTTGTAAACAGTTGACGTTTGTGTTATGACAAAGTATGGTCTCTCTTGGTAAACGTGAACCCATACAAAGAACCTATAGGCTGCCACTCTTGGGAAGGTGTTCGCCATTTGTCAGGTAAATCTGCTAACGGATGGTGTTGAGAGGTCTTCTATATCCTTGCTAATTTCAATATAATTCTTCTATCCTTTCCTTTCTAGCCATTCCTTTTTTTTTTTTTTTTTTTTTTTTTTTTTTTTGCTGATGTTTACGCCATATATAGGTTGAGCATTCTAATCCAAAACTCTAGCTCCAGAATCCAAAACTTTTTGAGCCAGCCACACAATGCCACAAGTGGAAAATTCCACACCTCACTTGGTAGGTTGCATTCAAAATGGGGCTCACTCCGCCTTCCAGACTCGGAAGTGCATGCCTCTGAACATTTCCACCTGTTTGTTTTTTTTAATTCAATTGTGCGTGCGTGCGTGCGTGCGTGCGCGCGTGTGTGTGTGTGTGTGTGTGTGTGTGTGTGTAGAACCACGGACGAATTCGGGAACCATGGACTCCCTCCACCTCCTCTTTGTTTACTCTGCCCCGGGATTCACAGGCTCCGCCCTACCAGGACCAGAAATGCAGGCTGCCCCCGCTTCTGCCCGGCTTCTATATGTGGGGTCTAGGATCCGAACTCAGGACCTTCTGCCTACAAGGCAGAGGCTTAACCCCTGAGCTGCCTCTCCAGCCCCTCCACCTGGTGTTTTTACGTGGGATCTGGCACCTGACATCAGGTCCTTTTGCTTGTGAGGCAAAGGCTTAACCCCTGAGCCATCTCTCCAGCCTCTCTGTATGGCTTCTTAAGTGGTTGGTTGCTCAGGACATATTACACACTAGTAGCTAATCAGTTTAGTATTGCCATTTCACCTTTAACACCCTTCTGTGCTTCCTTACCATCCCTTACTCATGATAGAACTATTTCCTCCACTTGTCTGAAACCGTATCAGACACGGTTGTAGCTGTGCTTCAGCTGTCAGATATAATTGAGAAAGCTCCAGAAGGCAGGACAGCTAGCACTGTATTCATTCATGCTTTTGCCCACACCATTCTTCCTTCATGATTCACCAGATTTCTTTTTATTCCGTTTCCTTTCCTGTTAGAGAACTTCCTTCAGACATTCTTTTAGGGTAGATCTGAAAGCAATAAATCTTTCTTTCCATTTTTTCCTTCACCTGAGAATCTAAATTCTTCCTTCATGGAAAGAAAAATATTTTCATTGAATTCTTAGTGGACAGTTTAGTTGTCCTCTTGATAACAGCCTGCCCTTCTTGCTGTTTTCTGATATCGGATATTATTTGAATTGTTCTTCTCTAGATAAAGTGTCGTTTCTTTCTCGTTCACTGCTTTGGAATTCTTTGTTTTCAGTAGTTTGTTGTGGGTTCCTGTGAACTGCTTTGAGTTTTTTTCTATGTTGAGCTTGTTCACCTTCTGCAATCTATTACCTGTGTGTCTTTGTAATCTGTGGCTGTGTGTCAGCACTGCTCAGCTGCTTCTTAGTCCTGTGAGTGCTCTCTTTCCCTCTTCTCCCCTTCATTTCAGAGCGTCAATGATTTGAATGTTAGCTCTTGTGTCCTGGTTGGCTCTCAGGTCTCCAGGGCTCTCCCTACCCCTCAAGTTCCAGCCCAGTTGGTCATTTCTGCCACTTCGTTTCATGTTTGTAGACTCTGACATTTCTCCTCGGTTCTGCTAGTAAACCTACCTGTGGAGCTTTTATTCTGCTTTATGCATTTTCCAGGTCTTAAATATCTATTAATTTCTTCTTTCAAGTGTCTTTCCTGAGGATCACCACCTTCTTGGCCATCTCTAGACCTCCTCGCCCTGCTCGAGGGAGGGGAAGGAGTGCCCATTGCTGCTGGACAGTAGACCATCCCCTTGGTGGATGAAAGTGAAGTTTGCTTCTCACCCTTTTCTGTTGCTTTAGAGTGGCCAGAGGGCTCATGTGAAGGACATATTGGAGGTCTAGGCCCCCCACTAGGCCTTTGTGGGAACTTGTATGGGTTGGCCCCCAGGTTTTCCACAATGTCTGGCTGAAGTAGAATGGTTAACATCTAAAAGTTTTCTGTCTTCCAGAACCACCCCTTTCCTTGTCTGTCTCCTTGCTAGAAAGCGATGCTTTTACGGTAGTGGTTATTTTTGGTTTAGGGAAATTTTGCTCGTGCCATAGCATTTCTATGCTACCTGTTTCTTCTGCAGGATGGTTGTATGTGAACAAAAAGAAAATCTTAGAACTCATCACTGTGGCCTCCTGTGGGTCCCAAGAGGCCTAGTAGTAGTCTGTTGCCTTCTTTCTGCCATTTGGAGTCTCCCTGTGTTTGTTTATACATGGTGTCCATATCACCTCCATTCCTTGGAAGAGAAAGTTATGATGATTTTATTCTTAAGTTCCTGATTTCTAATATGTCTTCCTAGTCTCTCTGAGTCATGATAAACTTCACTTGCTTTGCTTTAGAGAACTTTGAAAGAAAGATCAGTCAACCAGTTGCCAAATGCTGAGCACTAGAATTGTCAGCATGGCTCACTTAATTTTAGTAACAAGATCTTAATGTATTTTGTGCTAAGTAAATATTGAAATTATATTCCCAGCACATCTTAATGAGATAATGGTCTTATAGTTGTTATTTTCATTTTAAGGTAAACATAGTTATCAGTGATGTCATTAATTAGTAGGTAAGATCCATCTCGTAATTCATTCCAGGTAAACATAAAGAAGTACATAAACATAAAGAAGTACATATACACAGAAAAATAAATTTAAGTAGACACAGTGTCAGGTGTACTATCCCAACATTGCAGTGAAAACAGATAAAAAATTTAAATCTCATTTGGAGTTGATACTGTTCACCATTTGGAGGCCTGACTTTGTTTGGTGTTTGAGTCAGGAGTCTACTGTGGACCGATGCCAGGTTTCTATCGTAAGTGGCTCTAATCCTTGACTTTCCATTAGCCAGCCTTTTCAGTTTCAAATTTACTTTATAAGGTAAATATAAGGAAAGATTCTAATAAGAGTCTCTAACCAGAGCCTTTCCAAAGAAATACCATAAAGCATTACAGTTTTAGATTTGTACATGAAAACACGGACATTGGGTCAGTGAGATAGCTCAGCTATTAATGGCGCATGTGTGCAAGCCTGGAAGCCTGAGTTGGATTCCTAGAATCTGCATGATGGAAAGGAAAGAACCGATTTCTAAAAGATGTCTTCTGGCCTCCACATGCATTCTGTAGTAGATGCATGGCTGCTCCTCCACTTCAAATAAATAAATAAGTAGACAGACAGACAGACAGACAGACAGACAGATGATAGATAGATGATAGAGAAAATATTTTTAAAAGTTGTAACATTATCAAGTGAAAAAAAAATCCACGCAGAGAAGAAGGCCCTCCCTCCTTTCCTGCTCCAAGGGCCCTTACCTGACAATCAGTCACAGTGGAAATAAAGTCAGCTCTTATCCATTGGGGGATAGGTTATTCAGTTGGGTGGAGGGAGAGCTTCTTTATATCCAGTTCCCTTTAGCTCCGCCTCCCCCAGCTGAGTGGCATGTGAACCTGTACCCATCTTCCCTCGCAGCCTAAGTCTTTGTCCCCTGACTTCCCCCTGTGGGCCACTCCCAGGTGGGGTTTCTTTAACCAGTACCTGGACGCCTCTCCTGTCTGCTGAGAAAAAAAGGAGAGAAAAGAGACCTCCCTTCCTCGCAGGAGCCTGCTGTCAGACCTGCCAAAATGTTTCTTCCCTCTCCTTGAAGAATGTAAGATGTGTCTGTTATCAAGTTAAATAGCTAAGTGTGACTGACAGGCATTGAAAGCAGGAATTCACCAGTGTGCTGAGCTTGGCCTAGGAGAGCTGTGCTAGAATCACCATGTGCAGCCCCTGCTTTACTCTGTGCCTGTTGCATCTGTAGCCCACATTTCTTTCTGTGACTCTAAATTTGTTACAGAGCCATGTTCTATATCGACAGTACAACTTTTGTATTGGAAGAGGAAAATTGGAGACTGGGAAGATGATTCAGTTGGCAAAGTGCCTGTCACACAAGCCTTAGGATCTGAATGTGATCTCTAACTTCCATGTTAAAAATATATGTATAATAAAATATGCATATATATACATACACACACGTATGTATGTATGTATGTATGTATGTAAATCTCCTGAGGAAGAAAACCTCAGGTTGGTCCTGGACCTCCATGTATATGAGCATACACATACACCATACCCCTGTGTGATGTGTACGCACACACACACTGAACATTTGCTATTGCTAATAGTTGAGAACTGAGTAATTTTGGTAATATTCATTTTCTATCATCTACCAAAAGTCTGGGAGACAATGTCTTTATGAAATTAATAAAGAGATATGTTCCTCACTGAATTTTGTTTTAGATAATGTTTTTCTTTTTTAATGACTGGTAGTTTTATAAAAATACTAATATTTTAATTCAGAATGTCAGACTGCCTGCTGTACTGTTTGGGAGTCTATGGATAGAATTCAAATGCTATGAATTGGGGGGAGAAAATTACCTTCATTTTTCTAAAAAGGCTTTAGAAAATGAATTTTTACTGTTGTCAGAACCCAGGGACAGCTAATATGTCTTAGGCATTTCCTAATAGTCCACACTTGTTGCTAGTATCTCAAAACATTCTATCCAATACTATTTCATCAAAATGCTTGTTATTAGAGTAAATTAATATATAACTAATATGTTACTAATTTTAATGCATTACCAATGCACATATATTATTTTCATATTTCTATTTATTAGTAATTAACATACTGATATCTAGAGTGTGAGTGTGTCTATGTGTGTAGTGTATTTTTGTGTGTGTGTAATGTATGTGTGGAGGTGTGCAATGAATGTATGTCGGTAATGAATGTGTTTGTGTGTGTAATGTATGTGAGTATAGGTATGTAATGAATGCATGTACATGTGTGTGTATATAAATGTGTGTGTAGCATATGTGTATGTATGTTTATGTGTGTATAATGTATGTGTGTAGTTTTGTGCAATGAATGTGTATAAAGTGTGTGTAGTGAAGTGTGTATAGGTATGTAATGAATGTATGTGTATGTGTGTGTGTGGTATGTGTGTGTAGCGAATGTGTACAGTGCATGTCTGTTTGTATATGCATGTGTGTGTGTAGTAACGTGTGTATACGTAGTGTGTTTGTGTGGGTGTAAGTGGTGCTTGCATGCCTGAGGTCCACACCGGGTATCTTCCTTTATATCGATCTCCACTTTGTGTTTTGAGATACTGTCATTGAACCTGGGCTTACCAATTCAGCTAGACTGGGTGGCCAGCAAGCTCTCAAGATCCTCCTAGTGTTAGGATTGCAAGTATACACTGCACCCCTGACTTTTTGCATGGGTTCTGGGGATCTGCGCTCAGGTACCCATGCCTGCATAGCAGCCACTTTGCCTCCTGCCATCTCCCAGCACCTAGCATCTATTTTTAAACCATTGGTACCTTTCCTAAGTCTATGTATCTGTTGTAGTTCTGTATGCCCACCTCAAGCACTATCTTGAGGAGCCACATGCTCCTCCTGCTGAGTGTTCTCTCTGCCCACTGCATGTCTTTCTCTCCCTCTGCAGCATCAGCCACTACGTGATTGTCATGTCCATGACCATGTTCCTGGTGTTTCTCAACGGCCTGGCCCAGCTGCTCACCACAAAGAAGCTCAAGCTGTCCAGCAAACCCAAGAGGCATCTCATGTGATGGGAGACCATCCTCCAGCATCCGGCTCCCACCAAGGATGCGAAGAGAAGACTGGGGTCAGCAGCCGCGCGTTCTGCTCCTGAAGAGAAAGTCAGACCTACCAGTTCTGAGTTCACAGTTGTCTGAGTTGTTCGTCGGCTTCCGTGTGGCATTTTCAGGGAGCTTCCTTTTTCCCTGGGGTTTTGTGGGTATGAAATAGGGATGATAACTTTGGAAAGCACAGTATTCTCCATTCTCAGGTCCTTTCTTTCAGCTGGAAGCTTTCCCAGTGGTGTTTCAGAATCTCTGCCTCTCACGGAGCAGGGATTCACCCGCAGAAGCTGCACTAGTGGGGGTGATATTGGTGATGTCCGAAACCATGAGCAAATCACACCGTGGACATTTATCTGCTCACAACTGTGGTTTTGTTATGCTCATCACGACTCAGTCCGGCCACTAGTCAGGCAGAATTTGCTATTTCAGCTTCACGGAAGCCTCAGGAGGAAACCTGGGCCTGGTCGCTTTCTAAGGTGCTTCTTAGCACTGCTTCCTGGGTTTTCATGATCAACCCACTAGATGCAGGTTCACCGTCACTGTTTTAACATTTCTGGATTATCATGGGATGTCTGACTGAGGATCTGACTGAGGATGTGCTGTGTATTTTTTCCTTGTCTATGTGAAAGCAGTTTGAAGGTTTAGTTTTGAATGGTCAACTCAACATCTGTTCCTCTCTGACTTGGTTCATTGTTACTTCCACCTGGCTCCCCAAATCAATGGCTACGACTCTGACAGTGATGGTGGTGAAATTCCAAATGAAAAACCCACAGAAATCTCATTAACTTTAGATTTCCCTTCATCAACTAATTGCAATGGGCAAGTATAATTTGAGAGTGATTTCTATCTGGGCTTTCCATAAAATGTCCTTACGTGTCACTGCAGGGTCGGCGTCAGGCCCAACATGTTTGGCTGGTTCTGAGCCTCGCTGGTATGGGCTCCATTCAAAAAAATAATAATTGCTTTTGAATCCAGCTATAACATTACTAATTTGCATTAATGATCAGGAAACCCTGTACAAATTACTAGATTTTTCACACTGGCAGATGAGTGAACAGATCTAATTTAGAAGAGTCAAACTCAGCCAAGCAAAACACACTGTTTCCAGTTCTACTTAAGATGGTGAACAGTTGTAATTTCTTTGTGGCCATGCTTCAAAGTGACAACATTAAAGTATAGAACAGAGTAACGTTAACACAGGACCTCCGGCAGCAATCTGTAAGAGAGTCTTGGTGGACTGTGAGAAGCTACTGCAGCAAGCCGTGACCTCAGCAGAAAGAATCCCTGGGCCTTTGCTTCATTTTGGAGAGTTTCTGAACCATTATTTCACATGTCAAAGAAGACTGATTATATTCACAGTTTGTTTAGCTTTCTACAGCTAGTTTCCCTAGATTTCCATTCAGAGGAATTAGTGGTTTTTATAGCAACATTGCAAGCGATGCCTTATCTTGCCTTGTTATATTTTTTTCTGTGGCTTCTTTGGGTCAGGGCGAGTGTACTGCTGAGGACAGAGCCCCAGCAGCTACCCACTCACTGTCCTTGCCGCAGACCTACAGATCCGCAGTCACACATGAGGCACAAGCCTCCCCTTGATATGGTGTCTCTGGTACCTTCAAGGGTTTTCAGGTTTATATTTTTATATTGAGTAACATAAGCAAAAAGATGGGACTAGGGTAAAATGTATTTCTCCCTAGAGCATTGCCAGGTCATTCTCATCCTCACTTTTGAAATGGGAATCTCCTTGAGCATGAAAGTGGGTGAGCTTAGTAGGGCTGGTGGCACACATTGTTGTCATGGAGGAGAGTGAGGAGTTCAGATCATACTCTGCTCCATAAAGAGTTAGAGGCCCTGGACTATATAAAACCAGAGAGAGGGAGAGAGGGAGAGAGAGACAGAGAAAAAGAGAGAGAGAGAGACATCAGTTGAGAAAATATTAATGACAGAAGAAGATACCTTGTTACATGAACTATGAATTAACTGAAAGAAGTCTGTTGGGAAATTAATTGCAGGTGTCCATAATTTGTCAATAGATTAGCTCTTTATCTTTCTCCTTTTCTTAGTAGTTCTTTCATGTCGATAACCCTTCATCCCTCTCAACGGCTTCAAAGCATGTATGACTATATCATTATAGCATTTCCCATTTCAACACTGGTGGGGTTTATAAAAGCAGAGAGTGGGAGAGGAAGAAAGAGACTTTGATTTCTGAACAGTATCATTTCTATAAAGAAATAAAGGCATTTGCAATATTACCTCGCTAGTACACTAAAATGGATTAAGCTGTCGATGGACTCACTGTTAGAGTTGTGGTACGCGTGTGCCTGAGAAGCATTTTGAAAATATGTCAAAGCACTGGTTCTTAGAATATAAATATGTGATAATAAAAGGGGTTCTGAAGCAAATGTTTTGAAACACCTAGTTTTCAAAAGTTGTGGAGGTGCAGTAATAGTTAGAAAAATTAGCTATGTGTTTTATGAGCAATAGATAGCAGAGTGCTCAGAATTTCTACATGCACGGCTGCAGGCCCTATCATATGGTCTCCCTCCTGATTAGGAAACATACTTCACTAATATCTTCGTACATTTTTGTGCTCAATTTGTCACACTATTTTGACAAGAGATGTGGTATGTGTCATTGAAGTTTTTTTTTCCTAGAAACTGGAAAACCGTATTTCTTGTAATCATTAATATGGGAAAAGTTAAACAATAATTAAAGTTAAAAATTAAAACATACTAAGAATTTTGCTTCCCTTGCACAAACTATCCCTGTCAGTTATCATTTAGTGTTCGAATGGGACATTTGGTTCTCCCAGGGTGCACCTGCTCGCTGCCTTTCGTTCTCTGTCTCTGTTGGAGTTTCTTACCTCTTACGTTCTCCACAACAAATATCAGCTTATTATCTTATGACTGGATACCACAGAATTACTCATTAAATTTCATCATAATGCTGTGTTACAGAAGTTATGAAACAGCAGTTGTCAAGGTTTTCTTTAGTGGCTAAAATGTTTAATTCTTAATCAACAAACCACAATCCAGAACTTCAGAGACTCTATATCAATCACATAGAACTAGGCCAGCCTAATCTCTCCCCATCCTGGAGCTCAGGGACATTTGCGGAAGAGGGGGCGGTAAGATTGTAAGAGCAAAAGGATGGGAGGAGCAATGATTTGCAAGATTCTCAACAATAGTTGGGGCCAAAGCAATCATAATGGGACTTTGCATGCCCTGCGCAATGTCCAGCGCACTGTTGCCCTCATAAATTCTAGCATCTGTTAAGGGCACCGAGACCCCTGGAGGCAAGGGATTGACAGCCATAGTAGTGATCTTATGCTTAAGGGGAACAAGAGAAAGGGCTTATGGAAATGCCACTGGGTCCTTATATGTCATCGGAGAGGAGGACCCAGTGGAGAGTTAGGCGTACACAATAAAGGACTCTCTGGGAATTGGGGGGGAGGCACTGGGGGAAGGGGAGGGGGAGGAGGGGGGAGGGAGGGAACTGGTAAAAAATTTTAAAATGTATAATTAAATTTTTAATAAAAAAAACTACATTATAAAAAAATGTTTAATTCTTCCTCTTGGGTAAACAGATAGATTCTCTTCATGCAGTAATTTAATTAGGGAGCTTATTACATCAGGTGACTCATGCAATAAACACCACCAGTGCTAGGATTGTTTTTCATTTGTTTGTTTGTTTGTTTGCTTTGAGACTGAGTCTTACTCTGTAGCCAAGTCTGGCCTCAAACTTGCTGTCTTTCTGTGTCATTCTTCTCGTGCTAGGATTGCAGGGGTGTGCCCCCATAGCTGGCATCCATAAATTTTTAAGTTGTTTTTACTCTAAGTAAATAGGCTCAGTAAATATACATTGAATAATATGATTGGCACAGAAGTTGCTGGTCCTTTCTAGAGACATTAGCTTTTACCTTTAGTTTGTTAATTTTCCTAGAGCATTTGGGAATAGGCAGTCATTGTTTGTGTGGGTCCTCTGCTGATGATGAGAAGTAACATCCTAAAATTTTTAAATTATCAATCAGATCAAGTTCCTGCCTTTGCTTACCTTATTCTACCTTGAAAGCTAATGTGCTGGCTTCCTTCTGTGTGTGTGTGTGTGTGTGTGTGTGTGTGTGTGTGTGTGTGTGTGTGTGTTTGTGTGTGTGTGTGTGTGAGAGAGAGAGAGAGAGAGAATGTTGTATAATTTTAGTCAGGGATCGAGGTCAAGGTTAAGGTCAACAGTGATAAGTTATGTTGACAGCATACATCATAGATGTGCTATGTCAAGAGTAGCTTTCTTCCTCAAAATTCACCATCTCAGTCTAATCATGAGAAAAGCAGAAAAGAAGTATAAGATATTCTATAAAAATCTGGTGAGTACTCTTCAAACTGTGAAGGTCACTGAAAGATAAGGAAAGGCTGAGGAAATGCCTGAGCCTAGTGGAGCCTAGTGGACAGGACTGCTTAACAGAATGGGGCATACTGGATGGCATCCTAAAGTGGAGAAGAGCATTAGTTAAAAGGTTAAGGGAATCTGAATACAGTATGGACTTCAGCTAAGAAAATCAACACTACTTCATAAATTGTGATAAAAGAAGATGTTAACACTAAAACTGACTTACAGAATGTATAGGAATTTTCCTTTTTTTTGTACATTTTCTATGAAAATATTTGGAAATAAAAACAGTACTTGATCTAACGTTTTTGTTCTGTGCACAAGTAGTTTTACATAGACACATAAGTGTTTCGATAACAGGCAAGCAGGGTGGGGAGGGGTTTCGTGTGTTCCATGGTTTCTCTATCTTACCTGTTCCTGTCTTCCCATATTTCCTTCTGCTCCGCAACCATCTGAGGAGACCCCAGGTTGTGTACAGATGTGTTTTCTTCATGAATAGCCCCCATCAGTTAGTCTGATCTCATCGACGCGGCGCTCTGGCTCAGCATTCTCTTCTTGAGACAAGCGTGCCTCCATGGCCAGCTTCAGACAGAGCTGACTGATTTGAGGGTGCATATCAACCCAGGCCAGACCGATCTGATTTCTCTGTAAGACTGTCAAGCTGAAACTGGGGAAGTATTTTTGAGTGTGTGTGTATGTGCACATTCACACGGACCTATACAGTGCACGGAGGTCAGAGGTCAGTCTCCAGTGTCATTCTGCAGGAACTGTCCTTATTTTTGAGACGGAGTCTCTCATAGCTGAGAGCTTATCAAGTAGGCTAGACTGGACAGCCAGCAAACCCCTGGGATCTGCCTGTCTCCCGAGCTCTGGGGTTCTTAGTGCCACCACACCTGGCATTGTTACTTGGCTGCTTGAAGGTTTCTTTACCTGCTCAGCCCTCTCCCAATTGATCCATCTCACCTGGAACCGAGAAACTTATGAGGTGCAAAGTACAAGAGATGTTGGTGGCACTTTGAATCAAATGGGGTAGTCTGGTAACATTCCAGTAAGTAAGCCCTCCCACCACATACCTTCCCCCTATTGTGTTGACTTCACTGATACATTTCAAATAATCTCTAAAAACCACACACATTGTGATCCCTCCTAAGCTCCATTTAAAATGTTTGGTTTTTTTGTTTGTTTTGCTTTTTTAAATTTTCCTAGTTTTACAAGCACAATGAATAAGTATTCCTTCCCATTTTCTCCCCTCCCCCCTTTTCTTCATCAGTCCATCCCACTCCCTCCCAGCCTCTTGGCTGTCTGCTTCTATGAGTCCCAGGGTTCTCTCTGGATCATCTGCTTTAGTGGGGGTTCAGGCCTCTGTGGCAGACCAAGAGGTACTTCCTTGGGCAGACCCACTGTTAGGAACACTCCCCTTCACCTGTCTAGCACTAGCCCTTAAGATTCATATTGCTTGAAATTATTTCTTCTGAGGTCCTCACTAGACTATGGAGACATGTGAGATGTCAGTCATGCAGGTCTGGTAAGTTCAAGTCTTATTGCAGTGAGTTCCTAGTTGCAGCAGCCCTGCCTTGAGTGGCCGACCTCCCCATTTCTAGGCTCTTACAATCTTACCATCCCCTCTTCTGCAAGTTTCCCTGAGCCTTAGGATGGGGAGAGATTTGGCTGGCCTCATTCCAGGTGAACATTGTATGGTCGTCTGTACTCTGCATTCTGGTTGACGGTGGTGGTTGTGTATTTCACTGTTCTTTCACTACAGTGTTTTTCTAAGAACTCTTTGTGTTTTATACTTTCTACTTGGGAACATGTGCAGCAGAATAATTCTCTGTCGCCCTGATTCATTATGCCAAATATTACAAGGTATTTAGAGTCCCTGTTCAGATCCTGTGGTGTAAAAATGGTTATTTAAGTTCTTAGGATTGTGTAGCCTTCGTTTCCAAGAAATGCAAGGGGCTCTTGTATGTTCACTCCTCCAAAACAAAGCAAAGGTTTTTTTCTGGTGTTGCTAGGTGAACAGGAGCGTGAATAGCCACTGTAGTGAGCCAGTCACCTACCAGCTAGTCAGCAAGTGCTTCACAGTCATTGTCTCATCTGGTTGAGTCATTACAGCCTTGAACCAGGTCAGACTCTCAGGAACCCAGTGTGGGTTACATGCTGGTCAAGAAGAATGCTTTAAATGCTTTCATACAGATCCTAATGTTAACTTCTATTTATGTGTATTTACGTGGGCGTGTGTGTAGAGAATGAAATTAGAAAGGGGATCATTAATAGAGGGAAGGGTCCGAAGAGAAAGAGGAAGAGGGCAACGGCATATGTGTGACATGAAAGCAGAGTGGGAGCCACTGGATGGAAGAGAAGAGACCATTGTGGGGGTACAGGGTAAGTAGAGTGAGGGAAAGGAAAATCTGCCAGAGCAAAATATGTGTGGAAATGCTGTTATGAAATCCATTACTAATTTAAAAACAAATAATAAATCAATAAAGAGGAATGTCTTAGGACACTACTTAAGTCTCTTTACTTAGCAATAAGAAAAAAACATGTAGGTGTTTTGACCCCCAAAGATATCCTTTCAAGTTCTCCTTAAGTTCCCCGAATACTTAGTTCTTAGAAGCCCAAGTAGCATGCTCTGGGAAGTTAAATATTAAGCCAGAGACCAGGCTTGCTATTTCCTGTGCTCCCAGCCATGGTAGAATTCTCATAGGACTTAAGTCATCAAAAGAGGGAGGAGTTGCTCTACGGGGCTTGGACTCTGGGGTCCTGGGACTGGTGCTCTTAGGGGTCTGGAACTGGTCCTCCCATAGGTTGCTGGGGGCTCTTTGGGAGCTGGGGACTGGTCCTCCCATGGGCAGCTGGGAACACTCTAGGATGGCCTACAAAATGCCAGTCAAGCAGCTATTAGCCTTATTTCCAGAGAAGAAATCTCATAGTGAAAGAAATTAAATGAATACCCTACAGCCCTCAAACTATCAAGTCCACTTAAACCTAATTCTGTCTGTCCCACTCCAAAGCCCAGACTTTTAACTACCATACCCTGTGAATTCCCTTGGGAATGGAGAAACAGTCCTCTGGACTGAAGATAGTGACTGAAACTCTTAACACATTTAGCCTTTGGTCTTGTCACAGTGGACGATTTTGCCTTGATGTATAGTTCAGGGGCACGAGTTAATCATACCACAGTATTCTCACTTCACCAATCAGAGTGAAAACACAGACTGTGACATCAGCCTTGCTCTTGAAGAGCTTGCAAGGGAATTGAGATAATCACTGTCCTTCATGTGGCACTGACTGAGCGCTCTCCCTATGTAACCCCTGATGCTCAAGTCCCTCTTGTATTTCACCTCAAGAAAGACCAGCAATGTAAGACATAGATAGTTGGTGTTTACATCTATCAGTCCTACACAGGATTGGGCTCATGCACTTTACATCATGGATGTAGCCACACCCTTCTCTGAGTGACTATGGCTGGAGGAAGGGTACCTACCTGCTTTAGAGGCTCTGCCACTGATCTACTGCAGCAAGTGCTGAGGCACATGCCAGGACACAGTCCTTGTTGGTCCCAGTGGGTCCTGCTCATGCAAGAAAGGACACCAAAGTTGGAGGTAAACTTGTTGGGAAGATTTTCAGAGAAGGAAGGAGGGGGATGAGGAAGGGTAATATGGGGTTTGGGGTGACAAAAAATTCACTATCCAAAACTGTCAAAGGAATTGGGAAAAAAAGATTGACAATTTAATGCTGAATGAGCATTGCAGAGGTCAAATAGAAAAAAAAAAGAAGAAAAGAAAACACTCTATGAAGGAACCATTTGCCTCAACTAAAGTAAGGATACTTTAAGGCAAATAATGGTGGGCAGTAATGTTCTTCACCCAACATGCCAGTATCCTGTTAATTAGGATATGGGAGAAGGGAAAAATATGATCTTTGGGAATCAGCAGAAGGAAGCTAGGCCCTTGGACAGCTGTGTGGCCCCTAGTTTAGAATTTCCCAACTCTTTCCCCTTCCAGAGTCTTATGTTCATTATTCAAGAAATGATCAAGAACTGAAATATCCAGAAGCAGAAAGAACTGTCCATTTTTCAGACATTTCTATTTTAGCTATGGCAAGGCTCCCCTTCTTTTACATAATCAGAACTCTGATAATTATTCACAGCAAATATCTCAGATTTTTTTTAAACCCATCCTCTATGTCAATGAGGCATGCTGACATTCTGGCTAGTGACATGCCAAAATGGGTGAGGCTTCTGGAAAACACTTTTGCAACCTTGCACATTTGAACAGGAATTTCAGACAGGCAAGATGACTCAGTGGATACAAGTACCTGTTTGCAAATTTGGTGACCTGAGGTCAATCTGTGTCACCTACATGATGGAAGAAAGCAACTGCAGAAAGGTGCCCTCTGACCTCCACACACTGGGCATAGCACTGGGCGTCCTTTCCCTCCCCGGACATGACAGGACTACAGCTGTCTGTGCTTCCCCAAGATTTGCTTGGGATTTGACTCACCAATGTTCACCATGGAAGGGGAAAGATCTCAAGAGGCCCCACGCCATGAGAGACTATGGATTCAGGGAGGAAGAGGAGCAAGGGGAAGAGGCTTTTCTCAATGGTACCTACTGATAATACGATTGATGCTCCAGCGAGTGCTCAGCCACCTGCCATCAAAGGCAACCCAGATGAGACTCAGCGGGTCACACATGTGAAAAGGAGGAAGACTGGCAAAGAAGAAGAAGGGTCGCGATGGGAAAAGGAGGAGCAACGTGATTAGGGCTGAAGGTATGAAAATATAAATTCAGGGCTGGAGAGGTGGCTCAGGGGTTACGCCTCTGCCTTGCAGACGGAAGGTCCTGAGTTCGGATCCCAGATCCCACATATAGACGCCAGGCGGAAGCGGGGGCGGCCTGTGCTTCTGGTCCTGGTAGGGTGGAGCCTGTGAATCCCAGGGCAGAAGGAAGTGGAGGCGTCCATGGAGGTTCCCAAATTCGTCCGTGGTTCTACACACACACACGCGCACATACATACACACACGCGCGCACATACATACACACACACGCACAATTGAATAAAAAAATTAAAAAATATATAAATTCATATATAAGCAATTTAATATTGAGTTTTCTCCTATAATTTATTGCCTATTTTGATGCTTTGGATAGAAGTATTTGAATAGACTTTATGAATTCAGTGTATTCACATGGACAAAGACATTCAGAAAATAGAGCAAGAAAATCTAACCTTGAATGTATGGCCATCTACTAGTGGGTTGTGTAACTTCAAGTGTTCGCTGACTCTGTCTCCTCTGAGATGTTTTCATGTGCTGAAGTGGTATAGTTACTTTGCTTTCCAAGACAACACTCATACAGCTTAAGAGAAAAAGAGACGTTTGTTTGGCTTGCAGTTCCAGAGGAGAGACGTAGTCCATTAAAGCAGGGATCTTAAAGCAGTAGGCATGACTTGGAGGTAGAATCAGAAGGCTAGTTCAGGTCTCCTCTGATATGGAAGCAGAGAGAAAGAGAGGAGCAAACCGAAAGTATGGCCATGCTACTACCAAATGTCAAGGCCCAATCTTTGTAACATTGTCCAACAAGGCTCTACATCCTGAAGGTGCTATGACCTTCCAAACATTAACAACAGCTAAGGATGCAAATGTAAGAGTCACATTCAAACCACAACAGAGGAGAATACAGAGACATACTCTGCAGGATTGTTTGTCTAGTTTTTGAGACAGTCTCATTCTATAGTCCAGGCTGGCCTGGAACTTGTGACCATCCTCCCAGGTCTGCTTCTCAAGTGCTGGGAATGCAGGCTTGTGACACCATGCCCCGCTCAATCTGACTTTTATTATTATTATCATTGACTTATATATGAGTGTATGAGTGTGTGTGTGTGCGCGCGTGTGTGTGCGCAGTTTCACATGTTGGAAGCTATAGGTCAAACTAGAGTGCTTGCCTCAATTGCTCTCCACTTGTGTCAGAGTTAGGCACAGGTATCAACTTGACTGTTGAGGGTTTGAGCTCTGGGCACATTTGTAGAGAATTAATGGTTGAGCTAAGCCCAGAGCAAACCTGCAGAAGATTGTCAAGCTGATAGGGAAGGTCCAGCCCATGGTGTATGGGACTAGGCCCCAAGAGCTGACTGAGAAAGTTGGCATCCGCATGTATACTTGTCCAGACATACTGGTCTGGCAAGGAAGGACTGTCCCTCTCTCAGCCATTATGTAGAGATGGTGTGGCCAGTTCCTTCAGCCCTGGTGTTGGTGTGAGCTCTCCTGTCAAGCTGGACTACAGACTGTAACCAGACTATCAGTAAGAAAGTAAACTCCTTGTTCCCTTAAGCCATTTGATTTATCAGCAACCATGCAGGTGAACTGCAACAACCTGTTTTTTTTTTTTTTTTAAACTATTGTTTTTGAAGCAGGGCCTCTTGTATTCACCTGGAACTCACTGTTTTGGCTAAAGGATCCACTTGTCTCTGCCTCCCCCATATTAAAATTATAAGCATGTGCTGTACACCCAACTTTTTTATGTTGGTTTTGGGGGATCAAACTCAGGTCCGCTGGTTTGCATAACAAGCACTTCTAGCAACTGAACCATTTCCCCCAGTTCCTCATTTGAGGACTCAGGAAATTTATAATCCAAATGAAGATTGAGAACTCTGTATTTCTTGGTTTTGAACATTCACGTGGATTCTTCTTGCCTCTCATTAATGTGTGACCTCAGACAGGACTCTCTGAATCTGAACTGATGTATTGTATAGTGGCGCTGCTGCCTGCCCTGCCATTGTATTTCTCTTGTTTTATTTGTGTGCATATTACATTAAAACATCCATGTATTCAACTATCTTAGCTCCTTCGTAAGTGCCTTGCATGCTTAACATGTGGACAGGTTATGGTTGTTAAGTAAAAGTGACATGCAATATCTGCACTATGAATAATACTGCAAAAGATAGTGGAGACTCACAGAGAAAAAGCTCAGGAAAACCAGTGTGCTTAAATAGGCCTCGAGACAAGAATTCAAATGAGCATGTTCCCACAGTGAGATGCTATAAACAATGGGGGAGACAGCAAATGATCCAATGCATTTTTTAAAGCTAGATTTAAATTCAAAAGTGAAGGATTTGATCCATTGGTCAAATATTTACAGGAATCCATGCTTAATGAGCCCTTACTGTGTGCTAGGTCCTTTGGTAAGTGCTGGAGAAGAATTAGCAGGGCTGGGGCTGAGGCGGTAGCTCTATTGATAGAGTGCTCGGCTTGCATGCAAGAAGCCCTGGGTTCGAGCCCCAGGCACTGCATAAACTGCAGATGAGCCTGTCATCTCAGCACTCAAGAGAGATGAAGGCAGGAAGATTAGAAAACTAGAAAACTAGCCTAGGCTCATAAGACACAACAAACAAAAAAAACAGGGGCTAGAGAGATGACTCAGGAGTTAAGCTTCTGCGTTACAAACAGAAAGACCTGAGTTTGGAGCCCAGATCCCAAACAGTCTGGGAAACCCGGGAGCAAAACCAAAAGGAGGTAGAGTCATCCATGATGATTCTTAGAGACACTTTGGGCCTCACACCATACACAAGCACACACACACATGCATGCATGTATGTGCGTGCACACACACACCAAAAAAAAGAAGGAAAGTAAAGACGAAAGAATTAGCTGTTCTGTTCAGTAGAGAGGAAACAAATTCAGATGAATCCAAGTCAATGGCCAGGAAGTGATGTAAGTTCTAATTCCGAAAAGGTTGGTGCAGAGAAGCCGCTTAAATTGTTCCTCCTTCATTGTAGTCATCTCTTCACGGTACAAGCCGTACAAGCCGTGAGACAGTGGTACTTAGTTACTGAGCATTCATCCTGCAGCAGGGCAGCTCTTTTAAAGTTCCTGTCCTTCCCCTTCTCTTTGCCCTTCCACTACTTCTTAATGTTTTGCAAGGTGCATGCCTCCTCCTTT
Organism: Typhlomys cinereus; assembly: GCA_023101885.1. NCBI lineage: Eukaryota > Metazoa > Chordata > Mammalia > Rodentia > Platacanthomyidae > Typhlomys > Typhlomys cinereus. The sequence goes on from JALPQD010000426.1 coordinate 1,183,734, forward strand.
TTGCCCAATGGTCCATAGGGAAGCTACACCTAATCATTCTCTTTTGTGTGTGCATGAACATTTTGTGTGTGTGTGTGTGTGTGTGTGTGTGTGTGTGTGTGTGTTGTGTAAGAGAGTACTTGAGTGTGTGTGTCCCTGGAATCATCCTGAATTGCTCTGCCTCCTCATTGCTTTGCTCTGGGGTTTTCCAGGCTCTGCCTCCCAGAACAGGAAGTACAGGTCCCTGTCATATCTGCATGGCATTTTTACATGGGATCCGGGGATCTGAACTCAGGTTCTTTTGCTTGCTAGGCAAAAGCTTTAATTCCTGAGCCATCTTCTGAGCACCCCATCTAACAATTCTGAATCAATCTTCTTTTTGATTTACCTAACCCAGAATATCTGACCTTTGTCTTTAGTCTTCCCTTCCGTGCACATGTCTGTCTGTGTCTAGGAAGAACTACCAGTTAGGACCAAGAGATTGAAGTCCATTTGCAGTGTTCCGGAGAAAAGGGCAAAGGTCACATGCTCTGTATGACAAAGATCTTAGTCTTCTAAGATTGTTTAGGTGTCTGTGGATTAAATAACACATCTAAGCCCCTCCTACCCTCCCACCTCAAGGCTCAGGGAACATCAAGGAAGGTGTGTCCGGCCGTGTGAAGTGAGTCAATAGTAGACCAGATCATTATCTCCAAAGCAGGGCTTTGGTATCCATGACTTCATGGCAGATATATGAAGTTTCACAAGAATTTTACAGTAACCGTCTTAACAACATCTCGCCATGTGCACTGGTTATATTTCTCTACTGTTGTGAGACACCATTCAAAGTCAAGCAGCTTATGGGAGAAAGGGAGATTTGTTCAGCTTACCGTTCCAAAGAGGAGATAATAGTCCTTCATGGTGGAAGAGGCATGGCTGGCTGGTGGGCCTAAGTCACATCCATTAAGTGCTACAAAACTTGTCAGTTTCAAGAGCAGACCACTTCCAGAAGTAGGGTGGGACTTATCAACCTCAAGGCCCACCCCCCTGGGCCTGCCTTCCTCCACCTCTTAAAGGCGCCATGACCTTCCCAAACAAGTAAAAATTCAAGCACATGAGTCTGGGGGACAACTCACATTTCAAACCATGACACCATGGAAGCATATAGACTTCAAGAAGCTCCACACATCCCTGAAAGACTGATGAAGACTAAGGTTGATGGGGAAGAAAAAGAGGATGCTTTCCTCAATGGTATACCCACTGATCTATGATACTTGCTGAAGCATGAATCATGTCAGGCATATATCATCAATGGCAAACCATATGAAACACAGTGGGGCACACAAGTGAAAAGACTTGAAAATAGGAGGGAGTTTGGGAGATGAAGGTACTACGGGGCAAAGGAGGGGACTGGGAACTAAGGGGTGAACATATTATAAATCCGCTATATTCATGTATGGAACACTGATAAAAAATAAAAGCAGCAAAGTACTGATAGAGTTGAAAAATTCTTGAGGTGGTCCCTAAGTTCTACAAAAAGATGTCTTTATAAGAGACAAAAATCAGAAAGAAATGGCCATATGGCAATTCTAGCAGAGGCTAGAATTATGTGGTCATAAGTAAAGGAACCCTGAAGCCACAGAATCCTCTAGAAGCAAGGAAGGTTCATTCTCCCTCCTCCCCCCCCTCCTCCACAAAATATGAAATGGGAGCGTGGCTCTGCCCACACTCTAATTTAGTACTTCTGGTTTCTAGAACTGGGAGACAATACATGTTCATCGGGTAAACCACTGAATTCATGGTAATTTACTGTGGAAGAGTACTGGTATGAGAAATGAGTAAGCTCAAAGAGGAGGATTTTACAGAATCATCAGCCACTTTCCTGTCCATTTGGGACTTTGACACCTATCCAGAGTCCTTGTCCAGTTAGGTTAGTGATAGAAAATAGAAAAGTAAACAAGGAGCGGAGAAAACCTGTTTCCTCATTTCTGTTGCATTTTGACATAAGAGCTAGGTTGTGCGTGCATTTGTATGGTGTGGCCCTGTCTCCTCATCTGGGGATAGCCAGCATTGACCTTAGAAAGCCATGTTTCTCACTTGTGTCTAAGAATCACTCAATTTCCTGTGAAAGAAAGTTCTGCCTATTGAAATGCATGTCAGTGGGTTTGGATAGCACATCCTGTCTGAGTCTCTTATTTCTGTTGCTGCGATAAGCACGTGACCCAAACAATTTAGGGGAACAAAAAAAGTTTTTATTCCAGCTTACTATTTCAGTCCATTATGACAGAGGAATTATCAGCTGGGACTAAGGAGGGACGGACTACACCATGTCCACAAGAATCGCTGAAAGGGAGTAAAGACCCAAGTATAACTTCTAGCTTGCCAATCAGCCAAAGTCAATCATTCTCCCTCCATCTTATTCATCTGTCCAGGGAATGGTTGTAGCACCCGCTATGGACTAGGTTTTCCCACCTCAGTTAGATAATCTCCTCTAGTCTTGCCTTCACTAAATAATTCTTATAAGTACCTAAAACATCACCTCTCATTTGTCCATTTCTGACACCAGAAACTAATTGCCATATGCCCCTCCTTTTTCCCCAAAGGTTCTATATTTGTCTCCTGACATTTCCTCAGTCTTGGTGTAGGTGGTACCCATACACACGTGCTTCTGTTCAAAGTGTGTATTTAATTTTGTCCTCAGAGATTCCCCAAAGTACTTGGAGCACCACACAGACATGGAAAGGTCATTGTCATTTTTTTTCTTCGTTGGAAAGTTCAAATCACACCCCTTCAACGTCTAACTCAAGCAATTCACTAGGCCATGAGCGTGAGGACCATAATCTACCATGAAATGTGAATATAAGAAAATGAACTCATAAACTAAAAGATGAAGGTAATTCATCTTTAATGTTGACATGATTGATGGTTTGGCTTTTCTGGAACATTCCAGCCATATTTTTCTTCTGAGAGTGTTCAGAAGTTTCTGAAACTTTCCTCTTCTTTCTGATACTTCTGGTAGGTGCAGAGAGTTGGACATTGGTGATCGATCTGGTTGTCCTTTAAACACTTCCCCTCGGGGGTATTCTTGGAAGATTCTCTTTCTGGGTAATTCTGTGACATCCATGACCTTTTCTAGGATGCAGGCAGGAATTTGCTCCCAGGAGCAAAGTCTATACACAAGTCTCTAGTCCTCAGATTTGGCATAAATTATACAGGCCACTACATTTCTCGTAACAGGGCCTGGCACTGTAACAAGAGCAATCCTTGATTCTGAGAGTGAAGCCTTCCAGTGGCATTTCCTTTGTGAAGCCCCAAGTCTTGTGTAATGCTAACTGACATTCCAGTTTATAAACTCTTATCTCACGTCCATGTGATGGCTGGGGCTGCAGTTCTCCATGCTTCCTTCCGGGGCATCAGAGGCAGACCAAACTTGCTGGAGTCTCAGATAGGGGAATAATGAGGTGAGGACTTATTATCCATCTCCTGGGTCTATGCACTGGAGTGTTAGTGTGGCCAGAGGCTTACTCATGTGTGGGAACCAGTGCCCATTCACGCATCCATTCACTCACTCAAACACACAGCTGCTGGCTGTGATGAAGCAGGTTCCAGCCGTCCCCACCTCCGCCTCTACTCCCAGAGACTCCGCACGGGATGGGGAGATTGTCAGTAGCAGATCTCAGTTTATTGGGGGGAGAAAAGGAACTTTTATAGACAAAGGTCACCAAGGCGCGAAATGGGCATCCAATTGTATCACAAGGTCAACACATCCTACAGGTGCTAAGGGTCAAGTTCAGTGTCACTCAGCACAGGAGGCAGGTAGATACCTGAAAGCCAATTAGGGCTCTCTGTGAAGTGATCAGGTTACGCCCAAGCCCCTTGCCCTCAGAGCCATCTTTAGTCCCATGTGCTCGGCCATGCCCTGGGGCAAATCCTGGGCGGGCCCAACATTCATGGTGTCCTGATTTTATCTGGTAGACTAGTTCAGCCAGCAGGCCACTGGCATTGAAAGCAGAGCTGATGAGACTTTCATGTGAACGCAGGCACGTGTGACTTCTGTGGCCAAAAGTCAATCTTTTCTCCCGTAAGAACCCCGCTACCTCTCTCAGCTCCTTCTGACTTCTTACCCCTGCACCATAGCTTTCATTATTGCTTTTCTGATTGGCAGTTTGAAACTCTGTACTTGTTCTCGGACATATCTTGGAGTACCGAACCCGTTTCCCTCTGCAGTCATTTCAGCTTTGTCAGACAGAGCCAGCTCCACTGATTGTCAGCTGATGTGTTTGCTTCGAGAAAGAGGCACTTTCACAGGCTATGAGGCATCACGTGCCCTTGCATCCCTTCTGTTTCTCCTTTCACAAAGCTTTGCACAAGCCTGGCGTGGGAGCTATGAAGGTTAGGTTAGGGAGGACTAGAGGCCCTCTACTAAAAAGGCAGCTGAAATAAGGGAAAAAGAGTGAGGGGTGCTGCTGTTACTCATCTGTTACTATGTGCATAGTTAGACACAGGTGTCAACTTGATGGTGGAGGGTTTGAGCTCTGTGCACATTTGTAGAGAATTAGTAGTTGAGTTAAGCCCACGGCGAACCTGCAGGAGATTGTTTAGTAGATGAGGAAGACCTAGCCCATGGTGGGTGGGACTAGGCCCCGGGCAGGAGAATAAAACGGAAGGAACTGTTGGAGAAAGGAGGCATCCTTGTGAGCACTTGGCCAGACATGCTAGTCTGGCAAGTAAGGATCATTCCTCTTTCAGCTGTTATATAGAGATGGTGTGGCCAGTTCCCTCGGCCCTGGTGTTGATGTGAGCTCTCCTGTCAAGCTGCACGGAGAACTGTAACCGGACAAATGTAAGAGAAAATAAACCCCTTGTTCCCATAAGCTGTTTGATGGTGATTTAGCAGCAACCATGCAAGCTAACTGCTACACTATGCCACAATACTCTGACCTAAGCAACTTAAGGGAGAAAGGGCTCATGATTTGGGCTGATGGCTCCAAAAGGAACAGAGTCCATTATGATAGAGAACACATGGTGGCTGGCATAGAGACCAGCACAGGAGACTGGGTCGCGTTTACAGCAGCCATCAGGAGACAGGGAGAAGGGGCAGGCACCCAAATTTTGAGGCCCTCCCCCAGTTGCACGTTTCTGCCAATAAGGTTTCACCTCCTCCTAAAGGTTCCATAATGTTCTCTAACGGCCCACGAGCTGGGGACCAAGCATTTTTGAACATGAGTCTGTGGGGAGATAATTCACTTTCAAACCATGACAGAAGAAAGAGAAGGAAGGAAAGAAGGAAGGAATGGAGGGAGAGAGAAAGGGAAGGGAAAGGAAAGGGAAAAGGAAAGGGAAAGGGAAAGAAAGAAGTGGAATAAAGCTTCAAGAAGAATTAAGAAATCTACCTGCCCCCAAACCATGCGACTGCACAGGACTTTACAAGATGAAGACAGAGAGATAGAAGGAACGTGGAAGGGCTTTACCAATCTCGTGTGGTCTCCATTTTGCCATTGCCGTGATATGTCCGGCCCACACCAGGCACGTCCATGGCCTTTGATTCTGGTGACCTCCCATGGGAGATGATCATCTTGACCTGCGGCTCCGAAAGAATGGCATGCGCAGTGCTTCATGAGACTGGAGGAGTTGCAGTCCGTGGACACTTGCTCGTCTCTCTCCCTCTGTTGGTACGTGCTTACTTAGGGAGCAACCCCCAAGCCTTGTGCTTGTTAGCTCTGCTTCCAGGGGGCTATGAAAGCAACTAGGCAGTTGCTGTCTATCGCAGGAACCGAGGCTTCTCTCATTTGGAGAGCTCAGGGCCGTGGTGACGGTGACCACCAGGAATATGGGGATCCATCCACGCTGCACTTTGTTTTGAGTTTTTATTTATCCTTACTGCTCTGTGTGTGTTATTTTTTAATTTCACCGATTAGATTCATAATATGGACAAGAAGGAATAGAAACAACTTGCTGCTGAACACTTGAAGCAGAAAATCTCCGCAGCTTTGCCGAGAAGGCTGCTTCTGCCACCGGAATAATGTCAATCCCATCAACTGGAATATTTGTAAAGCTCTTCTGCTTCCATTGCTTCTATTTCCTTGTGCAGCAGATGGTTTAAATGGCCTCAGTACACGCCACGATGCATTCCGGAAGAACCTTGGAAGGAGAAACTAACTCCTGAATGACTCAGGAGACTCAAGCTGCTGGAAAGACTTGAAGACCATCAGGATTCCTTAGCATGGCCATTGATCCCCTTGGTAGAAGCAAGAGAGAGTTGAGAGTGAGTTTCCTGGGAGGTGAGTGCCTGGGAGGTAAGATATCTTTGTAGACATTTGAGCAGAGTGCTAGCAAATGTCCCACTGCAAGGGGGCACAGAGCTGCCTGGGGCATGGAGCTCAGCTGATAGAGCAGGTGCCTAACCTGCATGAAGTCCTGGGTTCTACATCAGCATGTCATAAATTAGGCATGGTGGTACCTGCCTGCAGTTTGATCATTTGGAAGGTGGGGGCAAGAGGACTGGAAGTTCAAGGTTATCCTGAGCTATGCTGTGATTTCAAGGCCAGCTTGATATACAAGAGATCCTACTTCAAATAAGGGGGGGAGGGTATGAGCAAATGGGATAAAAATGATAGATTAAAGAGAAATAAGTATTTCTTATCTGTTTTTTTTTTTTAAAGCTTGTCTCTGGAGAAAGGGTGATCCTTCCTGGGCCACAATGACTTACACATTTGCAATATTCATGGCTCCAGGTGTTCTGTGGTGACAGAAGAGTCATCTTATTGCTTATCTGACAGCTTCTGATGTGTCTGTCACATCTCTAAAGCAAGATCTTCTGAAAGGAGCCCCAAATGCAGACTCTGGGCCACGAAAGCTGTTAGCATTCCCTACAAGGAAAGCCTGTAGGGTGCACATTGAAGCCCTAGCCGACTGCTACCCACAGAACTGCTACTCAAGACAATTGTAAAGTGATTTCTCTGGAAAGGCTTGGCTTGGTAAGAGGGGCCTGCAGGCTACTATTTATCTCTGCTTTCACCTCTGTATCTGTATGGTTTGTTATTTGGTTAGCTTTCTGGGCTATCAAGTCCTTAGACAGCCTGGCTCCTGTAATGAAATTTCTCACCTGCTTTTGCAATTCAAGGAATACAGAGATTGCTTAACCTGTTCATTCTTTACACTTGGCAATTCTGGGTCTTGTTCAAATTTGCTGCTGAAATCTTTCTCTCCCTTTATCCTCCTCCTTTGGTAATCTTCAGATTTTCATAATAATCACATTTACCTTAGCATATGTTTGTATGTGTATACATGTTCATTTTCATGTATGTTTGTATATATGTGGGGGGTTCACATGCATATGTGTTCATGTGTTGACATCCCATGTCTTCCTGAATGCTTTTCCATTTATTTTTTGACATAAGGTCTCCCATTGAGCCTGAAGCTCATTCTTTCAGTGTGAATGACTAGCCAGCAAACCCCAGGGTTCCTCTTATCTCCAGCTCCCTGACACTGGGGTGTATGAACGCGGGTCCTCCTGTTAGCACAATAAACTCTTTCCCAACTAAGCCATCTCCCTAACCTCCTCACCCTGTCTTTATAATTCTCAAATTCCACATTTCTGAAAACTAGACTACATTCTCCTGATCAAACGATTCTGTGAAATTCTTCCATCCATTCCTTTGTTGAATTCTTAACATATACCACTTGCCTTTCAGGGAACATATAAATATGTAAACTGTTAATTAAGCTATCATGCATGACCCAAGTGGCATAACAAATAACATATTCCAAGCACTGTGAAATTCCAGAAGGGAAGCATAGCCTCTGACCAAACACAATGCTGGGAGGGATTTCCTAAGCATAGGATTGGAAACATGTCTTGCTGGGACATGTAATGGAAAAATCATGACTCTAACTTCAGAGGGATATGAAGTTGCTTATTCTGCAGCCAAATATGAGTGACCGTGACCCAGGAACACATATTCACGTTGCCCCAAATTACATGTGTTCCACTATGCTAACAGTTTCTTGGGGTTTTGTAATCACAGAACAAAGAAAGTCATAAATCAAGGTACTTTTCAAATACATTGGTGGAAGCTGCAAGTAGGCGAGTCACAGCAAAGCAGGGAGATCTCTGCTATAAGTTATAGATGAGACTGCCAAGGACATTCTCAGCCTTTTGGCAGGTAGAATGAGAGATATCTAGTTGTATATTCCAAAGAATGCATCTAATAGTCTCCAGGGTGTTAGGTCAAATACAGAGGTGGGTAATAAATAGATAGCAATTAAGGGAGCGAAAGATGGCCCAAGATTATCTGACTATTTATTTCATGCAACATTCCAGACTCCTTCATATCACTGAAGCTCTAATCAGTCCGTCAGCCTTGCAGGTACAGCTGCTTCTTTCCAGGACCTCACGGAGTGTCCATAACTTGGAGGGGTTTAGGATCAGATATAGGAATAGCAATCATCTAAGTAAAAGACTAATGGAGTTTGAAAGATAGGGCATTTGTCAGACGTATTTGAAATCTTTTTTTTGTTCCCCTTGTGGTCTTCCCTGCTTGGAGTGTTAAGCAAGCTGAAGGGGTCAAGCTAGCCATGGTCTGCTTAGATGCTGAGGGAATATGGATATTTTAGATTAGGAAAAACCCAAGGGGAAGAGGGCGTGGATGCATAAGATAAATGTTTTTCTACACATTCTCGATGTGACATGTCACCAAGCAGTTCTGGGGGAATAGCCACTTTCACTGGACATTTTCATCATCAAACTCGGAATCAAATTCTGGGCTAACTGAGTAAATGGGAGTTGTCTCAAGCATGGTACATGAGGCCTTCAGGGAATAGCCCCTGTCTGTATTTCTAGCTTTGTCCATCACTACTCACCTCTTTTCTATTTTCTAGGAGGCTTTGTGTGAATCTAGTCTCTGTGTGAATGCTTCATTGTAATTGAACAACTTTTTCTGTATAATTGGAAAAAGTATACATCAAGAGGGAAATGGAAACAAAAAGCTTCTCAGTAAGGAAATAGTAAGTACACTGGTTTATTTCTGTTTCTTTCATGCAGGAGGTTAAGATGAATGGATTAGAACACTTTTAGCAGTATGGAGAATCACAGAAGCCTAATGCTAGTTGGAATCATTCAAATTAAACTGGATATGGTGCTGATTATTATACCAGGATACATGTTGCATCTTTATATATAAACCTGTGTAATTTTCTTACAGTCCATTCCCAGTCTCTCTCCCAATCTCTCTCTCTCTGCTCCTCCATCACAGATTCAGTGCTTCAGTGTTTCTTGTTCTGGGAAGGGTTCTTCCACTTGGGTGCAGAAGAGTAACTGAAGCTCCCTTCCTTGACTTCTTTGAGGATAAAGACAACCAACATATTATCTACTGTGGCATTTCCAGCACTTAGTCAGTGTTTCACTCCATGTTCAGTGACTAGTCTGCCAGTTAGATCATAGTCATTATTTTTAATCTTTTAAAATTTCATTTATCAATCATATGTTGGGGAGGGAGGGAGGCGCTTACCCAGGCACGTATGTGGATGTCAGAGGGCAACTTGCAGGACATAGTGTTCACCTTCCATTACGTGGGTCTCAGGGATTGAACTCAAGTCATCAGGCTTTAGCAGTGAGTGCTTTTTACCTGATAGATGTTGGCTTAGTCAGTATCTGATAACGAGCTTACAGGCGATAGTTGAACCATGAGAGCAAATGAACTCATCTAAGAGTTGCCCATGAAACCAGAAAGAACCATCATAAACAAATAAAATTGGTCCCATGGGGCCTAAGGTTAAAGTTATAGAGGATAAGAAGTGGTGGAAGGAACCAAAGAGGACTGTGAGGAAAGAAAGGAGGAGGAAGAAGAAAACCAGTCAGGGAGAAGACTTTCTAGAAGGTTGTAATGAAAGGCATTAGATGTTCCAGAGATGCCGAAAGAGTAGACTGGATTTTTCACTTCTTGAGGAAATTGCTGGAGCTTTAGAGAAAGGGTTAGGAGGGGCTGGAGAGGTGGCTCAGGGGTTAAGCCTCCGCCTTGCAGGCGGAAGGTCCTGAGTTCGGATCCCAGATCCCACGTATAGACGCCAGGCGGAAGCGGGGGGCGGCCTGTGCTTCTGGTCCTGGTAGGGCGGAGCCTGTGAATCCCGGGGCAGAAGGAGGTGGAGGCGTCCATGGTGGTTGGCGAATTCGTCCGTGGTTCTACACACACACATACACACACGCACAGACACACACACGCGCACGCGCACATACACACGCACATGCACACAGTTGAATAAATAATAATAATAATAAAAAAAAAACTTAAAAAAATAAAAATAAAAAAAAAGAAAGGGTTAGGAAAGAAGCTGGTTGGGAACAGAGTGTTTGTGATCACTCAGAGCTACAGAAATGTGTAGGGACAACCATGGGCTCTATCATTGGTTGCTAGATCTCCTTTCTTTGCCTTTTTCATGAGAATTTCCATGGCGGGCTTAAATATTTTCAGATTTGATTTCCTTGTTTGATTTTTTTAAAGCCAACATCTATCCAAAATGAAAGGATTAACTGACATGCACTGATATCCTCAAGTCATTTCTATTTGCCAACTCTCCATATTTTTAATTTCACAGAAAGAAATCTACTTTTAGAACACAGACAGTCATCCTTTTGCCTCATTCCCCATGGACTTTGGTTACTCACTTCAGTTAAACAATACCAGTCTCCCAAGATCATGGTTCAAATGTCATTTACCACAGTTAAAAAAAGTACCAGCTTCATTGCCAGTACTTCAGTGCACAGACCACTGGGTAAATAACAGATGTGTATCATATTGTTTCTAAACCCATCAGCGATTGGTTGCCATGTATCTGTTTTTCAGTTCATATGCAGACTGCAATGTGAGTAGTCAGGATGCCTCTGAGCCCCTGGGTGACAAAGCCACCTGATGTTTTATAATGATAAATAACCGAAAGGGGGAATTGGCTGAGAATAATGATAATTCTGTGGTACTTGAGCCAAACAAACAGGAAGAGTAACTCACAGTGGGATTATTGATCTTGTTACCATTGAGCGACACCCTATGTAGACAGAATAGATCAATTTGTTGACGGAATTAAGAAAAACAGTTGTGACCCAAATGTTACCAACAAATGGATGGATGAACAAAATATGATAGATCCATACAATGAAAAGTTATTTAGCAATGGAAAAAACTGCAATGCTGATCCATGTCCAGTGCGAGTGAACCCAGTGTTCTATGTTACGAGAAACCAATCATGCCTTCCACACACTGCATGAGTTCACTCAACATGAAGTGCTCTGCCTAGGAACACCCAGGGAGACAGGAAGTGGACAAGGGCTTGTTTGGGCAGAAGGCTTGGGGAGTGAGGAATGATGGGAATGAGATTGGGGGAGGGACTAGTGATTCTGTATTGTGGCGGTTTCAGGATTCTGCACATATGCTAAAAATTACTGAGCCATGCACTTTGAATTTTATGATATGTGAATTACAGCTCAATGAAGTTGTTATTAATGAATTATAAGGTTCTTACTAAATTACTTTTTATTATTTTTCCTTTTTTCTAACCACAACCACGGTAGCACATTCATAACCCAGACTAAGAGCTTTTAATGTTCTGACAAAAATTTTAAAGGTCATAGAATGATCATTTTTCCCATTGGTTATTAAGATTGCTTAATGTGATTTCAGCTTGTTCAAGTCAGTTTTACTGCCTCACACAACTACTTAGACTTTCAGGACTATCTCAGCAGAAAATTCTGTTCCAATCTAGGGCTATTACTCATTAGCCAGTCCCTTTGTTTGATTTTTATATGGAAATTGAACTCATGACTCCATGCATGCTAGGCAAGCACTCTACCTCAGAGCCACACCCCCCAGTCACCGGTCAGTTGTAGCTTGATAAAGATGACTCTGGCTAGAAAAACCCATGAAAGTATGGTGACAGCTAGCACTCGATATTCAAACCCTTTTAATCTATTTCTTCACTAAGGTTGTAACAATTCTAATTAGTAAAGCAAATAGTGACTGCTAAGTTTGCTTGCCTTGATGTGTTAGACAAAATCTAAGACAGACCCCAGTCCTCTTGCACCAGGGCTCATGAAGGTGAGAATTCCTAGATAGTTTTTCCCTTGGAATGTGGGATCCCATGGTAGCACATTAGTAGTCGGTTCTCCTTAGCCTTTGAAGAAGTGAATTAATTGTAAGGTACTGAGAGGCTCTGATCAGAAGACAGTTCCAAAGGCTGAGACTAACCCCTGGCAGACACTCAGTAGGAAGTTAGGGACTCTACCCTATCACAGCAGGAACTCAATCTTCTGGGAACCTGAATGAATTTGGAAGAGAATCCTAAGCTCTAGATGTGAGTGAACTGCCAACACCTCGATTTCAGCTCTGTGAGATCTTAAATGCAGAATTCCATGCAAGCATAAGGACTAGAGTTTGATATTCAGAAAAGGAGTTGGGGATGGTATTGCACACTTGTCTACTTGTAAGCCCAGTGCTGCCAACTGAGAAAGAGAGAGGGATCCCTGGGGCACTGGCCAATCAGCCTAGCCTATTTGTCGAGTTCCAGACCAATAAGAGACCCTTTCTCAAAGCAAGGTGGACAGCTTTTGAGAAACAACATCCTATGTTGATCTACGGTCTTCGTTCACATGTGTATACAATATATTTGCATCCCAAGATTGAGCACGCGTGCGCGCGCACACACACACACACACACACACACACAGTGACTGTTTTATAGTCCTTATCCACTAATGCTCTCTTCCCCATCATCTGTCCTTGCTAGATCTGTGAATCAGTTGCCTCTTTCTCTCAGTTATAGAGCGTGTCTTGCTGCTTCATGTGTATTACTACTTATTGTGTGCTACAAATGATATATGCAACATATTGTTTACATTTTGGTAGATTCTTTGCTAGAGGGTTCAGTTTGTTCCAACTGGCAGTTTATTTCCTTCCAGATCAACATGTCAGATTCAAATGTTAGTTGAAAGCTTTGGAGAGGCCTTAAGTAGGTTTTCTCTAGGATCTCTATTGGGTGTCAGAGGCCAGCATCATCTTTCTACTGTAACTGGCTACCATTTAAACCTCTCCCATCCTCTTCATATTACAGGAATTGATTGTCCATTCCCCAGTACTCTTTGATCTTCCACAGGGCATCTTGCCCTAGGAATGAATGGCTTGGGATTCAGCCAGATACTCGGAAGTGCCCCCTCTGCAGGTACCAGCATGGCTCCCTTCTTTGGGTGACCTTACCCGGCACATTCCAGCTGTCTCTATCACTCAGCCACAACATTGTATTCCCTGTGCCACAATCTGGAAAGTGACACACAAGTCAAAAAAGGATATTTTAGAACTTAGGGATCACAGACTTGTACTAACTTAGTCCAATATGGGAGAACTGTAATATACATATTTTTGTCCAGTGATGCGTTAATTATTGCAGAAGGGTCAGAAATAAGAATTCTTACATGAATGCCTGTGTGTGTACCTGTGGAGGCCTACAGGTGACTTCAGGAATCATCCTGGATTGTTCTACCTCTTACTGCTCTACTCTGGGATATGCCAGGCTCCACCTTCCAGGATCATCACCATTTCCAATGGCATTTTTACATGAAATTTGGGGATCTGAGTTCAGGTCCTTTTTCTTGCAAAGCAAAGACTTTAACCTCTGAACCATCTCTGCAGCCCTGAAACAAGAATTCTAAGTGTGCTATGCCAGGGAATCTTAGCTAGGGAAACAGATCATGGAAGGCATTCCCAAGAAATAGATGATGCCTGGTGAAGAGCCATGGCTTCTTGAAGAGACCACCTTCTGAATAGCTCCTCTGAAGCTAATGGACTAATACAATGGATTTGGAGACATTTTGGCTTGAATCTTGGTTTTTATCTGATTAGTGGAACCAAAATATATCAATATCTGTCATAGTTCTTGGTAATTTCCACTTACTCTTTAAAAGTAATCATTGATTCAGGTTGTGACTTCAAAAGAAAAAGTCTGTTAGTCTAATAAGATATTATTATGATTATTAATGGCATACCTTGAAGGGACACTAAAATAATGAAATCTGAAAATAATGGTATCTCTGGTAAGAAACAGAGCCGAGGTCTTCTAAAAGATTAAGAACATTAGTTACAAAGGTTCTAAACATTGTGTGTGTGCTTTTTCCTACACAAGAAGTTCGATTAGCTCTTTGCTATTGTGTGTGTGTGTGTGTGTGTGTGTGTGTGTGTGTGTGCAGTGTGCACCAGAGAAGACCTGAGTGTATGTGCACCTGTGGGGATCCAAGGAATCAGGGATCGTCCTATATTATTGTACCTCCTTATTGCTTTGTTCTAGAGTTTCCTAGGTCTCTGCAATTTCCGCCAAACATTTTTTACATGGGATCTGGGGATTAGTACTCAGACCTTTTGCTTAAAGGCAAAGACTTTAACATCTGAGCCATCTTGCCTGTCAAGATTATCTCTTTTCTGACACAAAACCCCAGAGCTTTGCTTGCCACGTGTAGTTTCAGAATCAGACTTAGATTTGCACCTTAGGCTTTTCTCATCTTCAAAACTGGAATTAGGGCTGATGTCATAACTCAGTTGGTAGAGTGCTTGTATAGCATGCATGTAGCCCTGGGTTCGATGCCAAACACCTTAAAAAACTGGGCGTGATGGCACAAGCCTGGAATCCCAGCATTTGGAAAGTAGAAGCAGAAGGATCAGAAATTCAAATGGTCATCCTCAGCTGCATGGTGAATTTGAGGCCAGTCTGACTACAGAAGTTTTTTTTTTGTTTGTTTGTTTGTTTTAACAAAAGTCATCAACCACAGCAAGAAAAACCCACTTGGAATTATTTGGAATTTACTTTAAGAATAAATGATATAATAAGAAAGGTGCCCACAAGCATGACCATGTTCATAGCAGCACTGTTTACAATAGCAAAGTCATGGAATCAGCCCAAATGTCCAACAGTTGACGAGTGGATAAGGAAACTGTGGTACATCTATACAATGGAGTACTACTCAGCCATCAAAAATGATGAATTACTGGAATTTGCCGGGAAATGGATGTCATTAGAAACAATTGTATTAAGTGAAGTATCCCAGACCCAGAAAATTAAGCGCCGTATGTACTCCCTAATAGGTGGCTCCTAGTACCAAACCCACCCAGCCCACCTAGAGACAGGAATTCCAAGGATTATGAACAGGAGGGATGGGGTAGGAGGGCCACACCAGAAAGAAGGAGAGAAGGGACCATGTTACAGCAGGGAAAATAGGCCTCCACCAAGGACCCAAATAAGTAATGAGACATCTGATTAAGTTCACAGACTCTTGTTCCTGATCATTTACTACTGAGGGGGAGTGATCTCACCAGAAGAGGAGGGCATATAGTCTGGCAGATAAAAAGTAACAATTTTGCAAATGGGTGATAGACCCCTCCCTCACTGTGGTTTCCCACTTTTATTACATCTACCTTGAATGTGCTTTATCACAAGACTCTAACAGCTTTTTGTCTCTGGCCAGGGGGTAACATACAATGCCCACCAGGATGGAGTGAAGGGCATTGCAGGAGCAGCAAAACTGCAAAAGAAAATCAACAAACCACAATCCAGAACTTCAGAGACTCTATATCAACCACCTAGAACTAGGCCAGCTTAGTCTCTCCCCATCTTGAAGCTCAGGGAAATTTGCGGAAGAGGGGGCGGTAAGAGTGTAAGAGCATAAGGATGGGAGGAGCAATGATATGTAAGATACTCTATACTAGTTAGGGCTGAAGCAATCATAATTGGACTTTGCATGCCCTGCGCATTGTCCAACACACTGTTGACCTCACAAAGTCTAGCACCTGCTAAAGGCACCAAGATCCTTGGAGGCAAGCCCAAAGTCTGGCACAAGGTCAAAGTTTGGGATGGACCAGCCAAAGAGGAAGCTCCCTGTGCCAGGCTGTTGGTCAGCACTCAGTGCCCATCAGTAGATGGTAAATATTCCACAAATCCAGGCTGCCAATCCTGTGCTGACCTGGTGAACAGAAATCTTAAATAGGAAGAGAAGAATTCCAGGCACTTGAAAAGTAAAGAAGCGTGATTCTTCCACGTGTATGGCTCAACTGGAATTGTTCCATCAAATGTGTGTAAGCAGTACCCCACCCCCAGGGTAGTGCAGTCAGCCACAGCTGCTTCTGTTTAGGTCTACAATTTGATCTCTCCCACTCCCAGGCTCCTAAGCCCCAGCAAAGCAGCTGGAGATCTTCTGGGGTTCTGCTAAGCTTCCTTTCCAGAGTACTCAAGAGTTAGCTCTCTATATACAGGGATTATGCTCTGCCATTCCTCTTGTTTC